>OY804585.1:78951803-79578247 GCA_963680875.1 Bathymodiolus brooksi | reverse complement strand
TTTACCTTAAAAGAACTTTCATTGATTAGTGCCTTTTCCAAATACGAATTCGTTGTGAAATAATATAAAGCAATGTCTTTCCGTATTTTGAGAACAACACAGAGCTACGTCACACGTTGCACATTTAAAGTTTGTCTTCAACCTCAATCCCGACTTAGACTTGATTTTGTATATCTGGCAATATTTACAGTCCTTTTGCTTCCTTTTAATCCCGATAATAGGAATTAGAGGGTGCTTAGACAGATCTCCTAGAGGTATCGGTATACCGCCATACCAGTAGTCTTGGTCTTGAGGAGGGAAAACAAAACTTGACCCACCTGCAAAGGTCAAAATAAAAACAACATTAGAACATTCGTCACTCTTTTTTTTTTTAATGTCAAATTATCACATAATTTTGGAAATAATTATAAGATTATAAGAAATGTATATATATAATTTGATACATAAAAAAGTTCAACTTCAACAACCCACAGAGACGGTATATGGACAGGTACTTTATTAAAAGATTTAAAGATTTAATTATAACCAGAACTATCACCCGATTAAATTATATGCAACTTAGCATACATTTATGCACAAACACAGAACTTAAATATACATTTTGCATCAGAATTATTTTCACATGTTTCAAATCAGATTTACCAATTTTACCAAAAATTATCATATAGAATTGTTGAGTCAACATTATTTTTTTTTCATCTTCCAGGTAATTGTTTTTCTATAAAATCTAGCTACATTTTTTTTTTCAGAATAAAATCGCCATTTAAACGCTAACTGATCTTTTCTTTAGTAATTAGAAGTATATGTTAATGCGTTATCAAATATCCAAAACGTACGACAGACTTCTCATATATTAAAGTTCGTGACACAAGTTTATTACAAGTTCCTATCTGAAACAATGCTGCAGAAGTTATATATAGAAAATCATTAATTCGAAATCTCGTATTGGTCCTAACAAAGCAGTAATATCACAATTCCAAAGCCATTCGTCGTCACTCAAATTTAATATTCCAAATCTGGAACAATTGCAGATGTATTTTAATTCAACCGTGGCCTAATTTGAACATGTACTCTTAAAATAAATACCTGTTAGCACAGTCTAGCATATTCTTGTTCCTATCTGCAATATTACAAGATGTCACCCACAACATTTAATATTGACTAAATCCTTCCTCATGAATACCGCCCCCATATACAATAACATTCGTCTGTATAGTCATATCATGTTAATATCGAGTGTCACATTGCGATCTGTATAGTCATATCATGTTAATATCGAGTGTCACATTGCGATCTGTATAGTCATATCATGTTAATATCGAGTGTCACATTGCGATCAAATTGTGGTACAGGAGAAGTTACTCAACCCTTCATGTCACCCGACACTGGACGATTTCCAAAACCTATTGCATAGTCTACGCTGTTCGTGAGTTTAAAGGTCATAGTTATGGTGTTTAACGTCACTTTCAACAATATTTCAGCTATATCGTGGCGGTTAGTTTTATTGGTTGAGGGAGTCGGAGTACCCGGAGAATATTACCGAACTGCCGTAAGTCAATGACAAACTTTATCACATAACGTTGTATCGAGTACACCTCGCCATTAGCGGGATTCGAACTCACTACTTTAGTGGTGATAGGCACTGTTGTATAGGTAGTTGTAAATCTAACTGTCATACGACCACGACCATGACGTCCCCTCTGTGAGGTAAATTATAAATAAGAACGAATATGGGTGTAAATGAAGAGACTATTCAATTTTACACTTAGACACGAATTGCTGTTCTACGTTTAAGTCACAATGGTGTCTTCAATAATGAGCTTAATACAGCTACAGCAAAGGCAATGTTCAAGTTCAGTGTGAAAAAGGATAATATGGGTTCACCGGTTGTGAAACATTGGCTGTCGTGTTCCAAGCCTCTCATATGACCTGTTCCGTAAAAAAAAACCAGTAGACTAATTAGTGAGGCAGACTGCATTGTTGTTATCTGGTAATGGGTATGTGATGTGTGACAATATTGTTTAAGGATCAAAATCTTTCTGATGGACAGTGTCTGCATTTCCAAATATATGAGCAAGTTTATTCTCATATGTTTATTACAATAATCGCTGAAATTCCTTTGCCTAATATGGATATTCTGAATACCGAAGTACTATGAGAAAACAAGCGACTTTCCGCAAGTCAATGACGAACTTTATCGCATATTGTTGTATCGAGTACACCTTTCCACGGACTTAAGTCAATCTAGAAAATAAACCTAACGAAGATAGGTTCTGATTGCCAACTAGGGAGATTATTCCTAAGTAGCCACACTCACCTGAAACTCAACTTATGGTAAGTATAAATTCATGTCTATGATTCAATCTGGTAAAGACGAACAAACAAGTATTGTGTTACGCAGTTTTATTTCAGACATTTCTTTTATTTACAAAATTAGAAAGATCCAACAAACTATTATAACTCTGAATGTGAATCAATCATACAGACAATCAGCAATAATCTTCATTGGTCGAAAATCATAATTGAAAAAAAAACCATTCCAGGGTTATACCAGCTAACACCAGAACATAAATATATATACCCATTGCAACGCATGTTTTTTCTAAATCCTCGTAAACATACCATAGAGATTTTCATAAGATTTGAAACAAAAAATACCACACTATCCCAACAGTTCCAAAATTCCATTGCAAAATCGTAGAATGTGGCAAAAATAGATACACCAACAAACAAAATAAATATGCGACGTTAACGACGATGGTGATGGTTAAAATTCGCATAGCCTTTAGTGATGGGGGTTTAATTATGACAATACGTGCAATGTATTGGTTAAGAAATAATAGTGTTATATACATGTCAAATGACAAGGTGAAATTTGATCTTTCTGACGGCCTGATGGTTGATTAAAATACTGTTTATGCATACTGATGAACAAGGTCGGGTATCCACAAAAAATAACTACGAGTTCAAAATTAGCCGACACATTTTTTAATTGGAGAATGGCTTAATATCAAACGATCAACTCATGTTAGGGAGAGTATATCAGTATTTATATTAAAGGAAAGTCTACTGGTATCAAATATCAAGTATATTACGAAGTGTAATCAATCCAGTTATTTACATCAACAATTATTCAACTAGAATAATATTTCAGAAAAATAAATATGTCTAAAATACAAATCTTTCCAATATTCAACAACAAAATGTCTCAAGAGGTTACAAAATATATATTAAAAAAATATTCACATTTACAAAAATATCTACATTAACTAACTCTAGCAGTTATTAGAAATGCCTTCGTGATACAAATATTTTGAATGTTCAACAACAAACGTTTCAAGAGGCTAACAAATTATATAAAAATATTCACATTTACAAATCTACATTAACTAACTCTAGCATGTATTAGAAATGTCTTCGTGGTGCAAATTAAAACACTTCCTTCGTGTTTTAAGTTCAGAACACAATGGAATCTCACACACATGACATTTAAACTTGGTATGAACAGGCCAACCTCTCTTTGATTTCCACTTCATTTTTCTACAATGCTTGCACTCTCTCCTCGTCACGTTCGGTACTAGACAATGTTCCACATGATTGACCACAACATACTCGGCCACTTGTAATCTTTTTTCTTCCCATGATGGTGTCACAGCTGGAAGTGAGAAAATAGTTGGTTCTAATTATCATAGACTATTTTATATACAGTAAAACCTGGACATGGGTACTCAAGGGAACCTGAAAATGTGCCCTTTATGAGCAGTTGCCCTTTATATACAGATCACAATTATATGCACTCATAGTTATTCATTAATGGGGAAAAATTGAAGCTGCTCTTTATAGACAATGATTTGTTATATAAAATGTCCAATTTAAGGCAGGTTTGACTACATATAACTATTAAATTATATAATTGTGAAGTTTAATACACAAATACATTAATAGAATGGTCCATATGAACAAACACATCAAGTTTATTTCTGTATTAAAAGTCGTAAAAGTCGTATGTTAAATATAAGTAATCTTATTTTGCTTTCTCATTTACACAATTTTTACACAAAATTTCCATTTAGCTAAGAACTCTTAGAAAAATACAATTAAAGATGCAAATACAAAAAGTCTTCAAATATTAAACCACACAAAATATCCAAAGAAAAAAATTCAATCATTGTAAATATCAGGAATTACGATCACACGGCTTTCGAGTACGATTTTCGTACTCCAAAAATGTCCAATCAGAACCGAGCATTTATTTAATACAGTGTTCTGATTAGCTGTTTAATTTTTCGAGTACACACTCTATAATCGTAAAGCCAGGATTAACTAAGACTAAAAAAACATATGACAGCTATAAGATCATGATTAACATACATCAGATCAATTACTGGTACAAAGCCACATAATGAAGACACATGGATTCAAAAACTGTCTAACTATGGATACAATGGACGACAATACTATTATATTTTCTTATTATTAAGAATAAGTACACATTTTAAAATCAATCATGTTCAGAAATCATTATTCAGAAATTAAATCACAATCTAGTTGACACAATTACTTTAAAATATTATCTCGTGGAAAAATCAATCAATAAATCCAACCAATCAATCAATCAATCAATCAATGATATACAATATGCAATATCTACAGAAAACAATACAAGTCATTTTAATATTTAGAATTAAAGTGGGGGTTATAAACTTTAAAAATATATATATGGTATTTTCGATTTAAACACAGGATTGAAAAAAAACCAGACCCATATTTCAAATTTAGCTTGCAAGTATGCAATAACTATGTAATTATTTTATTCTGTTTAAAAAATCAATCCTAATAACAACGAAACAAGAAAATGTTCGCTTTCATCCTTATAACTTATTATATCTTTGGTGAACTTTATATTAAAAAGATACGAATACAAATTTTAATTTGTAATCATTTCTTCCTATAAACAAAATGTGTGTCCGCGGACTTTTTCCAAGAGAGAGTATAAATGGCAAGCAGGAAACGGGCTAACCCCAGATTCTGGATTGCCGCAATATATCCGTCTGTGAACCTCCAACCATAAATACAAATACCAAAAAATAAATACACAACACTTGGAAGACCAGAAGGGAGATCAACATACTTTACAGCTAGTGTATATTATTCAATAGAGACTTCCAGAAAACAACTTTTACAGAATTGAAAATCTAATTTGATTGAATAAGATTGAATATCTAAAACATATGCAACCCCAAAGTCCTTGTGAACATCATTCATACGCCTCTTGTATCAAGATTAGGAATTACATTTATACCAAACGATGGTTCATTATCCGGCTAAAAATCTCAGAGCTAAATTGAAATGAGTCGTGCACACTCAAATTTATATGAACGTTTTTATTTCGTGTTAATAGCATTCATACTACCCATCTCTAATATCCAGATGGAATCGACCGCAGAGCTTACGAATTACACGAATACCAACAAAACTAGTGTTATACCACGCTGACTGGAGAATAAGTCTGGTAGTTAGCTAGGTTCCCCGACCTTGAATTCATTGTGAAAAGCTGCCATACAATTTCTACCCTTGTACCCTGTGGAGCAACACAATGCAACATCACAAGCTCCACATTTATATCTGGTCTGGACGGGATAACCTCTTTTCGTTTTAAATCTGTGTCGTCTACAATAAACACATTCTTTTCTTTTGTTTTCCGTATCCCGAACAAGTCGATGGCCAGACGGTAAATTAAGGTTATCGTAAGGTAAAGATGGATGATCAGGTTCGATGGCAGTCCATGTTGAGTAGGGTTCACTTTGATCTTGTTGATACCGAACAGTACCTGCAAGGTCAAATAAAAGATATAGCATTGCATTCCTTTGTGAAATAAATAGCATAATACAACAATAAAACTCGAAGCTTAAGTTCACCGTTAACAAATTGCAAATCGAGTAGAATAAACTGCAATAGTCATTTTGGAAGAGAATTGTAAACAACTGTTGACACTTCAGTTTTGGATTATTCAATTCCCATTAAACGACTACTCAACACAATCATAACTAAAATCAAAACACACAAATACAAACTACCATATAATCGTCAATCAGATCACAATTCACTCTGGTCGTCAATATACAGACAGAACAACATACAACAGTCTCTCTCTATATATTTCAACAGTAAATGTTCAAATCAGTTAAGTCAAGAGATTAGCATTGGTAAAAGGTTGAGTTCAGTTGCTAGGCAACACAATTTACCATCTATGTCAAAGTTTCTAAAACACCTAACCAATGTCGACTGTTTCGAGTCAGTTCGCTATAAAAAAAAGTTTGAAAATACGAAAGGAGTAATCAGAAAAATCCTGAATTTCTTTCACAAATAATTCTGGAAGTCATAACGTACTGGGTGAAAGTGACACCGATTAACGTCACTCACTAATTCCTTGCTGTATAACATCACATATACACTACATAAAAATGAAGACAACTAGTCTCATCTAATTAAATAGAAAAATTAAAAACTGTGCTATTTCATTAAAGCAACAAAAATTCGCCATTTAAGCTCGCAAAGAAATTCGAATTAATCATTGCTCTTGGTCGTTGGTAATTGACACAATAATCAACTGAGGCAATCATGAAATGTAATTCTAATTCCGCTATTTTGTTTGTTTGGATATTGTAAACTACAAATTACTCCAGAAAATTATTCTAAATATAGAATACAAGAGAGGTGACACTATAGGACGAAAACTGTAGTAGATCAATAAACTATTCACACAATATTAGTTGTTCTGTCCGATGCATACATTTCGTTGTGGAAAGCAACAAGACAGTCCCGGTCCGTATATCCTCCCGAACACAAAGCCACGTCACAAGTCTCACATTTATACTGGGTTTGAATGGGGTAACCACTTTTCGTTTTGATTTTATGTCGCTGACAATATTTGCACTCTTTCTTTTTGTTCCCAGGGATTGGGATTAGATGGTGACCAGGTGGTAGATTATGTTTATTAAAAGGAAACGAAATACGACTGGACACCACTCCTCCTGTTCTATGGCGGAATGACGTCATATCCGATAGAATCATTGTGCTGTGTCCTTGGCGATACGTACTGGTACCTGCAAGGGCAAACAAACAAACGTGAATTTCAAGTAATACATATTGACAAAGCATTAAACAAATAGAAATCAGTTGTCTTATTGTATGCCAGGGTAAAACTCGTTATGATATAATACAAAACAATTTCTTCTCGACACAGAACCGGAACATAAAGGTACGTCACAAGCTGAACATTTCAATTGAGTTTTCACGTTCCATCCCTTTTTTGTTTTTATGTTATTTCTTGAACAGTAGCGACATTCCCTCATTTTTACATTAGCAGGTTTTCGTTTATCTTTTATTTGTACTAAAACATGCCTCTCGGTCATGGCTGATGTTGTCGGAGCATTGTTTTCTATTTGGTCAAATTTCGGTATCAAATCATTGTTTATATTGACGAATTCAGCGTCGGTCAATAAAGGTGCTCCTGTACCACCATGTTGTTTAGGTGCTGACATCTTTGTCTTAGACGTGTAACGGGAAGTAAAACCTGCAAGTTCAAAGAAAGAAAACAAATTACTGAAAAATACTACTTTATTAACGGTAAATTGTGTTTTCCATAAAAGATGTTTCACGTCAATGTGTCGATGTTTATTTAAGTTCTTTTCCAATACATTGTAATTTTACTTGAGTTATCAATAGTTCGGGGTTAGGGTTATGGTATTTAACATCATTTTCGACAATATTTCAGTTATATAGTGACGATCAGTTTTATTGGTGGAGGAAAGCGGAAAACCCCGAGAAAACCATCGACCTGCCTAAAATCACGGACAAACGTTATAACATGATGTTGTATCGAGTACACCTCGCCATGAACGTTAGTGGTGATAGGCACTGATTGCATAGGTAATTGTAAATCCAACTAACATACGATCACGACGGCTCCTAGTAATAGTCAATCACATCCAAAACCCATTTAAAATCGTACAAAGTTTATGCATGTGTTTTCCCTATTAACAGATATGAAAGTGCTGACTGATGAAAAAAGATGAAAACTCTTATACAGTGTCCCTATCACTTCATTTTCTATCTTATTTAGGCCATGTTTGAAACATTTTATTATAAAATATTTTTGCTCAAAAAGAGGAAAACGATCACCTCTGTATTAATAAACAGACACTTATGAATATTAATCCTCCCTTACAATCCATACAAAGTATCGTAAATGTATACATAAGCCGAATTCCATTTGTTTTATCTTTTATTCAAGAAACTGACTACAAAGAATTTAGGGGAGGAACTGATTACCGAAGCTAGCCCAAAGAGACATAACTGCAACGTCCCTTGACGAAAAGATTACCATTATTGAGTAAAACCTCAGATAAAACAGGCTATATTTGGGGTTAGAAGAGAATCTTGCGATAACAAGGTTGTCTTTACTTGTTTTATATACATGCAAGGGAGATAGTTCAAACCAATACATTACAAATTATATATCATTGCTCCCATGTGTAACTAATTCTTTTAATATTCTGAAATCATTTCGTACTAGTTATTGTCAAACCAATTATTCGTAGGATTTAATGTCAAACAACTATACTAAAAAATAAATCAATATAATTTGCTGCATTTATTTAAACCACATAACAAAATTATATAAAAAATACACCAAAACACAAATACTAAACTATCAAATTACATCAACGATTTCTAGACACAGCAAGATTACTATACATTACTATGTACACCAGAACAAAAAAAGTTTGTTCTGACAAATCATATAAACATATCAAAACAAAATTGTCAATTATATTTATATCTTTATAAATCACACTTTATCAGTACATATTGAAATCAAGAAAAGAAAAAAAAGGAAGAATAATATACATGTATGTTGATTGTTTATAATTACGTCAACAAAACACAGTATTAATTTAATTCATTGGCGTTTAACGTCACTTTCAGTAAGCAAAAGCTCACTTTGTAAGTAATGTTTGGCAGTCTGTTCTGGTTATGGCATATTTCTCACGTGTCTCAACTGTTACGAAATATGACAATCTCATTGAAATGAAGCAAGATCTTGTCAAAAAGCGGCATATAGAAACACCTTCTGTCAGAAAGGAAACACTACAATTGTCATTACTCATAAATAGAGAATATCCGACATTTTCTCCATTTTCATCATCCATGAGCTATATTGCGTGAATAAACCAAGATACGAGACACATGCAAAGCCACAATGAACTTTTGAGAGTTGATGAATTATGACAACTAAGTATTACACGTGTCTTGCCCCAATTTTGCAGGAATCATGTGATGTAGAAAAAAGCATTGCCGATCCGAGGTATGTGGATTACATAATGCCAGATTGCACGATTCACATTCAAATCGTGTAAATATCCTCAACCCCGTACGTGTCTTCGCTTTAATTTGTCGACAGTGTATACAAGGTTTCTGCTTTCCATATCTCATGGCAACTAGTCTGTGGTATTGAAGAACAGAACTCTCGCTGCTTCCTGCACCTGGCCCTTTCGCACTAGTAATAGGTTTTTGCAAGATGAGAGCATCTACAAAAATAGATGGATGTTGTTTTAGTTTTGTTTCCATGGTAAAAATAACATATATATGAACACACTAAAGCGAAACCTAATATATGCAAGGTTTTCTATAGGCAAACCATTATATCTAAAACAAGGCCTATTGCAGGGGTTGAATATGAAAAATAATAAAATAAATGGTAGACAGCCTAGTCAACAATCTCTTCAAATATTTTCAATTCTGTTATTTGTGATCAGACTATTTAGAAACTTGTGTTTAGATTTAAATTGTATCTTCTAAAAAATAAATAATTGAAGAGAGATGCAAGACAGAAAAAAATATTCCAATCCAGGAATGAAAAAAGCAGTACCAATCTAAACCAATATCCAAAAGATAGATCACAATAACTCGAAAAACACCGTCTTCAACAAAATAAAATACACCAAAACATGTATGCAAGTAATGACTGATAAATTTACGATGTCGACAATAAGTGACTATGTGCCTGTTGTTAAACATCAAATGAGCAATATGACGAGACAATTTTGATGAGATCATAAAGATGATGATGATCTTTGCATTGTACTAGACCTTAACGCTGATATGAGTAGGATTTTCATTCTGTTAACACACTAACACATCAGTCGACACCAAACTATCTAGTATTTGATCTTACTCATTAAGGTTGTATGCTTAGTGGAGAGGAAACAAATACCAAATCTATAGTCTCTGGTTTGACCAGAGCGGGACTTGAACCAAGATCTACTAGAAGCAAGCACGCTAACCATTATCACCGATGCGGTTAGGATGAAAATGAGCATGGTGAATGCTAGCCCGCTGTTCCATACATGGCAATTTACAACGGTTCCTAAAAAGCAACATGTGCTATTGAGTGGTCGTTGTTTATCCGTTACAAAGAAAAATTTGCAGACCTTATTCATAAGCTTTCCTTTTCACTTGTAGATATCAAAACACCAACCCGTAAGACCATTCAAATGTCATTATTTTACTTGAAAAAAGCTAAATCACTGCTCATATTAAACAATAATAATAATTAAAAAAAAGGCCAATAATTGTGGTCACGAAAAATTACACAACCGATCCAGTATCATTTCTTCAATTTCAAAGAACAAGCTATCGGGAAAACCCTAAAAACTGAAACGAGACTGTATAACACACCTAGTAAAGATTGATTGATCGATTTTTGGTGTTTAACGCCACTTTCAGAAATATTTCAGCTATATCATGGCGACCAGTTTTAGTGCTGTAAGAAGCCGGAATACCCGGAGAGAACCACCGGCCATGGGCAAGTAACTGGTAAACTTTATCACTTGCGACTGCCAGTCGAGTGCATCCTTTTTGTAATTTACAAAACCGGGCACGAACCCACGCCGTATTGGTGATAGGCTTGTATGAGTTGTTAGGTAATCCAACTACATTTTTGTGTACCTAACTCATTGAGCAACCCGGGCCCTCACCTACTAAAGAAGATTTTAAACAATTTCTTATTGAGCATAATTATGCTAATCTTTGATCCCACAGAACGTGAACCCATTTATTGGTCCAAAATTGAATTCTTATATAATAATGACGCTTCATACAAAATACAATTGCATTTGTTTTCCTGGTT
This sequence comes from Bathymodiolus brooksi, assembly GCA_963680875.1. Classification (NCBI taxonomy): domain Eukaryota; kingdom Metazoa; phylum Mollusca; class Bivalvia; order Mytilida; family Modiolidae; genus Bathymodiolus; species Bathymodiolus brooksi. The sequence continues at coordinate 79,567,053 of OY804585.1, read as the reverse complement.
CTTCATTAGATGATTATGTTAAATTTATTAATTGCCTTTCCATGGACCTCGATGGCTGTAAATAGGGCAACTCTTCAGATTTATTTAGATTCCTACACTTAGGACAAATACTGCCTATGACTACGTGGACAATACCTTTCAATGCAGCTGAAACTTTGTTTTTCCCATCATCATTCGTGCTTAGTGTTGTTCTATTTTGGTGGTGTATGTCTAGAGAGAAGAATAAAAGATCAATATTATAGTATAACAAGGACGGACGATAAACGGCAAGTAATTCTATAATCTCACCTGACTTTGACCATGTGACCTAAATATCAGAGGTGAATTATATACGTAAGATACCAATGTTTTCTATGTACTAGCGACGATTCATCAGATTCAATCCAGGGCTACAGATTGTTGACAGGGGATGCCCTCTCCAAGAGGGGTTGTCACATTCTATATCGAAAGTATATACATGTATATTGTCATTTCTTAAATTAACTTTTTAGAACTACATCCTGGCAAGTCTCATTCAGTTTCGTAACACCCCTTGTTAACAACGGAGTATATAAATGGGATCTAATTTCACAGCTGTTAGATAAATCCACTCACGACTGGTCTTCGGCTCATGTATAGAATGTACTAAATACAAATGAGTGTCTTATGTTTGAAGATTCCACGCTCCTCACACATAATTGAAAGTTTCCAAATAAACTTAATACCGATCATTTGATATAAAACGACACTGATTCAATGTATTTACAATTTCATTAGATTACTTATGAAGTAGCTCAAAATGATATTGTATGACAGCTTAGTTTTCTTTGGAAAGATGGCGTGGAGGAGAGTTCAACGTTATAAATTATATATGAAACCGACAACGAAAAGGAAGAAAGAAGAGTTTGAAGATACCAAAGGGATATCGAAGAAGAACAGACAACACAATGGCCAAAAAAAAAAGGACAAAAGGACAAACAACGATCTACAAAACATATACATAAAACTTAAGATCGAGTAACACGAATCCCACTAAATACCGGGGGTGAACTCAAGTGCTCCGGAAGGGTATGCAGTTCCGATCGTTCAGAATGACAATTAATTGTATCTACAAAGAAGGTAGTGCATCAGTTATTATTTGTCTGTATATATAATAAGGATGAATGTAAACAATATCGACTTCATATACTTTATTAAAATGTGACTAGACCAGAAATGTAATTTCCTGGTTTCTGCATTTATAGTCAGTGTTTGTAAGCATGGCATTTAAAACAATAAAGAAACAATAGGAAATAGATGATAATTTATTTACAATGTATGTTATATATATATATATATATGCATTTCTTAAGATTATATTATGCTTATAAAATGGGGGAGGGGCGGTATACTAATGTCGGAACAGTCCCAAAATTCAATCGTAAAATCGTAGAGCGGCAAAATCGATACCCCCAACAGATGCACATGACCGCTTACTTTTCTGATTTGGTACAGGCATTTCAATAAAAAGTGGTGGGGTTAACTTAGTTTTATGGGCCAAAACTTGCTCCCCTCTTAGCAAAATGAAGCGGTCATGCAAGTGTTTTCCAAATATGAGTAAAATGCCAAGGGAGTAAAAAAGTCACATTTTAATCCAGTTTATTATTGTACATTAGTGTTCGTCTTCCTTAGGTAAAATAACCAATCTTGAGCAAAATGCTGTTAGAATGGAATATTATGTCATCTTATGTTTTTTTTTATCTCCTGTAGAAATTGATCACATCTTATTTTCAAACATAGACAAATATCATCTTTGTGACAATAAACAAAGTATCATTCAATTGAGAGGGAAAAAACAGACAAAACAAAAGCTGTGAAAATATTATACTAGAGGCTCAGGTGAGCCTGTATCGCTCACCTGACATAAATAAGTCCTCTTAAGAATGTCTGCATGCTGAATACATCTAAGTTACTATTCAAATCCCATACTGCCATAGGGTTCTATGTTAAAACTATGTCTGCTCATGGCAGCCATCTTGGATGGAGGTCGTGGTCACCGGACACAATTTTGAAAGTATACTACCCAAGGACCATCCATGCCATGTTTGCTTTAAATTGGCTGACTGGTTTCAGAAGAGAAGACTTTTAAACAATTTTCCCATAGGGTCCTATGTTAAAACTATGTCTGCTGACGGCGGCCATTTTGAACCGAGATCGGGATCACTGAACACAATTTTGGAAGTTGACCACCTAAGGACCATCGATGACATGTTTGCTATATTGGCTTACTAGTTTCAGAGGAGAAGATTTTAAAACATTTTTTCCCATAGGGTCCTATGTTAAAACTACAGTATGTCTGCTGAAGGTGGCCATCTTGGATGGAGGTCAGGGTCACTGGACACAATTTTGAAAACTGACCACTTAAGGACCATCCATGCCATGTTTGCTTTAAATTGGCTTACTGGTTTCAGAGAAGAAGATTTTTAAATATATTTCCCATAGGGTCCTATGTTAAAACTATGTTCGCTGATGGTTGCCATCTTGGATAGAGGTCGGGGTCACAGGACATAATTTTGAAAGTTGACCACCTAAGGACCATTCATCCCATGTTTGCTTTAAACTGACTTACTGGTTTCAGAGGAGAAGACTTTTAAACATTTTTTCCATAGGGTCCTATGTTAAAATTAAGTCGAGTCATGGTGGCCATCTTGAATTTCCGATCAGCAAACGATTCACAAGTTTAGTACAGGACCACCCAATGATCATTTATGCAAAGCCACAATTCAATTGGCTTAGTGGTTTCTAACAAGAAGATTTTTAAAATTTCGACCAATCAGAACACATTATAGGCCCTGGCAGCCATGTTGGATTTCCGATCAGCACCAAAAACACAAATCTTGTATATGACCATCCAATGAACATTTCTGCCAAGTTTGGTTCAAATCTGTTTTGTGGTTTCAGAAAAAAAGATGAAAATGTGAAATTCCCATAGGGTCCAATGTTAAACTAAGTCGAGTCATGGTGGCCATCTTGAATTTCCGATCGGCAAACGATTCACAATTTTAGTACAGGACCACCCAATGATCATTCCTGCAAAGTCACAATTCAATTGGCTTAGTGGTTTCTAACAAGAAGATTTTTAAAATTTCAACCATCAGAACACATTATGGGCCCTGGCAGCCATGTTGGATTTCCGATCAGCGCCAAAAACAAAAATCTTGTATATGACCATCCAATGAACATTTCTGCCAAGTTTGATTCAAATCTGTTTTGTGGTTTCAGAAAAAAAGATGAAAATGTGAAATTCCCATAGGGTCCTATGTTAAACTAAGTCGAGTCATGGTGGCCATCTTGAATTTCCGATCGGCAAACGATTCACAAGTTTAGTACAGGACCACCCAATGATCATTCCTGCAAAGTCACAATTCAATTGGCTTAGTGGTTTCTAACAAGAAGATTTTTAAAATTTCGACCAATCAGAACACATTATGGGCCCTGGCAGCCATGTTGGATTTCCGATCAGCGCCAAAAACAAAAATCTTGTATATGACCATCCAATGAACATTTCTGCCAAGCTTGGTTCAAATCTGTTTTGTGGTTTCAGAAAAAAAGATGAAAATGTGAAATTCCAATAGGGTCCAATGTTAAACTAAGTCGAGTCATGGCGGCCATCTTGAATTTCCGATCGGCAAACGATTCACAATTTTAGTACAGGACCACCCAATGATCATTCCTGCAAAGTCACAATTCAATTGACTTAGTGGTTTCTGACAAGAAGATTTTTTTAAATTTCAGCCAATGAGAACACATTATGGACCCTGGCAGCCATGTTGGATTTCAAATCAGCACCAAAAACACAAATCTGGTAGAGGACCACCCAGTGAACATTTCTGGCAAGTTTGGCTGATTTCTGTTCAGCGGTTTCAGAGAAGAAGATTTAAATGTGAAAAGCTAACGGACGGACGGACGCTTACCCATGACAAAAGTTCACATGGCCTATGGCCAGGTGAGCTAAAAATGAACCAAGCAATTAAACATGATCGAGATTCGGGAATATCAAGTTCAAGTAAAACACTATTCCATCAATGTAACTCAACTTTTCATGTATTATGTGCATCATGGATGCCTATGACTCAGAGAAATTAAAACATCGTATACCATGGCGTCAACTTTGAAAATCTATTATACTTGTATAATGAAAACAGAAGCCATAAGTATACATCTCATCTAGTAATATCACAACAATGTACTAATTCATATCTTTTTCGTTTATAAACGCACATTCTATCATTGATGGGTGTCTTATGTTTGGTTAATGGTGCTTAACGCCACTTTCAACAACATTTCAGTATGTCGTGGCGGTCAGTTTTATTGATGGAAGAAACCGGAGTATACGGTCAAAACCACCGACGTGTCGCAAGTTATTTTATCACATAATGTTGCATCGAGTACACATCGACATGAGCGGGGTTCGAATTCACAACGTTAGTGGTGATAGGAGATGTTGGTTTTTTTTTAATTAACATCTTATATATAAACCAATTTATGTACAACTTATCATTAAAATTTATTAAGCACGTGTATTACTAGAATGTAGCACAAATACATTAAAAAAAGCATAATTAAAATGAACGATTAAAAAAAGAACCTGACAAAAACGACAGGTGGTAGAAATAAATTTAAAAAAAACCATTATCAAATGAAGAATCCAAAAATAGACAAACCAGTCAATATTTACATTATTGCATAGATTTCATTCTAAAACCACAGCAACTAAGAACACAATCATGTACAGAAGTGACTAGAAATGTAGGAGAAAGCACCTTGGAAACAAATTATTTCAATTAAAACAGATAAATGACAATGTCCGTCTATGATAAATTGGTCTGTATACAGAACAAGAGTAACGTATTCACTCAACTGTATATTTTCCATGTCTAAACACTTGACTCGACTTGTCGTCTGGTTTATCTGCCCCTTGTGTTTTGATTAGTGTGTCATGATACTCTTTAAAACACATCCGTTCTGAAGTCTCCAATTTACATAAAGGGACTTCACACGTTTCGCACTTATGACGTGTAAATATGGCGAGACCAGATCTAGTCTTGTTGTTATAGAAACGACAGTACATGCATTTCTTTTGTTTATGTCCTTCATTTGCTACGCATGGGTGACCTGGAACATCAAAGGATTTGTTCGTCATGAACATCCCACGGTAATCCTTGTGATAATCGGAATAGTAAGCAAACTGCATCCTATCGAGGTCTTGACCTTCAATTCTAGGAGAAATCTTAATATGTGTGCCTGAAAGTGGAAGAGAAAGATGAAATTAAACAGGGAAAAGTACCAAAATCAGAGAGGTTTTAGGAATTCTACGCATGCACATCCTGAAGACATTTTCATACAAAAAACACACAACAAAATGTATTATTATCGAGAGCATGGGGAAATTTGGTGGCTTTCATAGAGTTAGAGAAATGGGAGGGACGATAATGATAACAAAAGCCATTTTTTTTAAATTTATTTGGACAAGTTTTCCAATCATCGAGTGGAACATTATAAGCGGCTTTCCATGCAATTTTACAGTTCAGCTTACATACGACGCCGGCCACTTCAGAAATAGCTCAGCAATGTCGGAAGGACCAGTACTTGCAGACTTTACGTATTCTGATAGATACCGGTCGGAGTAAGTCATGAAAATGAATTCAATATTCATGCTGAAAGGGAGCTTAATGCAACATTTTCGTATTATTTTCGATTACGTAGATCAAGAATTTTCAAGGTAATGTTCATCCAGGTTCTTATAAAAGTAGTGTCCGTATATTTTTTACAGGATATATCAATTGTGGAAATCAACCTTTTAGATAATTTCTCATAAAATAATACTATATATGTCCAGAAAAAAATGGATTTTTATAATATTGCTTGCAACCAAAATATATACCTTTTCAATAAAAACTTGAAAAGTTCAATCAACAGCAATGGTCAATATTCAGACCAATCATAACAAACAACAAAGTGACAAACACCCATTTGTACAGTAATCTCATGCTCAAGAAAGAATAAAATGAAAGACATGTCCAACAAAACTCAAATTATATAATACAATAGATGGCAGTTTTATATATTTTAATAATCTAATGTGGACTTCTGGCGGTTATCGTCATGTCTTTCGCTTCGAGTTCGAACTTATGTCCTTCTGATCAAATAATATAAAAAAATTGGGAGCAAAAAACCCAAAGGGTCTAAACATGAAAGGCTGTTTAAAATGCCCTTTAACTCGTCCATGTTCCTCTCCTAGAAAGGGTCTAAACATGAAAGGCTGTTTAATGCCCTTCAATTCGTCCATGTTCCTCTCCTAGAACGGGTCTAAACATGAAAGGCTGTTTAATGCCCTTCAATTCGTCCATGTTCCTCTCCTAGAAAGGGTCTAAACATGAAAGGCTGTTTAATGCCCTTCAATTCGTCCATGTTCCTCTCCTAGAAAGGGTCTAAACATGAAAGGCTGTTTAATGCCCTTCAATTCGTCCATGTTCCTCTCCTAGAAAGGGTCTAAACATGAAAGGCTGTTTAATGCCCTTCAATTCGTCCATGTTCCTCTCCTAGAGTCGATACAATTACAACAATGTCTTTGCAACTTATATTTTTATTTATTTGAGGTCAAACTACGTACAAAAGTCTTAAGAGTCTGTATGACTGAAAAGTTCCTCATGATATTGTCTAAAACCTCCACGATCAAATGTCGTATCTTTACATAACGAAACATCACAAGTCTCACAACGGAACCTAGAAACCACTTGCCACCCCGCTGAAAAGTTCCTCATGATATTGTCTAAAACATCCACGATCAAATGTCGTATCTTTACATAACGAAACATCACAAGTCTCACAGCGGAACCTAGAGGCCACTTGCCACCCTGATCTCGTCTTTCTACGATATCTCTGACACTGCTTGCACTTCCGTTGTTTATGACCTTCATTCGGAACAATTCTATGACCGGGAATACCAGAATCAAATGTAAACAAGTCTCTCCGTATCCATGCGACACCAGAATTATCAAACTGACCAGCGCCGACGTCTGAAAGGAAAACAAAAGAGATTACCCGACATTCATGCGTATATTGGTATAGAAGGAATACATGTGCATGTAATTCACGTTTAAAGTTTTAGTGCCGTAAAATCTAGAAACATAAAATGTGAAATCCATGATATAATAGCATCAATACATATGCATATGATTCTACATATTGATCGACAAAATCATTTTGGCGAATTCCAATTACGAAAAACTTACTTAAGTAAATTTCAAATTTTACTTTGATTGGTTTATGGTGTTTAACGCCACTTTTAAACAATATTTCGGTATATCGTGGCGGTCAGTATTATTGGTGATGGGAAACCGGAGTATCCGGAGAAAACCACAGACCTGCTGCAAGTCACAGACAAACTTTATCACACATAATGTTGTATCGAGAACATCTCGCCAAGAACGGGGTTCGAACTCACAACTTTAGTGGTGACAGGCAATGATTGCACAGGTAGTTGTAAATCCAACTATCATACGATCACCATCACAACAGCCAAAATCCCAAATAAGTATTTACTCCATATACACCATATAGCAAAGGTCACTCATACGGAATGAACACAGGACAGGAAAATGTTTTACAAATAACAGAACTTGGCTCACTGGGATAATAACAGACATTTTTGAGAGGTACATTGTCATAACCTTTCAACATCTACCTTTACTTAAAAATAACAAAAATATATCCCCAATACCCATTTTATTTATAAATCCATTTAAACAGCATATTGAACTTGGCATTTTTTCCATAATTTATACCACCATAAGAAATGTTTTACAAAACAATATATTTGGTAACAACAAACAATTCCTTTCAAGTCAAAATGAGTAGCCTCTATCCAGTCAATGCCAGTGTCTAGAACACAGTAATATAATCCTACATAAAATATTATATAACAATCTGACACCCTGTAACACAAAATAAATCCTCGTGATATTGTCTAAAACAGTCTCGCTCAGATGTTTCGTCTCGACATAATGGCACATTGCAAGTTTCACACCGGAAACGAGTTGCCACCCTCCATCCCGATTTTGTCTTTCGACGATAGTTTTGACACTGCCTGCACTTGCGTTGCTTGTGACCCTCATTCGGAACAATTCTATGACCGGGTATGCCAGAATCAATTTGGAAGGAATCTCTCCGATAAGTCCAGGGATATTGAGAAAAATCAATGTCATGGTGATACATCCCTGAAAGGAGACAAAACGGAATTACCACAAGGAATGATAAAATATATGCCATTTTGATAATTCAATACAAATGTGTTTTACCTAATCTACAATGGTGCCGTCGTGGTAGTGATTGTATGGTAGTTGGATTTATAACTACCTATGCAATCAGTACTTATCACCACTAACGTTGTGTTCGAACCCCGCTCAGGCGAGGTGTACTCGATACAACATTATGTGATAAAGTTTGAGGCAGGTCGGTGGTTTTCTCCGGTATTCTGGTTTCTTCCGCCAATAAAACTAACCGCCACGATATAACTGAAATATTGTTGAAAGTGGTGTTAAACACCCCCCCCCCCCCCTCACCCCCTCTAATCTACAACAAACACCATTCCTATTGTATGACAAGTCAACACTAGTATTACTGTGAGCACAGCTCACTAAGATATACCCCCGCTCCCCACATCTGTCCAACCTATTTCCATAACCAAAACATTACGGATTGTTCCGACCATAAATGAAAGGGACCCTCCTCTCTTCACCGGTAAGCTGCTGATAAAATTTCCAAACATTCTGAGAAACGCTACTCAAGTTATCATACGACATAGGGTAAAATTCCTATTTTCCGTCATATCAAGTCCAATAACTCTGGAACGGCAACAGTGAAAATCGTCAAAAATGAAAGGGATCCTCCTCTCTTCACCGGTAAGCTGTTGATAAAATTTCAAAACATTCTGAGAAACACTACTCAAGTTATCATACGACATAGGGTAAAAATCCTATTTTCCGTCATATCAAGTCCAATAACTCTGGAACGACAAAAGTGAAAATCGTCAAAAATGAAAGGGATCCTCCTTTCTTCACCAGTAAACAGCTGATAAAATTTTAAGATTCTAAGAAACACAACTCAAGTTATCGTACGACATAGGATTTGTCTACAGACGGACGGATATGGTGAAACCAGTATACCTCCCTACAACTTCGTTGCGGGGGGTATAATTAAAAGTAGCTCGTATTGCTACTGCTACAGATAGTGAATTTCCAGAGAAATTCCAGAGAAATTCACTGCAAAAGTGCATACAAATCGGATTTTAATTTTCATTTTTGGCGTTTTTGGATCCTCTGACACATTTTTATCTCGGTTAAATAATGTATGGAACACATTAAAAGACTATCAACATCAAACTTAAAATATTGATATAAAAAAATTACCACACTGTTGTAACAGTGCCACAACCCAATTAAAATAAATCGCAGAAAAATCGATACCTCTAACGCCCAAATACACGACCGCTCACTTTCCCGGATTGGTACAGGAATGTTATCGTGGCGGTCAGTTTTATTGGTGGATGAAACCGGAGTAACCGGAGAAAACCACCAACCTTTGGCAAGTCACTGACAATCTTTATCACTTGATGTTGTATCGAGTACACCTCGCAATGAACGGGGTTCGAACTCACAACTTTAGTGGTGATATGCACTCATTGCACAGGTAGCTGTAAGTCCAACTACCATACGATCGCGACCACGACGACCCCATAACAGAAGGATCCGCTAACAAGAACACAAGTTATTGCCTTAGATATATCTTAGCGAGAGAAAAAATACAAATAAATTGTGGTATTGATAGTCTTGCTGTGTTCTTGTACACGTTTAATTACTATAACCCAATGTTAAGATAGTCGCTTTGCCAATGTGCAATCAATACAAATTTTATGCATTTGACAATTCATATGGAAAACATTTTTGACCATTTTCTTTGGATACAATCGGTGAGTTCTGGCGGTGCTCGAAAATAACAATTTGATTGGTATTATTAATATTTTCTCTTCTTATCACAGGTATTCAAAGAATGTGAACAAAGGTGCAGGTTAAACAAATATTGTAAAAATATGGGAAAGAATAAAATCAAAACACAAATTGTCTTGAAGAAAAACTGTTTTAATATTTATTTATTTATTTATTTATTTATTTATTTATTTTATTTATTTATTTATATAAAATAACTATTTATTTATTTATTTATTTATTTATTTTATTTATTTATTTATATAAAATAACCATTTTAAGTACACTTGTATGCTGTAGTTTTTAAACTTTACATGTTAAATTGTCATTTTGTGTAAGATTTATCTCCCCTTCACCAGATATTACATAAAAACGTAGATGTCAAATCACACGTATCACAGAACACAATAAAAGATAGAAAATAAACACATCAAATGCAGAAATACAAGTTAGTTTAATCTTTCGAATATACAGAGCCAGTACGATTACAAAATGTTTCTTTTTCGAATTCAAGCTGCACAAATTAAAAATAATCAGGACAATTTCGTCTACAAGTCGGATAGTGAAATGTACACTTGTCGAAATCTTTGGAATCTTTTTCATTGCTAAAGCAACGTTTTTAGTTAGTTAACAAAATCTAACGCTAATCAGAGATTAGTTCATCGAAACATAATCTATTTTGTCTGCGCAATGCCATACAGACAGATTTAGGCCTGCGGTAGCGCTAGTCGTGTAGAAATGGGGTAATAACCATTCAATCAATTTAATATTTTGGGAGGGGGATGCTTTCTCCCGTTTGAAAAAAAGGTCACATTTTTCCAAATTATAACACATAAAAACATTCAACAGAACAGAAACTTCGATGCATTGCCTTCAACATTAACGGCTAGAACAGAAAGTACACAGGAATACGTATATTTTCTATCTAACTGAACGCCACGATATAGCTGAAATATTGCTAAAGTTGGCGTTAAACACAAATCAATAAAACACTATATTAAAGAGGACGAACAGTAAAACATTAGATTTCATTTGATTTTGATTTTTGATTTGATCTTTAGTGTTTTAACGCCACTTTCAACAATATTTCAGCTATATCATGGCGACAGTTTTAGTGGTGGAGGAAGCCGGAGTACCCGGAGAGAACCACCGATCACGGGCAAGCAACTGGTAAACTTTTATCACTTGCGGCTGCGAGTCGAGTTAACCCTTTTTTGTAATTTACAAAGCCGGGCGCGAACCCACGCCGTATTGGTGATAGGCGTGTATGAGTTGTTAGATCCAACGACCTAACTCATTAAGCCACCCGGGCCCCCGATTTCATTTGATGTCTATGAACTGTTCATGAAACAGTTTAAAACATTTTCTCTGAGTACGTGTTGATCCTTGACATAAAGGAACGTCACAAATAGAACACTTAACGCGCGTCCATATTGTATTTCCTGTAGAAGTTTTCCTCCCCATTATTGAACAGTAATAACATGGTTTTTGTTTATATCCGTCCGTCGTTATTAAGTGGTGTCCTGTAGGAGAAGATGGTATTAGTGATGACCATGACGCTTGAACAGGAGGTGGAATACTTGTGGCGTGGACAGGTGGTGTTGTTCGCACTGAAAGGAGAAACAGCTGTGTTGAATAGCATGGCGGCAAAATAACACTGTGTACAATGAGAATTAGCACGTTTCAGTTAGTTAGTATTTTAATAAGGTGTTATACTCGGAGCAAATTGTGAAAAGACAGTTTTAAGTGACGGAAAACAATTTGACCAATATCAACAAAACACAAAAAACTACGGCATATGGCGTTGGAAATTCAAACATGTGGCGGGTTCAAACGGTTAATATGTTCCCAAACCCCTCTTGTTAATTATATCTCCAACAATACAGTTAAAAAGAAAGAATAAAAAAAAACTACACAGATTCGCTTTTACTCAAAAAGACCACACACTATCACAAAAAATGAATGACAACATTAACATGGACAGTACTATAACAGGGTTAATGCACAGTATTAAAGTTATAGTCATGACGAGTTAAAGTCTACAACTATTACATATATACTAGATAGTCCTGACTACTGCTATTAAAACAGTTGAACATTAAGAGATGCTACAAGTTTAGTACGTACAAGGGGCGTGGCATTCTTTATACATAAGGCACTGATTTGTGTCCCGTGTGAAGGGCGGGTTGTTTTGTTTAATTCTCTCTACACAACTACCGGATGCTCATATTGGGGGGTGGGGGGGTTCTATGAACGCCATGGACGGGCTTCGAACTCAAAACTTAACTGGTGATAGGTACTGATTGCACAGGTAGTTATACATCCAACTAACATGCGATCACGACGGCCCCTGATGAATGAGATAGTGATATGCAATGAATGTTGTTTCTGATATTCTGCAGCTTATAGGGATATATACTGGCTGTTTAGTTAATGTATTATGTGACTGGCTGTCTAGTTAATGTATTATGTGACTGGCTGTCTAGTTAATGTATTATGTGACTGGCTGTCTAGTTAATGTATTATGTGACTGGCTGTCTAGTTAATGTATTATGTGACTGGCTGTCTAGTTAATGTATTATGTGACTGGCTGTCTAGTTAATGTATTATGTGACTGGCTGTCTAGTTAATGTATTATGTGACTGGATGTCTAGTTAATGTATTATGTGACTGGCTGTCTAGTTAATGTATTATGTGACTGGTTGTCTAGTTAATGTATTATGTGACTGGATGTCTAGTTAATGTATTATGTGACTGGCTGTCTAGTTAATGTATTATGTGACTGGCTGTCTAGTTAATGTATTATGTGACTGGCTGTCTAGTTAATGTATTATGTGACTGGCTGTCTAGTTAATGTATTATGTGACTGGCTGTCTAGTTAATGTATTATGTGACTGGCTGTCTAGTTAATGTATTATGTGACTGGCTGTCTAGTTAATGTATTATGTGGTGGTGGCTACAATTGTCGAGCATCATTGTTTCTTGTTTATGCGTATTAGTATCATAGTATAGCAATTGATCAGGTACTAACAACTTCAACGGTTCACATTTGAAGGTGAAGTGGACACACGCGATTTAATTTAAACAATATTTATTTAGAAAATAATCTGAATATACAGTACATCAAACATAGTAAATACAGACAGGATTCAGAAACAAGCAATTATTGCTATTATAAATCTGTCACGCGGTTCATATGATGTTTTGTCATTGTATGAAAGTGTTTTTTAAGGTAAATTATTTGAACAAAAGCAGCATATTAAAATGACTATTATTTCTCAAATGTATATATTCATGTTAATGCAATTCGATATGCGATTTACAAAATCTAAAAGTGTTCAGGTAAAGAGGCAATTCTATATTTTTCTTTAAAGCAAATCTGAAAAAGATAACTACAACGCAAAGCAATGGGGGAAATAAGAATAGAACTTCTTACGAAACCATGGTAACTATTTGTGGATAGTTCCATTTCGAATAACAGCAAAGCAAATAATGTCATTACGACCACCACCTTAAAATATTATCATTTTTCAAATGTCTTCGCACTACCGAGTCAATTCATCGATATAATGTTCGAAATGTGTCGAATACATGTCAACCCGTCAAATACTAGTGACGGGATAGTTTCCATGCAAATATCTACAGCAATGATAAACTGTGTTATTTCTGTTGATCTCTAAAAACGAATTCCTCGTGAAACAATTTGAAGCACTGTCTGTATGGACGTGATGTACCACGGCACAATGGCACATTACAAACCGAACACTTTGTTTGTGTCAACACTACCCAACCGGAATGGGTCTTTGTTCCATGTATTTTACAATACCGACACATTTTTTGTTTGAAATTGTCAGTGAGGATCAATTTGTGATCCCCGATTCCTGTAACATGTATCTGACTTGAGGCCGTGGCAATGGTATCTCTGCTAGTTACACTAGGAAGGATTCTTGTTCGGTCTGAAAGCAGAATGAGTAAACGTTGGTATTTAAATTTATATTACAAACAAACATAATGAGTAAAATATCAGCAAATATATCCGAAACTTTTTACTATAAAAACCCGTGAAAGTTATTGGTTGGTTTATTGGTTTAGCACATACTGTTGTATCGAGCACATCTCACCATGACCGAGGTTCGAACTCACAACTTCAGTGGTGATAGGCACTGATTGCAAAGGTAGTAATAAATCCAACCACCATACGAACACGGCAACGACACCCCTCCCCCCCCCCCCCCACTCCCCGTGAAAGTGAAAATATTTGAGAGTTAAAAAGCGCCTCACTATACATCATATGTTCAGATGCAGGTCAAAGAGATGAAAGAGAAATCCTAACAACACCTAAAATTTGAAATGATTGAAACAAAATAAACTTTGGAAATGGAAATTATGGATATATATATTGTAAATAACGTCCCATAACTTGTGTGGAAAATGATAATATTGTCTAAATTGAAATGATCATTCCTCTCATCAACCCTAACAAGGTCTTACAATTTCAAATGAAACCTACGGAATCGTGGACAGACGGAGTGATTATATATATATATAATAAGGCGCCCTCCAATCCTCCTAACTAATATTTTACAATATACACCAGATATTACGATATTCGAAAGATAACATGTTTATTTATGACTAATATGAGGAAGCAATTCACAATCCAGACATACACAACACCACTGAATAATAAATTCAAACAGAAATAAAATAATAGATTGGACAGAATAGATTCGAAGAAGAGAGACTATGCGTTTCGTAAATATATGATGAAATGAAGGGGGAAAAGACGTGGTTTTTTTTTCTTTTCAAATAATGTAGATAGAAACAACACATTTGAGACAAAGTAGAACCATAACCACAGCAATATGATTTATATCATATGTTAAATACAGTACACTCTCGTACCACCCGACGCAACAAAAATTTACATTTTGTGAACTTTATTTAATTCAATGAAAACACCCCTGTACTATGCTATCAGGGGGATTCGATTGAGTGAGTGAGTGATTGTTGCTTAATGTCAACTCAGCAATTTTTCAGCTATATCATGGCGGGAACAAGTTAATTTTCAATGAGATGATGGCGAGGTCCGTTTTGTTCTAGACCAACTCTCTAAGTTGGATTTTTATAGTGCTAGCTCACTGACGCAACAGTCCGCGGATAGACATGTCGCCCCACTCGGACACATTATCCTGATTCCGAGCCAATTTGCTATTTCTCATTTGTACTGCATGCTTCGCGGAGAAAGCAACACATATCAATTTTAGTCTTTTGTTTGACCCGACTGGGATCTCGAACCCACGATCTACCACACTAGAGACCAGCATGTTAACCATTACATCAGCGGATGCGATTCCCATACTTAATTAAAGGCCACACATGAAAAGCCCGAGAGAATAGAACGGATGTATAACACTCACTGTCGATAAAGGGTATAGTAATCATTCGAGATATAATCCACCTGGACGAAAAATAATATCGAGCGGTGTCATATGGTAAAATTGTGAAAGAAAGTCCTCTACTGAATCAATCTAGTCAATTCGCCCACAAACTTAGCACTGTGTACTGTAAGGTTTAGGTTTGGTTTGTTTATGGTATTTAACAGGGGCGGATCCAAGGGGGGGGCGCACCCGGCGCGCGCACCCCCCCCCCCCCCCCCCTAAAATTGGAAAAAAATACGATTTTTTGGCGTAAAATCGTGATTTTTCACACGAAATACCCCAAAATTTTTCGCGCCTCCCTCCGCTCGGCGCAATTTTTTTAAGTGCGCCCCCCCTAACTTGAAATCCTGGATCCGCCCCTGTTTAACGCCACTTTTAACAATATTTCAGTTATATCGTGGCGGTCAGTTTTATTGGTGGACAAAACCGGAGTACCCGGAGAAAACCACCAACTTGTCGCAAGTCATTGACAAACTTTATCACATAACGTTGTATCGAGTACACATCGCCATGAACGGGGTTCGAACTCACCACTTTAGTGGTGATAGGCATTGATTGCACAGGTAGTTGTAAACCAAAACCATACGATACCGACCACGACGACCCCCTGTGTGTACTGTGATGGTCCATACAATGCTGGTACATATATAATAATAAATTAATATCAAAATTATTTTCGTATTTTAATAACATTTTTACATAATAATTTGAAATTACATATTGTTTAACATTACATATATTCTGTGTTGTTTCTTTTCAAGATTAACGTAATAATCATTCCATACAAATACACAAAAATCACCTTAACGGTTATTTGACATCGTGAGAGTAATTTTTAACAGTCACAAAATATATAAAAAAAAACATTTCATATTTGAAATGAGGGTATTTTTATTTAAATTAGAAACTATATATAGCAAAAAGCCACCATTTGATATCCCCGATAATTATTTACAATATGCAGCCCCACCTTTAGCATGTGTCCAACTTCTCATTAATACATTGAGCGTGGTGTGAAAAAGGCCATTATTTTGACACAAGAAATACAAATCTTGTATCAACATTCATGGGAAAGCCGGTTTTATAAATACCGATAGTCATGTTTTTTCTTTACCAAGTTTTGGTGAGTCATTATGTGTAAATGGTGTCAATTAGTGGATCTTGCGTGCACACTGAGACCAGAAATTTTTTGACTCGCAAGAGTAATTTTTAACAGTAAGAAACTATATAATAGAAGAAAAAACATTTGATATCCCCGATAACTATTTACAATAAACAGCCCCACCATTGAGGGTATGTCCAACTTTATTAAAGTGAGAGTGGTGCAATGAGAGTGGTATTCCGACACAAGAAGTACGAATTTTGAATCAACATTCGAGGTCAAGGGAAAGCTGATTTTATAAATTTCACATTGTCATATTTTTTTCTTTACTAAGTTTTAGTCATACATGAAGTGTAACATGACGCCTACTAGTTAATACTGCGTGCACACTTAGACCAGAAACTTTTTGACACCGTGGGAATAATTTTAACAGTAAGAAACTATAAAATAAAACAAAAACATTTGATATCTCCGATAACTATTTACAATAAACAGCCCCACCGTTGAGGATATGTCCAACTTACAATTAATACAGTGAACGTGGTACGACCAAGGCCATTATTTTGATACAAGAAATATCAACAATCAAGGGAAAGCTGATTTTATAAATTTCAAATTGTCATATTTTTTTTCTTTACTAACTTTTGGTCAGGCATGATGTGTAAATGATGTCAATGTGTGAATCTTGTGTGTACATTTATACCAGAAAATAAACAATGAAAACGTAGATATCAAACTTAGTACACACGACACGTTTCTGTAATAACCTTCATCAGGTACGTTTCTGTAATAACCTTCATCAGGTACGCTCAAAATCGAAAGCCAAATAATTTAAAGTTTTAGTTTTCGGAGCGATAAAACCAAAGTGCCTAAACAGGATAGCCAAAATCGGCTACGGTCACCTATTCCTGAGGGAGGAGAACCATAGTTTTATTAATAATACACTTCGACATATTTTGATAGGATTTTTGAATCGGTCAAATCGAGCTCAAATTAGAACCAACCAAATATTCATGCAATTATGGCATTTCCCTTAGCCCTTGGCTCACGGGGGGTTCATTACCATCTTTCTCAACGCATTTTTGACTGTTGACTTCGGTGCAAAAGCTACTTCATCATGATACAATTTAAAGCATTCTCTAAATGGGTATGTCGTACCCCGACATAGCGGAACATTACAACTTGAACATTTCGTTCCTGTTAAAATAGTCCACCCTGATCTTGTTTTATTCCCAGTTATTTTGCAATATTGACATATTTTTTGCTTAAAATTATCATTGTGGACTAAATTGTGTCCTTCCATCCCGGGTGTCTGCACCTGATCGGGAGACCATTCTAAACCAGTGGCGCTTGTTGTAGCATTCACTGTTTGTTCTGAAAGGAAAAGAAGATTTTGAGGAATCCTGTTTCTAAAACATTGATTAAATAATATATACTTCCATAAAAAAATTCATGCTGATTTAATATATGAAAGCTTCATGTTCGTGCGAGTAACATTAAAAGATAACAAAATAAATAATTTGTACAACGTATGTCACCGAAAGAGAACAGAACATAGAATTTGTACAACGTGCATCACCAATACGACTTCCTGTTTCAGTAAGTACAAACATTACGCCCAGCACATACCCATAGAAGACAGAAATACCACGCTTAGTAATAATTGGGTCACCAGCTCTTTACAATAATGTTTAATGGGTCAGCAAACATTTACAATATTTTTTATTATGTTCAAAATCACATTTTCCTATATACAGTAAACAATAACATTCAGACACATCCACCCCCTCCCCCCAATTAAAAATAGAAAGGAAAACATAATTGTTCCACTGAAACATGTGTGGACAGGCGCGTCTGGCCAAAGTCGTCCATTAACAAGACGGGAAATCAAGTCGAGTTTTCTTCAATTTAATAAAAATGAGATGTTTTATTCTTTTGTTTCTGGTGATACATTAAAATCTAACAACATTTGGTTTTGGGACCATGTCAGGTAACATTTTATTTACCTTTGACCTTCTGAAAGTTTAATAAATGACCAATCGGCCAAAAATTCAACAGCGTGTACTCAGATTTTAAAAGTAGGCGGAACGCAGATTGGTCTTTTGAAATATGAGCTCCGACATGGTCCTTAATTGGATTTGTTAGATGTTAGTGTATCGCCAAACAAAATTAATAATATCAACAAAAAAAAAACATCTAATTTTAATTAAATTGGTTTTCTATCGATTTAGGAAGATGTACGTTGAAAACGTATCGTTCATGAAATTGTCTAAAACAATTCCTCTCCGTCCTGTCATCTCGACATAATGGTACGTCACAAGCATCACATTTTGATCGTGTTAATATTTTCCATCCAGAAGAAGATTTAGTTTCATTTGCACGACAATAGCGACAAAGTTTTTGTTTATTCCCGTCTGTCGGGACTAAATTGTGTCCCGGTATGCCAGTATTCCAAACCCTATTCTGCGCAACCATCGGACTATATGACGTCATCATTCCCACGGTACTACCTGCAAACAGAAAAATGGCACTGAGGAAGTTACTATATTTAGATTATCATTTAATTATCAAAGATACAATTTTAGCAGGTATCTAATCGTGCACTGAACCAGTCACGAAATGTCAAACTATTATATAGAGCTATTTTTATGTGTTTATGGTGTAAATGAAAACCTTTGTCAAATTGATCATGGCTGATGTTCAAATAGAAACTCTGTCAAATAATTGATGTATCACAGGGAGACCATGTTCCAGGAAGACCACACCTAATAACAACCTTACTGTCACCAACATCTAAAGAACTACATTACCAATAATAATCTCGTTTTGGAATCTGATCAATAAAGTGTAATGAAAATACAAAATTATATTGGAGCCGAACAAAAGAAGACAGACTAGTTTGTGGTATAACAGATACCGAGGGACAAGAGGAGTAATAGTCAAAACCCTGCCAAACAATTAATTCTTCACTGAAATAATTCAGATATAAATCAAGTACAAATGATTTCAACGAATGTAATCATCTCTTTGTACACTTTTATCGAAAACAAAATATATGTATGTGGGCCTTATAAAAAAACCAATCAATTTTCTATTCATATGTTCGTTCCACTTCTCGGTTCATCTAGAAGGCAAACTTAAATAAAATCAAATATTTTAATTGTTTTATTTGCTAAAAACGCATGCAACATAAAGGTTTACGAAATACACTATATATACATGTACATTATGTTGAAATGTTATTAATTTCGACATTTCTTTACTATTCAGAGAGAACAAATCGTTTTAACATGAATTCTTTACTATTGTGTTCAATCATAGTCTTAGTTAAGCTAATATCTAATACATTTATCTGAAGTTGAAATATGTCAGATTAAGGAGCATTTTCTCCAGTTTCCTGGTAGCAGACTAATTTCCCCTGGGTTGAATGGATATCAAGGACTCGTGTACACGTACACATTGTAAATAATTCCTGGCTATGGTAATTTGTAAGTGTCCATTATCGTGTAGTTCGTGAGTCTTTAAATTCACAATCAGCCCATCAATGCCATCTATATTATTAACAAAGATATTATATAATCTTTAAAAGCCTTTAGGGCAACTTATGATTTAAGATTTACACTGTTCAGCTTAGATAGACATCTAATCAGATGTAACAGAAATTTAAAGTTTCTGAATTTTAAACATATCCGGATTTTCAAATGGAAGAACGAACTGCATATGATATAAGCTGAAGCAATTCCTCCCCGTCTTTATACCCGGACACAGTGGGACGAGACAAGCTTGACAGTGATAAGCTGTTTCCGCGATCCCTCCACTTGCCGTTTTTTGACGGAGTTTCTGACAATATTTGCATCTCTTTCGTCGGCTTGATTCCATAGGAACAAGTTTGTGTCCAATCATGGCCTCACTTCCTCGGAGAATTTCGTCCACATTAGAAAAAACAGGTGGTGGATTAATCCAGGTATATGATCCTGCAAGGAGATAATTATTTTTTTAACGATAACGATACAACTCCCCGTAAAAAAATATTATTTTGGGGTCATATTATCAAAAATGCAATAAAGATTAGTTTACAACATACAAATATGCAAATGATTATTATAAAGCTAATAATGTCCTCAGTCTTTACATTGTTCATTGTAACAACCATTCGTGGTACAAATTAAAGCAATCTCGGTTTTTCGTACACAGCGGTACATCACAAAGATGACATTTGTTTCTTGTTCTGGCCATGTGGCCTGCTTTAGTTTTTATTTTTCGGTCTGAACAGTATTTACACGGCCTAAGTCTACCATCGAACGTATTCACAACAACATGACCCTGTGTCTCTAACTGTCGTATTTTAGCACGGTGCCATTCGAACTGTTCAGCATGAGATAAAGACGGATACATATGTGCCGCCATTTGTTGAAGCTTTGGCATATCTGAAAGGAGAAAGAGAAATAGACTGTCATTTCATTATTGCGGACCTCCGAGAAAGCACCATGCGTATGACAAAGCATATATCTGACTACCAACTAATCACAAAGGATGACAACAAATCTCTACTCTACACAACTCAATAAAACGACCCTTAATATGTCTACATT
This sequence comes from Bathymodiolus brooksi, assembly GCA_963680875.1. NCBI lineage: Eukaryota > Metazoa > Mollusca > Bivalvia > Mytilida > Modiolidae > Bathymodiolus > Bathymodiolus brooksi. The sequence goes on along the minus strand of OY804585.1, from coordinate 79,545,914 downwards.
GGCCAAATTGTTTGGTCAGGAATGTTTCCTTCGTGTAAATTTACATAACAAGCCAATGGTGATACATAACAAAACAATCTCTATATTTAGTACACAAAGGAACGTTACATGTCGAGCATTTAAATCGACTGCGTATTTTGTGACCTCCCTTGGAAATATTTTTACTAGCGGAACACACAGCACATGATCTTAATTTCTTTTCTTCGTTATCAATAGCACAATGCCCCAACACTTGTAAATTTCTCATGTTCATATGTCTCTTTGCTCTCAAGTCCCCAGGGGATGTGTTTGAACTGTCACCATAATCCGGTGGTACAGGACGACGGAAATTTTGATTTTCTCCTTGTTTAACCAAATACATGACGTTTGTTGATAAAGCTAGATCACCAGTTTGTACATCTGAAAGGAAAAAGAAGAAGATCTTACTGCATGCAAGTAGGGCATTACTGTCCTTGTGTTAACAGGTACAGGTTTCGAAAAAAGAGGGGGAATGAACACTCCCTTCCAATAAGATGAAAAAAATAAAAATACAACAGCGTCAGAAAAGTCATAATATTTAATAGAAAAATATAGAAACCCAGAGCTATTTTCGTAAATTACTGGCAACCTTTATCAAATGATGTTGTATCCAGTATATCTTGCCACTGTATTTATGTCAATCTTGTAAATTATAGTATTGAAAGGATGATACGATTACGCGCGTTTAACACCACTGATCATCGGGAGGAATTCTGCGACCACTGACCTTCCGTAAATCACTAACAAACCATCACACGGGGTAGTATTTAATACATTTCGACATAGTCGGAAGTCAAATATACTACACACCTTTAGTGGACAGTTGAACGGACGTCAAATCCATACACACTTAGTCGTGATAGATCGGCGGAGGTCAAACCCACAAACCATTAGTGGAGACAGATGGGCTTCAAAGTTAAGCCCACATATTTTTCAAGGAGATAGATGGGCGGAAGTCAAACCCACATACCTTTAGTGGAGATAGATAGGCTTAAGTCAAACCCACACTTTTAAAGGAGATAGATGGGCGGAAATCAAACCAACACTTTGCAAGGAGACAGATGGCTTAAATAAAACCCACACTTTTCAAGGAGATAGATAGGCGGAAATCAAACCCACATACCTTTAGTGGAGATAGATAGGCTTAAGTCAAACCCACACTTTTAAAGGAGATAGATGGGCGGAAGTCAAACCCACACACCTTCTGATGTTATAAATGAACGAAGGTCAAATCCACACACTTTTAGTGGCGACAGATATTGACTGTATTGATAGATGTAATCCAACTTAAATTCGACGGCGGATACGGGGCTCACGTTATAAATATCAAATGAACAGACAAACAATATTACACTAACGATAACCAAACAATGTGCTTATATTTTATTACAAACAGTAACAACAAGCAAACATATGACAAGCAGCAGGTAAAATTGTCCTTTCGGAATTGAGCAAGACCTTTCAATAAAGTATTGCAATAAACAGAAGCTCAATGGGACTTTGTCTGTATCGTGCACCTGCAAAGCATCTCTATGATCAACCGCTACAGTACGACTTAATACTATTAATTGTAATTTGTTTTCTGGAGGCCAGATTTTTTTTTTCACTTATGCTTAATTATTTACAAATGGAAAGGTACAAAATTTAAATATGAATATAAGACGCTGTTCAATAGAAGTATAGACATCCTGTAAAATCAGTTAGCCTTACTTTAATTTCTGATACCGAATATATTTCTGATACCGAATATAATTATATAAGTTTGAATGCAAAACACAATCATAACAACACATGTCATCATATATATTGAAATTGAAAACAAAACCGATTTGCTTGAATAAATGTCAAAAGATAGATAACAAAAGTTGAACAAGTCAAAGGTCAACACCAAAATTCAAATTAGCATAGAATCATCCAATGAAAATCATATCTCACAATCCAATCAGCCCATCGGTTTCTAAGAGAGAAGATGTTCAAATTGATTTCGGAGACGATTGAAATGTAAGTATATACTGTACGTCAGAATACGACGGCTCAAAATGATGATAAGCAAGTCATGTAAGTTATATGCAACGAAAAACCATACAACAATGCAAACGTAAAATGCTTATTCCAGTTTTGATACAAATATGTTCTCCTCCTACAACTATAACGTAAAATTCACTTGAACGAATGTCTATTAAACGATAGGTGTTTTATTTGTCTTGTAATTGTCTTGAACACCACATAGCTCCTAGAGTATACGTCTTATTAAACATACTATATATCTAATACGATTTGCCTGTAGACAACATAAAGGTAACGTTAGATTGAACGGAATTCTTGAAATACAGTTGGAGATTTCAACCACTCCTGGTAAAGATGGATAGACATTTGCACATCGCATACGGCTTAGCTTCTTTAGAAGTATTTTATAAGAATGCCTTGCAGTACAAGTTTCGCTAACTCGTCAGTCGAGTAGAGTTTTGTGATACTCAACAAAACAGTCTCTATATCCAATACACAGAGGTGCTGCGCATGCACCACATTGTTGACGTACACGTATCCGGTCCCCTTTGCGTGACCGGATGTCATTTCTAAGACACACTATGCATGTCTTCTTCCTTTTACTACATGTATCAACAATAGTATGGCCAAGAGAGGCAAGTTTCTGTTGTTGGTATTTTTTCCAAGTTCTTTGGTGATAGTCGACCGAGATATATTGAGGCACTTCTCCTGAAAGATAAAACAACCTCATCTTAATCGTATCCTTGTTTAATGTATAGAGACATGATGTAAAAAGAAGTAAATATTAGGTTTTGGGTTGAAGACAGATATTTTTTAAGCTCAAGTGATATAAATATCAACTCCTTCATCACGGCAACTTCACGCATATGCGCCATGAGTATAATCTCACTCTTTACGAACTATTACATACTTAGATTTAAGCAACCATTTTGTTTTCTTTTTAGGCAATTGCTTATTGGTATTTTTGGTCGCTTAAAATGTTTCGTATCAAAATTTCAGATGTAAATAAGATTTTGAAGATACCAAAGGGATAATCTATCAGAATCCGTAAATCGAAAAAAGACAGACAACATAATGGCCAAAAGAAAAAGGACAAAGAACGATCTACAAAACATACACATAAAACTAAAGATCGAGTAACACGAACCCGACTAAAAACTGGAGGTGAACTTAGATGCTCCGAAAGTGAATAATCTGTTTTCTTATGAAGTCTATTTGCAATGCGCGTTTCTTGCAAGTAAAATATATAGGGACAGAGCACAACATGCGTGAACAATGATGTTTAAAGATACCGGTAATATATCATTTTACAATTCCACTATACATGTATATTCTTTTATAATTAATATCCTGAAAAATATTCCAATTATGACGAACGAGAACAATAGAAACGTATACATTTTTAGAGGAGTACAAATGAACAGAAACTAAGACATTCGTACAAATACGGAGATTAATTTCGCTGCACATTTAAGAATACCACCAATAATTCAGCTTCCGAGAGAAACCTTAAACCTAAAGGCACGTTGCAGTGATCAATTTCCGAGTAATGAAATAACACAACTCAATGTTCATATATAGTTTCTATGTAAATTTGTTTTTTTTTTTATTCTTTTTCCTCTGCATGGGGCATCACTGAGCGGAAATTCGTTTCAACCTGTACAAATGTAGTTACTTCACTATATTAATACAATTCCTCAAACATTCTGATAGTTAGAGTTAGAGTGTTTAACGTCACTTTCACCTATATCCTGGTGGTTAGTGTTATTCGTGGAGGAAATCGGGGGTACCCGGAGAAAGTCACCACCGACCTGTCACAACTTTATAACATAATGTTGTATCAAATACACTTCGCCATGAGCTGGATTCCAACTCCACCCCCCCCCCCCCCCCCCCCCCCCCCCCCCCCCCCCGTCTGATAGTTGCATGTACATACGGTAGAATATTGGATTAACAAATAGCGTGAATGATATGAGAAGTATTTCTAAAAAAAAATAAAGGGGGTGGAGAAGAGGGCTTAAAAAACGTGTGACGGGTTAACAACATTGGGGACAAACATAGATTGTCAAATAAAAATAACAGTATGTATTATCCAACATTTAATAAACCATACACCAATAATTAAGACGTCACTGTACAGTACTGACAAACATCATTCGTATATTATCATGTTTTGTTTTCATTATATATACACAAGTCCAAAATGTAAAATACCATTACAGACGTACACAGGTCCACAATTTAAAATATCAAGTTGAATTTCATTACAAGCGATAGCAAGTTCTAAAACTGTACATCAAACTTATTACGACCATTTGTTCGACCAATTAAAAATATCTCCACCGGCAACTATCCATTTTTAGAAATATCAAGCTATAAACAATGTAGAGCACAGTTTTACAAGAGCGATTCGTGATAGATGGAAAAGCAATTTCGTTTCCCAATACACAGAGCGACTCCACATTTCTCACATTTATGACGTATCCGGACTCGCAGTCCGTATTTGGATCTGGTATTACTCATTGCACATATGACACAGGGTTTAAGTCTGTTATTAAAAGTACTGACAATCCTATGACCAAGGTTGGCTAGTTTTCCAATACTTTCGGCTCTGATGCCGCTGTATAACCGTCCAGTTTCCTGATCAAATACATATGTAGAGCGTTCTGAAAGTATAGACAAATGTCATTCATCAATATCTGATAATCTACATAAACCAGTCAAACGTCTAACTACAAACTGGCTGTTTCCTTTAGAATAGAGTTTTTGTTAAAATATCATATAAAAAAATAGGTCTAAATGCGAGTATTCAAGCAAACCATGCCAGTTCTGAATACAATCAAAAACTGGGTATTTCAATTGTAAATTTTCCATTCCTGACCTTCCTCATTTAAGCAATGATTGGTGGTATATTGTAAAACATTCACGATATCCAATACACAATGCCACACCACATTTTGCGCACTGATGACGTATTCTAACGCTATGACCACGGTGTGATTTGACGTTACCCATGGAGCAAACTGCACATGGCTTAAGCCGTTTTTCGTCCGTGTCAATAATCCGATGACCCTGAAGTGACAATAACCGCAAAGTTTCACTTTTCCTACTTCTGAAATCCAAGTCGGCTACATACTGATTGACCAAATCTGAAATATAAAACATCATCCATGACAAGCTCTCTTATTGGTAGAAAGATTGGTGCAAACTCTAGCCATTACTCAAGAATATGCATGCTCAGATGCGAATAGACTATATTACCACCACGAAACAATCACTGAACAAAATGGTTATCATTCTTTAAAACACATCCTCAAATAAAAGTCTCCATACAACAATGTCAATTCCTAAAGGGTTTGTCATTCAAGAATATTAGTGACGTACCAACTTTCAATGGGTACTAAGTAATCAACTAAAAACAGCTTTCTAATCGCAGATCTATTTTATACTATACAAAATTTTATGGTACTGATAGAAGCAATCACGATGCTTGCTACATAATGGTACATCACAGCCTACACATCTATGACGAACTCGAACTTTCTGTCCTGAACTGGATCTGAGGTCATACATCATACAAAAGCGACATGCGCGAACCTTTCGACCTTCTGTATCACCAGGTATGTGACCATATGACCTCCATGTTTCCAGTTCAGCCATCCTTTCAGCATGATTTGAAAATATTCCTCCAAGGTCTGAAAGGTAAAATGAACCAACTTCAAGAAATGTTAACATATCAAAATCAAATTTGCATAATCGGCAAGAATCGATATATACATGTACATTCAACAACTCGTTAAAAGATAGTTACAGATTCAAACCTGTCGAGTTCGGTTCCATGGGTCAATGGTATAGATGAGACCAGAGGATTGAACAAGGGGTCGCAATGTGATAGTGTGAAACGACGTCAGTGACATTAGGCTTGTGGCCGGACAACAACAAACTTAAACACTAGGTCCCCGGGTTTCCTCGTGCTTTGAAAGGGCTTGTCTGATACAACTGTGAATATCGGTGGTGTTTAAACTCGTAAACTTTACATAATTCTTGGTGAAAACAAACTGACTAATTGCCAACCTTTACCTGGACGAAATGTCATATCGAGTTGCGTCTCAGAGCGTAACTACTATTGTAGAATACACATTATTTTGACACCCCAAAAGTAATATCACATATTTTATCTCAGTTGCCGACAAGTATATTGTTCGTTTTGTCTGTAAATGGTGAGTTTACACTATAATACAATGCCTCTCGTTCTTATGTCAGTCAATGGTTTTTTTTTTTATACAATAGTGGATTATCCTCTGTACCAAATGTATATACATTTGTATGTAATAAGCACACCTTGTATTAACACGGCAATTAGTGGAGGTACTTTGTCTGAATATTAGTGGCTTACTAAAACCTTGCAGTGACTCTGGGGTGAAGAACAGCAAGAACTTATAGTTCCTTAAATTAAGACTTGTTGACGGGATTCTGAGCGACGTTTCTATTGACTTTATGGATATCTGAATCTCTTCTTCATCTTAGTTATACGTGTTTATTCCATTTTAAATGCAGAATAAACAGGAAACGTATCGCATGTGATTTCCATACATGACCTTGGAACAAAAACTCAAGATAGTGATTATCAATAAATCAAATTCATATGATCTGCGTGAATCATATTTACTCATGGAAAAAGCCTATACATAAATATTAAAATAGTAGTATTCCATACTATGGGTTCTACATTCTTTGATTAGAAAGGATAATCACATGATCAACTCCCATCCTACTTTGTGTATCATTTGAGTGTATAATAAAGTTTTAAGATACCAAAGTGGTAATCAGAAGCCGTAAATAGAAGGACACACAATACAATGAAAACCAGAGGCTCCCAGGAGCCTGTAATCGCTCACCTGGATCAAAGCTGCTTTCAATAACAACGCAACTGCACTGTGGCGGCCATCTTGGTGGGAGAGCGCGACTGCCGGACACAATTTTGGAAGAGGACCATCCAATGACTATTCCGTCAAAGTTTGGTTCTAATTGAGCTACTGGTTCCAGACAAGATGGTTTTTATGTGAATTTCCCATAGGGTCCTATGTTAAACTAAGTTCAGCTGTGCAGCCATCTTGGTCAGAGGGCGGGGCCACCAGACACAATTTTGGAAGAGAACCATCCAATGATTATTTCATCAAAATGTAGTTCTTATTGAGCAAATGGTTTCAGACGAAGATTTTTATGGGAATTTCCCATAGGGTCCTATGTTAAATTAAGTTCGGCTCTGGCGGCCATCTTGGTCGGAGGTCTGAAATGCCGGACACAAATTTGGAAGGGGACCACTCAAGGATCATTTCAGCAAAGCTTGGTTGAGATTGGCTCAGTAGTTTCAGAGGAGAATTTTTTTTTAATTTTCATCCCCCCTTTTTTTAGCTTGGCGGCCATCTTGATTGGAATTCGGGATCACCGGACACAATTTTGGAAGGAAGCCATCCCACCCAAGTTTGGTTTCATTTGGCCCAGTGGTTTCTGAGGAGAAGATTTTTATGTGAATTTCCCATAGGGTCCTATGTTAAGCTAAGTTCGGCTGTGGGGTCCATCTTGGTCGAAGGGCCTAACCGCCCGACACAATTTTGGAAGAGAACCATCCAATGACTATTTCATCAACATTTCGTTCTTATTGAGCAAATGGTTTCAGACAAGAAGAATTTTTATGGGAATTTCCCATAGGGTCCTATGTTAAATTAAGTTCGGCTGTGGCGGCCATCTTCGTCGGAGGTCTGAAATGCCGGACACAATTTTGGAAGGGGACCACCCAAGGATCATTTCAGCAAAGTTTGGTTGAGATTGGCTCAGTAGTTTCAGAGTAGAAGATTTTTTGTTAATTTCATCCCCCCTGTTTTCTATTTTTAGCTTGGCGGCCATCTTGGTTGGAATTCGGGATCACCGGAATTTTTTTTGGAAGGGGGCCACCCAAGGACCATTCCTCCAAAGTTTGGTTGCAATTGGCCCAGTGGTTTCTGAGGAGAAGTTTAAAATAAAATGTTGACGGACGGACGACGGACGAAAAGTGATGGCAATAGCTCACATGGCCAAAAAAGACAAAACGACAAACACTGATCTACAAATATCACAGAGGTTATGGGTTATGGTGTTTCAAATATATCGTGGCGGTCAGTTTTACTGGTGGAGGAAACCGGAGTCCACTAAGAAAACTACCGACCTGCTGCAAATCACTGATCAACTTTATCAAATAAACTCGTCCTGAGCGGGATTCGAACTCAAAACTTTAGTGACCATAGTCACTAATTACATAATCAGTTGTAAATCCAACTACAATAGTACGATTACGACGGCCCCCAACATCACACAGAAATCTATAATATATAAAATAATCATCTCCATAAAAATAAACAAAACGTAAATTTCAAATTTATTACCAAATGATTTACAAATAATAATTAATAGATTACAACCAATAATATAAAATATCTACCAAGACAACAACTGGTAATAATCAAAGTGTTCTAATCTATTTATACAAATCAAATCAAACATGATAGATGTTAGTGCTGTTGTCATGACTACTATTTCTGTCAACGAAAACAATGTTAATGCTGTTGTCATGAAAACTATTTCTATCAACGAAACTAATTTCGTGTATAATACAGTATATGTACAAAATTAATGTGAATGAAATACGATTTGCAAGGTACCATCTTTAAGTGATAAAACAAAATAATGGAAACAAAATATTATAAAATGAGCATAACTACAAGTACCGGACCATTATCAGTTATTTATATTTCAACAGCAAACGAGTAACACCACCCTTTAACCCTCAATTAACTATATTTTAACAGCAAAAAGAGTTAACAGATCTTTTACAAAAGTTTCAACCACAATTGACTTCAGTTGATCAAAGGTTTAAAAGATTTATTTAAGAAGAAAATACGAAATTGGATTTCTAGCATTTCTGTTTTTAAACAAATTTTCCAAAAGATTCAATGGTTAACAGTTCCCCCTTTTGAACCCCTAAGCTAATTTTAAAGGATACACAATTATCAAAATGAATATGCACACGAAAAGTTGTGATAAAATTTTTTATCTGAATAACTGACCAGTTACAAATTCCATACAAGTCGTTTAAAAGAATTCCTCTAATTTTCAGTCCAAAATAGAAATGTTTTAAAATATAACTTAACCCTATTATTAATTACCGGTATTCATTAAAAACAGTTAAATTTATGAAGCTTCAGATAAATGAATCAAATTTCCAAGCTTACACATGTCACTCTCATAAAGTAAGCTTTCTCCCTTTCATAACAAACGAAAAAAGAAAATGTTTTGCACTAATAGCTTGTCACTTTCTTTGTATATATTCAAAAACAAAAGCATATAATATAGAACGTATGGGTGGAACGATAAATGGACGGCAGGGCACCAGACTTGATTGTGATATACCTCCACCGTTAAAAAAGGAACAAGTGAACAGCCAATCAAATCTACAATTAGAATAGCTAAAAATCAACGAAACACGAAAGACTACTTATGGTGCAAGTCATACAACTGGTCAATCGCCTATAAATTCTCCAACACAGACTTGTGAAATAAATTAAAACAGTCCCTATTTTTTGTACATAATGGTACATTACAGAGAGAACATTTATTCCTCGTGTACGTTTTACGTCCGGTCTTGGAACGAACTAAATTAATAGAGCAGTAAACACAAGGGGTGACCTTCCTGCCATCCGTAGGGGTAATACAATGCCCACGAGATTTCAATATCTCCCAAGACCCGGCTGGCGACCGAAAAGGGTGTGTCGACGTGTTGGTGTAGTCTTGGAATAAATAGTCTGAAAGAAATAAAAAGAAGAAATGTCAAAAATTCTGATATACAAAACAAAAGACGAATATCCAAAAGAAAACAATTTGCGACAATAAATCCAACTGATGGTGGGAAATGTTGCACTGTGGGTTACCGGGGGTATTCAATTCATTCTTTCAAAATGTCAAATGACTAAATCTGTGGGAAACATATTCACACAAGACAAACCTAAAATATCAATATACACATAGATATTAGGTTTAATTGTACACTACTGAATTAATCCCACTAGATCACTACATATCAGAAACCCTTAAAAACTGGATTAACACAACGACACCACACAACAGACGGAATATCATGATATTAAGAACCTATATAACGCACCTGAACAAACACCGAAAAATAAAACCAAAGCATCTGCTACCTATTGCCAACGTTGGTGGTAAATGGTTCTTGTAAAGATTTTTCAATACTTTATCCCCATGTTAAATGTTGCTTAACGGTGGCGACAATTGGCAACAATACTAATACATAAACACTCTGAGAACACTCAAGGGAACATTACTACAAGAAATCAAAATTATCACTGCAGCGATAAAACCATAATAACAAAACTTAGTTACAAGATAAGACGCTGTGTCCACTGTTATCCCATATTGGTTCTCCTGTTGTAGAGAAGAACACAATGTGAAATGTGTACCGACAACAGACAGTTGGACGTTGAACAATAAATTCACAAGAAGACCAAACAAACACACCGCGGTGTTTTGTTTTATGAATGCTGCAGATTTATTATACTTCCCAATGAGATAGTGAAGACATATATAATCAACTATATCGTTAATTTCTCACTTGTCTAAAATGTAGGAATTTGTTGTATCTCCTGGCTTAACATTTCCGAATGATATAGAACAAAACAGTATCTATTTTTAGTGCAAAGTGGAACATTGCATTTGGAACATTTGTGCCTGGAGAACGCTCGGTGTCCAAGTTTGGTGCGTATGTTCTTGGCTTTACAATATACACATTGCTTGGGTTTTCTGTCCATTGTGTTGACAATGTGATGGTCTAAGAATTCTAATCTCTGGACGATGTTTTGATCAAGGTTGTATAATGGGTTATACATTGCACTCTCTGAAAGCAAAAAGGAAGATGGATGTACATACACATTACCTAGACCCATTACGAACATGTTGCTATAGTAAAGATTTACATGTATTAAACTTTGAAATCAGTTATCCCTCACTTATATGACGGTCCGCAGAAGAGTTTGAAGATACCAAAGGGGTAAACAGAATCCGTAATTCGAAGTACAGACAACACAATGGCCAAAAGAAAAAGGAGAAAAGGACAAACAACGATCTACAAAACATACACATAAAACTAAAGATCGAGTAACACAAATCCCACTAAAAACCACGGGTGAACTCCGGTGCTCCGGAAGAGTGAGCAGTTCTTGCTCCACTGAAGAGAGTAAAAAATATACCAAAAGTAGGAATCCACGAACAGACATTTAAGGCATGACGGACAAATAACTATATGACCATCAGTACTAGGAACCAGGTGGCCGGACAACCGTGTCAAACATTAAGGAAAAACCATCGATTATATATCTACTGTCTAGATATTGTTGATGATAATCAATGTAAACAATTGTACAATACAATATACTACATCAGTGAATTAAATTTTCCTTCGATGCGATAGCTACTCCTGGTGACCTCTCTAAATCAGGGATACTGCGGATGTTGCAGCAATGTCCGTCTTTGATCAGGCGTTGGTAGGTGATAAGAACTGGAATATTCGATTTCTTTGTCGTCGTTTATAAACTTATGGAATTCTCTGAAACAATTTCTTAGATTTTTACAAAGAGGAACACCACAGGCCTGACACATAAAATACGACTTCACAGGTTGTCCACCATTTGTTCTCGAGTTGGTTAATTCACAGTTTACACATTTTTTCAGTTTTCTGCCCTCTGTATAGACAAGTTTATGTTTGGATCCGGAAGCGTCGGTATCTGTCCTATATCGGAGAGTGCCTGAAATAGACAAGGACGACTCGATTTGATTTTTTTGTATCTCAATCATATCACAGCATGCAACAACTGTCACCAATAACACGGAACACAGTAGTATATAAATGCTTGGTCGTCTTTTTTTTTTTAAATTCACCAAATCCATCATCAAGATTTCTGCCTAATAAACGTTAGAGAATACCTAAGGGGCAATCAAACATGGATAATCCAGAGAAACTGGCAACATAAGGTACACAAGACAAAGACAAATAATGCAAATACACAAGACAATATGTGTTGGACACCAATATACACAAACAAACACAAATAACGTAAATAAAGCAGATGAACTCAAGTCATACAGAAATCGATAAATGGCCTACAAATTTAGTTCTGCGTCATCATGGATATCCCGCTGGTGAACATGATTTGTAATCAGCACAACCAAGACACATATACCATTTCAAAAAAATGATTGAATATATAGATATCATTTCCAAAAAATCAAAGGTAACAGATACATTCTCTTTTTAACATTAACAAGAGACTACATATGTGTAAGTGACGGGGGCAATTCGTGACCAATAAGATTTTCATGAAAGAGGGCAAAACAGTTTCTATTTTTAGTACAAAGAACCACGTCACATTTAGAACATTTATGTCTGGACAAGGCTCGATGTCCTAATTTGGTGCGTATTTTCTTCCATTTACAATAAGCACAAGGCCTCGTTTTACTGTTTTCTGTAGTAATTATCCGATGACCTATATATTGTAGCCTCTGTACGACTTTATCATATATTTGCTGGTTTAATAGACACCTGTCGTCAACTGAAAGGAAAAATATGAACACATCGAATTTATTTCATTAAAACACTATTTGTTAGCATAAAAATGTAGGAACAAAACAAAATCAAAATTGATAATATGAAAACGTTTATTGTTAAATGTTCAATAAGTTTTTTCCCCGTTATTATGTCACAATCAAGAAGGCAAATTTAATTGAAAAACTTATATGGTTTTGAAACATCAATGACATAACCAATCGATTCAAAAATAAATGCTTGTTTTGTTTTGGTCTTATACTAAATATCTACCGACATCCCGTCTAAGGTCACGTCAGGGGTAATATTGTAAACCGACCTAACAAGATCAAATATAGTTTTAAGTAGATTTTAGGCACAACAAAAGGCATTAGTGTAAACAAAACCAACTTTTCAGTTCATCGAAAAATTACAACTGAATATTTACAACAGTATAAAAAACAAAGACTGGTGACGATCACGACTATCAAGATAATAGAGACAACAGATGTTTGTGGTGCAAATAAAAGCAGGGTCTATTTTTTGTACAAAGCGGGATGTTACACAAAGAGCATCTATGTCTGGTGTACGCTTTCCATCCGGCTTTTGTTTTTATATTGTTTGACAAACAATAAGCACACGCCTTAGCTTTCCCTTCTGGGTTATTCATTATCATATGCCCTTGTGCTTGTAAAGACTTCAGACTTGTGAGTACTACAACATTTTGCTGATAACTGCCAACGTTGTAAATTTCTGAAAGGAAAAAATAAAATTTTGAGCTAAAATGCTAATATTATCTTAATCAACCAAAGCATACAGAATTAAAAGAATTCATTCGATTGACTTATGGGAAGCACAATCAAGTTTTAATTCAAATATTTTTTTACTGATGTGCCATCCCAGGAGAGTGAGTGGTCATGTATGTGTTGAGGGTTATCGATTTCTCAAGTTTCTACGATTTTCGATAGGACTGTTCTGACGATGTATTATTTTTTATTTCTACTTTTTTTTCATTTTAGGGATTAGTGATAATGTATTTGAGTTGAGTCAAAAAAGAGTTTATCGAAAATCTACAGTTCCACCATATGGATTATTTCACATGTACAATTCCGTACATATTATAAACTCCTAAAGCAAGGTTTTCTGAAATGGCAAGACTAACAGAAATGAATGACCATTTACCAACAATTCGAAATCCAACCTAATAAACATTTAACATTTTCTGTAACAGCGCACTAAAAGATCCAGTAAAGACCGTTCTAGTAAACAATGATATACCACCGTCTTTGTAGCAAGAGCTGATATTAGTCTAATTCTAGGGTTATGGGTATTTCATGTTATTCTCAAAAATATATTTCAGTTATATCATGTCGGCATTGGCGTAGCTTGGGTCTTTTTTCTAGTGAAGCAACTCGCCGAGCGCAGCAAGGTGAAAAAATGCTAGGGGGATCCGGGGGTATGCTCCCCCGTAAATTAAAAAAAATGGGCCCTTGAAACGCATTTTCCCGAGTTTAAATGGATAATTTATGATTTCAATAATAACCGAAATAACACGCAGAAAACTATTTCGATATGCGTCTAGTGACATTTTTTGGTACATCAAGACAACTGGGGGGAATTATATTTACTATAAGAGATTACTAATCTGGCAACTATTCGTGTCGAAAGCGTGTATGTCTTATATTTTGTATGGTTTTTACATGCACATTTAAATAAGTGATAGTGCTTTCAGTTAAACATTTTACTTAGTATACATTATAACAACCAGTCAACAATCATGTCAGAAATGCAATGGTCCATTCGACGTTATTTGGCTTCATCGAATTTTCTCATGATATTTTCTCTACAAAGATAGATATCCCTATGAATGAACAGACTAGCCAGTCCAGCAAGTCGATCTTCTGTCATTGTAGACCTGCTCCAGTGTTTCAAGCGTCTCATAGCAGAAAAAGACCTCTCACAGGGCACGGACCCTACAGGCATTGTGAGCAGAACCCTAAAAACAGCATGCAAATTCGGATAATATTTAGGGTCTGCAAGTTCAATTGCTTCTTCCAAAGACTGATTAGAATCCTGTTTTTGAAGCCCTGCACAGAACATTTTCCATCTTTCCATTTCCACGATAAACCGTATAGAATCTGGCAAATCATTTTCATATCTGGTGTGTATATCTTCTACATGTTCTGCAGATATGTTTTGAATGCGACTAGGTAGCAATTGAAACGCTAAGAATGACGGACGTGTTTGTTCGGGAAACCTCTCGTTTAGCTCACTTAAACAATGATCAACGAGAGGAAAGAAAGCATTTATCCTATAATAACTAGGTACGGAATCTTCGGCAAATGCAGCGTTAACCCGATTTGTCATTCGTCCGACTGTTCTTGGTTTAGACTGCTCGATACCGATGCTGTCGGCGATCGCAGTTGTCTTCATCCATATGCATATGTTGAAGACTGTGTCCGACCTTTGAGCGGCAATGATTTTCTTACAATTCTGAGCATCAACGAAAGCCTTGTACACATCGCATTTTGAGTTCTGAAGAGCAAGGCTAAGGGGTTTTGTATAACTTAAAATATGATGAGCAATAACTAATGCAACAATGAAAGTGCTTCTCTCCATCAAATGTATGAATGCATTTGCCTTCGTGCGTGCTTCAGTTGTACTCTCCGTTTTAACGTCCTCAAGTGCTGCACAAACTCACGGACAAGGTATCAACTCTGGCAGACCATCTCGTTTCGCACAACTTAGGTAACAAATTCTTAGAAAAGGCGTTGGAAATATTAATGTTACTTTCCACTTTCTCGTCATTGGTATCACCAACTAAATAGTCAACTTGCTTTGCATCGGGCAAGTGTCGTTTCAGAATTGCAGTTCTCTTTGGACTGCCACCAAGAAACCATGTAGGTTGGTTAATATCGTCAAATACTGTTCGTATTATATCAACACTTCTACATGATGACGAAATAACCAAATTTAAGGCATGGGCCCTTCAGTGGTGGTATTCTGCACGGGTATACCATTCTTTAATTCGGGCACTAACACCAGATTTCAATCCTGACATCACACTGGCTCCGTCATATCCCTGACTCCTTAAATTCCGCAAATCTAATTTACTAAATTATGTAACATGACGGAGCCAAAAGTTTCCGTAAACGGTAAATGAAGCGGAAACGATTTCAATTAATGATGTAGAATATATTTTTATTACAAACTTTGACAAAGGTTTTTATTTCTCGTATTTTAATCAACTTTTATAATATTAATCACATTAAATTTTTTTCTGCAAAAAAATCTAGTGAGGCAGTTGCCTCATTGCCTCAATGGAAGCTACGCCACTGGTCGGTCTGTTTTATTGGTTGAGTAAACATTGCTACCTGGGGAGAACCACCAACCTGCCATAAGTCGGTAACAATTTCATCAAAAAAGCTTTTATCAAGTTTGCCAAGCACTGATTGCATAGGTTTATGTAAATCCAACTACCATAAGATCGTAGTCATGACAGCTCCAAGCTTAATTCTAGTCGAGAATCTCGTGCGATGCGTCAATAAATCTTCTTGCATAGAAGTTACCTGTATAGAGGTCAATTGTACTTATATTGTCATGTGTAATAATTACAATGTATGTAAATATGTTTCATTCATTCGGTTTATTTATGTAAATATGTTTCATTCATTCAGTTCGTCATTATGTATAGTGTATTTTATTGTCTGCCTCTTGTAAGTGTATACTGTCAGAGTGTATTTTATTGTCTTCCTCTTGTAACAGTGTATACTGTCAGTGTATTTTATTGTCTGCCTCTTGTAACAGTGTATACTGTCAGTGTATTTTATTGTCTGCCTCTTGTAACAGTGTATACTGTCAGAGTGTATTTTATTGTCTGCCTCTTGTAACAGTGTATACTGTCAGAGTGTATTTCATTGTCTGCCTCTTGTAACAGTGTATACTGTCAATGTATTTTACTGTCTCCCTCTTGTAACAGTGTATACTGTCCGTGTATTTTATTGTCTGCCTCTTGTAAGTGTATACTGTCAGAGTGTATTTTATTGTCTGCCTCTTGTAACAGTGTATTCCATTGTCTGCCTCTTGTAACAGTGTATACTGTCAGTGTATTTTATTGTCTGCCTCTTGTAACAGTGTATTCTGTCAGAGTGTATTCCATTGTCTACCTCTTGTAACAGTGTATTCTGTCAGAGTGTATTCCATTGTCTGCCTCTTGTAACAGTGTATACTGTCAGTGTATTTTATTGTCTCTCTTGTAACAGTGTATACTGTCAGTGTATTTTATTGTCTGTCTCTTGTAACAGTGTATTCTGTCAGTGTATTCCATTGTCTGCCTCTTGTAACAGTGTATACTGTCAGTGTATTTTATTGTCTCTCTTGTAAGTGTATACTGTCAGTGTATTTTATTGTCTGCCTCTTGTAACAGTGTATACTGTCAGTGTATTTTATTGTCTTCCTCTTGTAACAGTGTATACTGTCAGAGTGTATTTTATTGTCTGTCTCTTGTAACAGTGTATTCCATTGTCTGCCTCTTGTAACAGTGTATACTGTCAGTGTATTTTATTGTCTGTCTCTTGTAACAGTGTATTCTGTCAGAGTGTATTCCATTGTCTGCCTCTTGTAACAGTGTATACTGTCAGTGTATTTTATTGTCTCTCTTGTAAGTGTATACTGTCAGTATTTTATTGTCTGCCTCTTGTAACAGTGTATACTGTCAGTGTATTTTATTGTCTGCCTCTTGTAACAGTGTATTCTGTCAGAGTGTATTCCATTGTCTACCTCTTGTAACAGTGTATTCTGTCAGAGTGTATTCCATTGTCTGCCTCTTGTAACAGTGTATACTGTCAGTGTATTTTATTGTCTGCCTCTTGTAACAGTGTATACTGTCAGTGTATTTTATTGTCTCTCTTGTAAGTGTATACTGTCAGTATTTTATTGTCTGCCTCTTGTAACAGTGTATACTGTCAGTGTATTTTATTGTCTGCCTCTTGTAACAGTGTATACTGTCAGTGTATTTTATTGTCTGCCTCTTGTAACAGTGTATACTGTCAGTGTATTTTATTGTCTTCCTCTTGTAACAGTGTATACTGTCAGAGTGTATTTTATTGTCTGTCTCTTGTAACAGTGTATTCCATTGTCTGCCTCTTGTAACAGTGTATACTGTCAGTGTATTTTATTGTCTGTCTCTTGTAACAGTGTATTCTGTCAGAGTGTATTCCATTGTCTGCCTCTTGTAACAGTGTATTCTGTCAGAGTGTATTCCATTGTCTGCCTCTTGTAACAGTGTATACTGTCAGTGTATTCCATTGTCTGCCTCTTGTAACAGTGTATACTGTCAGTGTATTTTATTGTCTGCCTCTTGTAACAGTGTATACTGTCAGTGTATTTTATTGTCTGCCTCTTGTAACAGTGTATACTGTCAAGAGTGTATTTTATTGTCTGTCTCTTGTAACAGTGTATACTGTCAGTGTATTTTATTGTCTGCCTCTTGTAACAGTGTATACTGTCAGAGTGTAATAAAAGTCTTAGTCTTAATTAATTGCACGAAACATAACAATAGTTCAAAAGTTTAATAAATTTCAATTATATTAGTATGTGGCCAAAAGTATTGCCACATGTAAATCCCATACTGCCATAGGGTTCTATGTTAAAACTATGTCTGCTCATGGCAGCCATCTTGGATGGAGGTCGTGGTCACCGGACACAATTTTGAAAGTATACTACCCAAGGACCATCCATGCCATGTTTGCTTTAAATTGGCTGACTAGTTTCAGAAGAGAAGACTTTTAAACAATTTTCCCATAGGGTCCTATGTTAAAACTATGTCTGCTGACGGCAGCCATTTTGAACCGAGATCGGGATCACTGAACACAATTTTGGAAGTTGACCACCTAAGGACCATCGATGACATGTTTGCTATATTGGCTTATTAGTTTCAGAGGAGAAGATTCTAAAACATTTTTCCCATAGGGTCCTATGTTAAAACTACAGTATGTCTGCTGAAGGTGGCCATCTTGGATGGAGGTCAGGGTCACTGGACACAATTTTGAAAATTGACCACTTAAGGACCATCCATGCCATGTTTGCTTTAAATTGGCTTACTGGTTTCAGAGAAGAAGATTTTTAAATATATTTCCCATAGGGTCCATGTTAAAACTATGTTCGCTGATGGCGGCCATCTTGAATTTCCGATCAGCAAACGATTCACAAGTTTAGTACAGGACCACCCAATGATCATTCCTGCAAAGCCACAATTCAATTGGCTTAGTGGTTTCTAACAAGAAGATTTTTAAAATTTCGACCAATCAGAACACATTATAGGCCCTGGCAGCCATGTTGGATTTCCGATCAGCACCAAAAACACAAATCTTGTATATGACCATCTAATGAACATTTCTGCCAAGTTTGGTTCAAATCTGTTTTGTGGTTTCAGAAAAAAAGATGAAAATGTGAAATTCCCATAGGGTCCAATGTTAAACTAAGTCGAGTCATGGTGGCCATCTTGAATTTCCGATTGGCAAACGATTCACAAGTTTAGTACAGGACCACCCAATGATCATTCCTGCAAAGTCACAATTCAATTGGCTTAGTGGTTTCTAACAAGAAGATTTTTTAAATTTCGACCAATCAGAACACATTATGGGCCCTGGCAGCCATGTTGGATTTCCGATCAGCGCCAAAAACAAAAATCTTGTATATGACCATCCAATGAACATTTCTGCCAAGTTTGATTCAAATCTGTTTTGTGGTTTCAGAAAAAAAGATGAAAATGTGAAATTCCCATAGGGTCCAATGTTAAACTAAGTCGAGTCATGGCGGCCATCTTGAATTTCCGATCGGCAAACGATTCACAATTTCAGTACAGGACCACCCAATGATCATTCCTGCAAAGTCACAATTCAATTGACTTAGTGGTTTCTGACAAGAAGATTTTTAAAATTTCAGCCAATGAGAACACATTATGGGCCCTGGCAGCCTTGTTGGATTTCCGATCAGCGCCAACAACAAAAATCTTGTATATGACCATCCAATGAACATTTCTGCCAAGTTTGATTCAAATCTGTTTTGTGGTTTCAGAAAAAAAGATGAAAATGTGAAATTCCCATAGGGTCCAATGTTAAACTAAGTCGAGTCATGGTGGCCATCTTGAATTTCCGATTGGCAAACGATTCACAAGTTTAGTACAGGACCACCCAATGATCATTCCTGCAAAGTCACAATTCAATTGGCTTAGTGGTTTCTAACAAGAAGATTTTTTAAATTTCGACCAATCAGAACACATTATGGGCCCTGGCAGCCATGTTGGATTTCCGATCAGCGCCAAAAACAAAAATCTTGTATATGACCATCCAATGAACATTTCTGCCAAGTTTGATTCAAATCTGTTTTGTGGTTTCAGAAAAAAAGATGAAAATGTGAAATTCCCATAGGGTCCAATGTTAAACTAAGTCGAGTCATGGCGGCCATCTTGAATTTCCGATCGGCAAACGATTCACAATTTTAGTACAGGACCACCCAATGATCATTCCTGCAAAGTCACAATTCAATTGACTTAGTGGTTTCTGACAAGAAGATTTTTAAAATTTCAGCCAATGAGAACACATTATGGGCCCTGGCAGCCTTGTTGGATTTCCGATCAGCGCCAACAACAAAAATCTTGTATATGACCATCCAATGAACATTTCTGCCAAGTTTGATTCAAATCTGTTTTGTGGTTTCAGAAAAAAAGATGAAAATGTGAAATTCCCATAGGGTCCAATGTTAAACTAAGTCGAGTCATGGTGGCCATCTTGAATTTCCGATTGGCAAACGATTCACAAGTTTAGTACAGGACCACCCAATGATCATTCCTGCAAAGTCACAATTCAATTGGCTTAGTGGTTTCTAACAAGAAGATTTTTTAAATTTCGACCAATCAGAACACATTATGGGCCCTGGCAGCCATGTTGGATTTCCGATCAGCGCCAAAAACAAAAATCTTGTATATGACCATCCAATGAACATTTCTGCCAAGTTTGATTCAAATCTGTTTTGTGGTTTCAGAAAAAAAGATGAAAATGTGAAATTCCCATAGGGTCCAATGTTAAACTAAGTCGAGTCATGGCGGCCATCTTGAATTTCCGATCGGCAAACGATTCACAATTTTAGTACAGGACCACCCAATGATCATTCCTGCAAAGTCACAATTCAATTGACTTAGTGGTTTCTGACAAAAAGATTTTTAAAATTTCAGCCAATGAGAACACATTATGGGCCCTGGCAGCCATGTTGGATTTCCGATCAGCGCCAAAAACAAAAATCTTGTATATGACCATCCAATGAACATTTCTGCCAAGTTTGATTCAAATCTGTTTTGTGGTTTCAGAAAAAAAGATGAAAATGTGAAATTCCCATAGGGTCCTATGTTAAACTAAGTCGAGTCATGGTGGCCATCTTGAATTTCCGATCGGCAAACGATTCACAAGTTTAGTACAGGACCACCCAATGATCATTCCTGCAAAGTCACAATTCAATTGGCTTAGTGGTTTCTAACAAGAAGATTTTTAAAATTTCGACCAATCAGAACACATTATGGGCCCTGGCAGCCATGTTGGATTTCCGATCAGCGCCAAAAACAAAAATCTTGTATATGACCATCCAATGAACATTTCTGCCAAGTTTGATTCAAATCTGTTTTGTGGTTTCAGAAAAAAAGATGAAAATGTGAAATTCCCATAGGGTCCAATGTTAAACTAAGTCGAGTCATGGCGGCCATCTTGAATTTCCGATCGGCAAACGATTCACAATTTTAGTACAGGACCACCCAATGATCATTCCTGCAAAGTCACAATTCAATTGACTTAGTGGTTTCTGACAAGAAGATTTTTAAAATTTCAGCCAATGAGAACACATTATGGGCCCTGGCAGCCTTGTTGGATTTCCGATCAGCGCCAACAACAAAAATCTTGTATATGACCATCCAATGAACATTTCTGCCAAGTTTGATTCAAATCTGTTTTGTGGTTTCAGAAAAAAAGATGAAAATGTGAAATTCCCATAGGGTCCAATGTTAAACTAAGTCGAGTCATGGTGGCCATCTTGAATTTCCGATTGGCAAACGATTCACAAGTTTAGTACAGGACCACCCAATGATCATTCCTGCAAAGTCACAATTCAATTGGCTTAGTGGTTTCTAACAAGAAGATTTTTTAAATTTCGACCAATCAGAACACATTATGGGCCCTGGCAGCCATGTTGGATTTCCGATCAGCGCCAAAAACAAAAATCTTGTATATGACCATCCAATGAACATTTCTGCCAAGTTTGATTCAAATCTGTTTTGTGGTTTCAGAAAAAAAGATGAAAATGTGAAATTCCCATAGGGTCCAATGTTAAACTAAGTCGAGTCATGGCGGCCATCTTGAATTTCCGATCGGCAAACGATTCACAATTTTAGTACAGGACCACCCAATGATCATTCCTGCAAAGTCACAATTCAATTGACTTAGTGGTTTCTGACAAAAAGATTTTTAAAATTTCAGCCAATGAGAACACATTATGGGCCCTGGCAGCCATGTTGGATTTCCGATCAGCGCCAAAAACAAAAATCTTGTATATGACCATCCAATGAACATTTCTGCCAAGTTTGATTCAAATCTGTTTTGTGGTTTCAGAAAAAAAGATGAAAATGTGAAATTCCCATAGGGTCCAATGTTAAACTAAGTCGAGTCATGGTGGCCATCTTGAATTTCCGATCGGCAAACGATTCACAAGTTTAGTACAGGACCACCCAATGATCATTCCTGCAAAGTCACAATTCAATTGGCTTAGTGGTTTCTAACAAGAAGATTTTTAAAATTTCGACCAATCAGAACACATTATGGGCCCTGGCAGCCATGTTGGATTTCCGATCAGCGCCAAAAACAAAAATCTTGTATATGACCATCCAATGAACATTTCTGCCAAGTTTGGTTCAAATCTGTTTTGTGGTTTCAGAAAAAAAGATGAAAATGTGAAATTCCCATAGGGTCCAATGTTAAACTAAGTCGAGTCATGGCGGCCATCTTGAATTTCCGATCGGCAAACGATTCACAATTTTAGTACAGGACCACCCAATGATCATTCCTGCAAAGTCACAATTCAATTGGCTTAGTGGTTTCTAACAAGAAGATTTTTAAAATTTCGACCAATCAGAACACATTATGGGCCCTGGCAGCCATGTTGGATTTCCGATCAGCGCCAAAAACAAAAATCTTGTATATGACCATCCAATGAACATTTCTGCCAAGTTTGGTTCAAATCTGTTTTGTGGTTTCAGAAAAAAAGATGAAAATGTGAAATTCCCATAGGGTCCAATGTTAAACTAAGTCGAGTCATGGCGGCCATCTTGAATTTCCGATCGGCAAACGATTCACAATTTTAGTACAGGACCACCCAATGATCATTCCTGCAAAGTCACAATTCAATTGGTAGAGGACCATCCAGTGAACATTTCTGGCAAGTTTGGCTGATTTCTGTTCAGCGGTTTCAGAGAAAAAGATTTAAATGTGAAAAGCTAACGGACGGACGACGGACGCTTACCCATGACAAAAGCTCACATGGCCTATGGCCAGGTGAGCTAATAAAAACCACTCATATAAACATAATGAGCAAATAAACAATTACAATATAGACAATTCTGAATGTTATGGTATGAAATTTGTTAAAAATCTATCCAGAAATGACTTCACAATAATTTTTTAAAAAAATATGGTTTTGGTTGATTATATAGGGATTTTTTTTACATGTGGCAATACTTTTGAACACATGCTGTACAATTACAAAAATATAAGTGATCATAATACATATTTTCCATTAAAAAGATCAAGATGAAGACAAAAGATATCTGTGATGCATGTAAAAGCAAGGTCTATTTTTAGTACACAGTGAAGTGTTGCACAACGAACACCTATGCCTAGTATATGCTTTCTTTCCAGATTTTGTTTTGATATTGTGGGACAAACAATAGGCACAAGGTTTTCTTTTCCCTTCTGAATTAGTTATTATAACATGACCCTGTGCTTCTAATAATCTCACATTCATGTATACTAGAGCATTTTGTTGAGAACTTCCAACGTTGAAAAAGCCTGAAAGGAAAAAAAAAACAAGACGATTGAACTAAATGGATGTACTTGTATGTAAAATGGGGGATCCTAGTTCAAAACACTCGAATCATTACAAGTCAGTGTACAAGTCGAACACAATTAATTCATAGATTGAAGATGAAATGCACACTAAACTTAAATATCTACACATTTTTTATTCCATATATGTACATGTATAACCATATTCGTTCAAGCAGAAAAACAGATCGAAGCAGACACATGAGACAATAACAATACTCTCATTTTCTATTCCATATATAACCATATTCGTTCAAGCAGAAAAACAGATCGAAGCAGACACATGAGACAATAACAATACTCTCATTTTCTATTCCATATATAACCATATTCGTTCAAGCAGAAAAACAGATCGAAGCAGACACATGAGACAATAACAATACTCTCATTTTCTATTCCATATATAACCATATTCGTTCAAGCAGAAAAACAGATCGAAGCAGACACATGAGACAATAACAATACTCTCATTTTCTATTCCATATATAACCATATTCGTTCAAGCAGAAAAACAGATCGAAGCAGACACATGAGACAATAACAATACTCTCATTTTCTATTCCATATATAACCATATTCGTTCAAGCAGAAAAACAGATCGAAGCAGACACATGAGACAATAACAATACTCTCATTTTCTATTCCATATATAACCATATTCGTTCAAGCAGAAAAACAGATCGAAGCAGACACAAGAGATAATAACAATACTCTCATTTTCTATTCCATATTTAACCATATTCGTTCAAGCAGAAAAACAGATCGAAGCAGACACATGAGACAATAACAATACTCTCATTTTCTATTCCATATATAACCATATTCGTTCAAGCAGAAAAACAGATCGAAGCAGACACAAGAGATAATAACAATACTCTAATAGAAATGCATTTGTTTGTGATGCAGATAAAAGCAGGGCCTGTTTTTCGTACAGAGTGGAATGTTACACAAAGAACATCTATGTCGAGTGTACGCCTTCCAGCCTGATTTTGATTTAATATTGTTCGACAAACAATATGCACAAGGTTTCCTTTTTCCTTCCGGGTTAGTAATTATAACATGACCCTGTGCTGCTAATGACCTCATGTTAGAATATACAAGAACATTTTGTTGAGAACTGCCAACGTTGAGAAATTCTGAAAGGAAAAAAAACAAACCTTTGAACTAAAATAACGGATTTATTTATTTGTAAAGTACGTCAATACACAAAACCAATTCAGTCAAAATGCATTTTTACATAACAAAAGAATCATCATTCTGCAATTAACAATATTATCAATCATACCCTTGTTTTATCAACCATACACTTGTTATTATATATTCATTATATCTGTATGCACAGTTCTCCATCTCTTATAAAACTATATAATAATTTATCTAGTTTCTCTTACAGTTTCAAATTATAACTGTTCATAATTGGATTTTTGACATATCATCAAGTTTAATGAACAAATTGTGTCTATAAAGAAGACAGATTGCCACCTTATAGAATCATCAATGGTTCAAATTTTGCATCTGGTTATGTTTTACCAATCTTCCAAATTTGCTGAAGCTAACTCATGTCAGCATATCTGCTATAATTTTCAATACAAATGTGCTATCTTTTGGTTAAACAACCTTACATTTCTGGCATTGTGAATTTGTAATTAGTAAAACAATAACATGAATATAATTTTAAAAGAAATAGTTGCACAGGTTAATCCTTACAGATATAAAAGATAAAAAGTCTACAGGTGAGAAATACCCAAATAAAAATACAAAATGTAGGTACATATATTTACAACTCGAGATAAAAATAGGTACATATATTTACAACTCAAGATATTACTGTATCCTTCCATCTCTGAGTCAATAAACTTTAGACTCAAAAAGAGTAAAATTCTATTTTGAATAACATTCATTTATATATTTGTCTCTTTTCAATGCGACTTGGAAGTCATATATCCATGAGAATAATAAAACAGACAGAAACAAGGGCAACGCAAAACGTGGCGTATCCCCTCGCCTAAAAATTTGACCTTGAAAATCAATAGGGTTCCAGACTCACCTAAGGACTAAGTATGTACTAAGCTTGGTCAAAATCCATTGAAGGATGTGGATTCTAGAGTGTTCACAAGGATGTTACAGGGTAAAAATTAGACCTGTGACCTTGAAAATCAATAGGGTTCCAGATTCTCTTAAGGACTAAGTATGTACCAAGTTTGGTCAAAATCCATTGAAGGATGTTGATTCTAGAGTGTTCACAAGGATGTTACGGACGGAAGGTAGCGTTACTATATCCCTTCATAACTTCGTTGGCGAGGGGATAACAAATGCAAACATCATCGAACTGTACACACAATTCAGGGAAAAACAATTGAGTCACTCTTGCTATGAAATTCTGAACTAAACTATCAGTTATCATTTATTACAATCATCGTATTCTGCTACAACACCATGCATGACACATTCTTTTAAGACAATGATTTATTATCAATTTTTTAAGACTACTGCACATAAAAGCTGGAAGTTTCATGAAATGTTCATGATTGGGAAGATGAAATTGATTGTAAAAGAGTAGTGTGATACACTAAGAAACAGTCTCTATGCTTAGTACATAAAGGCACATCACACCCAGAACACTTGTACCGTGTATACACACGCCATCCTTTTTTGGTTTTAATTTTACACATCGAACAGAAAGCGCACGGTCTTAATTTTCTTTCAAACGTAGGTACAACAACGTGACCTATCTCCTGTAATTGCTGGAATGCTATTGGTTTGGAATCCTTGTATGTGAAAAGATTAGCTAATGTAGTCTTTAGCATGCGTGGATCTGAAAAGGGAAAACAGATCCGAGTCATTATTTCATAAATATGATAACCAGAATTGTAAACGTATTGCAATACAAAAATGTCACTTAATAATATGTGTGGTCAGTATACACAAATTGCTGTTATTGTAACTTTATCATTATAGGTGGGTTTATGGTGTTTAACGCCACTTTCAACATAATTTCAGTTGTCAAAAACCTTCCAAGTCCTTATAATAAAGATCTTGGGCCATTGGCAAGAATTGAAACTGGAAATTCACGCACTCCATTGAGAAGCCTTCCTGATGGATACAAAAAGTCACATGTACTTCATTTAAAAGCCTTCCTAATGAAAACAAAAAAAAATCACTATAAAGATATATCTTCGTGGCTAATCAAAGTCAAGGTCAAATACGACGTTTCCACTAATGGGAACGTATCAGTTTTGATGTAAAGTCGGGTTTCCAAAAGATTTACAACCTATAATATTATGATAGTGATGAAAACACTCCCTCATACCCCGACATAAAGGCACCTCGCATGCCTTGCACATGTAGTACGACTTAACCGTCCATCCACGACGGGTTTTCACTTTATTAATTTGGCAATACACACACGCTTTCAACTTATTTCCGTCCGTATGAACAAGTATATGATCTGTGTCTTTGCTATCTTTCCCTAAAAATTGGCCAGTAGGAGGCGCTGGTTCTGAAAGCAGACAAAATATTGGTGTTGAGTTGTTATGGTGTTTAACGCCACTTTCAACAATATATTGGTGTTTAATGCCACTTTCAACAATATATTGGTGTTGAAAAGAGCACATCTGTCACTAATCTATTGAAACTAAAAATCTTGCAACAACAAAGCCATCAATATAAAAATCTTCCTGATAAAACAAAATTGAAAGAACAGCACAAAAATATGAATATAAAACAGAATAAGACATTAATTTTGACCCAGAAAACAAATCTATATAAAGTTATTTACTATACTAGACAGAGACCACTTCCAAGTCAAAAGTTAACGTCCAAAAAGCACTTCACTTAGAATCTAAACTAAATCAGTCAGGGTAAATATCAACAGACTATTCTTCACGAATTCAATGCAATTCCGTCAACATCGACATTGCATCATTGCTATAGCAATTCCGTAAGCATCGACATTGCATCATTGTTATAGCAATTCTGTAAGCATCGACATTGCATCATTGTTATAGCAATTCCGTAAGCATCGACATTTCATCATTGTTATAGCAATTCCGTAAGCATCGACATTGCATCATTGTTATAGAAATTCTGTAAGCATCGACATTGCATCATTGTTATAGCAATTCCGTAAGCATCGACATTTCATCATTGTTATAGCAATTCCGTAAGCATCGACATTGCATCATTGTTATAGAAATTCCATCAGCATCAACATTGCATCATTGTGAACCTGGGGACGATAAAGTGATAACATAATTGTAGTCCTTGTTAGATGAATCTGAATCATTGGCTACATTTTCAATGGTGGAAGGACTCTTTGATTTTGGTTCAATTTGACAAGAATTTTCCTCTTTGCTCAACGAGGAAGACATCCTCCGGTTGCTTTTTATTCCATGTTCAAGCAAAGTATGAAACTCTTGGAAACATTTCCGCATGGTTTTACATAAAGGAACACCGCATGCTTGGCACATAAAGTATGAAGTCACAGGGTGTCCGCCATATGTTTTCACATTTTTAAACGAACAATTGGCACATTTTCTCAACCTCTTATTCTTTGTATGTACAAACTTGTGCTGGAGATCAGGATTGTTGGTTCCCATCTTATATAGGAAAGAGTCTGAAAGAAACAAACAGGCTTCATTTTGGCATTTGTCTTAATATAAATTAAAACATCAATAGCGTAGTAAAATAAGACTGGTTCATAATAGACTGTAGGCACTCTTTCCTAATTTACAGGCAATATATCAGGTCAACAGTAAGCCAAGAAATCTCAAAGAGCACCTATGATTAGAAATTACCATCAAAACATTCCTACATAATTTAAATGAAACTCAAAATAACAAAGGCAATGCAAATAATGACTAAAAATAAACGTCCCAGTGATTTTTCCTGTTCTATATAAAAAACAAACGTCAAATGAGATACAAGTAGTTAATAACCTTTTCGATAAATATGCATCAAATTGTAAGAACCAAGACTGATTATTGTATCCATATAACAGCGAATTCAGATACAAATTGACAAAATGTGATCTTTCATTAGGACTGGAGTCTGCAGACTATCAGTTTGAAATATGGCCGTTAACAATCATGATAGTGTGGAAACTGTAGTTTTCTATCCTTGACTTTTATCAACCTTTTCTGCGATATATTTGTGGTATTCAACAAAACAGTTCCTCATGCTTTGACACAGAACTACATCACACGCCCGACACATAAAATAAGAATACACGTCATTCCCACTGTACGTTTTCACTTTTTTCATTTCACAATATGCACATTTCCTCCTCCTTTTGTAATCTGTATAGACAAGTTTGTGTGGAAGTGCCAGCGTGGAACAATTCTTCTTAATACAGTGAACGTCTGAAAAATAGAAGCACTCTATACAGTTTTCCGCCTTTACACGAATATTTAACAGTACCACCGAAGTCAATAGATGCCACTGAAATTGTACTCTTTTGTCAAAAAAATAAAACCCTTTCTTACAAGTCCATGTTCACTGTTGTTTTCGGAGAGCAATACGTTAAAAAGGTGGTCTATGACAGCATATTCTGTCCATGTTCACTGTTGTTTTCGGAAAGCAATACAATAAAAAGGTGGTCTATGACAGCATATTCTGATTTTGAAACCAACTGTGATAGTTTGTACTTAGCACCTGTTTAATTGTCCTTCGATCGTTTATACATTTTAAATCTACGTCTTTCATTAATTCATGATAATTTGAAAAACAGTTGGAAGCTCCTTTACAAAGAAAAACATCACAGATAGCACACTTGTAATAAGACTTTCGAACCTCTCTGCTTATTTTGGTCTTGTTACCAACAACTGAACACATGATACATGTTTTGTTTCGACCAGCATGAATGCACACATGTTCTGTATACGGTTGTCCAAAGTCAGGCATGAATTCCACTGAAAGGAAAAAGGACACGTCATAGATTATGATTACGATAATTGGTGCTTAAAGCCACTTTAAACAATATTTTTTGTAATATTGTAGCGGTCAGTCTTGTAGGAAGAAAAAACCAGTGTACGATCATGTGTGCTTAAAGCCACTTTAAACAATATTTTAGTTATATTGTGGCAGTCAGTCTTGTTGAAAGAAAAAGCCTGAGAATCAAGAGAAGGCAGCAAACATGCAGTCAGTACGCATCATCTCAAAAAAACAGATGCCAAATGGAGATTTCTAAAAACCTCGTTTTCCTGTTTCATTCTTTCTCTATTTTTATTCACCGATCATTCAAATGGTGCATTATGGGTAGAACAAAAACACTACAATTCGGACACCATAATATAGATTCGCCAGTAAACATTGTATGTTCTGGGCATATATTTAACATGAAAGACTACCATCAATCTGATCAACCAACAAATGGTATTTAAATTGTGGTAGTAGTGACATTCAATAAGACATACATTTATCTGACAATTTCCAATGTACTCAACCTAGAGGCCCACCTGAGCAATGTACTCAAACAAGAGGCTCGTTTGAGCCATGTACTCAAGCTGGAGGTTCGCCTGAGCCATGTACTCAAACCAGAGGCCCTACCCAGTGTTTCGCTTCCCTAATTATTCCTGAACTGTTTGTGTCCAAGAAAGTTTTATTATTTTTTAAAGAAAAATTAGCTGTTTTATTCCCCTACTAACTTAAGAGGCTCAGTGGGCCGAGCCTGTGTCACTCACCTTTCATTCTGCTTTGAAGAAACTTAATACAGAACCTTCCATACATGTAGATGCTTCCTACCAAGTTTCGGTTCATATGGCTAAGCAGTTTCAAAGGAGATTTTTTTTAGAAATCGACCATTCAGAAACAAGAATTGCATGTGGTGGCCATGTTTGCTAACCGATCAGGACGAAATGAGCAATCATCATAGAGGACATTCCATAGATGCTTCCTACCAAGTTTCGGTGGTAGCCATGTATGTTAACCGATCGGGACGAAATGAGCAACCTTCAGAGGACATTCCATAGATGATTCCTACCATGTTTCGGTGGTAGCCATGTTTGTTAACCAATCGGGACGAAATGAGCAATCTTCATAGAGGACATTCCATAGATACTTCCTACCAAGTTTAGGTTCATTTGGCCAAGCGGTTTCAGAGGAGAAGATTTTTTTAAATCGGCCAATGAGAAACAAGAATTACCTGTGGTGGCCATTGCTTGGTAATGGATCATAACAAAATGTGCACTCTTTAGAGAGGACCTTCCATAAATACTTCCTACCAAGTTTCAGTTCATTTGGCTGAGGGTTTTCAGAAGAGAAGATTAAAATGTGAAAAGTAAACGGATGACAGACGACCGACACCAAGTGATGGCAAAAGCTCATATTGCCTTTGGCAAGGTTTGCTAAAAAGAATATTAATATGTGAATACCTACTTGTAATGTATAGAATAATGTATAGAATAAACTTGTTACACTATATCAGCATTAGTTAATTTCTAAGGGAGATAATATCAAGTTATCTTTCTAGATAAGTCTTAACAGAGGAGAAGATTTTTTAGAAATCAACCAATCAGAAACAAGAATTGCCTGCGACGGCCATGCTTGTTAACAGATCGAGACGAAATGAGCACTCTTTATACAGGACCTTCCATAGATGCTTCCTACCAAATTTCAGATCAATTGGCTTTGCGGTTTCATTTTGGCAAAGCAGTTTCAGAGAAGATGATATTTAGACATCGATCAATCTAAAACAAGAATTGCCTGTGGCAGCCGTTTGTTAATGGATCAAAACGAAATGAGCAATCTCTATAGGGAACCTTCCATAGATGCTTCTTACCTAGTTTCATATTATTTGGCCAAGCGGCTTCAGAGGAAAAGCTGTTTTAAAATCGACCAATTTGAAACAAGAATTGCCTGTGGCAGCCATATTTGTAAATGGATCGGGATGAAATGAGTAAGCTTGATAATGGACCTCCCATAGATGCATCCTACCATGTTTTGGTTCATTTGGCCAAGCGGTTTCAGAGGAGAAGACTTTTAAAAATAGGCCAATCAGAAACAAGAATTGCCTGTGGTGGCCATGTTTGTAAACGGATCGGGACGAAATAAGCAATCGCAACAAAGGACGTTCCATGGTTGCTTCCTGCCAAGTTTCGGATCATTTGGCAAAACGGTCTCAGAGGAGAAGAATCTAAAAAAATCAGCCAATCAGAATCGTCTGTGGTGGCCATGTTTGCAAACGGATCGGGACGGAAGAGCACTCTTTATAGAGGACCTTCCATAGATGCTTCCTACCAATTTTTCGGATCATTTGGCCCAGCGGTTTCAGAGGAGAAGTTTTTTAAAAATCGACCAATCAGAAACAAGAATTGCCTGTGGTGGCCATGTTTGTTAATGGATCGGGACGAAATGAGGATTCTTTATAGAGGACCTTCCATAGATGGTTCCTACCATGTTTCAGTTCATTTGGCTGAGGGGTTTTAGAGCCATATATCTGTAATTCAATTCTGATATCTGTATAGAGATAACTGCATTTTGAATACAAATATATCTATATTTAAACAAGAGTTATCTTTCTTTTAACAATTTTTTTTTTTTTTTAGAAATCAACCAATCAGAAACAAGAATTGCCTGTGGTGGCCATGTTTGTTAATAGATTGGGACGAAATGAGCAATCTTTATACAGGACCTTCCATAGATGCTTCCTACCAAGTTTCAGTTCATTTGGCAAAGCAGTTTCAGAGGAGAAGATTTTAAAAAATAGCCCAATCAGAAACAAGAATTGCCTGTGGCAGCCATGTTTGTTAATGGATCGGGACGAAATGAGGATTCTTTATAGAGGACCTTCCATAGATGGTTCCTACCATGTTTCAGTTCATTTGGCTGAGGGGTTTTAGAGCCATATATCTGTAATTCAATTCTGATATCTGTATAGAGATAACTGCATTTTGAATACAAATATATCTATATTTAAACAAGAGTTATCTTTCTTTTAACAATTTTTTTTTTTTTTTAGAAATCAACCAATCAGAAACAAGAATTGCCTGTGGTGGCCATGTTTGTTAATAGATTGGGACGAAATGAGCAATCTTTATACAGGACCTTCCATAGATGCTTCCTACCAAGTTTCAGTTCATTTGGCAAAGCAGTTTCAAAGGAGAAGATTTTAAAAAATAGCCCAATCAGAAACAAGAATTGTCTGTGGCAGCCATGTTTGTTAATGGATCGGGACGAAATGAGGATTCTTTATAGAGGACCTTCCATAGATGGTTCCTACCATGTTTCAGTTCATTTGGCTGAGGGGTTTTAGAGCCATATATCTGTAATTCAATTCTGATATCTGTATAGAGATAACTGCATTTTGAATACAAATATATCTATATTTAAACAAGAGTTATCTTTCTTTTAACAATTTTTTTTTTTTTTTTAGAAATCAACCAATCAGAAACAAGAATTGCCTGTGGTGGCCATGTTTGTTAATAGATTGGGACGAAATGAGCAATCTTTATACAGGACCTTCCATAGATGCTTCCTACCAAGTTTCAGTTCATTTGGCAAAGCAGTTTCAGAGGAGAAGATTTTAAAAAATAGCCCAATCAGAAACAAGAATTGCCTGTGGCAGCCATGTTTGTTAATGGATCGGGACGAAATGAGCAATCTTTATAGAGGACCTTCCATAGATGCTTCCTACCAAGTTTCAGTTCATTTGGCGGAGGGGTTTCCGAGGAGAAGATGTAAAAAGTTAACGGACGACAGACAACGGACGCCAAGTGATGGCAAAGGCTCACGTTGCCTTTGGCAAGGTGAGCTAAAAAAAAATGTTTTTCAACAGCAAGTGTTCAGATTTCCCCTCAAGATAATACTTTTTGACAATTCATAAGAACTTTCCACTGTGTATTGATTTATTACTTCCAGTTTTACAACATAAACTAATATAACATCTTATTGATTCTCACTTCTTCACAAAAATCAATTTATAACCATGACAGAATAACAGCTGCTTTAATGCATATTGATTTGTCTTCAGAATTCATACCGAGTTCTATTAAAAAGTCACTATAAATATCACAACAGTATTTCTTGAAAACTTTTGCCGTTGTCCGCTAAGCACTACACAAAAGCCATACAAAACTGTAAAAATATTTGTATAAATAAAAGACTTCAGCAATAAAATGCAAAATATTAACATATACACTACAAAAATGATACAACAAATATAGAGGGGAAAATATGTATGTATGCTGCCTGTTGCAAGAACTAAACATATGTCAAAGATATCAATCTTAAATCCTGAACTTCTTCAAAACATGTTCTATTAATCTCTGCTCTCTGTTCAGAATAATGAGAAATATTCAACATTTGGAAGAAAACAGATAAAATAGTATTTAACCGTTGAAAGTAAACTTTGTCCACTGTAAATCCGGATTCCTCGTTTTTTTAAGAAACTCATGAAATAAATTATAACAATTTCGAGAACCACTGCTGCAAAGAGCAGCATGGCATGCATGACAACGATAGTATGACCTAACTGAGTATCCCTTATCAGTTTTACACCCTGTCAGTTTACAATATAGACATGTCAAAGCCCGACCCCCTTCATTATGAACAAGTCTATGTTGCAATGTAAGACTACTGTGGGGATCATCAGTGTCACTAGAGAAAAAAGAAGTTGGTTCCAACTTCGGAGTGATAGGAATTTTCAATGGTGACGAAGTCGATTCTTGCAAAGTTGCGATTTCATCCATAAAAACTTTCAAATCACCATCAGATGGTTCTGAATTTCCATCAAGTTTCAAAATAGACTTATGAGAGTGTTGTGTATCTCCATCTATTTTCGGCCTAGATTTGATCTCTTCCAAAGACAGGATCCCTGAAAGGACAAGAAAGACCTCGTTAGCCACCGATGAATCAGGAATAAATAATGTAGAACAAAGGAGGAAAATGCTAACTAGAACACAACAACAACAAAGTTAAACATTGATATCTTCACATGCTGCTTTGTCAAATCAAATTTACATTATCTAAATATAGATCCTTCAAATGAACACACAAAAAGTAAACAAACAAGGAATATCAACAAAAGTCAGTGTCTTATTTAATCAACAGGTTCAATTGGAAACAAATCCTGAAAACTCGACTCATTTACAACACTTGCACGAAAAACCTGGCAGTCAAATATATAATAATGATGCATATTTAGGACATTGACATGAGTAAATTGAAAGATATTTTGACATTTGTTTTCTATTTTTTAAACATTGTTCTCCTGAAGTTAAGGACAAAATTTAGTGTTATATGCGAGGGTTGGCATTTTACTCACATGTGGAAAACACATCATTTCACCAAGTGTGGGAGGATTGGGCCAATAAAACTAAAACTAACAGTACACCACCATTTTTAATTAAAAACGCCTGTGTCAAGACCGGAAAGCGAGTAGTCATGTATTTGTGTTTTAGGGGTATCAATGTTTGCCTCTTTCTACAACTGGTATATTGGATTTTGGAAATGTTCTGACAGTGTAGCAATTTTTTTGTCATTTTATTCATCAACAAGAGATCCACACATAAATTCATGATCAATCTCAATAAGAACAGCTTAACATCCTTCCAGATTTAAGACTATTTTTTTGTGTGTATGTAAAAACGGTTGTGCTATTTAAATAAATCAGAAATATACTAAGAAATGCCAGGAAATTATGAAATATTTTATTACAAGACAATACAGTGAAGACTAATAACATCTCTTAAGCATCAAATTTAACATGTCTTTACACCTTTATACAATTAAAGTGTATAGCAACTATATGTAACCAAGGAGACAATTTATTCCATCTTTACTAGTTGACAAACTAATTCATTATCACTCCTTTAATACGGTTTTGAAAAATAAATGCATTGCACAATCAACAATCAACTTGTTATTTATAATTCATATATTAAAACAGCTTCACATACGGATAAACAGTAAAAAGAATGTTTACTTTTTAATTAATGCATCTTATGTCTTTGTTCCGCATGTATCATCATATTATGATATCTTAGGAAACAATCACGCACTTGTGGTCTACATAAACAGACATTACAAGCATCACATTTGTAATATGATTTTGTGGGAAGTCCTGTGGCGGTTCGAATATTATTCACTTTACAAAGAGCACACGGTTTATTACTAGCGGAACTTAATGGAATTAAGTTGTGTGATCCAGGCTGGGGAGACTGCATTAACTGAACTTGATAGCCAGCACTATCTGTTGATGTGTTATCAAATTCCTGTTCAGTTTTCCACTTAACATCACCAGTCTGTACGCCTGTATTTGCATTCCACACTGCGACGGGACCCATATAGCTTTTGTCATAACCCCACCCTGAAAGGATAAACGAAATGGAATTAACCCTGTGCTCTTTCCTTTAGCATTTATAGAAATGCCATTTCATACTAAAATGACACAATATGAAGAAAACAATACATTTCACAAAAGAAGGTGGACCAAACAAATTTGGATTCAAAATAAACAGTAGCCAACAGAAATTAAGTATGTTCCTCCAGTTATTATTTTTGTTCATGTAGAGAGCATAATACCAGTAAACGGAAAAGACGATACCAAGGAATTGCCACTTCACCATTTGCAAACAATTAGCCACAAGAAAACCAAACTCGTTTCCCCAATGCAATAGAACGAACACTGTGCACATAGGTCAGCAGAGACCAAGTGTTTGTAGATCATTTATTTTTCCTGCAAACCAAATATGAAATCTGTCAATGACTTAATCCCTTTTGTTTTTAAACTAAAACTAGTCAAATTTAAGGTGTGTCAAATCACCCATCATGAACTAATGTTAAGATTCAACTTCATCATTGCAGTTTTCTTTCCAATGTACAAAACAACTCATAGAATCGCTTGAATGCCTCCACACTTATGGTCTTTCAAGTTTTTCGCATGCTTGTACGATTTATTGCAAACAAGACATACAAATGATTTAACTTCCGAATGACTGCGCATGTGCACAGCAAGTCTACTTTGTCCAGCAAATCTCTTGCCACAAAGATAACATTGTTCAAACGCATCTTTCTCGCCCTCGTGCATTTTCTTGTGGATTGAATAACCAAGATTAGATTTGAATCCTTTTCCACAATCAACACAGTACCCAACATATTCTTTTCCATGTACAGCTTGCTGATGCATATTCATAGTCTCAAGTGAAAACGTGAAGAATCCACAAATCCTGCATTGTTGTGTTTGGCTTGTGGGTGTTGACTGCAAGGCTGTTCCTTCATTAGTCATTACTGAAATCAAGAAAATACTCAGCATGATGCCAGAATGACATATTTGTAAACTTTATATGCTTTTTTTTTTTAGGGGAAACATTCATCTATTTAAAAAATGCATGTATTTAGAAATTGAATCAATGATACTTCAAAATAATTCAACCACTGTATGCCACTATATTAGTCTGTTATGAATGTCACCACCACTCAATGATGCAAGTCCTTTGGGGTCATCAACATATTATGATACTTTTGAAAACACAACAGACAAAGTGATACATTACAAACATCACACTTAAAATATGTCCTTATATTCAAACCAGTCGCAGTTTTTTTATTATACAATTTGCAATATACACATGGTCTATTTTGTCTTGCTGCAGAACTTAATCGTATCAATTTATGGGTTCCTGACTGGGCTGATAACATAAACTGAACTTGATACCCAGTTTCCATTGAAAAGCCCAAAGACTCCTCTTGCAAATCTCTTTCAATAGACGGATTATCACAAATAACTTGGCCTTCTTCAACCTTTTCAACATCAACAGGAAGCACAGATTTGTCATGAACCCTCCCTGAAAGGATAAAAAAGTAGCTTTTTATTGGAGAGTCTTTGTACTGTTCATTACCACAGTATCAGATTTCGACAGCAATCTAGAAAAAAGGTCTCGACTACAGGACTGAATAGAAAACAATGGTCTCGACTATACCACTGAATAGAAAACAATGGTCTTGACTATACCACTGAATAGAAAACAATGGTCTTGACTATACCACTGAATAGAAAACAATGGTCTTGATTACACGACTGAATAGAAAACAATGGTCTCGACTATACCACTTAATAGAAAACAATGGTCTCGACCATACCACTGAATAGAAAACAATGGTCTTGACTATACCACTTAAT
This sequence comes from Bathymodiolus brooksi, assembly GCA_963680875.1. Lineage (NCBI taxonomy): Eukaryota > Metazoa > Mollusca > Bivalvia > Mytilida > Modiolidae > Bathymodiolus > Bathymodiolus brooksi. The sequence goes on along the minus strand of OY804585.1, from coordinate 79,508,002 downwards.
AGAAAACAATGGTCTTGACTATACCACTGAATAGAAAACAATGGTCTCGACTACACGACTGAATAGAAAACAATGGTCTCGACTATACCACTTAATAGAAAACAATGGTCTTGATTACACGACTGAATAGAAAACAATGGTCTTGACTATACCACTGAATAGAAAACAATGGTCTTGATTACACGACTGAATAGAAAACAATGGTCTTGACTATACCACTGAATAGAAAACAATGGTCTTGATTACACGACTGAATAGAAAACAATGGTCTTGACTATAGCACTGAATAGAAAACAATGGTCTTGATTACACGACTGAATAGAAAACAATGGTCTTGACTATACCACTGAATAGAAAACAATGGTCTTGACTATACCACTGAATAGAAAACAATGGTCTTGACTACACGACTGAATAGAAAACAATGGTCTTGACTATACCACTGAATAGAAAACAAAGGTCTTGACTACACCACTGAATAGAAAACAATGGTCTTGACTACATGACTGAATAGAAAACAATGGTCTTGACTACACCACTGAATAGAAAACAATGGTCTTGACTACATGACTGAATAGAAAACAATGGTCTTGACTACACGACTGAATAGAAAACAATGGTCTTGACTACACCACTGAATAGAAAACAATGGTCTTGACTATACCACTGAATAGAAAACAATGGTCTTGACTATACCACTGAATAGAAAACAATGGTCTTGACTATACCACTGAATAGAAAACAATGGTCTTGACTACACGACTGAATAGAAAACAATGGTCTTGACTATACCACTGAATAGAAAACAATGGTCTTGACTATACCACTGAATAGAAAACAATGGTCTTGACTATACCACTGAATAGAAAACAATGGTCTCGACTACACGACTGAATAGAAAACAATGGTCTCGACTATACCACTTTATAGAAAACAATGGTCTTGATTACACGACTGAATAGAAAACAATGTTCTTGACTATACCACTGAATAGAAAACAATGATCTTGATTACACGACTGAATAGAAAACAATGGTCTTGACTATACCACTGAATAGAAAACAAAGGTCTTGACTACACGACTGAATAGAAAACAATGGTCTTGACTACACGACTGAATAGAAAACAATGGTCTTGACTACACGACTGAATAGAAAACAATGGTCTTGACTACACGACTGAATAGAAAACAATGGTCTTGAATACACCACTGAATAGAAAACAATGGTCTTGACTATACCACTGAATAGAAAACAATGGTCTTGACTACACGACTGAATAGAAAACAATGGTCTTGACTACACGACTGAATAGAAAACAATGTTCTTGACTATACCACTTAATAGAAAACAATGGTCTTGACTATACCACTGAATAGAAAACAAAGGTCTTGATTACACGACTGAATAGAAAACAATGGTCTTGACTATAGCACTGAATAGAAAACAATGGTCTCGACTATACCACTGAATAGAAAACAATGGTCTTGACTATACCACTGAATAGAAAACAATGGTCTTGACTACACGACTGGAAAGAAAACAATGGTCTTGACTACACGACTGAATAGAAAACAATGGTCTTGACTATACCACTGAATAGAAAACAATGGTCTTGACTATACCACTGAATAGAAAACAAAGGTCTTGACTACACGACTGAATAGAAAACAATGGTCTTGACTACACGACTGGAAAGAAAACAATGGTCTTGACTACACGACTGAATAGAAAACAATGGTCTTGACTATACCACTGAATAGAAAACAATGGTCTTGACTATACCACTGAATAGAAAACAATGGTCTTGACTACACGACTGAATAGAAAACTGGTCTTGACTATACCACTGAATAGAAAACAATGGTCTTGACTATACCACTGAATAGAAAACAATGGTCTTGACTACACGACTGAATAGAAAACTGGTCTTGACTATACCACTGAATAGAAAACAATGGTCTTGACTATACCACTGAATAGAAAACAATGGTCTCGACTATACCACTGAATAGAAAACAGTATGTGAAACCAAATGACCAAAGAGAACCAATAAATGATAATGTTTCCACAAACATACTCCAGATAATGCAAAATACTAGATAAACATCCTCACTGAATGATGAGTGCAGTGCCCACAATTTCGAAGAATGGACGTCCAGTTAGAATAAAAACTTCAATAAACACAAATTCAACACAGAAGACAAGAATGAATGCTCAGACATGAACTATTGAGAAAAAAATCAACAGAAAGATTAGATAGGAAGGGTTAGCATCTCCTGTACTATTAATGATGCTCGTCATGAAGCTCTGATTCATTGAGCTAGTAAATAAAACAAAGTTTGTATTGAAGATTTATTTGAGGTTTTTGTTCTCTCTACAGAATGTAAAATCTAAAAATTTAATCTTTTGTGCCATGGGCATTTATGTTCTTTTAAATCTTTCTGATGTTTATAAGCTTTGCCACAAGTTTCACAAGCAAAAGGTTTAATTTCTGAATGACTGCGCATGTGTACCACAAGTCTACTTTGACTTGCACATTGCCTTCCACATATATGGCATTTTGGGTATGAATCATTTTCCCTAGTGTGCATTTTTTTATGAATGTGAAAGCCTGATTGTGATTTGAATCCTTTTCCACATTCTGTACAAAAGGCAATGAAGTCTGATCCATGTTTTGTTTGATGATGAGTGTTGATTTCATCACGGTCAAGGGTCATATGTCCACATATTCTACACTGATAGTGTCGTCTCCCAGCATTGATCCATGATATATCATCGACTTGAGCAGAGTTCACTGAAATCAAGAAAATAACCATCCTCATATCAAAATGAATATATATCTAGAATATTACAAATTGCATAGTTTTAACTAGTTATGACCACAAAAACACCTGCCAGTCAATAAGTCATTAGTATCTCGACATTTACAGACTTCATATAAATGAAATGAAGCCTTTTAATGGTTCCGTTTCATAACCTCTGTAGCTTTTCATTGTGAAAATTGAATGGTAAATAACCTTCATCATTAAATACAAGTTTCAAACTTCATGAAACTTTATTTTGATTATACAAAATGTACATATATCTCCTTAAAATGTGAAATATGTTCTAGAAAGTACAAGTATAGACATTACAAGAATAACCCACCAAAACAAAAACAAGATCAAGGATGTCATCAGAATATTCCTGCACCACACTGATATAAAATGAAGAAAATCGTAAACAAGCCCTGGGACAAGTTTAGACATGTTCCTTCCATAACAGAGATTGTAAATCAAAATATTTCTACTTGGGAATCTTAATGTGAACTTTGTATTTAATATTTCTTCCATATCGACATCACAATGATTTTGCAAGGATGGAGATATCTTTTCTTTTTTCTCGTTTTTAATAAATAAATATGTGTCCAAGTTGGTACTTTTCAAACACATTGTCAACCAACTGATGATATTCCCCAATCATGTCTGCTTTACGATAACAACCAACTGAAGATATTCACCAATCACGTCCTCCTTACGATAACACTGACTCGATGGCTTGTTTCAGTTGCAGGAACCATCGAAAATATCAGGGTTGATCATTCCTTTTCTCCTTTTCTTTTTTCTTTAAATAATATCGCCTGTTGGATTCTTTTCTTTTAAGCTTTCTTTCATATTCTCTAAACATTTCTTCTGACCATTTATTTCTTGGATCAAAGTCGGAGAAATCGACTACTGAAACGAGAAGCCATTTTCATGAAGGTAAATCTTCTATCAAACCTTGCTTATGCTTCTTAATTTTCACAATTTCCAACAACTCTAACTGAAATCTAAAACTGCATTATGCTAACGTCTTCATTTCTTATATCTAAACCTATTTCCCCTTTACAAGGACTCGATGTATGAAGAAAAAAAAAGTCCATTTGTCAGAGAGAGAGAGAGAGTTATGGTGTTTAATGCCACTTTCAACAACATTTCAGTTATTTTGTGGCCGTCTCAATTTGTCAATAACCTCAAAGACTAAAATAGCTGTTTCAACACATTTATGTACTTTATTTATAGACAATTTTTTTTCATTTCAAAATATAATACATTTCCTTACAAATAAAAAAATTGTGTCTTTGTATCAATCAATTACGCCGTATTCTGAAAAGCTTGACATCTCACATAATGTTCTTTACAATAATATTTTACTAATTCAGTTCTAAACGTTGTAGTATTACTGTAATAATCAATACCAATGTTCCAAGTCGTCTTATTGATCAAGCCTCCATACAAAATCAATAGCCACACAAGATCTAAACCAACTAATCGTAATTTCCCATAGGCAATAAATAAACAAAGCAAAAATGTCAAAAGGATCGCATCTCAAAACTAACGTATGAATCACAACTTTAAAATTCAATCGTATCATAAAATATGAAGCAAGACTTTGACATTGTAGTGTTTTTGCTACACAAATGATTTTCGTCAAACCAACAAGAGATGCCCACATGACAACTTGCAATTGAGTGTTCATTCTTCACTTTCGAAGCTAAATATCATTTCATGGTTGATTCACATTTCACCACGTCGGTGTCTTTCCATGTGTCCAGAATGTCCACTCCAAGTTTTAAATCCTTTGCCACATAATTTACAAAAGAATGAATATTCTTTGTGAATTTCTTTCTGGTGTGTTCTAAGTTCTTCTTCGCTTGTACAAAACATGTTACAAATACGGCACTGCGGCATAATATTGTCTTTGTTATCTAGAATATATGTGACTGCACTGTCTCTCATTGGTGGCACTCGTCTTCTTATCCTGGTCTTGTTGGTTTCTGGTACCGGTAGTTGCCAGTTTGGAGCCTTCAGCTTGGCCCAATCCAGTGAACTCTGAGCTTCTGAAAGCAGAGATGAGTAGATGAAACTACCACCATCCAATATGTCTCGTCTCTTGTTCAACTTGCATAAAGAAGAGTATTAAATGGAAATAAAATAACGACCATTGTATCCCCTTTTCTACAATTACATCGCACCATATCAACAAAGCACGTCTTGCTATTAATTCCACCTTCCATATCAATTACAATTACTAATATCAACAACTAATTTGTTTAAATACCCCCCATCGAACAAAATACAACAACAGAGCCATTATTAACAACCAAAACGCTTATATCACACCATATCAACATAGCACTTCTTGCTATTCATTCCACCTTCCACATCATTTACAATTACTAATATCTACAAACAGTTTTTCAGAATACCCCCCAGAGCAAAATACAACAAGAAAGCCAAATATTAACTGCAAAAACACTTATGTTAGGTACAACTACATGTATTATAAACTGAGACATTAGTTAAAACATCTGAAGTGGTCCTTCATAATCGGATGTCGCTTGCAATTCAAATGGGTCACATACAAATTGTAAATTCAATTTCAATAGAGACATATATTTGGCAGACATTAATAGCCACTTCCTTCAAATGCAATTCATATTGTTTATGCATCCTTTACAAAATAACTTTATATTCATTCATTTTTCAACATGCAAGCTTAAAAAAGCTGGGGTATGCATTTCTTCCATTTTTCTTATTCAATGGACCACAAAGTGGACCAAATTCTATATCAACTGACTTTCTTTGTCAGGCTTTTTTCTTTAGCTCAAATCAAGTTTTTAGTCCATATGAATGCTGAGACAATTTGATGAACAATTCTGAGAATCATCCATAGTTCCTAATTGACTGACGACTGCACAATCCTGTAATGTTTTCTACACGATACCTACTTCAAAAGGAAGTCAATAATTATTATACATTATAATTTGTTCTCAATTCTAGTTTTCATTCACTAATGAATTTTTTTTTAAACAAATATGCATAGAATGTTTTTTTCACAAATATTTTTTTTTTTTTTTTTTTTTACAAATATGCAGGTTTTTTTTTTAACAAATATGTATACAATAATGAACATTATGGTAATGAAGATCTTTATTTCTAATGAAGTAGGTATCAATGCTATTACAAATATTTGTCGCCAGGAATGTAACTTTCAACACTTTTTTTTAGAAAATGAATATAAAAAAAACTTTTAAATGCAATTCTATATATTTTTATTGTGAAAATATTTGCAATAGAATGGTTTACTGGGCATAAATGAATTGTGCCAGTAATGTTTTGTATTTCCAAATTTCCAGGGTTTTGCTATGTCAACAGCTAAATTCATATCAAGGTATAATCATTTGTTATATATTATGTTTCTCTCAAGATCAAACAATTTCAAAAATGTACTTGTATTAACAACCCACAAAATAACTGACCTGTTCAATATCCTCCCACAAGATTTTCATTTTAACATGAATATACATAAACCATATTTCAAAATTCGGAAATTGACATTGGATAAATTTCAGTAAAACAGTTTAGTGTTTAAAAGTCAACCAAGATATCATATTTCAAAATGCAGAAATCGACATGCAATACTGCGAAGCACATTACATAGTGTTTAAAGGTCAACCAACAAGAAAACCACCAACCTTAAAAAAATTATGACCCTCCAAGATTCTTAGTCAATGAACTGATTTCAAGTGAAAATTTCATAATTTTATGCGTGACAATCTGTGAAGATCTTCCCAATACTAAACTTTTTAACTTTTTACCAAATAAATTTACATTCCTGATGACATACAAATCATTTGTTCCAAGCAGCCATGTCAGTAATAGCATACTAACAATTCAGAACACCCCTCCCCCCTTTTTTCCCTTTCCCACCTGACATGACTGCTTGTGGAGATAGCTTCCATGTAAATACTAACATCAATGTCAATAATTGTTTTTGTTTATATTATAATTGACATTTGTATTTTATATTGTCTACCAATTAATCTGGTTCACATATGCAGAAACATTTGTATTTTTTTGCAATTTTTTCTCTCAAAATGATTGATTGATTGGTGTTTAACATCACTTTTAGCAATATTTCAGCTATATTGTGGTATCTCTCAAAATGTAAAAATTTATTTTTTGTTTAAGAATTTCATTTGATGACATTGCACCTCACATAAATGTCTAGGGCAATGTATTCCATATGTGAACCATGCAACTGGTAGTGGATGTTTCAGGGATCATGGCTGGGACTAACAAATATTTGCGAGAGGACATTGTATACTATAATAACCAATCTATGACGAAAACGTACCTTGTTTGTTCAGCATACGGTCCATTCTGACAGGTTGTCATGGTACTTATAATTACTAAGCATGCAACATAAATAATAATAATAATAGACAAAACATCAAACATTTTGACCCAAAAAAAATCCCACATTTATATTATACTAGACTGGGCTACACAAATTTCAATTAAATTTAAGTAACAATTACTTTTTTTAGTGTAAATTAAATTTTAATTGACACCTAAATTTAATCAAGGTTTATGAAACACAGCCCTGGTGTGTAAAATTAAATGTGGGAATGTTGAATAAAAATAATTTTACAAGTCTGATAAAAATATCCCAAAAACTTTTATTATAAATATACCCCTGTACATCTTGGTTAAAACTCGTCCTAAATACATAACATTAATATCTTAATCCAGATTACATGTCAATGTATCTTGATGTTTTGTCCTTCAAATCAGTTAATCCTCCATTGAAACATTTCGTTAGAAATGTGCTTTATTACTACAAAATACATTTTTTTTAATTAATACTGGCATCATGTATGTTGGTTTACTATCAACCAATCTACATTGTATGACAACCATTCAAAAAAATTAAAATTGATTGAAAAACAAAATAAGACAAAAGTATATCTTGTAGAAGACATTGTTTAAAAATCAAATTTTGGATTAACAGCAAGTTCTCGTTATATATAGATTTTTGCATAAACAAGATGATCACTTCTCTTTCCTAACCCTGTTATATCATAGTATTTACTTTTTCATCTAAATTTTGATACCACTTTTAGCATATAATGGAAAAGGAGAAATTTTGATGTAAGAGTCGATTTTGACTGCATAATACAAGGTGGCTATTTCAATAGAGGATTAACTCTGTTAATATAAAACAATTTCAGATAAATGCAAAGTGAGCTAGGCTCAATGTTCTGAAGACCCAGGACAATAATTTCTATGCTTGACTGAACCAATGGCATACAATAGTCGTGTGCATAATGTAAAAATATATCAATCCAATCCGATTCTTCCTTTGTCCAATTGCCATGATATAATTGAAATATTATTGAAAGTGGCATTAAACACCACAAACCCCACCCTCTTTAGTCCAGGTTTTCGTTTTGTACTTGTACTGTTTACTTTTCACATTGGTGTTCCCACATTATCTTTGCTTAACTTTTTTTCCTTCATTAGCATGCCAGTACCAAGCCATAATTTTACACATTTATCAATTGGGGCCCATGGATGGGAGTTGAAAGAAACATACAATAAACATATAATCATTTTCTTTTATTCAAATACAGATATATATATATATGTCTTTGGTCTTTAAAATAATCCATGCTTCTCTTGTTGCTCCAAATATATCAGAAATTGCTTTCTGTTGATCTTGACAATCTTTAGTTACTGTTGAATGATATAATCCATGGCTCATTTTTATTTCAAAGTTAACTTGTGACACATAAAACTGACCGCCACGATATACCTAAAATATTGTTGAAAGTGACATTCAACACCATAAGCCAGCCAGACAGCTAATTTGCACAAATGGAATATCTGGTAAGCTCCATTTGAAATTACCATGTAAAATATGACATTTCTCAGCTCTGTATAATATTATCATGACCATCACATCCAACATTGTGTCTCATTTCTTATTTCTTGTCCTAACAAATGTTTCCTCTTGGTAACTTGTTGGAATTTCACTCGTGTTCATTTAAATCCCATGTTACCTAACAAAGGTTATTCAAGAACCTGTCTTTCAAACTAAATTAGATATCTACATTTTTATTACAGACAAAAGTAGAATTACCAACAGTGGTATAATATGGTCATTCAATGTTTAATCCACACTCAGATTAGGGTATAATTCAAGTATTCTGACCGACACGAAGGCAATCAAGTGAGCTTCTTATTTCCCAAATGTACTAGAAGTTTTCCCCCTTGTTCATTTACATCCATTCCTGTTATTATCTTTCAGATTGGTATGAAGGTCTTTAGCATCTCCTTGTATAATTCATCTGTTCTTGTTAAACTTCTTATTCTGGCATTCCATTTTTTATCTAAGGCCAAAAAAAAAAAAAAATATGTGTGTTTCCGATTGCATGGTCTTCAAAATTAGGGTCGGTAGGTCAGGATTTTTTTTTTTTTTTTGAAACCTACAAGTATGCTCCTTCCTCTAAAATCACACAAACTTGTTTGTTTCTTTCTTAATACAGCTTATTAATTATTTGACATGCAGTACAATGTTTTTGGTTCCCAACATCGATCAAATGTACAAGGAAATGATGAAAATTGTTGAAGTCGGAAACATACACGGAAACGGAGACGAATTTCCGGATTTTGTCGATCTATTTTTTTTTTTGGCATAAAAAAATGTTAGGGTCGGCGGTAAAATTTTAGGGTCGGTCGGTCGACCAGAAACACACATATTTTTTTTTGGCCTAACATCAATAACATTTCTATTTTACACCACATTGGTTAAATATTCATCAATTTACGGATTTGTGTTAATTGACACAAATTGTTATTTTTACCGATTTATAATGCTATTATTGATCATACAAATAAAGTAACTAGAGGCTCGCAGAAGCTTGTAATTGCTCGCCTGGTTTTCAATTTGACTTCTATAGTTTATAGAAAATGGGAATGTCACAAATAATTTTGAAAGTTGCCCAACCCGAGTCATTACTGAAATTTTCAGCTCAAATATTTAAGATTTTTTAGGTGATTTTTGTTCTCTCATAAAATGCCTATTCAGTATAAATTTGCTGTAAAAAAAAACCATGGACTAATTATATAATCAAGTCAAATTTGGTTTATTTGGTTCAGCAATTTCAGAGGAAATTTCATTATGATCTTTTATTAAAATTTTCCTAATGTGCATAATGTATAGAAATCGACTAAATGAAAAATTTCAAAGAAAACCCCCATAAGATATGTTGAACTACTCAATGCCATGTAGCGGCAGTTTAAATTTGAGCTCATTTTGATTTATAATAAAGCAGCAATGTACAATTGAAGAAATTTCTATTTTTAGCAACAGTGGATATCTTGAATGGAGGGCAGGGCTGTGGGACACAATTTTGAAAGGGACCCACCCAAGGACCTTCCTTGCCTGGTTTGGTTTAACTTGGTTCAATGGTTTCAGAGAAGATTCAAATATGGAAGTTTGCGTTGTACAACGATAGGATGGACGACGGACGCCAATTGATGACAAAAGCTCACATGGCCTTTGGCCAGGGGAGATAAAAATGCTTCAACCTTCGCTATTCAAATATTCAAGCTGATTATGCAAGCTGCCGAAATGGGTGGTCTTACATTCAATATTTAAATATAACATTCTTTCAGTTCATTTATACATGTATCTGATAACAAATTTATGTTCATGATATGTTTGAAAATCCAAAATAAATTCACAATAAGAAGACAAAAAGTAGAGAAAGAAAAATTAATAATAAAATTGACAAATATGATATAAAATGTTGGTCAGGGCAGTAAGTTACCTTCTTTACTTCTTATCATGTTTAAATAAGTAATAAAAATAAAGACTTGACAAATAATAACCTCATTAAAAATTTAAAATAACCACCAAGTGTCATAGATGTCAACTCCTCGGGTCTTAAGAAAAGCTTGGAGACAGACAATATAAAGGCCTAAGAAAAACACAAAAAGACAATGGTCCAGAACACACTACATTTGTACAAAGACAATGAATGAATAAATGTGCTTGTTTCTGAAGGGTAAGCAGTTACTGTTCCACTAGTGGCACCAATTTTATTTTGGCCCGAGACAAATATTTATAGATGGGAGAGGCAGATGTTTGAAAAGGTAAATAACATCAGTCAGTATTTGACCCAATCTTAACTATGCAACACTTGATTAAATTATTGTTAAAATTAAGCAGGATCTGGTATTTTTGCAACAGAAAAATGAAAAATTACATTTGTATTTAGACAGACTGACAAGACAACAATTTTGTCTTCTTCTCCCACTTGAAATTTATTGGAGAGCATAAAGAATAGATTAACAAATAATTAAATAAATAAACAAACAAAACATAATAACAATAAATAATTCAAATAAACAAATTATAAAATGACATGTTTCTAATAAATACAAATATTTTTAAAATATTCTATGACTTAAAATTATATTTCAATGATATGCAAGAATACAGAAAATGTGTTGTCATTTCACAAATTGTTCTCTCAACATTTTCCTCATATTTGTCATAAGCATGTGTATGTACTATAAAACTAAAGTCAGATTATCTAAGGTTCCTTCTTAGACATGTATGATTTTGTATATAAGATTTTTCAAGTAAAATTACATTATTTAATGAAAATTTATAAATTATTTTAGACAAGAAAATTTAACATTCTTTGTGCTAATCCATTTGCCCGAAGCCCGGGACAAGTAAAACTGGATTCGGACAAGTGAAAATTATTAAAGAATAGATTTTTTTTTTCTAAATTTGGCTTTCGAGCAAGTAGATGAAAAAACTAAGGCAAAGACTGATTTAATGATGAACCCAAATTTACATCCAACACATTTAATAACCTTGCATTTCATTATGTGTACCTTTTTCTCCATCCAAGCTCCTTGGCCACTCGTCTCTACCTGAAACCTATCTTTTTTGCATTTTGCATTTTCATAATTTATTCGGATTTCATAATAATCTATTTATTCTTGCACCATGTTTCACTCTTATTGATTTGTTTAAAAACTTCCGATTTCATTCCTATATTGAACAATTTCCTCTCATAATAAAACTTGCTACCAGTCATATTTTAGTATTTTAATATTTAAATTTTAAATCCAAAGAAAATGAATTCGTCAGAATATCTCAATTTAAATGCTAGTATTTCTAAATATTCAGTTAGTGTCTCCAAAATAATAGTAAAACAATGATAAGAAAATAGGGACAAGTCCTTTTAAATAATGAAGGACAATATTTTTTTTGGGGGGGGGGGATGAAACTGGACTACTGTGTGATAACCATTGGCAATACTCGAGACACTGAGACAAATAATTATATCATGGAGGAATATCATGAAAAGGTCCCAAAAAGCAGTGCAAGAATTATCTCCCTCGACTTTCCAAATCCCCCTCCATCCCCCCAGAGGATTCTTTAAATTTCAAGAGTTATTGCTGTTTTTATCTTGATCCTGTTTTAGCTACTGTCTGATTCTGAGAAAGACTACCATTTAAATACAGTTAGGTTTTAAATTATTTTAGAAAAATTCTTACATTTTTTTTCTCTAATTTTAGAATCACTATTTTTAAACTAAATTTGAACTTTTGGATTATTGTCACTATTTTTTTCATATTATGAGAGAAAATTTTAATTAAGCAATGCCTATCAATCAACACATTTGTTTTAGTTTTTCCTTTTATCTTGGGAGGAGGGGTCAGTGGGTGTGGCCTTATTATACATGCATAATCATGAACAAACTTCAAGTTTCCCAATAAATCATGTTTAATATTATTTTCTCATTCAATAAAAAAAGAAACAGAAACTTGAACTTTGTGTTTTCACAAACATATTTTAGCATAAATCTGATATGAAGCTACCTCCTTGTTCAAAGCAATAAAAATGGTTGACCGATATAAAGAATGAAGGAAGGCACATTCGTCCATATTAAACAGACATTGTATGGAGTCCATGCTATATTATTTTGAATTCACAACAATTCTAAACTTTCCCGTTTCAGGATATTTTTTTTCTTTCGTTAACTTCATTATAGCTGTTAAGATGATATTAAAAATTTGTTGAAAACTATAAAATAATTTAGCATGGCTTCCAATACACCCCTCAGGCCAACATTCATTCTTACAGTCTTGATCGTAGGTATTGGTTTTAATCAAACAAGGGGCAAACTTTATTTTAAATCTCATTAAATTAATATAGAAACTTTGCAAATGGTCTCATCTATTTATTCAGTCCCTCATGTCATGTCTCCTAGAATGTAATATATAGTGCTCTTTGGTGTTAATACACAAATGTAAAACAAACTTCTATGTATACAGAAGTCGAGCTCCAAACAATAGTTAAGTCATACAGAATATTAACTTCACGGACAGGAGTTGAACAGGTTTTCACTGAGTATTCCTTTTCATGAACAGAAATCAAACTCAAAACAATAGTCAGGTTTTACAAGGTACTCATCTTCATGGACTGACATTGATTGCAAATTTGGTTGTGATTTAGGTTCCTATTGCTTGTTAGATGTAAGCCTCTACCATATACAAGATCTGTTAAGAAGATCCCCAGCCCTCTACCATATACAAGATCTGTTATGAAGATCCCCAGCCTCACAAGATACTGACAACTTTATTCAGGCTTCAGGTAGGTCCTCTTCTAAGGTCACATGTCATTTTTAAATGCCAACATGTTTGTTGATAGTAGTTATTTCAGTCAGGTCACAGATCACTTTTGTAAAAGGTCTTTTTAACAAGAGCAAGAGATGCCCTTTAAAATGCTCAAGGAACACCTTACTTGGTGCCTCTTTAGTAATAAATAGCCACCAAATACAGAAGTAAATGTGACCAACTACAATACCACCTTCCACATGGGGGTCCCTGATCTCATTGGTGTAATATAAACTTAATAGTAAGTGCCACTTCGCTTTTTATACAAAACACATGACCTTTGCTTCTATATACTTATATATTGTTCAGTCTTTTGTCTGTTCAATTGATATAATGTCAAAGTTAATGTCATAAAGACCCTCCTCATCTTGTTTCCATGGTTTCTGTATACGTATAACTAATAAAATATTAAGATTTCAGAAATATGAATTAAATTTACTTTGCTTAAGATATATATCTTTTCCTGCTTTGTACCAAATACTTTGTTTTTGTTGTCTAAAGATTTGTAAAAAAACAACAACAAAAAACAACAATTTATGGTCTTTTTAACCAGATCAAGAGATGCCTTTCAAATTTTAGTGAAAGGTCGTGCACACTAAATTTGATATCTACGTTTTTATTAAAACTGCAAATAAAGAGAAATCTCAAATTCTCAAGGTCAAATATTTTGCATACAAATTTAAAATGGAAACAAGATGATGTGTGAAAACCAAGACCTTCGATTGATCATTTGTTATAGTAAAAGAAAATGATCCCTACCTCTAAAGCCTCCTAGTGGATTATTTGGATCGTTGCTCATACTGCTATCATCATTATCATCATGTGCCCATTCACCGGTCGTTTCCAATTCTTCAATGTCGCTATCTCCTTCCTGTGGCATTCCGTCATCCCCTATGCGTCTTATCTGCATCGTCGATGGTTCACCGTCATCTGGTGCATCAACGTGCATGTCTAGACCACCAGTCGTGTCCCCCATTAACCGACCACCACTGTCTATCATCTGAACCGGTTGACCACTGTCTTTATGCTCTGTCTTTGAGTGAGCATCGTCTCCCGATTCAACCTTAATAATTGTGATATCTGCCATTAGATCTGATGAACTGGCAGTTGAAGAATCTTCTGTTTTTTGTTTTGAACTGAAAAAAAGATATATGTTTGATTTATGGTGTTCAATGCCACTTTCAACAATATTTCAGTCATAATAAAGTTATATGATGAAAAGATATATGAAAAGTTAAAGAAAACAGTTCTTTTCATTCACAATGTCTCAAACGAATTAAAATCTGGCAATTCATAAACAACTATAAAGGGGTTCATTACAAAGCTACATCTGTCTGCTCTTTTTTTAGTCATATTTTATTACATGCAATTCGAATTATTCATCTATGTAGACGAGGTGAGTGATATAGAGAATTTGCAATTAACGGAAAATGAAGTAGACTAGCATGTTTTAGTTGGCTATTACGGCCAAGGTCTAGAAGATCTAGCTTAAATAGAATAAAATCCTGAATTCTGGTTATCTCTTGGCACGTAATTTAACATTTTGAAAATAGTGTTCAAGTGTTGTTTTTTTATGAATTTTCATCACTTTCTTAAAACTTTGACTAAAACAAATATTATCAAATTTAGAACGGCTTTACTATTTTGAAATAGAAACACAATTGGATTTCTGGGTGCGTATTTGCTGTGTATTTTGATGGTGGTTGCTTTGATTCATATTTATTCATTCAAAAAATATTGCATCTGACATCAATATGATGACAATTCTATTCAATATTTGTGTGTTGCAGAAATGTCATGTCTATGCTGTCATACCTGTCTTTGTTGATCTCCACACTGGGAGGTTGGTCCATACTATCACTCTTTCCACTTAATGATGGTGACCTGTCTGGTCTCACTGTTGATGGAGAACCAGTTGATGATGATGCACTATGGAGACCGGGAACCTGTCTAGCACTTCCTGCTGCAAATGGTTTGCCTACACTTTGTTGCAGTCTTTCTGAGAATGGGAATTGTGGTGGTCTTTGTTGAGGTTGCTGTGTACTGGCCATGACATTTTCATGAGGTGACATTAAGCCTGGGGCTAACTGGAGCGCTGGTGGTCTACTGGATGAGGCACTGTGTGAAATTTGTTCCTGATGTAACTGATGAGTTAGTTCTCGCGTAATTTGTGATATCTGAGGTTCTGTTAATGAAATGATTGAACGATCTGATGTTTTAGGCTGTGATGGGGTTGAACTGACTGTAGTCTGACGTGATGAAATCAATGTTGATGAAGCATTTGGTGTAGAATGATACGAAGGTGCATTATGAAGTCTTTGACCTGGTGGTGGGCCATGCGGAGGTCCAGTGTTGCCAGTGACACTAACAATGCTGATATTTGGAGGCCCATTATCCATCTGGCTAGCCACAGAGACAGCCACACCCTTTTGTGACGCTGGCTGATGAGTGCTGCCATCTCCTGGATCAACGTGAATGAGTTCAATACTATCTTCTACAATGTCTATAACACTTGGCTGCTGATATCGTTGACCCTGACCTCTTATATTTGACATCGATGCAGCACTAGCACCTGGTATTGGAACTCTGTCCCAGGGTTCAGGCTGATTTGAGCCATAACTGTGTGACATACTGAAAGTGTCATCTGCTCTTTGGCCAAAGTTTGATTGTGACGATTCACTCGGTGGAGTTGACGATCGATATATTCTTTGCTTTTTACTGGAAGGACTAGTTGGTCTTCCACTTTCTGAAGTCCTTTTCATAAGACGTTCTTGCACTGTCTTTTGCAGGTCTGTAGCTCTTACATGACGGAATTCTAACATATCATATGACGTGTATTTATACTTTGAATTTGAATATACATTATTTCCTGTCTTTGTTTCTAAACATTTATAAAAATCGGCACAACATTTGATCACACTGTCAACTTGCAAAAGTCTCGCTACTTTCTCAACATCTTTAACATTGTCTTCTGTTAATAACATGAATCCTTCGTATAAATACTGTAAGAACATATTCACTGCTTCTTGTTTAATGTCAGCTGTCAATCTAACTTCTAAGTGTGAGCCAATTGATGCCTTTTCCATGGATTGTAACATTGGGCATGCTGCTAACAAGACAACTCTATGAGCCTGTTAAAAAAAAACAAGTGATAATTTTGAAAAATCAAAAAAAATCCAGACATGAATGGTTAACGTGCTCGCCTGGAAAGCGGTAGATCACGGGTTCGAGCCCCAATTGGGTCAAATCAAAGACTATAAAAAATTTATTTTTTTGCTTCAAAACCTAACACGCAGCATTTAAGAAAAGAGTAAAGACTGGTTGGCACGGAATAAAGTTGGGTCCGAGTGGGGAGACATGTCTATATATGGACTATTGTTTCAGTGAGCTAGTACTAGAAGATCCATCTAAGTCGTGTTGGTCTAGTACAAAGCAGTTCTCATCATCATCTCATTAACTTGTTCTCACCATGATATAGCTGAAAAATTGCTAAAATGGCTTTAAAACCAATCACTCACTCCTATAAAAGTGTGACCTCCGTTTACTTTCAGATAGGGTGTTTTAAAGGTGAATACTGCAGATATTTGTTTACACTTTATCATTTCTGAAACACATATTTGTTTTTATTATCGATATCAATTCTCAGCTTCAATAGGTTACGCAAAATTAAGATTATTTCAGGTGTTTGCATGATCCGTCTTTCAAATGCATAGAAGAAGGTACTTTTTTTTAATAAATATTAAGTGTTTCTTTGTTCGAGTTGAAATCTATTGTAAACAAAAGCAGTGAAAATGAAACAACAGCTTTCTGATTCGTGTCAAGATATTTACTTTTCCCCTCATTTGAACTACTTCAAACAGACAATTATAATTAAAGTATCAGTCTTCACTCTAACCCACTTGTCTGGAACAAGTAAAACTGGATTCAGACAAGAGAAAATTATGAAAGAATTTGATTGAATAAATAATTTTTTTTTCTGAATTTAGCTTTCGGGCAAGTAGGTGAAATAAACAGCTGCGCCAAGAGCGCATGATACGCCTGTCGTCAACATTCATACAATATTTGTAAAGACTTTCTTTCCCATAACTCTGGAATGAAAATTTGAAATTTCACCATAAAGTATACAGACCGTAAGACCATCAATTCCAATAACTGTGAAATTTGAAGTGAATTGCCCTAGGGGTTCTTAAGTTAGAGCGTGACATGTGAAACGAACGGAGGGACAGACGGACATTGGTATACCATAATACGTCCTGTCTTAAAGACGGGCATATAAAAACTAATGCAAAGACCAGGGCTGACGTTAGAGGGCGATTCAGGCGACTTTTTCAGGCGAAGAAATCGCATTGTGAAGGTTGACTTCGCTTTTTCGTTGGTCAAAAGCGAAGTTCAAGTCGCCATTTGTCGCCCACGTATTTTCTCCATGTGTCAGTTATGAAAATGTTGATATCAAGTTTATTCAAATCTACTGTATCTGTATTTTGAAAGTGATTTTCTTGGAAAGTAATCCACTACGGTTTATACACTTTAATTTCATTCATCAGAGCTTATGTTTATTATTTATATATGCCCGACTTAAAATAAAACTATTTGTGTTTTTATAAACAAACAATGGCGCCATTATATTGGAAAGGGGACGCAATCCGGTACTGTGTTACGAGAAATGTTGACCGAACTTTTTGTCCGAAGCTACTTTCATTAAAACAAACTTTTATTTATTTTTTTCTAATTTCTGCGAGATAAAATCATAGTTCTCATATTAAATATGTTTATATATACGAAGGTTCGCAATTCAAAATTCGTTGAAATGCACGGGGAAGTTCAGAATTTTATTGATCCCCATTGGTATTTTATACTCGACACCGGGTTAATATTACGATCTATCGAACTTTTTATTTACATACAGACATGTACTTTAAACATATTCTATTGTTCAATAAGAAACAATTGGATAGTACACAAGTTTCACAACTTAGAAACGTCTTCTCCAAATACAGACATGTGCAAACGTTAATGCATTATGCAAATAAAAAATATACTTTGAACTACAGTAGCTTTATTCCATTATTGCAATATGATTTGAGGTCTGGCAAATAATAATTACAGCCATTACTTTCTTCTGTTTTGACCAACAGTGTCAATTTACGTTTGTGTTATATTTTCATTCCCTAGGCCTAGCTATATATAGTTGGACCATTGAGCAAATTGGCAGAGACATAGTTCTTCTGCTGAAGATTACAATTTGTGCGGCATTGGATGACAGCACAGTAATATTTCAAAAGGAGGGAGGGGGTACATGCAAAAAAAAATCACTGGTATGCAATTGACTCCAATAGTCAAGGTGGACAGAAATAGAAATTTAACATTGAATAGATGTCTTTAAGGTAATTATGAATAAAAAAACCCAGAACAAATCAGTTCAGACAGCTTTTTAACTATTTACTAAATTTGGGAAGGGCAACTTCAGAGGGGTCGCGAAACAATATTTCTGAATATTCGAAATTAACTTCTCCCAGAAGTCTCCCCACTTCTCTCTGTTGTCTCCCGCTTCTCCCTGTGAGGTCTCTGAAAGAGAAGTCACTTCTCCCTCTAATTTGAAAGCAGTGGGAGCCTTGAAAGTGTTGTCAGTAGAATTTTGAATAGGTGGCAAAATTTTCAGAATAGGCGGCAGAAATATCAGGCGGGTGTTTGGGGGCCGCCTAGGAGCCCTGATGCTTAAATGGTATAAAATCCTGCATTCTGTGCATTTCCTGGGACTAAAATTACTTTATTTCTTGTCCTGTTTTTTACTGCATAATCTTCAATTATTGTTGCTAATGTCCATTGAGATTGATTGAGCAAATATTTAGTAAAAAAGATTAAAGGGGAGTGTACTTAACTAAAGTAGGTATTTTTCATAGCAAAATCAAACCTATTTTGTTGATTAAATTCCAGAAAATGTTTCAATAAGCAATACATTTTATTAATAAATTTAACATTCAAATTCACTGTCACTATCATCAGCACGAGTCACTATATTTTTGGCATCAATTAAGCATTTCACAATTTTTGGTTATAACCATGATGTATCTTTAGTAACAGAAATTATGTACCAGAAAAGACTTACAGAGCTGTCGAAAATCGTCGGACCTATCGGACCGTCGGACAAAATATTGACTACGTCTGATTTAAACTACTTCACGTCAGACCCAATGTCCGGAGCAATTTTTCAGTAACTTGGGACCGACAAAATGCTTTAAGATGACCGGCATCATTACTTACTTTCGCTTTTCAAACTTGTCGTTGTTTACAATCTCTGATTTTTGTCTATAAAATCAAATTTGACTTCACATTGAAGAGTCTGACTACTAGATGTGTAACTGATTCCGGACGGACGCGCATCGATTTTCCGGAAATTACGATTTTATTTAAAAAAAAAAAAAAACATTTTGACTGCAGCTTTTTTAAGGGTCGGTCAGTGAAAGGGGAAACAAACTTTATTTCAATTTAGGCCTAGGTTGTCAGTCATCCAATTGATTCAGTCCAGACCTAATGCTACTTATAAGAGGTAACACCTTGAAACATGTGCATAGCTAGCATTATGCAAACTTGGTATCTTTGTTTATTTCATACACAAGTATTGTATGTATATTTCCACATGTCACACAAAAATGTGTTGTACTAACTAGTATTCCAAGGTATCACTTGAAGCTGTAAACAAACCATTTTATGGATTTAGCCAGTATATGTGTAATTCAGTTGAAGTTGTGAAAAAAATGTATGTCCGACAAATGCTTGATAGGTCTGACACATTGTCCACATCTGCCAGACAGGAAAGAGATTTCGACAGCTCTGGACTTATCGGTACAATAATGTTTGATTTGAAACATAACATTTTTATCTTGTTTTAACTTGCATTTGGATTAATTTGTTTTTTACTCAAATTATTTTGAGGGGGGTTTATTCCTTGTACAGACTGAAAATTACATTTCTTTTGTTAACACTTTCATGTATGCTCTGGTTAGTGCTAGTTTCAGTCTGATCTGACATTTATAGGTGGGGAGGTCGATTGTAGTCACGGTCAACGTTTTTATTTTCTGTCAGAGTGAAAAAACGATTGTTCACCTTTTTCATTTCATTAGAAAACCACATCTAAAAATTATTATTTCGTGGGAAAAAAATATCAGATAAAAGTTTAAAATTAGAATTTTATAAATTTGGTAGTTAAAGCAATAAAAATATAACTTGGTACCACTACTGAGTGTCCGAAGTGAAGTGGTTTAGAGAAAATCGCACGCCATGTTCAAGATGTTGATTTATGTGACCAAAGAGAGACCCATTTTCAAAAATAAATCTGTGAGCTATCCCTGGACCAATAATTCATGTATTAATTAAAATTTGCATAAACTCCTCAATTTTACGAGTCCGGGTGATCATTAATACATTAAAAAAAATCGAGAGAAAGCATCAGAGATGCAACAGCCGAGTTGCAAGTCATAATCATTTGGTCTTGTTTTATAAATAAGTAAGAAAATAAAGAATAAATATATGGTTTAAGGGTGGGGATCTCAACCATTAAAAAGTTCATTTCAGGTAGGGGGTGGGGTATGACCCCAGGGGCCTGAGCTATAAGGCAATTAATATGCCTAGTCACCCTGATCATAAATATATATGGTTTATGGGTGGGGATCTCAACCATTAAAAAGTTCACTTCAGGTAGGGGGTGGGGTATGAACCCAGGGGCCTGAGCTATAAGGCATTTAATTTGCCTAGTCACCCTGATCATAAATATATATGGTTTAGGGTGGGGATCTCGGTCACATTTTTTAAAACAGATTTCCTAGCGGGGTGGGGCTGAGCCCCGGGGATAAAAAATGTTGAATGCACAACTTCACATTGGCATCTCCACCCATACCAAATATTAAGTTTCTATCTTTTGTGGTTTCAGAGAAATGTGTAATTCTCAAAATATGTACTTTTTCTATAAAAAACCACGATTTTACAAGAAAAAAACAATAGATTAATCTGAATTTCGAACTCGCTCTAAATAATAGTGTAATAATGCTTACTACCAACAATTATGTTGATCGGCCAAAAATTAAGAACGCTATCACGTTAACGAAGATAATTCTCAAAATATGTACTTTTTCTATAAAAAACCATGATTTTACAAGAAAAAAACAATAGATTAATCTGAATTTCGAACTCACTCTAAATAATAGTGTAATAATGCTTCCTACCAAACATTATGTTGATTGGCCAAAAACTAAGAGTGCTATCGTGTTAACGAAGATAGGCTAACATACGCCCGCCTGCCTTTCGCCAAAACATAAGCCGACTGCAACTCGGCTAAAAAGGTCAAAATCGTAACGTAAAATATAAAAGTTTACAAAACAGTGTTAATTATCTATTAAGGACACAGTCTCGCATTTTACAAAAAAGATCACCACAGCAGTATCGATCAGAAGCTTGAATGAAAGATGGTATCCAAAGACCATATACACTCTCTTCTTATCCTTTTGGATCTTTGCAGAGGTGTTCTCTTTGTGTATGCCGTGGTCCATAGCGGATGTTTCAATAAATGTTAGGTGTGCGCACACAATTTTATAAATAGCGACTAAATATATACTAAAGGGGATTTCCAAATTGAATTTAATCTGTTAGAATGTTGATTAATCTGCCGTCAAAATCCATAATTAATCAGGGTATTCAATAAGATTGTATTGAACAGGCTTGCCCTTCATCCAGTCCACTGGAAAATAACAGCTAGCAGTTGTTGTGAAAGGGTTTAGATATCCCAATTAGTCATATAGGTTACATATGTATATATATGTAAATACATAAAATATGGATTTTATCTCATGGCACATTTATTCTTTTTGTATATCTACAATGTAAATGAAAATAATCCTTAGATTCATACATGATTTAACCATAAATTATGGTTATATTCTTTTAAGATTTCCTCCTTCTAATATGCATTTCCTTTTATTTATGGCACTTCAAACTTTTCCATTTGCATATCTCATGAGTTATCCATCGATAACATAATTATCTTTTCGATGTGTCTCTAGAGTTTTCAATTGAAATGTCTCTATCATTTAAACATTTAACCGAACATCAAATGATAATAAGTTAAGCGTAGAATTAACACCGATCAATGATAAATTCGTATAAATTTGTTTCATTCCCCTAGTATTAGATAACCCCTGACAAATGCATTGCTATCAATCCTGAAATGCATTGTTTTTTGTATAATTGTGGATTTTAAAAATCTTTAAGATGAAAGAGTGAATAAATATTGTATATTTCTTTTATTTAAAGGCATACAGTCACTCAGATTGATTTTTTTTTATATTGAAAGTTGCCAATATTCGATGTTTTATACTAATCGCAGTTGAAATTTTTCATAATATCATACGTAGGAACGAAGGAAATATGTCATTGTTTGATTTTCTTACTTCCCGCAAAGAATTCAATGTTTACCAGCATGATATTCATATATTCATGAATATGATCATATGACCATTGATGACCTACACAGTGACCTCATTCGGTAAAGCGTTTGCGCATGTGCGATATTGTTTGCTGAAAAAAGCACATGTTATAAATAAAAATATTTACGGATTCTACGTGTAAACGACACAGGAAATTCAGCAAGATTTGTTTAAAAATTAAAAAAAGATGTTAAACCGACCGACCTACTCCATTTTTCAACTGGTAAGCATAATTTATATATCTTTTTTCGGCTGAATCGTATTTTGACAGAATTGCATCGTATTTTTTTCAGGAGAAAACGCTAGGTGATATTTCTTTTAAATTAGAGACTAAAATAATGAACTTCATGTCTGGTTTTTTTCTAAAAAAATATAATCAAGGCAACTCAAGTGTTGTCAAATAATATGCAATACAATTTGTTTACAATTTTCCCTTTATCGGGCCCCTTTGCAGAGTTTGGGTTTGTTTTTATTGATTTCATCACATATTTTCGATTTTAAGTGTCATTCTTACTAAATACCATTATATAATATTAACAGATTACCCCGGGATCCAATTTCATAGATATATTTCTTAAATTATATTAATTTTAACCAATATTTACCTACAACATGCTTTCTGGTTATTTATAGCAGTTATCAATGTCCGGTAAACTTCGGAAAACAGCCGACTTATAATTAGGCGTGTTAATGGCGATTTCACCAACAAACATTCAAATTCTTTTCACTAATTACGACATTATAACCAATTTTTTAAACCTGGCTTCTTGTTCAGAACATTTTATTAGTATAAAACATCGAATATTGGCAACTTTTAATTTCAACAAAAAAAAATCAATCTGATCGACTATGCCTTTAATGAACAAATATTTTAGTTTCTAACAGTCGAATTCACTCATTTGAAGTGGTGGCATATCGCCGGTTGCCAGCCCTTATTGAAATCCCTGGTTAATTAATTATACGATGTAATTTATATAATATTGGAATATGAATTTTTCTGTCACATTATTTTTTTACTCATTGAAAAATAGCCGGCAAGGAAAGGACAATAACCAGCGAAAATCTTTATCTTTTTCGCCGGCATCCGGCTTTTAACGACATCACTGCTTGAAAGACTGAAATATTTGCTACTCGACGGAAATTAGTTAATTTTGAACCCTCCACACAAGTTATTTGTTATCCTGACCTTAGTTGTAATGGATCCTGTTCTAATATATGCATCACAAACAAGTTGACTCCTCCACATCTGAGCTAACTGACAGAGCAATGAGCTGGAATGAATCTGGTTCATGTAAACTTTCTGATAATTCATCTTGGCAAGACTTTGTAGACTGGATATTAAACTGAAAATATAATCAAACTTTCTAAAGAGCACTGTATTTGGTTAATTTTTTCATGACCCAACATCAAGATATCATTCTATTACACCAATATGATCAACATGAAATTGTAAAAAAAAATTAACATCTACATGATAAGTAGCCACCTATTACTATAGTTGTTCACAAAACCTAGAGTTTTCAATACTTAAAATCAAAATGCAATTAGACTAAAATATAGGTTTGAAGGAATTTACAAACACACAAATATAACCATCGACAAAAAATGACATTTTTAATGAAATGTCATCAGAAGTTAATCGGGGGTCATGCACACAAGACAACCCAATTTGATATTGACTATAAATTACATATATTGTATACAACGCAAACATTGTACAAGACAGCTGGTAGTCTGTGTAAACCGAAATATCAGTGCCTGAAATGGACGGTCACCCAGTCGCCAAATGCGACTAATATCTTATTCGGGCGACCAAAAGCTGCTCCAAATTAGGTAGTCACTGGCCCAACAAAAAGCGTTTTGGCGATTGCCTAAAAGACCGTTAAAAATTGTTGTTTTACCGAAACCGCACATATTTTACTGTAACTTCAACAGTAGATAACTCTTCTGTTCTAGCCGAAAACAGTTTGTTACGAGCACAGCGATTGGTCCAAATACATTTGTGTAGCCAATGAATACACAGCTAATGTAATTTACTGTTCTCCCCAATTATGTATTTTTATCGAGCCAATCAATACACATTTCCTACACGTTTTCATGTAATACACAAGTATTCACTAAATATTAAAAAAGAAACGTGTTTTTTTGTTTCTTTATGATTTAATTATTAAAATTGTTAAAAATCACGGACGAAGTGGAAAGTTGTGAACTATAAAGAGAATTCTGTTAACTTATAATGTTTGCGATCTGGTATCTTCCACGGTTTGGAAATTTATTCATTCAATCTGCTGCAAAATGTACATGTACGAATTTCATTTTACAGAAATCAGAAACCTTTTTGTGTCAATCCTTAGGTAATCATTGACAGTTGACAGTTGTCAATCTACGGAAACGATCTGGCCTGTCACTTCTTTTAAACTTTTCATAGTTCATGTACACGGCTACATTTTAGTGACAATTGAGAGTGGTTTTCTTTTTTGGAACCAGAACTTTTGTTTACAAATTATCACCGTTTGTTATTTCAACAAAGTGAGATACTTATTTGGAATGAATAACCAACTGACATTACCCCGAACTGAGAAGTTATTTTACTTTAAAATCACTTCTTCATAGTGAATTGAAACAAGTGATGTCACTCTTCACTCTGGGGAGTGCAAGAGCGGTCCTTGTAGTGGCATTAGTCTACTCTTTTCCGGATGTCTTTAATGTGATCATGGCATTGATCTCCCCTTACACAAACCAACCTTTTATTGTCCCCATCCGATGGACTAGCATCGTTTCTTAAGATCACCCTAGCCAATGGCATCAAGGTTGTCAAAAAGGTTATAACAAGTAAATTCAGGTTTCATTTGATAGCAATATATGCATTGGCGTGTTTTCGCAATTTCAGCTGCACACCTGTACCTACCAAAATTACCTTGAAGAGCACCCCCACCCCCCAACCCTCGTGAGACTAGTGAAAGCCTGAATGAATGTTAATGTTATTGATAAAAAACAGTTAATCTGAACTGTTTATATATTGATATCTGATGTCTTTTTTTCATAAATAAAATGTCACAAAATGTTTGGGCCACTATTATGCCATTTGGACCAGTGACTCTTAATTTTTTACTGGCCCAAAAAATTTTTTTCGGGCCAACCAGACACTGAATATGAAAGTTAACAATGTTTGAACTATTGACAGTTAAGGCCAAAATTAAAATATTGTTTGTTTCCCCCTTTCCGACCGACCTGATAAAATCGGCCCGCCTGGAAAAATTTTATTGACTTCCGCGAAAGAAAAAAAAATTATTCCGAAAAACATTTCGGTTCCGTTCCGTAAAGGAGAGAAAATCATTTGTTCAATTTCAATTCGGAATACTTCTAGAATTACGTATGACTTCATCGAAGGTCATTGAGGCAAATCCATATCGAAATGCAATAACAACGATTGACACCACATGATGTGTCAGTGTGCCGGTGCTGTCGAAAACCGGAAAGGTTGAAAAAACTTTGATTAGCAACACTTTAGAAAAGGTCGAAAGTTTCTCTGAATGTTATTCATGTGCCCTTACATCTGCAAAATATGAACGTATTTAATATAGATTCCGTTTCAGACACAATGAAATAAATAAGATCATTCTGCCAAGTGCTTATTATGAGGTTCATTTGATGAATTTTTTTTTTTTTTACCTACATGTACCTACCTACCCACTGGAACTACCTTGAGGGTAGGGTCGCAACAGGGGAAACAAACAATTTTTTAAGGTTGGCCTGATTATAAAATTTTAAAAGGCATAATGTCATTGATTTTGGTGATTTTTTTTCAAGTATATTAAAAACATAAATTAACACTAATTATAGAGTTTTTAAGTATAAAGTCCATCCATTCTCTTTTATTTTCATGAATACCATTTCGAACATAAATTCCTGTCTGTACAACAAAAATGTGCCGATCGAAAACCTGCATGCGGTAGTACGAGAATTTTCATTGATTCTGCTACAAAAAGGAACAGGAAAGAAGTTTTGGCGAAATATAATAAAACAAGAATTAACAAGGCCAGCAACATGACCGTTGGATGACATTGACAGAAGGAAGCGTTGAGAGATCTAGCCAGGATTTTGAGACCATTAGTCACTTTTGAAGAACAGATTTTTTTTTAAATAATGAATAAACAAGAATATAATGATTGAGCTTAATCTTATAATCAGTTACATTGCCTTATTGGTTAGTAATGGAGATTGAAAACCTCCCAGGATGAAAACATACTCTGCAAATTAACAACCAACTGATAAAACATAACATTGCCACTATTTTTTATCTCAATACCACACAAATTGTAATATCCCCTCCCCTTCCTTTTGAAATATTACTGTGCTTTGGTCTAATACCACACAAATTGTAAATACCCCCTCCCAGTCCCCCACCCTTTTTGAAATGTTACTGTGCTTTGGTCTAATACCACAACAATTGTAATAACTCATATTTGTGTAGTCTTTAAAAGAAAATAAAATTCTGCCAGTTTGCCCATTGGTCCAACTTCTATCTAGATTCTTTGTAGGAAATCAGTATAGAACAAACTTCAAAAACTGAAGCAAGTTGTAAAATAAATAATTATTTCTCAGATCTCATAATCAAATTGCAACAATTGGAATAAAAATACTGTAGTTATTTTTTTTAATTGCAGACATGTGCCTGTTTGTAAATAGTTCTATAAATAGAACGCAATTGTTACCCAGATGCTGATCAATATATTAAAAAAAACTTATATGCGTCCTCATGCAGTGCATTTCAACGTTTGCATATAAATGAAATATAAAATATGAGAACTAAGATTTCATTTCACAGAAATGAGAATAAAAACATCAAAAGTTTGTTTGGTTAAAAGTAGCTTCGGTGGATTGCGAACTCCTGTTGATCACGCCATTTATTTATTTTTTAGTTTCTTCAAAGGACGTGTATACATGTCCTACACGTCCTTGGTTTCTTTAATCAAAGTTATGACTTTTCGAGAAAATCACTTTCAAAATACTTAATGGATACGATTTCAATAAACATGATATCAACATTTTCATAAATTTGGCAAAAATAGTTCGTGCAATGAATGACGACTACGTATGTGTTATCTGGATGTGAATTGATTGATACCGAAAATATCAGCCTGCCGAGCCAGAATATGAAGTTTGGTAGCGAGTGAGCGAAGCAAACGAGTCATTTAACCCAACGTATCATTTATTGAACTTGATGATATTCATTAATTGCACATGTATGTTTACATCAGCTAATTACCAACTGATTCGATCAAATTGTACAGACAGCAACGTACATGGAAACAAAAAAAAACGTGCTGTCGACTCGAGAAGTAAATGTGATAAAAATTTAGAAATAGTCATTTTATTAGCTAAGAACATCGATCAAAAATGTTATCTTATATAAATCAGGGTCTTATATACCACCCTGTTGTACGAGGAGTCCAGAGCTTTACCTAGTTGGCAGGTGGGTCGTTGGAATATTTTTATCGGTAATTAGTCGTATTATCAAAACGAAATCTCTCTGGATTTTTCTCTTGTTAACCATGATACAAAGCATATTCCGAACTTGATTCAGATGAACTTCACGAGGTTAACAACGTGAAAAATGCATTTGTAAGGGTAAACAAACAACGGGGAGACGTTCATGCATACAAATAATCGTACCAAAAAGTTATCTGAATACTCGAGAGCTTTTTCTGCAGATAAAGGTCATCGATTTTCACTAGCCCATTCGGGCTAGCATTATAGAGCTTTAACTAGCCCTCTCGTTATTTTACTAGCCACGGGCATCGGGCTAGTGGCTAACGTCGCAGACTGATCAGTCACATAACAAATGGTTGAAAAATAAACCGACATGGCGAAATGATATGGTCTATGTGAAAATTGTGCTGTACTCGAGTGCAACACCACTTTCTGAGGGTAAGATGGTTATGAATGAATAGAAAAATAATTGGTGAAGCGATTTATATAAGGGTTTCGGATAGAAAATAAAATCAGATAGCCACGAAATGTGGAAATGTGCCGACCCAGAGTTGGAGTGGCAAATTCGCTGTTTTCCTTATGGAGAGTGCTCTGACGTCCTACGGCTCCAGCAAGTAGAACAAAAAGCTGTCGGACAGGAGAGGAATCTCGAACTACATCATACATATCGTCACGGTATGTGTTTTCGTTTTATCCATTTTATTTTGATTTCCACAGCGCACGCATTATTTTTGACGTGTCTTCCGGTTTCTATTTATGGAACATAAACAAGACTACAGCGTGACATCTGTAAAAGTTTGCTTTCAAAGACGTATGTACCAAAAACAGTGAACCTACCTACTGAACAATACTTTTTGTAATGCCAAAAATTTACTTCATTTATAAAGTAGCTGGAAAAAAATCCAGAAGGGCTATATAAAATTGAACTATGTCGTCTGCCTCTCAGACACCGGTTCTTCCTGTCATGGGGTCACTGATCGTACTTGTAAACAAAAGAGCTGACTGAAATGTGCCTGTTTCTTATATAAAATACATGTCACTTTGCAGTGCATTGTGGTTTCAGCACTAAAAAAAACATCAAAAGTAAACACAATTTTGAAAGTGGTCATTTTCAAACATTCTATTATTTTATTTAGATGTAGTATGATTTGGTAGATGGCCAGAACCATGAAATTTTAAAACCAGCCATTTCCGGATTATATATTCGTTTCCATTCCGTATATCGGCCTTGTTTTTACTTCACACGAAAACAGATGACGCCATTTTACTGACAACAAAAGTTGCCAGATAATCGAGAGTATATTAAAATACGATACGGTAAAACGCGAGAGTTCCGGGTAACAAGTTCGGGAATTTTTTGGCGCAAAATTTAATTTTACCCGGAACTCTCGCATTTTACCGTATCGTCAATATTTCAAATGACCAGCAGATGACGCTAATAATCACACTTCCGTAGCTTTAATTCGAGTTTTCAAAAATGTCGTCTGAAAATCGCAAAACGCGAGTGGAAAATCTTCCATGGGAGAGTTGTCAGCTGCTGTAAATAAATATTGATGTGTGTTTTCAGGGAGATTAATATATACAGAGAAGGAATAAGCCAATTTCCAGACAGGTAGGCCTTTTTTATTCACTAAATTTAAGATGAATGTACAACAAGTACCCCAATGTAAACAAAGAAGAGTGACTTACCTTCTAACTTATATCATGTCAGAAATCCGGCATGGATAGAAACTACTGTTTGATTGTATTTATTGTATATATGTCATACAGTGATACATAGAAAGTTGCAAAATGCTGTTTATATGAAAAAAAAGTCGATGTTTATATATAACAAAAAAAACAAAAAAAAGGGGGGGGGCAACATAGGGTCCTGTCCACCTGTCCACAAGTACCTGTGGAATGGCTTTAAAAACAATCTTATGTACAAAGAAATATTTAACTAGCCATTCTTTGAAAATTCCAATCGTCATGTGAATGAAGGGTTAACACTGTTAATCGCTATATCTGAAAATCGATAATAGCACGAAAACCGGCAACACGATGCTAAATGTGGTTTCGTTACTACTTTTGTTAGTTTGCACGATTTCTGTCATTGGCGATATCGCCAGCAATTCATTTTATTTCCGTCAATATACTATAGTGGATTCTAATTACACTTCGCCTAAAAATCACCTATGGTTGTTTTTATTTGTCATGATGACCGGGCTGTTCATCAAAAATAAAGCATTCCTGCGTGCCGTGGCCGTGCAGAATTTGAACGACACATTTGAACCTGCCAATGTTTAATATTAAATTCTGACAGAGAATGAATTAAACTTGTTTTGAAGATACAAACCTTTTACACTAAACAGTGTGCTAATGATGGCGTTAATGACTCGAACGAACGTTGTGAATAAATTTCAAAATTTAACAATGCACTCTTCCGCCATTTCTTAATGCCAATGTCTGCTTTTGAATCTCTGCGCAGCGCATTGCGCATGTAAAATGTTAGAGGTACGGTAAGGATATATTTTTTTCAATTATAAGAACTTGGTTTGTAATAATAATTGTTACTTATAACAAGCATCTTAGTCCTACTATAAAAAAAATCGATTTGAAGAGTTAAAGACTAATTTATTCAGTTCGAGATTGAGATTCGGAAAATATGTGAATAATTATTCAATCTCGGTGAAAAGAGATAATTTGTTCTATTTGTTAAAAGAAAAATACACCCATAGGAGTATGGTCGGAGAGAAACACCGACTGCAGTTGTAAATCACTCATAAGGTTGAATCGACTACACCTTTGGTCATGGACATCAATATAGCTCACAAATTTAGAATGGCACAAAAAACAAAGAAGAGCAGCTAGATATGTCGTCAACAACCAGAGAAACCGATCTAGTGTCAGCAACATGCTCCAGAGACTCAAATGGAGACCTTTGGCAAACAGGAGAAAAGATGCAAGACTGATGATGATGTACAAAATTGATAAAGAGCTAGTATCCATCACCAAAGAAAACAGACTAATACCACATTGTCGACGCTCTAGAAATACACAAAACAGGGCATTTCAACTAGAATCCTGTCGTATTGACACCAGAAAGATGTCCTTTTTCCCAAGAACAGTGAGGGATTGGAATCTGCTGCCACCAGACATTGTGGAGCTGGACACACCTGAAGTCTTTAAGGCCAGGATTGTGTCCCTTTAGGCGCCAGGCAGTCCCAACATGTATATACATTTGTAGTTAACTTTTAATTGTAAATAAGCCCCATTAAATCATTATCCCACACACTTGATTAGTTCAACTAAAATGCGCAGTCCAAAGTCATTGCATAATCTTCAACATGATGAAGGAGGCAATTACATGGCAGAAACAGAAACAAAAACAAAACAAAAAACAAAACACACATCGCGGTACAGCACAACTAATGCTTATTTTTTTGCGTGATATATGTTCTTACTTGTGAATTATACTGTTACATGCAATGTAATAATTACAGAAAATAGTAATCTGACATAGTTTATTTAACCTGGACTAATAAAAACCATAAACTTATAATAAAATAAGTCTCTGTTTGAAATAAGACTGGATTTTACAAGACATTACATTTCAGGACATTAAGTCTAGTAAACACAAATTCTGCTTCATATTGGAAAAAATGCCATGCATTGTGTAATGAAATTCTTCTCCTATCCCATTATCTTGACAAAATTTATAAATTCCTATTACTCTGACGAAAATCGCTCTATCTTTCAATTAAGTGTGGGTAATTTTGTAAGACGTTCTAAATATGAAAATGTCTTTTATTTCTATCTTTCAAATGCAAATACGAGTAAAGTCTGTAATTCATTGTGACAAGACAATAAATAACAGACTTCACTCGTATTTGCATTTGAAAGATAGAAATAAGAGACATCAAAAAGAATCTTCTAGATCTCTCTCTCTCTCTCCATGTTTGGGAATTTTGTTCTTTTAGGCCCCTTTCGGTTGATCTTATCTCGGAAACCTTAATAGATAGATGAAATCCGTCTGAATATTATTGAATGCAAGGTTTCAATACTATCAATAAAAACACATCACAATTTAATGTAAAATAAAAATGCCTTATTCCTTCAAACTACGTGAAATTTCGGATGTTGTACCCATTTCAGATTCCTTATCCGAAAAAAGGCATTTTTTCTTATTTTACTCATAAAGATCTATAAGAATTTTTTCCCCAAAAAAAGAGAAGAAGAAAAATGAAAAGAATATGCATTGAAATTAATACACAAAAAAACCCCCGTCAGATTTGGAAAATTTGCACTTTCGATCGAGGTTATCTCAGAATCCGTTTGTGGAAATCCGTAGAAATACTACTGACATCTCACAACACTAACAATCCAGAGAAATACTACTGACATCTCACAACACTAACAATCCGTAGAAATACTACTGACATCTCACAACACTAACAATCCGTAGAAATACTACTGACATCTCACAACACTAACAATCCGTAGAAATACTACTGACATCTCACAACACTAAAAATCCAGAGAAATACTACTGACATCTCACAACACTAACAATCCGAAGAAATACTACTGACATCTCACAACACTAACAATCCAGAGAAATACTACTGACATCTCACAACACTAACAATCCGTAGAAATACTACTGACATCTCACAACACTAACAATCCGTAGAAATACTACTGACATCTCACAACACTAACAATCCAGAGAAATACTACTGACATCTCACAACACTAACAATCCGAAGAAATACTACTGACATCTCACAACACTAACAATCCAGAGAAATACTACTGACATCTCACAACACTAACAATCCAGAGAAATACTACTGACATCTCACAACACTAACAATCCGTAGAAATACTACTGACATCTCACAACACTAACAATCCAGAGAAATACTACTGACATCTCACAACACTAACAATCCGTAGAAATACTACTGACATCTCACAACACTAACAATCCGTAGAAATACTACTGACATCTCACAACACTAACAATCCGTAGAAATACTACTGACATCTCACAACACTAACAATCCGTAGAAATACTACTGACATCTCACAACACTAACAATCCGTAGAAATACTACTGACATCTCACAACACTAACAATCCGTAGAAATACTACTGACATCTCACAACACTAACAATCCGTAGAAATACTACTGACATCTCACAACACTAACAATCCAGAGAAATACTACTGACATCTCACAACACTAACAATCCGTAGAAATACTACTGACATCTCACAACACTAACAATCCAGAGAAATACTACTGACATCTCACAACACTAACAATCCGTAGAAATACTACTGACATCTCACAACACTAACAATCCGTAGAAATACTACTAACATCTCACAACACTAACAATCCAGAGAAATACTACTGACATCTCACAACACTAACAATCCGTAGAAATACTACTGACATCTCACAACACTAACAATCCGTAGAAATACTACTGACATCTCACAACACTAACAATCCAGAGAAATACTACTGACATCTCACAACACTAACAATCCGTAGAAATACTACTGACATCTCACAACACTAACAATCCAGAGAAATACTACTGACATCTCACAACACTAACAATCCGTAGAAATACTACTGACATCTCACAACACTAACAATCCGTAGAAATACTACTGACATCTCACAACACTAACAATCCGTAGAAATACTACTGACATCTCACAACACTAACAATCCGTAGAAATACTACTGACATCTCACAACACTAACAATCCAGAGAAATACTACTGACATCTCACAACACTAACAATCCGTAGAAATACTACTGACATCTCACAACACTAACAATCCGTAGAAATACTACTGACATCTCACAACACTAACAATCCAGAGAAATACTACTGACATCTCACAACACTAACAATCCAGAGAAATACTACTGACATCTCACAACACTAACAATCCGTAGAAATACTACTGACATCTCACAACACTAACAATCCGTAGAAATACTACTGACATCTCACAACACTAACAATCCAGAGAAATACTACTGACATCTCACAACACTAACAATCCGTAGAAATACTACTGACATCTCACAACACTAACAATCCGTAGAAATACTACTGACATCTCACAACACTAACAATCCGTAGAAATACTACTGACATCTCACAACACTAACAATCCGTAGAAATACTACTGACATCTCACAACACTAACAATCCGTAGAAATACTACTGACATCTCACAACACTAACAATCCAGAGAAATACTACTGACATCTCACAACACTAACAATCCAGAGAAATACTACTGACATCTCACAACACTAACAATCCGTAGAAATACTACTGACATCTCACAACACTAACAATCCGTAGAAATACTACTGACATCTCACAACACTAACAATCCGTAGAAATACTACTGACATCTCACAACACTAACAATCCAGAGAAATACTACTGACATCTCACAACACTAACAATCCGTAGAAATACTACTGACATCTCACAACACTAACAATCCGTAGAAATACTACTGACATCTCACAACACTAACAATCCGTAGAAATACTACTGACATCTCACAACACTAACAATCCGTAGAAATACTACTGACATCTCACAACACTAACAATCCAGAGAAATACTACTGACATCTCACAACACTAACAATCCAGAGAAATACTACTGACATCTCACAACACTAACAATCCGTAGAAATACTACTGACATCTCACAACACTAACAATCCGTAGAAATACTACTGACATCTCACAACACTAACAATCCAGAGAAATACTACTGACATCTCACAACACTAACAATCCAGAGAAATAAAGCAACAAAATTGAATGATTTTTTTTAAATATACACATGTACCCTCCACACATGCGAAATTTCTTATCCCTACATTTCATTGAAATAAACACCATCAAAGACAGATGGACAATAAATTATTTAGAGCAATACTTAAAGGTCTCACAATGAGGTCCACAACCTTCCATGAATATTCTAACCTTTATTTTGTACCACACGGATCATTGTGTTAAAATGGCAGAAGGGTCAGCCTGAAAGGTATTCATTTCAACACTACCACTTCTAAATAGTTATTGGTCAGCAGGAATTGCTGAAAGATCCCTTGTGAGGTTGATCTTGCACAACTGTAAACGTACTACATGTACTAGATGCGGATCTAGACATTCTGAGGAGGATCATAAAGATGGGAATATAAACTCGACCCCCCCCCCCCCCACAAAAAGGAAAAAAAACCACCGTAATCTTTTTTAATATATATACATGTATATATAGATGACCCGCTTATAACACTCATTTACGGTCCATCCTATAGGGCGGTATTGTGTATTTGATTCACACCACACAACTAGCATATGCCCCATCCTGAAGGGTCGAATTCCTCAATGGAGACTCGGTCATATTTCTACAAACAGGTTGCCTAAAAAGAGGGGGGTCGGTTTAACACCAATAAACAATGACAACATAGATATATATCATGTTTGAACATTTCTTAAATTCTTATATGTGGATAATTTCATGAACATTGAATTGCACTAATATTGCCTGTGTGAAAACAAATAAATATGTATTGTCACAAGGATTTAAATAGTATACAATACAAATCCTTGATTGGCATAACAGTTATATAACATTTGTAATTTTGTGTACATGACAGTTGGGATTTTCATTCAAATAAGTACTCCATATAAAAAAAGTGGGGCAATCATATGTCACCGTGCTATTCCCGATGCAAAGACGTATATCTTTTAATATACGATACATAAAGTTACACCTTTATTACGTATGTGTATTAATATCTACCTATTTTGCATCGGAATCAACAACCAACACTGAGTTAATTGCGTAATTGAATCATTTCGATAAACAACGTTACGTCAATGATTAGCTGTATAAACAAAACATAGAAAGGTAAATAAGCTAAGAATATATTTTCCGTGTAACTAAACTTATTTTCAGTGTACTCGAACCTCATCTCGATGGGTGGATTAGTCGAGTGTTTTAGACGACCTACATTTTTTTTATATGTCTGGTATTGGTCAAGTGAAATTCCACCCTGATAAATGCACAGTACTCAGGGTAACCAACAAAAAAAACCCAATTGATGCCAAATACCAACTCCACGGGCATACGCTAGAGTCAGTTACATCCGCCAAATATTTAGGCCTCACGTTCACAAACAAATTACAATGGGACCAGCACATAAATTATATTACCAGCAAAGCAAATAAAACTCTTGGCTTTCTGCGTAGAAACCTGAAAATCCCATCTATCAGGATAAAAGAACAAGCATATTTCACTCTTGCACGTCCACTAGTAGAATATGCTAGTACAGTCTGGGACCCATATACACAAACTGGTATAAACAAGGTGGAGGCAGTGCAGAGAAGAGCGGTTAGATATGTAGCAAACAATCACAGAAATAGATCTAGTGTAAGCAACATCATACAAAGACTAAAATGGAGACCACTTGCAGACAGAAGAAAGGATGTTAGACTTATGATGCTATATAAAATCGACAGAGAACTTGTAGCCATCAACAAGGAAAACAGGCTAATTCCAACAGGCCGAAAAACCAGAAAATCACACAACAGGTCATTCCAGATACCATCCTCCCGTATTGACACCAGGAAAATGTCATTCTTTCCAAGAACAGTACGAGACTGGAACCTACTAGCTCCAGACATTGTTGAGTTGGACACACATGAGGCCTTTAAGGCAAG
The DNA here is from genome assembly GCA_963680875.1 of Bathymodiolus brooksi. Taxonomy (NCBI): domain Eukaryota; kingdom Metazoa; phylum Mollusca; class Bivalvia; order Mytilida; family Modiolidae; genus Bathymodiolus; species Bathymodiolus brooksi. The sequence continues at coordinate 79,470,760 of OY804585.1, read as the reverse complement.
GATCATGTCCCTATAGTCCAGACAGTGACAACTGTATATAGTTTTAATTGTAAATTGTAAATTCAAATTTGGTTATTATTATTTATTATCATCTATTTGGAAACTGATTTAAATTTTGGCTTCACTATTCGTTGGGCATGCGGCACAAAAATCAAAATTGCATAATCTTCAATATGGTGAAAGAGGAAATCATATGGCAGAAACAGAAGTGGAAAACAGAAAAAATATTGATAAGTCACCAATTGTCGCCAAAATAATTTAAATTTAGTTTTGTCGTGATATGCAAGTCTTTCCAATTTACAATGGGTAATATTAAAATAGTCTTAAAAACAGAATCCCGGTTCGTTTGTTAAATCTGGGATACATACATGTAACTTTTATCTCAATCCCCTATCTTAACAATTGTACCTTTTATCCTATCAAAATCACAGACACTTGAAAAAAAAAGTCATGTAAATTTATACGAAATGTCACACCCCTGTCTATCTTGTATATATTGTACATATATTTATTTCCATATTGCATTGGTTATTGAATTGTTACGAGAATAAGCTGAATCAATCAATCAATCAATCAATCAATCAATCAATCAATCAATCAATCAATCAATCAATCAATCAATCAATCAATCAATCAATCAATCAATCAATCAATCAATCAATCAATCAATCAATCAATCAATCAATCAATCAATCAATCAATCAATCAATCAATCAATCAATCAATCAATCAATCAATCAATCAATCAATCAATCAATCAATCAATCAATCATATAACAATATTAATTTCATAAAGTCAATGAGAAAAAAAAATGTCATAAATGTGTAATGTTTATCTCTCTTTATATCATTTTGACAATTTTTTTCATATCATTCATTGTATTTATGAAATTAATATGGATATAGTGTCTAGTGTGTCACAATGAAGGTAACTGCACGTCTTCACGGATCACGTTACAGACATTGGTGACACAATCGACAAAACAACACATTGAGCAACGACTGAACTGGACTTAACATACAATAGACAACCCAATAGACAATATTCTATTTGTACGAACACATTTACAATAAATGGTTATGGCATAAACTGAAACAATACAGAATAACAGACTCATGGATTAAACAATTATATATCTCTGATATTTTAAAATTAATTTGATCTATTTTATTTGCCCGAGAAAACGCAGATTTTTGTTGAGTTTTTTTAATTTGTTTATCGTAATTAAATTGAAATGACATTTAATGGTGAAATTACGTTTTATTCAATCAATCAAATTTGTTTTTTTAATAAACCCCTTTGGAGACCTCTTATACTTCGGACCAAGTGGATATCACGTGGTAGACTGAAACCCAAACATGGACATTAAATGACATCAGTGAACCAATGTCGGGGTTCGTAATAAATCGATGCAATGTCTTACGTAACGATTGGATCATGACAGAGAGACTCAACTGACTCTAGAAACGTATTGCAATTGAATTCACAGAAAAATGCATTTAGAATAAACTTTAAATTAAATCTGTGTGATTCTTAAGGTACATTTGCCCCCAAACGAAGCCCAAAATTAACATAATTCATTGATGCGCATGAGCCCTGCGCAGGTGCCCGCCGACAAAGAAGACCCCTGGACCAATCGATATCGAGTCAGAACAAGCGAGGAGAAGAAAATGGCCACTACTCAATGAACCCGCAGTTGCAGACATTTCCATAAAATAGCAAAAGTGCTCAATAATTAAGATTTAATCAGGCATACGTGTAAGTATTTGCATCTATTGACATCTAATATCGGTCATATGTGCATGCAGACCCCGGTGAACAGCTGATTTCCGCGAACTATTGATGATGAAGCATCTTCTTTGTTGTCTGTTTCCGCCATGGCCCATGTCCAGAAAGTAGGGCTATAAATCAAATAGTCGACATTTCCTTAGACTCGAATTAATTTGAAGTTATCTTAAATTTGTTGTGTGCGGCTTTCGTACACGATATACTTTCAAAATATTTTGATTAAGACTATTCCAATAAGATATATTATGGCATTTTAAATCGCGTAAAAATAACTGCAAAGTTAAATAAAAAAAATACAGAATGCTTAAAGGTCAATTATGTAGGGTAGATTAGATTTGTTTTTTTTCATGTTACATTAGCCCCACCCCACCATTTGCCCCATAGAGTTGTGGTAGCTAGGTTCTCTGATGCAAGGAAAACTGATCTGAAACTGACATCTGTTGATTGTATCCTGGTATTGCCTGTTTTTGGCTGTCTTCCCTTCTTCCAGTGTAGGAACCAGATTTATTAATGAATGTATGTGTTTCGCTAAAACTTTGTGCACGTCGGGCAACAGAGCAAGATTTCTGTGTATTTACACCTGAAATAATCCAATATTTACAAATAAAACTATGCATGATAGTGTTTTATCTAGGACTGAAAAGGGGCATGGTATTTAAAAAAAAAAGGCACTTTGCACGTATAATTTACCAAAAAGGGCACATAGTTTCTTTGCGACATTTACAAGAAACAAGGCAATATATTACGCAAAGCTTAAAATTGCAGCAAGTGAAATTAGGTAAAAAAAAAAGTATGTCTGTTTAGGGTTACATTGGACGATTGGTTGAAAAAATAGAGTAGGTAGGTAGGTACGGTGATACTGAACAGAGTCGATTAAAGTCGACTAGAGTCTACTAATTAAATAACGCAAAATAAACATGTAAAAGTATTGCATTACTTTGTAGATGATATTAAATGATATTTATAAGTTAATTCTATTGATGTTTTACTTCTCACGGAGTGAAAATATACACGAAAGATCGGCACGTTTTACTTCCGGTTTACCAAAATAGAGACAAGTAACTTTTATACTCAATACTTTTAAGAACTCAATAAAAAAATGCTTTTTTGTTATGAATGAAGGTTTATATTACACAATACAGTGATTTTCAGCTTTTTCTGGTCTGAACTTTTAGCTATTTATTTGTCATTGAGCTGTACGGCTGTGTGTTAGAGACGACAAATATGGATGGGGTGTTGTTGAGAAGTCTACACGTCATTGTGTAATAAGATGGGTGTTAAATAGTTTTGATTTTTATTTATTATCATATAAAATAATAAATATGTACATACAGACACTTAATTTTTCATATTTTGCATGTATTTATTTATTATTTCGTTTGGTTACAAAATCATCGGTAAATCCAAAATGGCGACACCTTTATCTAATAAAAACCTGTGGAGGATAGGATGAAGACGATGTATATTTAATTGTTGTTTTTTGTTTTGTTTTTTTGTTGTTTTTTTGTGTTTTTTTATAAATATCCTAATAATTTACAATATTGACTGAAACTCATTTAAAGAAACTTTTATTTGTATTTATAAATCCTTGCTTCATACAACAATATCAATGAAACAATTTAATTAATTTGTCTAACATAAATTGTCTCATAAGTTTATGTTAAAAGTGGTCACAACACAACTGTAACGAGTCGTACAACAATGTTATTAAGCGGGATACCAACTGGGTTATCCAGAAGTTGCCCGATTTAGTGACAAAGTTGTATGAACTCGGAGCAGGACCAGACACGCGACGTCAGGGGTGCGCTATTTGACAAAGGCAAGTATGTCTTGTCAAAGCAGGCAGCTGTGCTCAAAGTCTCGTACGAGACTTGGACACAGTTGTTGCCAGCACAGAGGTCAAGTCGTCTCTTGAAATTTGTAAATTTCAAGGCTACGGCGTCTTCTACTTTGACCTCAACTGGTGGTCATCTCACCATACCACAGGTGACTAGGATCGCACCAAAGCCGGGGCAGCGAAAGCGGACGAAGAACTGCAAGACAGTTACGACTCCAAGTAAAAAACTTAAGTTTTAAATCTGTAAAAAAAAACGCGAGCAAATAAATAAAACTGTAAGAATAAAAAACAAATTATAAAGCGCTTGGAAATAAAGAGTTTTTTTGGGCTTTTTCCTCCTCCGTTTGACGGATGTGTATGGATTAAGCTGAACTTTTATTTCACAATGTTGATATAACTTTTTCTGTAATTTTTTGTGTAATTGTTCTTTTGTCACCTTATTTGAAATGTACATGTATATAAACAAAAAAGAAATAACTTATTATTCATTTAAATATAATAAAATATAATAATAAATGCATAAGTGTAAAATTATTTTGAAATTAATAAAAAGTTGGATAATCTTCAAATAGATTAAGCTATTTATATTTAATCACGATGTTGAAATAAATTTTTCTGTAAATATTTTGTATTGTATTATTTATCCTGTCTTAATAATTATTCTGTTATCACCTTATTTGAAATGTATAAATTACTAACCTAAAGAAAAGGTATCTTTACATCTATGTGGGACAAATGTGAATAAGTACAAAATGTATCGTACAACAAACTGACACCCCCATTTTTTTTCCACTGTAAATTTGACATAACTGGAAAGTTCTAATACAATAACTGCAACCCCTGTTAATTTGACCTTTAGGGTGAATTTAAATATCATATATATACCCCTCATTTGGATATAATAATAAATGTATTTTGAAATTAATAAAAAGTTTGATAATATAATTTTTCGTTTTATAACAAAACCAGATAATAAGCAGTTCGTTTTTCTTTTTTTGGCTTTTCCTCCTCCGTCTGACGGATGTGCATGGATTAAGCTGAAAGTTTTAAAGAAGACTACTGTTTTCTCCGAATAAATTATTAACTTTATAATTAATATTAATTTATTGGGAGGTGTTAGTATAAAAAAGAATGATCTTAATAAATAAACTTTTGACTATTACTTTTTTCATTCCTGTTTTAAAATAAACTTTTTAATCACGGACCATAATTGATGTCCCGGTAGGTTAAAAAGTCCCCATGTATTAAACTTAATTTCTTCTATAAAGCTAAAGAATAAAACTTTTTTTTTTTTTTTCAAATAACGTCGTGGCCTTGACGTGGTGGCGGCTCTAACATTCTGTACAGTCCTTTTTCTAAATACACTGTAATTTATGAAATGATTCTGCTTCAATGTTTAATTTATCATATAACTTCTACCATTGGCATCATATTTTCAATCAATCAATCGATGTTATTTCAAATAAAAACTATATCTCAAAATTACGAACACTGTACAGAATGAGCATTTTTTTTTCCATATTTTTTTTTGCAGTGATAAATTTGTTTATTCAAGTGTCACATTATGCCTGCCATAAAATATCCAAGTCATATCATACCATTAATTCAATCAATCCTAAACATTGATTTTGTATTGTATGTATTATCATCTCATACGTTCATTTTTGTGAACTTCAGATACGTCAAGCATTTTCATGTCCTAGACCGATATTGATTTTAAATTTAGAAGCGCTTTTATTTTGCTTTGACAAACATGAATATGACCTAAATTTCAACATGTGCTTTAAAAATATGATTTAATACTCAAATACCACTTGTGAGTTATTGACAAACATGATATTTCATATCTCAGTCGAAAAGGACTATAAAAGTTACTTGTCTTTTTTTTTGGTAAACCGGAAGTAAATCGCGCCGATCTTTCTTTTATATTTTCACTCCGTGAGAAGTAAAACATCAATAGAATTAACTTATAAATATCATTTAAGTCATTTAATATCATCTACAAAGTAATGCAATACTTTTACATGTTTATTTTGCGTTATTTAATTAGTAGACTCTAGTCGACTCTGTTCAGTATCACCCGGTAGGTAAAACCATTTTATTTTTCAAAATTATTTTGATTTCTTGACTTTAGCAGTGTTTAACCAAAATGTGATGACTTAGCGGCATTTTACCAAAAATACCAATAAAATGTGCTAGGGTAGGCAGAAAAAGTAGGGATGGTACTGTAGGGAAACCTTGAACAGAGATATATTTTTTTCTGGCCTTATTCATACACACATGACACAGGTACATGTGGGGTGGGTCAAAGAGAACTGCTATCAAAACATCTACAATAATTAGTGTTTATACAAATTTTGAATAGTAAAGGCCTACAGGTGTTTTGGGGAAATCCATATAAACTACTATCAAAACATTGTTGACAGATTACCAAGCTCTGGTAAACATCACCACCGCCGATGAATGTTGATTAAAATTGACACTTCATTACAAGTTCACACAATTTTATGGCAGGTGAAACATTTTATATACCTGCTGAAGAATTTCATTAGGTTTTGGCATGAGGCGGCTTCTGCCTTCCTCATCTCCTCCCGTTTTCTTTTCCTTCTGTCGGCAGTCGGCATTTTTTTTTATTTTCACAATGGCGTCAAAATTTGATAGTTCGCTAGAGTTGTTGCCCTTCGACCAAGCGATCTTACGGATCGGATCGTTTGAATAAACGAAAAAGGGCGCATCGGCAATACATGGCGCCACGTTTTTTTTTTATCAAAAGGGGCATGGCGCCGCGCCATTCTATTTTTCTTTAGATAAAACACTACATGACTGTCTCAAAGACAAATATTTATATCAGCGACCAGAATCAAAGCTTATCATATATAACATGTAAAATTGGTCATTTGCATTTGATTTACTAAATATAAAAATAAAATATTTTCTTTCTGTTTTAAAATGGTGGCATGAAAAACAACACATGTCTATTCGTAAGCCATGTGCACTATATCACCAGTTTTTGACGGTCAGTGTAAATAACAAATGAAGTGCTTGTTACTTGGTGGGTATGACATCAATATTTACATTATTAATGACAACGTAGGGCATGAAACCAAAATCGAACTGCACCAGTAAGTTTAAAAAAAAAAAGCTTGTTACAGGGTAAAGAAAAAAAATGGAATAAAGAAGTATGCTTTTCAACCTCAAATAGTAGATATTGCAGTTCCTACTTTTAATGATAACAGTTCAAGCCTAGTCCTGAGATGCTTACACATTATTTCAGGATAATACTGTAACCTCTTACCTATGAACCGATCACGTGAAACAAACTTGAAATCGGGTGACCATTGAAAATGGTTTACATTACAATACAGAATGAAGTAAATATACCGTTATCTGTGCCATAGAGTAACAAAGCAACTGAAACTGTTGGAATTAAAAATTACTACACCAATACTTCAACTCATCAACTTAAACATTCTAATGAAGTATTTCTTTTTCAGAATTATTCAAGATGAACCATTACCAGAAAGTTTACATGAACCAGATACATTCTAGCTCTCTGTTAGGACAGTTAGCTCAGATGTGGCGTAGTCAGATGTTATGTGATGCTCTAATCAGGACAGGGAATATCACCACAAAGGTAACCAAGTTAGATACACTAGCTCTCTGTTAGGGCAGTTTGGTTCAGAAGTTTTAGAATTATTTCTACTTCAACACACGGGGCCGTCATGATCGTATAGTAGTTGGATACTACCTATGCAATCAGTGTCTATCGCCACTAGTGGTGTACCGATCATCGGAAACATCGACTAATCAGTCGGACGTCATCATTACGATCCGATGATTGATTCTTAAACCTTGTGGTCGATTCTGATTCTATAGTGTCTAAAATATATATGCTTAACTTTGTTCTTTGATTGTTTTTTTTTTCTGTCTCCACACTGACAAAAATATTGCAGTTTTATCCCAGCTGGTTTTTTTTGCCCTCAATACTGATAAACATCTGACAATTTTGTCCAAGTGTACTTTTGACACTCAGTCAATACACATATTTGGACTAGTCTATTATTCATCTACTTCCCGGAATAGTCCATTTTATATCAGGTGTTACACATGGAAAACGATCTTTCGTTTTGTTCTAAGTTAATGTTTACAAATGGAAATATTGTAGTTTGTAAATATATTATTTGATTTTATTCAAATCTTTACTTTTGTCAAACACTTATTTGGACTAGTCTATTATTTATCTATCTATGTCAGGTGTTACACATATGGAAAACGATCTTTTGTTTTGTTCTATTTTAAAGTTATTGTTTACTAATGGAAAAATTATAGTTTATAAATTTATGATACAATTTTATTCATATCTTTACTTTTGTCAATCATACTCTTGAAATAAAGGCTATTTGATTAATTATAGTCAGTAAATACATTTAGCAAGCAATTGTCACCGATGATCGATCATCGGTCAATGTTGATATAACGATCATCGATCTTGAAAATGTTAACGATTCCCATCACTAATTGCCACTAACGTGGGTTTGAATCCTGCAAAGGTGAGGTGTACTAGATACAACATTATGTTGTGAAGTTTATCAGTGACTTACGGCAGGTCAGTAGTTTTCTCAGGGCACTCCGGTTTCCTCCAATAAAACTGACCGCCACGATATAACTGAATTATTGTTGACAGTGACATTAAACACCATAACTTCTAACCCCTACTTCAATACACAAAAAAATTATTTGATGTTATACCACTTGTGGCTGGCAGGGAACAAAAGTCAATTATAAATCCTAGCATGATGATCAACACAATTTAATGGTCACAGACACCAATAAAATATGCAACTGACAAGCCAGCTTAGCCACTAACTTTGATGATGAGATAAATCTCACAAGGCAAAAAAAAGATAATTTTGTGTAATGAAATTCTGAAATGGCTAATTTGTAATGGCTTGTAAATAAATTTTTAACTGCATTCTGTTACAATTTAAATTTAAGAAAAGGTAGGTATATCGTAAGTAGTTTTATACGCCCGTCTTTAAGACGGGACGTATTATGGTATACCACTGTCCGTCCGTCTGTCCATTTCACATGTCACGCTCTAACTTAGAACCCCTTGGCCAATTCACTTCAAATTTCACAGAGGTATCAGCATGCCCATTTACCCTCTGCAGAGGGTTTTTTACCCCCAAATTTGTAGGGACTTTCTATATGCAGGGGTACAAAGTTGAGGAAAAAACAGCAATTGTACCCCATTCAGCGGCATTGTACCCCCAGTTTCAAAACTCAGAAAGTTATTGGAATTGATGGTCTTACGGTCTGTATACTTTATGGTGAAATTTCGAATTTTCATTCCAGAGTTATGGGACTTTATTCATCAAATTGTAGGCGATTTTTCGTATGTCGCGCTGTAAATTGAGAACCCCTTGGCCAATTCACTTCAAACTTCGCATAGTTATTGGAATTGATAGTCTTATGGTCTTGTATATTTATTAGAGAAATTTCAATTTTTCATTCCAGAGTTATGGGACTTTATTCATCAAATTGTCAAGGCAATTTTTAGTATGTCACACTGTAAATTGAGAACCCCTTGGCCAATTCACTTCAAACTTAGCACAGTTATTGGAATTGATAGTCTTACGGTCTGTTTACTTTTTGGTGAAATTTTGATTTTTCATTCCAGAGTTATGGGACTTTATTAATCAAATTGTAGGCGATTTTTCGTATGTCGCGCTGTAAATTGAGAATCCCATGGCCAATTCACTTCAAACTTCGCACAGTTATTGGAATTGATAGTCTTACGGTCTGTATACTTTTTGGTGAAATTTAGATTTTTCATTCAAGAGGTATGGGAAAGAAAGTCTACAAATATTGTATGAATGTTGACGATGCTCTTGGCGCAGCTGTTTATTATAATAATGATCAACTTTTATTATTCTGTATTTAGGCACACAGAGTGGTGTTGGTAGCAGCATGTCCTATGTTACAGTCCATGGATAATGCATCAGTAGGATCACATCTTGAAGTTCGCCTAGCAGCTGATATCAAACAGGAAGCTGTCAACACGTTCTTACAGTATCTGTATGAAGGCTTTATGATGCTAACTGAAGAAAATTGTAAAGATGTTGAGAAAGTTGCAAGACTTTTACAAGTGGACAGTGTCACCAAGTGTTGTATTGACTTTTATAATTGTTTACAAAAGAAAACAGGTGTGCCTGTATATCATAACACTCAATATAAATACTCGTCTGCAGATCTGTTAGAATTCCGTCACGTCAGAACGACAGACCTCCAGAAGACAATACAAGAAAGAATGATGAAACGTGCAGCTGCTGATTCAGGGAGACCAATGAGCCCAGGTGGCAAGAGACAAAGGACTCAACAACCGCAACAACAAAGACCATTGAGTCCAAATATAGATCTGGCCATGTTTGGACAGAAAGCTGATGACACTCTTAGTATGGCTCACAGTTATATGGGAAACGTTGGTAATCAGGCTGCTGATCCGTGGGAAAGGGTGCCAAGAATTGGTGCAGGTCATGGTCAAAGACCACAACAGAAACCAGGAGTAATCGAAATTGTTGAAGACAGCTTGGAAATTCTACAAACTCAGCCACCAGACAAAGATGGCAATAAATCAGCTCCGCCCATCATCCAGAAAAGCTTAGCTATTTCTGTTTCTAGTCAAATTAATCCATCTACAGATGTTCAAATTGTTAATATAAATGATTCATCATCTCATTCCACAATAGTCACTGATGGTCCTATCATGAGTACGGGTAGAGATTCCATTACAGTTAGTCCATTAACCGTCGTGCCAGGGTCATCCGTATCATTATCGTCGACATCATCAACATTAACCAAAGATCCACATAAACTCTCGTACGACAACCAGAAAGAAGTGTCTGACAGAAGTCAATTCGCCAAAAAATCTCAGCCATTAGAACAGCAGTCTAGTACACCACAAAGAGGTCTGTTCCCTGTCTCAATGTCTCCAGCAGCCAGCATGTCACCTATAAGTCAGATTAACCAGGCCAAGAAATCGTTTGCTGCAGGAAGTGCTTCCCAAATTTCCAGCATGTCACAATCCCAGGATTCACCTGCAATGACCAAGCGATCAACAGGAAACGAAATGATGGATAGGCCACCCTCCTCAGATTCTGGCAAAGACATGGGGTTTGTTTATTGTAGAAATATAATATTATAGTGTGCACTTGATATAATACTTTTTATGGCTATTGCATATACAATTAACAGAAATTGTGCACTACACTTGCTATGCTAAATTTTAATAAGAAGCTTTTCATTTGTTTGTGAACATTTTTACCAACCATATGTATTTACAAACAATGTCTGCCATACCGGATTGGAATTTTTTATTCTAATTTAGTTGTAGAAGTAACATATGCTTAAAACACCAAGTTATAAACAAAAATTGGAGTTAAACAACAATCACTAATTCACTATAAACAAAAACAATATGTTTAAAAGCAGTTTGAAGATGCCGACTGGGAAATCAGAATCTGTAAATCGAAGGACGGACAGCACAGTGGCAAGAAGAAAAAGGACCATGATCTACAAAATATTACCCATAAAATTAAGATAATTAAAAATTTGGTCTTCTTCACTTGCTGTTTTCAGTTGCGAAGGCAAGTCTTTTTAGCTCAACTGACCCCAAGGGTTGTGGTATGGGCAAGAATTGACATGCTTTGTAGTTTTAGTCATTTGGTAAACTTTGACATTTAATCTTCTACTCGGAAACAGCAAGGCCAATTGAAATCAACTTTATTTAATGTTCATTTGATGGTCCTTTACATACTACATGATTTTTGTTCCAATACGAAATCTACAACAGAGACCAGAGGTCCCAAGGCACCTAAAACATATTGCATGTGTTTTTGTATGAACTCGTATAGTGAGAAAAAAAATATGTAATTTTTTTATTTCTATTCCAGGGCAAAAAGTAAAATTGAAGATGGTTCTGCATCAAACAGCACTGATGTGGCACCTGATTTAAGTATTGTTAAAGTAGAACCCTCGATTGATGACCCTGGCTTGGATATGTATGTTGATGTACCAGATGATGCCATGATACAAGCACAACATAGGGAACACGATGATGAAAGTGATTTAGAATTGGAGGAAGCTTCGGGAGACTGGTCACGCGATGAAATGTCAAATGAAGCTGGTGGTAGTGATCAGAATAATTCCTGGTATATCGGACAATTCAAAGGTAGGTTTACCATTTTTTTCTAGTCCTTTTAATCCAACATTGTTGACTCAAATGTACCTTCAAACTAAGTCATTTGCTAATAAGATAAATGACATATATTTTGGGTGTACTTGTGTGTCAATATTATTGGGTTATATTTGGATTTCTCAACGACAAGCCTATGACATTTAAAGGAACATGATATCTACAATTTCTTGTTAAATGGTACCAATCTAATTTTCTGTTTTCTAAAAAAAAAATCATTCAACATTAAAAGTATCCAACTGATTGGATGGCCTGCATTTATATTCAGAGTTCAGTTGTCTATCTTTTTTTGCATGATTCGGATAATAAGTGTTCAAGCTAGAAAATGAAAATAGAGGGCAAATAATAAGTTTCACTTTTACGTGTAATAGAGTCTAAAAGACATTTATTTCCATCTGATGTACTTTTCCCCCAAGTTGATAACAGAAATTTCACAGGTATTGTTTTAACTTGGATAGGGGTATTTAACATAGGAAAATAATATTATTTTATATTTAACTTAATTTCTTTATTAAAAAGGGTATATAATTGTTATTACTATTTACCTTTAAGGTTTCCTGTAACGTCTTTGAACAAATTTGGAAAGTGTTCTTTTTTTTTTCCCCCCTGCTTTTAAGACATGCATCAAGTATTTGCGCATTGATTCATGTTTCTGTTCTATTACTTAATTTTCCCATATACAAATTATTTGGAATTTATTATTAAACAATGTTTTTGAACCACAATTCATAGGTCCAGCTTGAATATTGCTATTTGGCTGAAGAGTTATGTCCATTTATAGAAAAATGGCAAATTTGTGGTTTCTTTGTCCTTACCAATGGCCAAATCAGGGTTTGACATTAACTTTTTGACCAACTTGTCCATTCGGGCAAGTACCATATTGATTTTACTTATCCGAAACTGTAAACTACTAGCCCGAATTCTTGAGTGCCATATATGCATTTAGTGCAGAACTATGCAATCTACAATGACCGTTCAAACCATGAATCAATAAATCCTCTCTTCCTCTTTAAGTTCATATATTTTCTTAGATTCACCATCCGATTTGCTTTTCTGAGGAACCCCACTGAAGAATTTCCCGAGGGTTAATTGTGCCATATTGACACCAAATTCTGGGACTGAGTCCGAGATATTGAGTAGACGTACCTATCAATTTGTGGGAATATGACAGTTTTATAAATACGGGTGATTGATGATGATTTCTGAAATATTTTTGTTAGAAAAGTATAAATGTTCCTTATCATAGACTGACAACGACTGTATAGTTTGTTTGAATTTTTATTCCAGTAATCTATCACGCTTTCAATATTTTGATCGCAAAGGCAATACAGAACAGGGATAATTTTCGAAAATTAGAACACCGCAAATAACTCTAGCTTTTCATTGGCCGTCGAAAATAAATGCGATGTTGATGCAGCGCCGCCGCTTAATTAGGCATTCACGATTGGCTAATATAAATAACACGATCTTTATTTGAGAAAGGGGAATTCCGTAGTCAACAAAATGGCGTAAAATACACAATATATATACGACACAGTGTTTAGGTAAAATTCGCTGCGACTTCCAACACTGAATAATTCAATATTAATCATTTTGCTCTTCAGGAATTGAACATATCACAGAATCATTTTCACTTGCCCGATCGGACAATTTGGGTGCCGTTTTCACTTGCCCGAAGACACATTTCACTTGCCCCGGACAACCGTTAATGTTGAACCCTGCAAATGTTAAATTTTTACACTTGGTTTTTGATCACAATACTTAAGTTTGTTCAATTTTACTTGAGATGGAAACGGATGCATCCATGTTCTATGGACACATTCATTTTGTTTCCTATTTATTTTATTTCCCATCTAGGATCTGGAGTATGCTTTCAAACTTTATTCTGTGTCTGGTTTTACATGAAGTCTACAGTCCTTACTTATTTTTATTCTGCATTTATGCCATTTATCCATGCACCTTGCATTTTGTACACACAATTTCAGATTTTTACATGTTAATGGAAACAAAAAAAATTCAATAACATAAATTTTGTGAAGAGGGTTTTTGGTAGTAAAAACTAGCATGTTCTCTTTAAGTTGTGGATGAAACAATTAATGATTAAAACACACCTCATAATTTCCACTTTGATGCATATGAGAAATTTCAGCTAAAAATAAAATATCTAAACTTTGAAAAAGAAAAGTCGGAAGTTGTTGCCATATATAGTTTATTTAGCATAATCTTCAACTATTTGGTGACAAAAATTATTTAATCAATTACAAATTTGTATTGCCAATGATGCCTGTATTTTCATAAAAGTCTAGAAAGTGTATTTATCGAAACAAATCAAAATTTTATATAATTGAGTTGTTCATTTCGACCAATTTGAAATACAAATTTAATCTCCCATTTGTAAATGTTAATATTATAAAATACAATATAAAATCTCTGCTTTCTTATTGAAAAAAAAACCATACCAATATTGAAAATAGAAAAAATAATGATATATAGGATAAAAAGCTTGGAATTTCATTTGCTTTTAATGTGTTTCATCCACAGTCATATATTGATGTCCTTGGGAAATCCTTGCCATATGGTAGATGACGAAACATAGTACACAATTTGAAATACTGAGAAATTTCTTCCAGTTGCGACAGAAACTGATTAAACTTAATTATTCTTTTGCAGAAAATTATAATTGCAATTTCTTTGTTATTTTATAGATTACGGATACAAATTCAGTTTTAATGAGACTAAGCAAATTTGGGAAGTTCAAATATTTTTAAAAGCTTTTGCTAAATGTTAGAAATGACAGAGAAATCAAATCGCCTGTCATTTCATTTTAAACATATTTTATTCATAAATAAATGAAATGGATTGGATAGCAGGCAATAGCCTATATAAATCGCCTGTCGGTAAGAAATTTCTCATGTTTACATTGCTATGACAAATATTATAGATTTTTTATGCCATGGTTGATAGAGATTATGTCCTTTGTATGTTAGAATAGCACGACAAACATTGTAGATGTGAAACCAATATTATGTTATGATATTATGCAGTGGTCTACAAAGATGGCGATGGATGTTCAACTAAATATACTAGATAATAAGCGGATCATCAACAGCTTGGTCGAGTCTTCATAAACACAAGAAAATTGCAATAAACAGCTACAAATACACAATTTGCTTCAGAATTGTTGTCATAGCAATGCTTTACTACATTATATCAGATGTCAAGTTCCTTGCTTGTACAATCAGAAATTGGCTGATTTGTTTACTGTCTAGTTCACAATTAGAGGAAGGAATTTGACTCCACTTATCTTATGTGTAAATATGAAAATAACGACTAATAGATAAAATTGTCAAACCATTCTAGATATTATACCACACTCGAACCTATACTTTGCAGGGTTGATAACATGGTCATACATTACATGTAACAATTTTAATGGAAATCTTTGAAATATGAAATTGGCAAATGTTTTAATAAATTTTACATTTTTTTAGATGATAAATATCACAAAAGTTTTTTGATCTCGTTTGATTTTTTAGAAGCGTTTAATGATAAGTAATATTCAATAAAATTGAAATTGCCATGGTTACTGAAACAAAATTTCATGTCGTTTCAGATGACATGTCAACCATGCAAAGTACAGGCAATACTGGGCAGATTCCAAATTATTTACAGAATTTCCAAAATGAATTTAATTATTCCAATGTTGATCGATTTTGTGGACATAAAATTATGAATTACGAGGAAATACGTCGCTCAAACGTAAACGATCCATTTTCTGACATTCCTATAGCATATTATCTCTCCTTATCACAGTTAATAGAAATTCATAAAGTTAGTTTAGGACCAGGAAACTTTGCCAAAAACATTTCAGAGAAACTTTACCCAGAGTTATTTGGACCAGATCATTTAAGAACTGGTTTCTCGTATTTTGGTGGTGGGCGCCTGGATAAAAAAGAACTTGATCCAATCAGAAAGTTTTATTTAAAACAATATGTGCTATTTTTTCATCCAGAACTAAATTCAGATCATCTGTGGAAGGAAACTGCTATTTCTAAAATCAATGAAAATTTACGTCGTCCTGTTGACAAGAAGCGTATATTGTATAAAAGCACTTCTGTTTTATAATATTTATATGTTGTACATTTTAGTAAGAGAGATTTCCTTTGCTACTGAGGTATAATTTACAAGAATCGTGTTAAATAAAATCGTAAATTTATTAATTCAGTTTCAAACTGTGCTATTTCATTTACTCGTCAACACATAAAAATAATGAACATGACATTAAAAAATACATATAAAAAGAACAATTCCCAACTTGCCATAAATTTAAGTAATTTTATATGAATTGAGAAAACATGAATTTTTATTTAAAATCTTGATAAAAGTGACTTAACTAAATTCATGTCGTTTCAGATGAAATGACCACTTATAAAACTGCCACCGCTTCCAAAACTGCCAGCTATTCTGGAGAATTTGAAAATATGTTTATAGTGGAGAATAATGAAAGACCCAGTGATATTGACAGTAGTTGGAATATGAAATTTAGTGCTGTTGACCCTTTTGCCGATATTCCAAATGAAAGTTATCTCCCTTTAAACCAATTGAAAGAAATTCATAGAAAGAGTCTTGGACCTGGGAACTTTGCAAAGCGAGTTTGTGTTAAACTTTTTCCAGAACTTTTTACACCTGAGAAATTACATTTAAATTATTCTTATTTTGGAGGTGGGAATTTAAGAAAGAAAGAACTAGATCAAATAAGAAAAATATATTTAAAACGATATGTGGTGTACTTCCATCCTGAATTGGAAGATGATGTTTTGTGGAAAGCAAAGGCTGTCACTAAAATTAATGAAACATTGCGTAGAAAAAAAAAAATTAATTTACAATAAATTTATTTAACAACAGGCCTCGACATTAACGCTCGTCCGATTGTCCGGTACCAGTTAAAACTAACGTTGGACAAGTAGATCTTGTATCATGGTTGTTCGACGGGACAAGTAAAAAAATGACTGTCCTACCTTTTGGAGGTTATTTTCAATGATAAAAATGTGTTGCTTTGTCATTTTGACAGACAAAAACTTCGTAAATAATTATTTTAATGTGTTTAAAAATATCGGTTTCCATTGAAGTACATTATTGCTAATTATAACGGTGAGCCAAGAGATATTCCGAACATATACATGATCCGTACTATCTTTTCAGCGATTTGATCAAACGACAAATGGCATTAAGTATTTATAATGAAATAGAAATCAATTTGTTTATAGTGTTTCCTTCCCCTACACAATAATTCCCTGGAAACATAAATAAAATGTCCACCAGCATGGATCTATATTCCCTGATCTTAGAAAGTACGGATTTACAAGCGGCAGAGATCAATTCAACCAGAAATGTTAAGGCGTCTGATGTTAATTTTCCATTGAGGGACATTCAGTAGCTGATTTTGATACACAATCTGCATTCAATAGACAGTGAACAACGACGTTCAAAGCATCCTGGATTCATTCCACATTATACGATTACCGCTTAGATGGGCCTGCTATTCGAGAACCAAACTTAGAAATTGACGATTAGACACTCATACCATGATGGCATCGTTTGATACCAATGACTTTATGACTTATGTCTAAGTGTATGTTGTTGATTAAAGATGTCATAATCATAATTTCTGTTAGTATTCAGGGTTCTCAAAAAGATTTTGAGTAGATGGATAATTTTTGGAAGTAGGCGGAGACTGGACATGCCTTCATGTCCCCAAGCGCCATAGGCGTGAGAGGGGGGATGTCTCCCCTCTTGGTTGGGGGGGGTGAAATTCTAGATGGCAGGAGATGCAATCTGGGCATATATTTGAGGAAAATGAAGCTTTTCAATTGGTTTAAAAAATGCAGGTTTTTTAGATTGAAATTTGGTTCCTCTCAAAGAGAAATTGAAGAAATTCAAGTTAGTCAAAATGCCACAAAATTAGAACCTACTGACAATGCCATTGCAAACACTGAATACACCTGTAGATGTTAGGATAACATCTTGGCATCGTGGTTTTTTATTCATTACCGGAAATCAGTAACTTCTAATACATTCCAATTTCGGGATGACTCTGAATCAAAATCCGCAATCAACAAAGCGTTTTGCGGTCATAGGTTACACTGGTTCAAAAAGATCAAGAGCGATCTGTTGTTTTCTAACGTGGAATGAAATTATAACAGAACGAGAAAAAAGTAAATATTTTGATAACATTTCAGTTTTACCAACTTCTATTTTTATTTTTGACAAATTTGTAGATGGCGCTCAACCAGAAGTAGGCGGCAAAATCATCGTTCGCCGGCACATTTTGAGAACCCCGAGTATCAATGACAGGATGCGATACAATAACCAAAACATTTTACACAAATTGCTGATAATTATTCTCAGGTTTTTGTAATTTTTATTAATTTTTTCGGATAACTAAAAGATTGAGTCGGACAAGTACTTTTTTTAGTTAGTTGTCCGAAGGGACAAGTTGAAAAATATGTTAATGTAGAGGCCTGAACAATTTAAATTGGTAATCGTTGATTTTTAAACTTAATATTTTTTTTTTTATAGCAGATTCATATGAAAGCTTTGTTGAACTGTGTTGACATTAAATAATCAGTAATTTTAACAACCATGAGATTTTGACCAATTTGCTATGAATATGAAAAATATGGAAACAGTTATTTTAAGGGTATATCTTTGAACAAAAATAAATATATTTATATCTAGAATGGTCTGAATGTTTTATTTATTTGTTAATTATGTGCATGTCGTGTTGAAAACAAGACAGCTATCACATTATGAAAAGTACCTACAGACCAGGATGTTCCAGAGATAACAAGAACCAACATTGTTGTCATAAATGTACAAGAGTTGCTTCCCTTGTATTGAATATAAATCTGGTGGAGTTATCTCCCATTGTTCAATGTTTACTGAAGATGTAAAATGATATGTGTAAATGAAAACATTTTGACAAAAAAATTATAGTTAAATGAAATATTGATTGAGAATGAAAACCTTGTACAGTTTTGGCATCAGTGTTACACAGGTAGGTCCACCTCACACACCTGTCTGAAAATAGAACACTCGAACGATTCCTCCCGCCAAAAAATATACCTAATAAAAATCTATAAATAGATTGAATTCTTGAAACTGATGACAGAGTGATTTACTAGTAATTATAATACTGGATTGACGTGGTGCATTTGCATATTTTTTTTTCACTTTGAATGGCAGAGGGGATGGGATATACTAGTTGTTGAACTGCATTGATATTGCGTTTCTTGGTCTTGTGGTTTTTGGTTTTTATGTTGAAAGTTTTCAAGTGGACAATTTATCAGGATACTGTGTTTTTTATTGTAAAATGCTTTCAATGAAATATAACATTGTAGACTCAAATCGTACGGATATATAGGAGATAACTGTATTGTATCTTAAGCTTTGCGGACGCAAATTGAGTTTACCTAGCGACGTATAAATTAGTAACCAATCAAATCCGACGATGCAAACAAATTGCATTAGAATTGCTAACATGCAGATAGTACAGTACAGTCGGAGACATACCATGATAAATCACTGTGATGGACGTATCACTCTTCTTAGTGATACTGATATATCTTTTGTTCTATTTAATTTATCTTAAAATTTCTTCTGTATTTAGAGTATTATTTGCTCTCACCCAAAATGCACAAGAAAGTAAGTAAATAAATTAAACCCAAACAGCATAAAATATATCAGTACCACTAAGAAGAGTGATACATCTATCACAGTGATTTATCATGGTATGTTTCTGACTGTACTGTAGCTATTGAAAAAGAAAAAAAAACGGAAATTGTTTATAAACTGGTCTAATAGGGTTAAATTATTTGAGTACTTTAATTATGATATTCTTTTGAGACAATATAGATGTAGACTTTCTTGTATTATAAAAATTGTGATAATTTGCAAAGTTACAAATTGGGTGATCATTTTGTTGTGTGCTGTTGCAGGTAGCCATGGCAACTACCCCAGTCACAACAAAAATGATCCACCCAGGTACAAGATGGTGATGTCAGATGATGATGATATGAAGAAGGGAGATAACTCGGGAGATATATGTTATTTCCTTGACGATGCGATTCCTACCAAAGTTTTAACGTTTGGTGAACGTCCTGTTTGTGTTGAACCTGAGGAAGAGAAATATGTACAGGAACTATTAACTTCTGCAGTTTCTAGACAAAATTTTGCATGGAAACTTGTGCGACATTTTTTCATGGATTCTGAATTGAAAGATCACAATTGTTTTGGTCGTAGGGGAAAAAGTCCACTTAATATTGAAAAACTTGAAAAAGTGGAAAATATTGTGTTTGCTTATTATCCTGTCGTTGATGTAGCTTTATATGCACAAGCTTGGAGAGAATGTATAGTGGCTATTGATAAAGGAATAAGAAACTCTTTTTCTGATTATGGTTATATAAAGGCTGGAGAAAGGAGTTCTCTATGTTCTTTTCAATTTCCAAGACCTAATATGAATGATACTTGAAGTAAATTCTAGAGAGATTTGTTAATGAATATAAGTTGAAGATTAAAAATGGAAAGTTGAACAGTGATCGTTGACAATATAAATAACAAGTCTTGCTAAACCACAAACCTAACAGTGACAGAAGCTAGTGGAATTTAGATAGGTTATGGCTTTAGACCTGAACAAAAATGTTTCTAGGTTAAACTTTGCTCGAATAATATATGACTTTTAGTGTGACCAGTCATCTATTTAGAGAAACTTTAATTTTTCATATGAAATTTTCATGTTTGCATTTATCCATTATGATAAAGCTGAAAAGGCCGGAATTTTTCCAGATTTTCACAGTTAATTCTGCATTCCACGTTTTTCGTTGCCCATTCCGTATCAATGCTGCCGTTAATAATATATATTACAAAATGTACTGTTGAAGATTTTAAAAGTTTTTATAAAATATTGTGAAAATTCATGGAAGTGTGCTTTTTAAATCTGAAATTGAATTCATGTATGTGTTTGAAATCAATCAGAATGTGATATCTTTCATAATTAGAATCCATATCATTGTCATATCTGGAAGTGGAGATGATTTTGTGAAGATGAAAGTAAAACATTCTTGAGTATCAATGTCAAATAAAGCCAAAAATTATTGTGTTATATAAAAGTTTTAAGGATGACTGACTGGGAAATATATCCAAATGTTATTGTGAAGTCTACAGTAGAACTGTTTTATGCCTTTTGCTACATCTGCATGACAGATTTTAGGATAGGACAAGATGGCAAAAATTACCAAACCTTGGTCTGCATGTATCTTCTGAAAAGAACAAACTTATGTAATTGACAACAGGAACTAACCAATGTCATCAGTAAGGTTCATTGTTTTAATTTACACCACGACATAACTGAAATATTGTTGAAAGTCGCAAACACCATAACCCTAACCCTATTTTAATTTGGTCATGATTTGCTCTGATTACAGATTTGCATAGATAGATAAAAGTAAATCCAGCTGTTGTACGAATAAGGCCTCTTAAGACCCTTCTGATTAAATGGCCCCTAAACATGGTCCTTCTTTTAAACGGCCCTTAGACAATCAAATGTTTATATGTGATAAAATATTGTGTAAATGAAGTAGCATTAGATATTATGTAAATTTGTATATTGATTTGTATTTTTGTTAAAAAGAGTTTATTTCAATAAAAATTGCTAGAGAGGTCTGATCTCTTGTTGACTTGTTCATCAACTGAAATAAACATGTTTTATTTCAAATTCTTGTCTTGTGGGTACCACAGATTATTAAATGACTTCATTCCTCTTAGGTTGTAGCATTGTCGAGCAATGAATGGGTTTTTAATTGTAGAACTTGTCTATTGTTAATTGGCTCCAAAAGTACTTTCCTAGTCACATACTTCTGTTGTATGCATTTGTCGATTGCGGCTATCCCGTTTATGTCCTTTGCTTCCAAAGACTTTGAATTTATTTGGCTCTCAAATATTTTGACCTTGAACGTACTTGAGAAGGTTATTCCAGAAACGTGTCTTGCCCACTACAGGCAATGACTGGGAATTGGAACTTACAAGCCATTTGGGCCAGTACATATGAGAACTTTACTGGCCTGAAAGTAAATTGACCAAATCTGACATAAATTGGAAGAAAATAATGAAAAGCATCATGATATCACATGTTTATTCTCTTGAATAAAAAAAAATATGAGTCTCTGTTTGGAACTCCTCCAGTTCATTCTCCTCATCCTCGTGATCATCACTCCACTCTCCTTCATCTTCACTCAGTCTCTTGTCATATACTGGTACATGTAAAATCTGCTAGACTCGACACACCACTCGCGTGTTATTACGTTCAAGCCCTGGTCGTACTTGAGGGAAACAGGTCAAGACACCCCCAATTTTATTTGCCAAAACGGCACGTTAAATAAAAAAAAAATCCACTCAAATGATGATATCATGTGTGATGTCTTGTAATTCAAGATTTGTCTAGTAAATTTATATACTGTCTTGTTCTAACTACCTTATTGCAACTGATACAACATTCACTTTCCATGATAAATGGATAATGTTGTCATGCCAGAATCATGTATATATACTTTCCAGTAAGGCTTGACCAAGGCATTGTTGTCAAACTCGAGCTTAAACTTCTCAAAATTCTTTTGTTGACTTTGTGCTTTTCTTTTTCACAATACCTTGGCTTGTGTGTTTTTTTTACTTTATTACCGATAATTAAGCTCATCAAAGACCACCAGCATGGATAAAGGCATATAATTGTAATAATCAATGAAACATATAAATTTAATTAAATGCAATCATCATTAATTAAATTTACAATTTTAATTTTATTTAATTGCATTTTACACCCATAAGTGTCAAGCATTACAGTAATACAAGCAATACAGTAATACAAGCAATACAGTTGTACAAACAATACAGTAATACAAACAATACAGTAATACAAGCAATACAGTAATACAAACAATACAGTAATACAAACAATAATAACACGATACAACATTTTTTACAAAAGAAAGAGTCTGACCGACATGGACCCTTTACCTTAATTCTAATGATTGTTTAATAAAGGTACAAAAAGATGAAAGATCTGGATTTGGATTAAGAATATATTTCAATTTGTTTAAATCGGACATATTAACAAAGTTAGAGTAGTTTAATTTTAATAAGATGAATAAAAATATAATAAAACAAAAACAAAATATATTGTTACTTTCACGATTTAAGTGCAACAACAAAAATATTCGAACAAAAACGAATCGCTGGAAGACATTTATAAACATTTAAATCACAAAAATTGAATAATATATATATGGGGGTGTTTTGATAACGATATATTTTGGAAAAAAGTGGGGTGTTTTTACATGTATATGTACTTGAGCCTGTGTCATCTGTTATTGGTCATGCTTACAATTTATTCTCTGAATTTAAGTCATAGCAGCAAAATTTGGCTGTCATGGTTGGTTAGGTCTTTTGGGAAAATTGTATTCTGTCCTAGTCTTAAAATAGAAGACTATATTTTCCATTTGTTTATTTTTAATAGTTTTTTTATTAGATTTTTATTTTATTGGGAATTTAAGTTGGAACTTTTGTGTACATTGTATCAGAATTTTACTGCATTGGCCTCTTGATAATATATGTATACACACACAGATGGGATCAAATTTGTTACTGATGTAAAGGGGGGTATTGTATATAAAATAAACATGAGCATGTAAATGTACACTCAACAAAATGAAAATGATTTTTCAACAAAGTGCTCGCACGTGAATATACACCTTATAAAACATTTGAAGATTTACAATATTTGATGATTTTACAACATTGAAATTAACATTGCAATTAGCTATGTATACATCATGAAATTTTATATTTATATGTATTTTGATATAGATTATGAAATAATGCCGAGTGTTCTAGTCGACATACATATACATGGTTTCACTAATACTATTACAAGAACACAATGGCACTATCTCATCTTCTGGGATGGGTCTACAATCTTAAGAACAAAGAGAGGCTGTTTCATCGTTAGGTAATAAATTTCAAATTCATAGTCGTTTTAGTGATGCCTAGATTTATTGAATTTTGCACGAAAATTTTTCAGTTTGAAATTTTTAACGTAAAAGCTAACACAGCCTCTCTTTGTTCTTTTCAGCACCCAACAAGCCAGCTTTCAAAACAAAGCCTATGCCTGCATGTATCAAAGCTAAGAAATACCCAGGTTGGAAGGAAGAACCCTCCGATGACCCCAACGATCAAGAAATAGAATTCATGCCGGGACACAAGTTGGTTCACATAACGGGTCACAAGCGAGCATGTGCGTACTGTAATATTCTCAGACTTAAGACAAAGTCAGGATGGGCCATCAAATCTTATTATAAATGTGAGGCATGCGATGTTTGCCTCTGCAAGGGAAAGAAAGATTGCTTCATTCGATACCACGAACTAAGGATGGAACAACCAGACTTGTCACCAAAAATGTTGCTGAAAACTTTGAAAGAGGCAACGGCTAATCAAACTCCAAAAAAGGCCAGAAAAAGTGCTGGAGCTAAGGCTGAAGACCAATATGCTATGGCAGGGCAACCAGGGTACGTTAATATAGCACCAAAGTATGAAGCTTTTACGTCGATGATGGCACAGTCAATTGCCGATCAGCTTCAAGCCTATGGTGGCACTTTAGATCCTGATGATGAAGCAACCGAATCTACAAAGCAATCATATATTACTGTTTCACCCAAGACCCCAAATGCAAATGGTCACGATAATACTGAAAATGGGGAATCGGAGCATAAAACTCCCTTGTCAGAAAAGGGGAGATTAGCAACTCAAAATTATGAAACGATGGATCCTGGATCACAATCTAGTGAACAAGCATCTACAGTCCAACATAAAACCACAAATGAACGAAAAAATAGCCAAGAACTAGATGATGAACAACTTTTTTCTCAAGCTATTGATAACCAACAAGAATATTTGTTGTAAAACGAACAAAATATAAAATGATGACTTTTTACATCATTTCTTTGCATAATGTATATTATTCAATTTGGTGCCAAGTACTAGGAGTAAATATCAAGGTGGGAACAACATCTTAACTTTTGTATTGTGATCTATCTTTACTTTCAAATTTTACAGAGAATCAAGTGATAGCATTCAGGTCATTCAGAAAAATATGTTGGTTTGCAGTTGTCCAACTAATAACCACTTTAATTAACCCTAACCAAAACATTTTGCCAATAGTATGTAAAAGAAAATATTTATTGGGGCGATTTTTAGATTATTTGAACTGCAATTTTTTATTTTGTTATTTTGAAGAATTAAAAAAATGACTACAAATCTACCTTTTTCTTAAATTGGTCAGAAAACAACAACCCAAACATTAGTTTAGATGGCTTTGAAAACTTTTAAATAATTGAAAATGACTAATTAAATAGTTGAAAATAACTAGTTAAATAGTTGACTTTATAACTTTTAACTTTTGGTTATTTTTATTTCCAATAATATCTATTTAGTTTTGGTTTTAGGAGAAATAATGAGCTAAAATATTGAATGTATAAGGGCTTTTCCAGGAAAAAATACCTGGGGGGGGGGGGGGGGGTTGGAACTCCCTCAATAATTTGGGATACTACCACTAGAATTTTAATTATTTTTGGGGTACCACCACATAAAAAGAAATACTTAAAATGACCCCCCACCTAGAAAATAGAAATTAAATTTGAAACAGACTGATCAAATCTGTAATACTGTTTAATGGCAGTAATGCAAGTACAAGTGTGACCTATAAAGTGTGTTGTTTATCTATTTGTGAGGTGCCATACAAATGTATAACGGTAAACACCTCCCCCTTTTTCTGCACAGCCAAGGCAGATGTTCCTTTCCTTCGATATTCAACTTTTTGATTTATCCCAACCATCACAGACAGTACGCAACCTTTGCTTTGAGCCAAAAGGAAAAGCGAAACTGCCGAAAGCAGACGATTCCTTTCCCTGTGATGCCTAGTTTGACAAACATACCTCTGAACATATTCACCCAGGCCCACAGCTGTTGACTAGTGGCAAATTTGTTCATTATCCCAGTCCATTTCGACATTTGACCACGTTTCGTTTTCGACTGGAACTTTTTATCTCGTAACCCTGGATCGAAAATAAAAGAACCAGGTACTAGTTCATCATTCGTATTTCTCCATCTTTTGCATAACATATCATTCGGAATATTTTGGAAGATAAAGGGAGACAATTTGGCTTAAAAATTGCACAAAAGAACCGAAATCGCAGAACAAACAACCGAATATTATACACCGTTTAACGAACAACATAGTGACACCATTTGCCGGCAAGTAGGTCTATTTTAATATACCGAAATGGTAAAAATACCGACAACCGTGATTAATTAAATAGAAATTTGACAACAACCCACAGAAAAGAAATTCGTTTTACGCCCCCCACCTAGATAAAAAAAAAAATCAATGGCGTTCCGACCCTACCGGGTATTTTTTCCTGGAAATGCCCTAAGGTGAAACACACACCCAATGGGAGAAACTAAATATATTTTTTATTGAATATCCTAATCTAGGCTGTGAATTGTGCAATTATTATGTTTTGTAACCATGTTGAACCTTCTTTGAATGTTATTTAAAATTTTAATTCATGATAATGTTTGAGTTTTAGAATAAAATTAGTACATGTATGTACTTAATGCAAATTTTACAGAAACCTATTAAAATTTGTTCATCTTTAATATTTATTTTTGGGGATTCTTTACATACTCTAAATATTAAACGTTAACTTTGTAATGTTAATGCAGAGTTATTTTTTCTTTAACCAGATTTACCTCTGTTTTTGGTGCGTGTATTATATTTGTAGTCTCGAAGTAAATTTAGGAAATCTTGAATTAAAACTTATCCAATCTTTATATTTTTAATGAAGCTTTGCATAATATTGGAATAGGATAGACTACTTGAATTATAATTTTTTCTTCTGATCTGTTGACGATTAAATTGGGTTGGAATTGTAATCAACTGGAAACTGTTAAAAATTTGTTAGAATTGAGTTTCTATTTGATCTCTTGGTCTTGCACTACCAACAAAGGTAAGTAACTCTCGCATTTAAATAGATAAATCAGCATATTGAAACTAGATTTAATTTTTTTAGATTTAGAAAACCAATTAGATTTTACATAAAGTAATTTGATTTTTTAAAACTGTAATTTGAACAAATACGAAGATAAGATAGCATCCAATTACTTTTAAATTTGTGAATCTCTGGAAATGCTTGAAAAGTTCTATTTGTGTCAATGTTTAACATTCACTTGTGTAGAAGATCATGTTTGCAATATTTTTTTGTACAAAGTACAAGCTATGGATGAAGTTGTAATATTTTTTAACCAGGTTTTCCAATGCAATATTTAGTTATCATTTTGATGGTTTATGGTGTTTAACGCCACTATCAACAATATTTCAGTTATATCGTGGTGGTAACTTTGATTGGTGACTAACTTTATAACATAATGTTGTATCAAGTACACCTTGCCATGAACAGGGTTCAAACTCACAACTTAAGTGGTGATACCGTGATAGACTGATTGCACAGGTAGTTGTAAATCCAACTTCCATTAGATCATAGCCATGACAGTCCCTGTTAACATTTTGATAATGTTTAATTGAGGCACAAGAATCAAGTTTTGGTTCAAACTAGCTTGGATGCTATTATATTTCTATATAATATAAATTCCACTATTTCAAATATTGGGACAAAAATTTGCTGTGTGCAGGACACTGCATGACATATCTCGACAAAACATGGCTATTTATGGTTTAAATGCCTCCCTATTTGATATTCTACCATTTCAAACATGGCAACCGAATCATTTGAGAAAATAATTTAATCTAATTAAATAAATAAATATATCATTTAAGTTTTCGTTCAAGCTGTATCATGAAAACTTGGAACAGTACTCTAAAATCTCAATTAGATTTACTTGTCCCAAAAATCAAAAATAGTCACCAGAAAAACCTGTTTAACTGTCTCCTGACCATTTTCAGTCTCTTTGTTTTTAACATTGCAGTTATTAAAAACATTCATTTATTGTTGGAAAATCTTTTAGTGGGAAGTTTTCGTATATCTTATTTGTATTTCTTGCATGTGTTTTATGTATTCACTATGCTTTAAGGTGTTAATAATCATGTGTAAGAATGCATGAGTTTTATTTATATTTAGAAATCCCCCATTTTTGTACTACCCCCTTTGTTCCTATTTATTATTATTCAAATACTCAGTTTATATTGTTTTTGAATTTTTTTAAGCTGTTGCGGGTTAGTTAAGAAAAACTAGTCCATGTGTTGTATTACTCAGGTTTACAAAGTCAAAATCTACAAAATTGTGTAATCTTTTTTATATTACATTATATGAAATGAGGATTGATTCTTCAGAGGAACTTTTTTGGGTGCACTCTTCCGTCTCCCTTGGGCATATTATATGACCTTTTGATATTGAATTTTCATTTAACTTTGACCTTGAACTTCTAAATTGCAGATCTGGAACGGAACTGAAGTTGAATGCAATGATTCTGTTCAAAATTTGTTAATTTTTATATAGTATATTTGCATGTTTACCAGTAACCTGTTCATTGTGGACTGAAAATATTGTTCTTTGTCATATACATTGTCAGTCTTCTTGCCAAATAAATATTTACTTAGCAGACATCAAGATATTTAGACAAAAAAGAAGATTACAAATTAATTCAATTTTATAAACGGAATTTGTCTAGATCAAAATTAATCTTATTTGAAATTATTTTAAATACTTTTATTGATTCCTCATGTTGTAATAAGGTGAAATACATGAATAAAAGTTGGCAAACATTAATTTAATATGGTATAACAGGCTTTTTATTGAAACATTTTTATTGCACAAAACTGGCTGTCTTCACATGAACTTCAAAGTTGTTAAGTAAGGGGAAGTAACCTCTTTCAAATTTCCTGAATCTTGCATTATTGTTTAAATACACACAAAAAAAATAGAAGAATTGAAGACGTTAATATAATTCTATGTAAAAACTTTAAATTGTGGGTCTTAAATTTAATGGTATTCTCGCCATAATATAGCTGAAAAATTGCTGAATTGACGTTAAACAACAATCACTCACTCGCTCGCTTTAATTGAAAGGTTTGATGAAGAATTTTTTTGGGGGTTTTATTATTAAGTTTTTACATTTTCTCAATTCACGGATAACAGCAGCATTTTATTTACATCTACCTCACTTTTTCAACAAAAATTGTTCAGAATTCATGAAGCCCTCTGACCTTATATTGCCAGTCTTCCATCACAGACATTGTTTTTTTTTTTTTTTTTTTTTTTATATATATAAATGTTATTAAAATTCAACCTTAAGGATTAGTTACTGAAAGATTTGTATGTTAATTTTTTTATAAACATTTATTGCCAAAACCATGACATAAGATTTGTGAAAATATCTAGTTTTTCTTATTTTGTATTTTTATATATTATTGTTTTCGTCCAAATATATTTTAAAGATATTCATAGTTGGCTGGTATAATCGAAGGATATTTTCAAGTGAATTATAATGTGAATCTTATCGAAAAGTTTTCTGCAAGACACAGGAATACACATTTGAATGCACAACTGTAAATTAATTGGTCTTTTCAAATTATTGGTCCAGAATTTAAATGAATTGTGATATTTTTTAAATTTCAAAATGTAGACCCTCAATAATAGATTGTAACTGGGGAAATTCTGCCTGGGGTTTGGTACTCTGTTCCATCCATTAGATAAAGACATACAATGTGTTTGTGACAAGTATTTCAAATGTAATTGAATATAAAAATGGAGAAACTAGATATTTTGATGCAACCAGACTTGAAATCCTGTTTATATAAGCATGTTATTGTCTTGTGTGCTATTTATTTATGTATTCTTGTCTAGATTTGTCTGTGTTGATACTTTAGAATAAAAGAAGAAAAAAATGTTATATATTGAAATTTATTTTCTTCTTGACTCCTACCCTGTTGGTCCTTTATACAGAGATCATTGAGGATACATTTGTCAGTTCTGTTCCTAAGCATGAAGTGGCCACATCAGCCACAATCATGTGGTGGCAATTGGATTGATATCTACCAACAGATCAGTTATCAGGACTTTCAATATTTTTCAAGTTTACCAGTACTTCACTATTTACAGGTGGTACTTTTTATTAAAATTGGAACAATTTTCATGAATATCTTATACAACTCTTTAAAATCAGGAGATACCAAAGGCAGGTAAAAGTACTTGAAACCTCCCCTTATTGAAAGGACAGAGTTGTGTTTCTAGTCAGTAAGGGTTGTGGATTTGATTGTCTCATGTGGAGAGGTGTATTCTGTACAAAGTATATCTATTCCTTGTTGGCTGTGGTTTCATCAAGGTACTTGAGTTCTGTCCATTAATAAAACGAGACGTCCACGATATAACTGAAATATGGTTGCATCTGGTTTAAATAGCATTAATCCTAATCCACTGTGGAATTTATGTGGATTCTCTATTGAAAAATGCCTACAGTCGAACCTAGCATTGTGGGTTCCATTGTGTATAGTAAATCTCTGTAAATTAAACTAGTTTGACCATGGAAAAATATACATGGAATTACCGTCGGTAGGAAAGATATTTTATTCAGATCGCAAGATAGGTGTGATAGAGTCTGTGTTGTTTTAGAGTAATCTTGAGCTTCTGCTGTGACTTAATCTGATGAACTTTGGTTTCTTGCAGGGTATCAACATACCCAGGAACCACATGGCACACATGATTTACCAGTCGGCCAAACAGTTGTTTCTAATGTAACAGAAAATCTTAAGCGGGAATATTTCTCGAATATTTCGTCATCTTATCAGCGAGCTGTTGTTTCTCATGATGTGACAGGAAGTAAAGAATTTCTGTTAAAAGTGCCAAGCATGGCATCACCGGTTGTAACTTCGGTATCGGGAAATGAAAAGTTGTTAATGGCAAACATTCCAGCAAAGCATTGCTTAGTTTATAATGAAGGAATGAAAGCAAGGCATTGTGGGTATTGTAAAATGATGCGTAGTAAAACAAGTTGTGGATGGCATGTCAAATCGTACTACCGTTGCCCAGCATGTGATGTAGCCTTGTGTAGTGGCAAAAGGAATTGTTACAACGAATATCACAAAATGTTAAATTCTATACATCCTGGTCTTGTTTGGTCAGTGGATGATAAACCTATTAAAAAATTTCTTAGAAATGAAAAGTCGAACATGTGATGTAGCCTTGTTTTTGCTTGTTTGATGGTGTTTAACGCCACTTTCAACATTTTTTAGTGAGAAAAGGAATTGTTACAACGAATATCGCAAAATGTTGAAAAATTCTGTTAAGCCTGATTTTGTATGGTTGGTTGATGATAAACCTATTAAAAAATTCTTAGAAATGGAAAGTAAAATCATGAAATAATGAAAATAAGAAGTATTATAATTGATTGTCATTTTGATGGTTGACAAAGTACAGTCAAACATGTATTTAGAGGTCACCTTTAGGACGAAGAAAAAGTGGCCTTATAATTATAAGAAATGAGACATCTTAAAAGAGGTTCAAGTCATATTGAATTTTCTATGACAGAACAACAAAAATGGTGACCTTTTAATACAGATGACTGCTTAAGAGGTGACCGCATGGACAGGTTTGACTATTTTTTCTTTGTTCTGCTGGAAACAAGAAATAGAAATTGAATTATCTTGATGTGATATTATTATCTAGTAATTTACAATTTAAGACTACATATCAAATGTTACACATGAATCTTAACATACAAAGAGAGGGGTTATGATGAATCTGCCTTCAGCTCATTGAAGAGTTTTGTATTCCATTTCATTATTAATATTGACTGCATGCTGGATTGGATATATATACAAAAGAGAGGTATTTAAAAAATGAAATTCTGAAAAGAATTTTGTTGGCAGATTCAGAATAATTCTTTCTCTTTGATTTCAGGCACAAGTTCTAAACTTCCTGACATGCCCGGTAGACAACTTCATATGCAGGTCCGCCATTGTGACACTCAATCCGATCGGCCTGAATTGTATACACAACAGTGGCCTCAAATTAGTGAAATGGGTGAACATGTCCTCGTTAAAGCAGAGAAAAAACTATGTTTCATGTGCCAGGCTTACAAACGAAGAACTTCTGCTGGATGGTTTGTTTACACACGGAAAAAATGTTACCGCTGCAATGTACCATTGTGTAAAGATGGCATTGGGTACAATTGTTTTTCCATGTTTCATCAACTTCAGACCCTAAAAAAGGATAGTTTTGGAAGTCCTACTAAATCCCCAATAGGGACTAGAGACTACAAAATGTTTGAAGGAAGTCCTCAAAGACTTGTAAACCGTGCAATGTCGGGTATCGATACCATAATAGGATCACCACCGAAAATGAGCCCTCCTTCTTTCCAGGTTCCTCTTGGCCCTACCCAGTATTCAAGAAGCATAGTCACATTATCTAAACCAGAAAATGTCCTTCACAATAGACCCATATTTCAAAATATTGCAAGTTTACAATCTAGTCAAAGGGATTACACAGGGCCAACACCTGATGAGGAAAAATTCACTATTGAAAAACAAACTTTCACTAGTGTAGGACACCTGGAAGAAAATTTCACTGTTGAAAGACCTATTGTAGATAACATAGCTAGTGTTCAATCTGATTTAAAAAAAAATGAAGTAGAAGAAAGACCGTCGTTACAGGGACAAAATTTGTATACAAGAACACAATCAGTAGAAAAGGAGGATGCCAATGATTATGTGTACGAAAGTTTTATGTCATAATTAACTTGTTATATAGAATGTCTTGACCATTGTATATTCTTGGTGTGTGTGTGTTTTTGTTTTTTTGAAGTTTAAATAAAGTGTTCCATGAAAAACAATTGTACTTTTTCAGGGTATTCAATAAGATTGTATTGAACAGGCTGAATTGAAATTTGAAGCGACTACATGATAAAAGGGGGGTTATGGGAGGGCTTTCCCCCCCTCTCCCACTGGAATTTTGTTCACTTACGTTCAAAATGGTGCATTCTGAGGCATTTTAAGGTAGTTTACAAGTGCATGAAAAAGAAGGTTTCATAGAAATGATTTGTTTAAAATTTTTAACAAGCAATAAGACCATTTCAAGATGACCATGGAGCTTTTATTTTCTGGCGAGAATGGAGTAGAAAAGTTCAGTTTTGTTTGATTGTTCCTGACGTCATTCAGTGGGAAAGCGTGTGTTTCCCCTTCATCCAGTCCACTGGAAAATAACAGCTAGCAGTTGTTGTGAAAGGGTCTAGATATCCCAATTGGTCATATAGGTTATATATGTAAATACATAACATAAAATAATAATAAAAGCGTTAATTACTTGATAATGGCTCTTCAAACTTTTCCATTTGCGTATCTCACGAGTTATCCATCGATAACATAATTATCTTTTCGATGTGTCTCTAGATTTTTCAATTAAAATATCTCTTATCATTTAAACGTTTAATCGAACATCAAATGATAAGTTAAGCATAGAATTGACACCGATCAATGATAAATTCAGATAAATTTGTTTCATTCCCCTAGTATTAGATAACCCCTGACAAATGCATTGCTATCGATCCTGAAATGCATTGTTTTTTGTATAATTGTGGATTTTAAAATTCTTTAAGATGAAAGAGTGAATAAATAGTGTATATTTCTTTTATTTAATGAAAAAATATTTTAGTTTCTAACAGTCGAACCGGCGATTTCACTCGTTTGAAGCGGCGACATATTGAAATCCCTGACTTTATATGAAAAATATGGTTGGTTTGTTGGTTTTATGGTGCTTAACTTAACTTTCAACAATATTTCAGTTTTATCGTGACGGTCAGTTTGAATGAAGGAACCAGGATTACCCGGAGAAAACCACCGACCTGTCTCAAGTCACTGACAAACTTTATCACCTAATGTATCGAGTACACCTCGCCATGAACAGGGTTCGAACTCACAACTTAAGTAGTGATATGCATTGATTGCATAGGTACATGTAGTTGTAAAATTCAACTACCATATGATCACGACCACAATGGTCCCCGATATGGACATTGAAGTTAGGGATGGACAAATATGGCTTTCTTCTTGATACATTTGGGCGTTTGTTTAAAGGTTTGGCGATTTTGTTTTCGTTGTGACATTTTCTCTTTTAATTTAATATGTTCTTCTGATTCTTTTTTAAACATAACAAAAAAGTTATGTTTAGCCAAACTCCTGTCCTAACAGAATTCCAAGAGGAATTGTTTTTTGTTAAGCTCACCGGACACAAAATGCAGTGCCTGAAATGGACGGTCGCCAAATGCGACTAATATCTTATTCAGGCGACCAAAAGCTGCTCCAAATTAGGTAGTCACTGGACCAACAAAAAATGTCTGGGCGATTGCCTAAAAGACCGTTAAAAATTGTTGTTTTACCGAAACCGGACATAAACTGTAACTTCAACGGTAGATAACTCTTCTGTTCTAGTCGAAAACGGTTTGCTACGAGCACAGTGATTGGTCCAAATACATTTTTGTAGCCAATGAATACACAGCTAATGTAGTTTACTGTTCTCCCCAATTATTTATTTTTATCGAGCCAATCAATACACATTTCCTACACATTTTCATGTAATACACAAGTATTCACTAAATATTAAAAAAGAAACATGTTTTTTAGTTCACCTGGACCAAAGGTCCAGGTGAACTATTGCCATCACTTGGCGTCCGTCGTCTGTCGTCTGTAGTCTGTCGTCTGTAAACTTTTCACATTTCAAGCTTCTTCTCCGAAACCACTGGGCCGATTGGAACCAAACTTAGCAGGAATGTTCCTTGGATGGTCCTCTACAAAGTTACTGTTTTTCGTTCCAGTCGGATATTCAATATGGCTGCCAAGGCCAATAATATGCTCTGATTGGCCGAAATTTCAAAGATTTTCTTCTCTGAAACTAATGAACTGACTGAACCCAAACTGTACAGGAATGATCATTGGAATGTCCTTTACCAAGTTACTGTTTTTTATGCCGAACGGAAATCCAAGATGGCCGCCATCGCAGGACATAGATTAACATTGGACCCTATGGGAAAATGTTCAAATGCCTTCTTCTCAGAAACTACAAATATGATTAAAGCCAAACTGTACATGAATGTTCATTAGATGGTCCTCTACAATCTTAAGGTTTTTTGTTCTGATATGAAATTCAAAATGGCGGCTACGGCAGGACTTAGTTTAACATTGGACCCTATGGGAAAAATGTTTCAAAATGCTTCTTCTCTGAAACCACTTGGACAGTTGAAACCAAACTGCCCAGGAATGATCATTGGAAGGTCCTCTACAAATTTTCTGTTTTTTATGCCGATCGGAAATCCAAGATGGCCGCCACCACAATACATAGATTAACATTGGACCCTATGGGAAAATATTCAAATGCCTTCTTCTCAGAAACTACATATATGATTAAAGCCAAACTGTACATGAATGTTCATTGGATGGTCCTCTACAATCTTAATGTTTTTTGTTCCGATATGAAATTCAAAATGGCGGCTACGGCAGGACTTAGTTTAACATTGGACCCTATGGGAAAAATGTTTCAAAATGCTTCTTCTCTGAAACCACTTGGACAGTTGAAACCAAACTGCCCAGGAATGATCATTGGAAGGTCCTCTACAAAGTTTCTGTTTTTTATGCCGATCGGAAATCCAAGATGGCCGCCACCACAGGACATAGATTAACATTGGACCCTATGGGAAAATATTCAAATGCCTTCTTCTCAGAAACTACAAATATTATTAAAGCCAAACTGTACATGAATGTTCATTAGATGGCCCTCTACAAACTTTACGTTTTTTGTTCCGGTATGAAATTCAAAATGGCGGCTACGGCAGGACTTAGTTTAACATTGGACCCTATGGGGAAAATGTTTCAAAATGCTTCTTCTCTGAAACCACTTGGACAGTTGAAACCAAACTGCCCAGGAATGATCATTGGAAGGTCCTCTACAAAGTTTCTGTTTTTTATGCCGATCGGAAATCCAAGATGGCTGCCACCACAGGTCATAGTATTAACACAGGGGAAAATACAGAAATATATTCTTCTCTGAAGCTATTGCACTGATTGAACCTAAATTGTGCATCAATCATTGGAAGGTCCTTTACAAACTTTGTGTTTTTTATGTTGATTGTAATTCCAAGATGACTACCACTGCAGGACATAGTTTTTACATAGGACCAATTGGTTTTTTTTATAACCAGGTGAACGATACAGGCTCTTGAGAGCCTCTGGTTTTGTTTCTTTATGATTTAATTATTAAAATTG
Organism: Bathymodiolus brooksi; assembly: GCA_963680875.1. Classification (NCBI taxonomy): domain Eukaryota; kingdom Metazoa; phylum Mollusca; class Bivalvia; order Mytilida; family Modiolidae; genus Bathymodiolus; species Bathymodiolus brooksi. The sequence continues at coordinate 79,434,510 of OY804585.1, read as the reverse complement.
TTAACTTTCACGGATGAAGTGGAAAGTTGTGAACAATAAAGAGAATTCTGTCAACTTATATTGTTTGCGAACTGGTATCTTCCACGGTTCGGAAATTTATTCGTTCAATCTGCTGCAAAATGTACATGTAAGAATTTCATTTTACAGAAATCGGAAACCTTTTTGTGTCAATCCTTAGGTAATCATTGAAAAACTTTTCCCCAACAACGGAGAGAAAATTGTTGACAGTAATGTCAAACTACGGAAACGATCTGGCCTGTCACTTCTTTTAAACTTTTCATAGTTCATCTCTATATGTACACGGCTACATTTTAATGACAATTGGGAGTGTTTTCTTTTTTGGAACCAGAACTTTTGTTTACAAATTAAAAAATAACAGGAAAAGTTAACAGTTGTTTATATAACAGAAAATGACAGCACCGTTTGTTATTTCAACAAAGTGAGATACTTGTTTGGAATGAATAACCAACTGACATTACCCCGAACTGAGAGGTTATTTTACTTTAAAATCACTTCTTCATAGTGGATTGAAACAAGTGATGTCACTCTTCACTTTGGAGAGTGCAAGAGCAGTCCTTGTAGTGGCATTAGTCTACTCTTTTTCCGGATGTCTTTAATGTGATCATGGCATTGATCTCCCCTTACACAAACCAGCCTCTTATTGTCCCCATCCGACCGACTAGCATCGTTTCTTGAGACCACCCTAGCAAATGGCGTCAAGGTTGTCGAAAAGGTTATAACAAATAAGTTCATGTTTCATTTGATAGCAATATATGCATTGGGGTGTTTTCGCAATTTCAGCTGCACACCTGTACCAAAATTACCTTGAATAGCCCCCCAACCCCTGTGAGACTAGTGAAAGAATGAATTTTAATGTTAAACAATTAACCTGAAAACTGTTTATCAATCTGATGTCTTTTTTTCATAAAAAAAATGTCACAAAATTTTTGGGCCACCATTATGCTATTTGGGCCAGTGACTAATTTTTTACTGGCCCAAACAATTTTTTTCGAGCCTAAAGGCTGGCCCTCATTTCAGGCACTGAAAATGTCGGGTGAGCTATTCTCATCTCTTGTGGCTGTCATCGTAAATTTGTCAAATTTTATTCAACTCCTGTAACCACAGATCCAATTTGAGCTAGAGTTTGGTGGAATCCTTTCAGAAATGTGCGAAGTTGTAGGTGAAATGTTGCTGGGAATAGGCAGAGCATATAGAAGAATAACACATACAAACTATCCTATAAAATTATATGATTATCCCAGAAATTTGCATGTAGTATAATAAATTATATTCCTCTTCTTCGAGTGCCCTGTCACATGTCGTTGGTGATCATTTCTCTGTACTTCTTTCTGTCTCTCATGCTCACCTAGTATATCATATTGGGGGATTTAATTATTCAAAAGATTTTAAAATGTAATTCCAATTTGTTGTAATATCATTTCAAATTATGTCATGTAATTCATTCTATCCCTAAATTTTGACAAGAATAAAGGTTCAGTCTATTAGCATATGGCCATATTTCTTGCATGAGAAGTCAAAGAGAGATTTTAATAACGGACCTGCCAATAAATAAAAATGGTCTTCACTATTTTTTCTGTAGACAGCAGCACAATACATAAACTAGAAAAAATAATTCAGAAAATGGAGACGATTCTCTTAATAAAAAAACGTAGATTTTAATTTTTTTGCTAGAAACCATGACATGTGGTTTCTCAATATTTGCTTAATTTCAAAATAGATTAAAGGTTTAAAAATTTGTTTTGGAATCGTCTTTAAAAGTTAAAAAGTAGATTAAATTTTTTTGCTAGAAACCATGACATGCAATTTAAAGCAAACATGGCATAGATGGTCCTTAGGTGTTCCCTTTCAAAATGGCTTTTCCTTTTTGGGGCCAACTTTGAGCCAGTTGAGCGATTACAGGCTCCTAGGAGCCTCTAGTTTTTGCATAGTTCTAAATAAGAACTGAAAAATTTACTGGTCCGAGCAAAGTATTACTGGTCTTGGGCTGGAGGACCGGTGCTTATCGTGAGGACTGCATACATAATTCAATGCATTATATAACCATATCATTGATCAGATTAACACTACACAAACCAAACCCTGAATACACTTGAAACCTGTCTACTAATGGCTGGAACAGTATCTTAGACAAATCTGGTTCAGATAAATTTCTCTCTATTTAGTTGTTAAAATACTCTATTAACTGTCAAAGATATACTATAATGTAGATGGCAGATTCAGAATAGTATCTCTCTCTGTTTTCAGGCCCTCGAGATCATGTACCAATAGAACCTCAAAAACTTGTTGACACCATATCACGACAACTAAATGTTATCCAAGCCGGAGATGATTGCGAACATAATTTAGTGTTTGGTGGTGAGAAAAAAGTTTGTTTGATGTGTCAGTTCCAAAAACGTCGAACAAAAGCCGGATGGAAAGTGTATTCTCGGCATAAATGTGACAAGTGTGATGTTTCATTATGTAGAAGTGGCTTGGTTTTCGATTGTTTTAAACTTTATCATGAAATGAAACCAGGTTCTACAGTAGAAAGTGGGAATACAGTTCAGTTTCCATTATCAGGAGGCTCTGCTCCAAGATCATCTAGAAATTATAATCTAACTCTGTCCCAACTACCTTCAAATACACAAGGAAATACAATGACATCCTCTGTTCTTGCTTCCCATGATCCTTTGCAGTATTCGATAGAAGAGAATGTAAACAGCAATATTCAGGGGCCCACAATGGAGAAAATTACATTTCCGTTTAAATATAACTTTGACTTTAGTTAAAAGGAAAAATATTCAATTTTTTTATGTGCAATGTAGAGTCAGATTCATTTATTACTGTTCGTTTTAAAATTATTGATATTATCATTTATTTATATGTTGATACTTAAAGGCAATATTGTATAGCATGTCATGTGTAAGATTGTTTTACTTTTACCTCATTTGGACCAAAGATCCATTTGAGGTATTTTCATCGCTTTGTTCATCATCGTCTTTTTGTCTCTTAACTTTTGAAAAACCACAGAGCTAGATGGAACCAAAAAATGGCAGAAGTCCTACTTTGAATATCAATAATAAAAGACTTTTCCTCATAACTATAATTGAACCCAATTGTAACAATGCATGAGTAACCAGGTAAGCAATACAGACTCAGTTGAGCCTCTTGTTGTCTGTTCAATTGTCCTTTTTTGCACCATTTCTTGTTTAATTTTTGAATGATATTAAAATACTTTAAAGAACATATTACTTCTTCCTTTGACATACACACAAATATGTTGTGATGATGTTGATATACAAAGTTGAGTATCGATGTCCACTTTTTTCAAGGCTTTTATATTAGCAGAAGACAATTTCAAATACAGTAAAACCTGCCCATATGGTCACCTCTATTAAGCAGTCACCTGTATTAAAAGGTCAACTTTTTCTTGTCCTGTCATGCAAAGTATTATATGAAATTAACTCTTTTAAGAGGTCACCTGTCTTATAAGGCCATTTTTAGCTTTTGGCCAGGTGAGCTTTTGCCATCACTTGGCGTCCGTACGTTATAAACTTTCACATTTAAATCTTCTCCTCTGAAACCCCTGAACCAAATTAAACCAAACCTGGCAGGGTGGGTCCCTTTCAAAATTGTGTCAGACAGACCTGCCCTCCATTCAAGATGGCTGCTGTTACTAAAAATAGAAATTTATTCAATTGTCCATTACTGCTTTATTATAAATCTAAATGAGCTCAAATTTTAACTGCAACTACATAGCAATGAGTAGTTTAACATATATTCTGGGTTTTTCTTTGAGATTTTTTTCAGCCAGTTTATTCCGTTTAGGAATATTATGAGATAAAAATCACATCAAAATCTTTTGCTCAGAAATTTAAGTTGAAATGATCTTTGGGTGGCCCACTTTCAAAATTATGTGTAACACCCCCATTTTCTATCAACTTTAGATGTCAAATTGAAAACCAGGTGAGCAATTACAGGCTCCTTGTAGCCTCTAGTTTCTTTGTCCCAATGGTGACCTCTTAATACAGGTTTGACTGTATCGGGATCCAGCATAATATAAACTATCTTTTATTCTCTTTCACCATTTTCATCTAAGCATGAAGATTACACTACAGGGGAGGGGCCGTCTTGGCCGTGATCATATGGTGGTTGGGTTTTATAACTACCTAGCCTATGCAATCAGTGCCTATCACCACTAACGTGAGTTTGAACCCTGCTCAGGCGAGGTGTAATCAATACAACATTATGTGATAAAGTTTGTCAGTGACTTGCGACAGGTCGGTGGTTTTCTCCAGGTTCTCCGGTTTCCTCCACTAATAAAACTGACTGCCATGATAATAACTGAAATATGGTTGAAAGTGGCATTAAACACCATCAAACAAGCAAACAACACTACAGGGTATTAACAACAGATGGATGTTGTATATCAGCAGTTTGCTTGTTTCCGAATCTGAATGATACTCATTGATTCATAATTGTTTGACACCTGTAAAATCTACTATGTCCTTTAGCAATGAAATAATTGTTTACATTAATTACAGCTGACTCATTATTGGAAACTTCTGTTGAAGTGAGTTTAAACCAATAGCCTAATACAAGTCGTCCATTCATACATTCTGTTCTGAAATACTGAATAACAACCAGTCACTCGATCATTGATATGTTGTATTACTAGTACTACAGTCTTCACTCTAACCTACTTACCCGAAGCTGGGGACAAGTAAAACTTGATTCGGATAAGCAAAAATTATGAAAGAATTTGTTTGAATAAATAGAAAATTTTCCTAAATTTGGCTTTTGGGCAAGTAGGTAAAAAAAGAATTGAGACAAAGACTGTTGATGTGTTGTATTACTGATACTAATAGTAATGAGTAATCAGCTGTTGGAATAAAAAAGGAGAATGGTGTATTTATTGTATAAATGATTGTGCCTTATAAAGGTCTTTTGAAGTTTGGCAATGTATTTATCACATTTGAGACTAAGGTTGACAATTTACATTACCGGTAAAAAGGAGGCACAATATGCTCAAATATCTGTTGTGGATACATGTGCATTTGCATATTGACTTTCCTTCACATCTATTTTAGCCAGTTTTTTGACATGTCAGTGTGTAGCATACAGTTGTATGACATTCAGTTATGAAGAATAAATGGGTACATGTGACTTTTTTAAAACATAAATCAGTTAAATACATACAAGTTTCAAAGAAGTGATGCTTATTATACACTGATGCATGCATTAGTTACGATACTTAAAGAAGACCAGATGGAGCATTTATCAACAGAAGTAAAGAGTACCTATCAATCGCTGGCAAGGGGGGCAGTTTCACCCTTGTTTAGGGCATGAGTTATGCTCATTATTGAGAACCCTATTTTATGACTGAAATGTAGAACAGCAATAAAAGTGTTATTCTTTTACTTTAATTTGTGTCTAGTTGTAAAGTTAGATTGTCACTCATGTTCATTTACATCCATATCAATTCTTCTAAATGAAAACGCCAAACCGATGCACATTTTTCATCTTTGATTTCAGGTCTCTTGAAGATTCCCATAGAAACAAACCCTTTGTCTTTCTACCAACCTGTCGACAAACACCAGGACACAATTCAACCTTCAACCAAGGTTGTTATTAATAACCCAAAGTTTTGGACTATACCATTACGATGTTTTATGGGGTGTAAGCAAGAAGACTTCATCTGTTCATTGGATAATTTTGCCTCTTTGCCACCTCTGACTAAAAATTTTTATATTCCGACAGATGTTATTTCAAACGCATTGAATGCCTGTGGCTTTCCTAAACAGAGGCATAAATTTGCTATTAATCTTTTTAGACATGTATGTACTATTGGCGAAGCACACGGTAGAAATGTAACAGGAAAAAGTTATCAGCCAGGAATTGTAAAAGATAGAATCTGTCCGACAAAGATTGAAGCTATTTATAGTTTATGTTGCGATTATTTCCCTTCAAACCCAGGTGAAGAAGATGGAGATTGGAGAACGGTTGTTTCTGCACTACACAAAGCTATATGGGCAGTTGAAAAATTTATTCAGAATTTTCTTGATATAAGTCCAATAGCAGGACTACAAAATGAATATTCATGATGTTTTGTTGAAAAAAAAATCTTCTGAAGCCATGTGCTTGGAAGGTCTATATTGTAGTGAAAAATGATTATGGAGAGTTGTCTCTCTTTGAATATTCTTTTATTGAGAGTTGTCTCTCTTTGAACATTCTTTGTAAAGATGACAATGATGAGAGAAGAACGGAAATGTGTTTTTGTGTGTGACTCCATTACATAATTAATATTATGCATGGACATTTTTTGTACATTTAGTGTTTTTTTGTGTTTTTATTGATGTAGGGAGTATTTCGGATAGAAATGTTCTACAAATATTTGACATGGGACAACCCATGACCTCTCATCTTTCAGCATCAGAGGTTAATGAATTTTTTAGTGGTGGTGTTTCATATTTTGCTGCCTTGCTGTTTGAAAGAAAAAAAATATGGGGTTACTAGAAAGTGGGTAGGCATAATGGTGAGAAAACCAAAGGAGAATTTTGTACCTATGTATTCACAAAACCCTGTTGTTGAAAATGCCCCATCAAATGAGGAGTGAAAATGATTTTTTTTAGATTTTATATCTAGTATTGGAAGTTGTAATAGGAAATTTAAGACACAGAAACATTAAGTTTAAATCTTTGCTTTCAGATGCAATGATGGTCCAAACAGAAACTGTCTGGTCTGAAATACACTGTGGATATGTTACCAAACAACAGAAAACTTCTTCTAAAGTTGTTGTAAATGATCCCTCATTTTGGTTTATACCATTACGAGCATTTATGGGTAGTAAACAAGAAGATTTCATTGGTTTATTGAATAATTTTGACAAATTACCTCCCCTGACAAAAGAATTTACTATTTCTCCCCAGCTGGTTTCAATTGCAAGGGACACTTGTGCATCACAACGTCAGAAGTTTGCTCTCAAATTATTTCGAGAAGTCTGTTCTGTTGGAGAGACATTCGGCCGAAATGTAACCGGTAGAAACTACCAACCAGCTGGTGCTATGAAAAAAGATAGAATTAATCCACATAAAATTGATGCTATTCATGAATTATGTTGCCAATATTTCCCGTCTCGGCCTGGGGAAGAACTGAAAGATTGGAGAACAATAATACGTACTTTAGATAAAGCTCGATGGCGAGTTGACAAATTTATACAAGACTTTCTGGACATCAGTCCAATTATTAATTTACAAAACGTGTCAGAATATTAATGAAGCTGACCCCTGATGCGACCTTTAACGGAGTGTTGTTAGATCTTCCACGTGGTGACTACAAAACAACCGATAGAAAATAGGGAACAAGTGCGGAGATCTAATTTTAATTAGATTGGATATTAATATTGATTGGGATTCCTATGAGTTAAACTTGTCAAAATAGTTTATTGATAGGAAATACGATATATTAATTAATGTTAAAAACATAATTGTAAATATTAATTTAGGAGATTACACAAATATATATGTTATATGATTTTTGTTTTATATTTTAATTCGTAGTTTTTGTCATGTTTAGTTCATGTTCAAGTTCAAAATAAACTTGCATTTTGACTTATGGATGATCCTTTATGTTATATTTTGAATTTGATACTAACTAAAGTAGCTGCCATCAGGCTTCTTAGCTTAAGAGCAGCTGTAATAGTAGGGATGAAGTCTGATCTTAAAGTACTTGACAGATTGAATTAAAACCTTGCATACAGTATCTGTGACCAATATTCCATTTTATTTTTTACATTCCATGGTACAGCGTTATTGATTACAATGCTGCTTACCAAGCTGTATCAAAGGTGGTTTCTGAAGAATTTACTAATCTCCTTTTCCACTTCAATCTCAAGCTCTTGACTAGATCCTTTTTCTCATGTTGAAACATTTTATTATGAGGTACAGTTTTTATTCTATTTTATGAATGGACCTGAGGTTTTGTTTTTGCCTTTTTTGAATTTTATTGGAATTGTAACCTTGATTTCTTAATAATGCATATATACACTTGGCCATAAGTTAGGGACCACCAGTTTTTCACTGTAACTAAAATATTTTTCTCAAATGTGTGAAAAAATCTGCAGTTGCGCACAACAAAACTTTTTATGGATGAATACAATATAACCCAGACCACCAAAAACGATCAGGTATTTATTCAAAATTAAGCAACCGGAAGTACTATAGCTCGCAGAAGTGAGTATGCAAAATTGAACAAAAAATTAAGTGAAAAAAGTTTCAGTTTGGACTTCTGTTAAATAAACTTGCACAACCAAAACACGTGTAATCTGGTTGGAAGATGGAATCCAATCAATTTTCAACATTATTACTCATGATAAAGTCAATAACGAGTATAACCGCCTCGCATCCTGTACAGTTCCTGAAAACGTCTCCTAATTCCGTGAATCAAGCGTCTCAGTCTGTATTGAGGGTACTGTTGCCATCCCTGAAGCAAAGCAGTCCCTAATTCCTGAATGTTTTGACACTTCGGGGTACGTGCGTTCACTTTTCGTACTAGATAGTCCCATAAATGCTTTATCGGATTCATATCCGGTGACATGGCTGACCAAGGTAGTAGCTCTATTGCCTCCTGTTGCAGATAGTCTTGCACTATACGGGTTATGTGGTCTAGCATTGCCATCCATCAGAATTGGTCGACTTGCTAATGGATGACCATCAAAATGAGGCACAACTAATGAGCGCAGGATCTGATCACGGTACTTTTGTCCTCTTAAAGTCCCATCAATGACATACAAGTCAATCTTACAGTTTAGAGAAAAGCATCCCCAAACAGTAAAACCACCTCCACCAAACGCAGTTGTGCCCACAATATGTTCCTGTTGAAATGTTGTATTTCTCGATCTCCATACTCGGACGTAGCCATCAACTGGATTCGACAAAAACGACTTTCATCCGACCAGTGCACTCTCTTCCACGACCTGATATTCCATCCTATATGGTCACGTGCCCATTGAAGCCTGGCAGTTTTGTGGCGTATTGTCAGTAGCGGACGTTTTATCGGTCGCCTAGCACGAAACCATCCGCTGTTAAGACGTCTATTGACGGTCCGTCTGCTAATGCGCCCGTTGACAATCCATTGGCTTTGCAGCATGTTTGTAGTGCTGAATGGTAGCTGTCTGGCGAGTCTTTTAAGGAGTCTATCTTCTCTTGGAGTCATTTTCAGAGACCTTTCTGTCCTTTGGCGTTCTTTTACACTCCCGGTTTGGTTCACACGCTGCTTCAATCGAACAATGACCGAGTGGCTTACATTGAATCGTTCAGCAGTCTGTCTTGTAGGACATATCACCCCTTACCATTCCAATCGCTTGCCATCTCTCTGCATCTGACAGTTTTCGACGTGCCATGTTGAAATAAAGCTTAGAAAGTTTAAAGTTTCACCTGCACTGCACGTGTAGATACCGGTTAGAAGTCCCCGCCAAACCTGAGTTTTGCAAAGGTACAGGTGAACTTATAAAAACCTGTTTCATCGTTCTTTAACTGATCGATCGATAACAAATTACAGGTACCAAGAAAGAATATATGTTTATGTATAAGACATATATATTCTAACAGGAAAAAAGTGCGATGTAAAAAATATTTTCCATTTCAAATTTGGTGGTCACTAACTTATGGCCAAGTGTATATATAATCTTGGAAGCCTTGTTCAAAGGGATCATACAGACTGGACTTTCAAACTTAATTGTCCGAAGTATTTGATGCTCTATATATATTGTGAAAATATTGCTATTCATGGGGTGTTCGTGGATTTCATTGTTCACTAAGACACAGAAATGAGAATCCAAAGAAATAGAACACCTTCATTATTTGAAACCACAAGTAAATGTACATGTACTTTCACAGTACATATCAGGGGGTAGCTTTTAAAAACCCCTTTTCACCATCTTTACAAGATGTCAGCATTTTGTTATGAGATGCTCAGAAAAATCAAAATATATGAATGATATACTGCCTTGTACACAAACCAATTGTATTAATATTCACTTTTAATAACATCTTTTTGTAAAATGCTACTAATTACTGATTAAGAGCAAGACCTTTTGTTTTCAGATCAAGTTAAGTATGTAATTCCATTCCAACAGCTGCCATCTGACCAGTTCAAGTATGATGCCAAACAATTAAGGCCAGATCAAACCGGTCATCTGTATCTGGATTCATGTGGTTCTTCCTCCTCCTCCAGGGACCAGTCCGAGCAATTCCTGTTCGATCAACCACATCCAGTTTGTCAACCACAAGCAGCTAAAAAGACCAAAGTTGAAATTTCAAATCCAAAATTCTGGCATCTACCAATGATGGCTTTGATTGGAATTCATGCCGAGGACTTACGTCATAACATTGATAATTTAGTAACTTTGCCACCTGCAGCAGAACCATTTATAATACCCCAGGATGTTTTATCTTCAGCATTGGCATCTTGCTTGTCACAAAGACATCGTTTTGCCACAACCGTTTTGCGTCATATATGTACAATCGGAGATGTATACATAGGAAATGTTTCTGGGAAATTTTTCCGGGCTCCAGGTCACATGGTAAACAGGAAGATTTGTCCAATAAAGATGGATGCCTTAGAAAAAATATGCTTTGAATTCTTTCCTAGTTCTGATAAAGATAGGGAAAAAGATTGGAAAATAGTTGTGACGGCTTTACACAAGGCTGTTTGGTATGCCAGAAAATACATACGCAATTTATTGGATATAAGTGCAATTGAAAAGGATCTTATGGCATCAAAAACTGCATGCAGATGTGATATATAATGACTATATATCAAGTTGTATATAATATTGTTCAGTGTTCTGTATCAGTGTTTTGAAACATACATTGGATCAGTTTGGAGATATTGTTGCCAAGGGAACCTATATATACACATGTACCTAGAGCATATTGACATTTGTTTGTACATATCTGAACTACATTAAATTTTCTGGGCTGTCGTGGTCATAATCGCATGGTAGTTGGATTTATAGCTACCCATGCAATTAGTGCCTATCACCACTGATGTTGTGAGTTTGAATCCTGTTCATGGTGAGGTGTACTCGATACAACATTATGTGATAAAGTTTATCAGTGACTTGAGGCAGGTCGGTGGTTTTCTCCGGGTACTCCATTTTCCTCTACCAATAAAACTGACTGCCACGATATAGCTAAAATATTGTTGAAAGTGGCGTTAAACACCAAAGTGTGCCCACCCATAAAATTTTCAACTTATACCTGTACCTAAATTTATGAGCGACATTTTGTTTGGATATTTCCAAATAAGTTTTCCCCAATTTTATTCTATGAATATATATTTATAAAACAAAAATTCAAACTAATGATCCCAACATCTTACCATGCAATACAGTAAGTGAACTACTTGGTACTGATTTTATTTAAAAAAGTTCAACAGTGCACTTTTTTCAGTACTACAAGTACATGTATCAGATTTTTAAATTGATATTATAACCAGATAACCCACCTAAAATGAACTTTGGTACCTCCTGATTGAGCATTGTATAAGGTATTCTTGAAAATTGTTCAAATTTTAATAAAAAGTACCATCTGTAAATAGTTAAGTACTGGTACACTTGAAAATTATTGTAAGCCCTGGTCATGTATAATTTACCATTAAAACATTTTTCTGAGTTTGTTTTTATTCTTCTAATATTTTCTTCCGTTTATGCAGTAAATGAATCTTCCCAAATATGCATCAACTTTTTGCACTGGACATCAAACAACTGACAACCAACTAACCAACCAATTGTATGGTAAATGAATACTTGTATCAATCTTTTGTCTTTCTTGAATATCGTAAAATTAAAAAAAATCAGTGGTATGGAATAATTTACTGTTTTTTCCATGCGTCATAAATGTCATTGATTCTATTACGGTATAGATTTGTTTTAAACAAGTTGTCCTTGTTCTGAAATTGTTCCATTTGTACATTTTGTTGTTTCTGTTTTTATATAATTACAGTAAGTCGGCCTTTTCTCGATTTATTTGATTTATTTCACTTGACCTTACTGCAGTGTGCACAGGTGTACAGTTATTATTGATTTACATAGTGGTAAAATGTTGGAAGGATTAAAAAAAATATTCTAGGTCCATAAGAACTTAATTGATTCAGCTGGTGGAAAAAGATCATATATTGAGTTGAGAGATATTGAAAGAAAAATCAATATAAGACGTCAGCACTTGGATGGAGTTAGGGACGTTCGTTTGGTTCTTAGATAAATAACCCCTTTCACACCCTTTTCTATTTTGGGATTTGGTAGCAAGAATGTGTCAAATTTCTTCCCTGTGATAGCAGAACACAATCATTTCAAGAAGATTTAATTTTGAACAAATTACAGTGTTTCCCAAGGCAAATTGAAGTTGAATGGGCATTCGGTAAAGGAGTACGAATTACTGGACCCAGCATCAAGTTTACAGGACATTCATACTCCACAGAGGATGTGCTCAGATTCCTACTAACCTTTTACTGGACCAAACCAATTTATACTGGACATTACCACATGTCCGACTGACCTTGGGTATGACTGAAATTAAGAAATATCATAAAGACAACTTGAAAATGATCGGCCTATACTCCAAAAGTTTTAGGTGCTGCTGATATCTGCCTTATCATGTGATAGTAATGGTGGACAGGCAGATGCTATTTATAGCTCGTAGTAAATGTGTAAACTACTATTAAATGTGAAAAAGTGAGCTTGGGATCAGGGCCGTCTTAACAGCATTATAGGCCCCCGGGCAAAGCAGTGCACTGGGCTCATACATACACAACTACTCGCAGGAATAAAACTGTAAATGTCGATAAAATTAAACATATATTTATTGTATTGGTACTTCCAAGAAAATCAGTGTTTAAACATTAAAAAACATACAGTACACAACATACATATATTAGCATGGGCCCATATGATCGTGGGTCATCCAGGTAACTGCCAAGCATGCGCTGTGTTAAGACGGCACTGCTTGGGATATTATTAGAATAGAGGTGTTGAAAAGAAATCGTCAGTTCTCTGATTTTAATATACAGTAATTTGAATTATTTTAATTGTTGTTTTAAATTTGTGTATTGTATTCTGTAGATGAAAATAAAATCATAAATTTTAGGCCTTCCAATAAGGGGCGGCGGTACCAGGTACTTTTACCTGACTAAAATGGTTTTTGGTACCTCTTGATTTTAAAGAGTATTTATTGTATAAGATATTCCTGAAAATTGTTCAAATTTTAATGAAAAGTACCACCTGTAAATAGTGAAGTACTGGTAGATGTCACTTGAAAAATATTGAAAGCCCTACATAATAGCATAAGAATTGAAACTTGATACTGTTACTGTATCTCAACTAATTAAAATAAAAATAATTGTATCTATTGTAAATTAATGGCTACTGTATGTTATCTAGAATGTAAAGGCTATTCTTATTGTAATATTTTGACCCAGAATGAACTTTTGTATTTTGACCCAGAATGACCTTTTGTACCTTGTGTTATCAGTAGCATATCCAACATACAGCACACCAGTAGGCAGGGGGAGGGGATTTGTATTGGCTGTCTTTTTAATTTTCTGTCTTTGTTCTGTGTCTGCTCAATTTTCGAACATGTTGAATGATCTTGCCCTGAGAGACCTCAAAGTAGATTACCTTTCTTTGGTTGACTGTCTGCTGAAGTCCCTGTAAAGGTACCACATGTTTGTTTTGTGTTATATGAGGTGTAGGAGTAGCTGTTTGTTTTGTTGATATTGGTTGAATTGTTGACCATCACTATGTACAAATGTACATTGTAAACCTTCTTTTCATTATCATAATTTCTGCCATGTTTCAAAGCACAACCAGGGGCCATTGTGGCTGTTATCGTATGGTAGTTGGATTTACAACTACCTATGCAATCAGTGCCTATCATTACTAATGTCTCGATCCTCTACCAATAAAACTGACTGCCATAATATAACTGAAATTTTGTTGAAAGTGTCATTAAACATCATCAAACAAGCACAACCACATTTCATAAAATCAAATGTATTGGTTTGTATCTCTTTGTTTGAATGATTCAATTGTCAAAAATGTGTGGAATGTGAACTGGTATGGTTGGTTACTGAGTATATAGCATACAACCTTATAATGTGTTGGTAACTGGACCATATTTCAGAAAATCAAAACTTCTAGTTTGTCTCTTTAACTGATTCAACGGTCTGAAATGTGTCGAATGTGAACTGGTTATCAACAGATTTGTACAGATGTGGATCAATGCTAATGTTTGATATTCAAAAAGGGACATTTTGAAAACTTTGTTAAATTTATCCAAATGAATTGCATGCCTCATCCTCAACTTGCTGGGGGGCTTTATATTGTATGGATGTAAAGGTTAAACTAATGGTTTATATTGGATTTGCGAAAAAGGTCTGTTTTATATTCTGGATTATAATGGTATTTTTTATATTTAGAGGTTCGTGGGACTTCAAGAAAACTGAGTCACTGTATTTTAATGGCGTGGTGGATATTTTTAATGACTCCAGGTTTCTTTATCCTTTCAGGCAACTATGTTAACGCACAAGCTCAGAAGAGTCGACTTCAACCGACTGTAAAACCATTGAAAGGGGTCGATGTAGATGGTCTTTCTAAGGGTTCAAGGACTTCTGGTTCATATGTTGTTGGGTCAAGTTGGGATGGTATTCAGGATGTAGGATTGAAAGTATCTGCAGGCGATGTTCAGGCAACGATTAAAACTCAACTACCCTCGAGTGATTACCACTCCAATGCAGGACACATTGGGTCCTTAGTTGATTGTGCTTCTCATGCAAGGCCTTCCGTATCATCGGCTGAAAATTACAATCAGTTAAGATCCTTAGGTTGTTGTGGTGATGGTCATATTCCAGTTAATATGCAGGGGGTCAGGAAAGGGTGTGTGTACTGTCAATTAACAAAATCAAAAACAAGATCTGGGTATTGGGTATACACCCGTTACAGGTGTGGAGAATGTGAGGTACCCCTTTGTATGCCTACTGCTGAAAGAGACTGTTTTCAATTATATCATAAATATCTGAAAGATGGAAATCTCCAGCCTCCCAAGTTGTTCCCCGATTCAAGTTCAGTTCGTCATCAGGTAGAAATGGACCGTTCTCAGCGACCAACACTTGTTCCATTCTCTCAAATTCATGATGACTCTTCCACTATTCATAACACAAGAAGGGATCAATCTGCTATGAACTTGTTTCCTCATTTTCCATGGCAACAGCCTATATTCCCAGGATCTCAGATGAAAAATACTTCTTCACCTACTGAACAGAAAGATGAGAAGTCAGAAATGTATTTATTGAAGGATGATTCAACAAAATAAATAAAATTGTTACCATGGTTACTATATGATATTATATTTAGTGAGGTCAGTACAATGAGGAATTAGTGTACAAAATAAATCTTTAGTATAGCTTTATCCAAATATAGTGACTTGAAAATGCCTACTTAGTGAATTTAATATGATTTAACAAATGCATATGACTATAGACATGTACTGCAAGTCTGCAAGCATTGTTATAGTAGAGATAAGTAAACTGTCTATATTATACACAAGATCTATAACATTTACTGTGTCAATTTAAAAGTTTAAATTATATACATACTACTTTTCTAACGTTTTTTTTTTAGCTCACCTTGCCAAAGGCAATGTGAGCTTTTGCCATCACTTGGCATCTGTCGTCTGTTAACTTTTCACATTTTAATCTTCTCTGAAACCCAGCCAAATGAAGTGAAGTGAAACTTGGAAGTATCTATAGAAGGTCCTCTCTAAAGATTGCACATTTTGTCCCGATCCATTAACAAACATGGCCACCACAGGCAATTCTTGTTTCTGATTGGCCGATTTAAAAAAATCTTCTCCTCTGAAACTGCTTGGCCAAATGAACCGAAACTTGGTAGGATGCATCTATGGAAGGTTCTCTATAAATATTGCTCATTTTGTCTTGATTGGTTAGCAAACATGGCCACCACAGGCAATTCTTGTTTCTGATTGGTTGATTTCTAAAAAATCTTCTCTGTTAAAAGAAAGATAACTCTTGCCATTATCTCCCTTAGAAATTAACTAATGCTGATATAGTGTAACATGTTTATTCTATACATTATAAGTAGGTATTCACATTTTAATATTCTTTTTAGCAAACCTTGCCAAAGGCAATATGAGCTGTTGCCATCACTTGGTGTCCGTCGTCTCATCCGTTTACTTTTCACATTTTAATCTTCTCTTCTGAAAACCCTCAGCCAAATGAACTGAAACTTGGTAGGAAGCATCTATGGAAGGTCCTCTCTAAAGAGTGCACATTTTGTTATGATCCATTACCAAACATGGCCACCACAGGCAATTCTTGTTTCTGATTGGCCGATTTTTAAAAATCTTCTCCTTTGAAACCGCTTGGCCTAATGAACCGAAACTTGATAGGAAGCATCTATCTATGGAATGTCCTCTATGAAGATTGCTCATTTCGTCCCGATCAGTTAACAAACATGGCTACCACCGAAACTTGATAGGAAGCATCTATGGAATGTCCTCTATGAAGATTGCTCATTTCGTCCCGATCGGTTAGCAAACATGGCCACCACATGCAATTCTTGTTTCTGATTGGTCGATTTCTAAAAAATCTTCTCCTTTGAAACTGCTTAGCCATATGAACCGAAACTTGGTAGGAAGCATCTACATGTATGGAAAGTTCTGTATTAAGTTTCCTCAAAGCAGAATGAAAGGTGAGCAACCCAGGCTCAGTGGGAGCCCACTGAGCCTCTACGTTGTTGTTGATGAAGAAATCTGGTAATAAGAGTGTTGATATGTGTGGGCTGGAGAGTGATCAATGAGGCATTCAAATGTTGAAATGATTCAGATGATCAATGAAACTTTAGAATGACTTTATATGCTATGAAATATTAAGCTTACCTACTAGTATAAATATAAATATTTACATGTTTGGAATCTCATTAATAGGATTGAATATTTGTTGGGTTTTGTTTTTGTAGATGCACTAACAAGTGAAGACTTCCACTCCCACTCCCACATGGGATCATGTCAGGTAGCCTCTTTTATTCATCTATGATTGTCCAATCATATGTGAGACAGTTGAATAATATTGACAAATTGAAGAACAGCTGTGAACTTATACTCTGTTTTTATATATCTCAATTTATGGCAGACTGTCTGTTGAAATATGACCCTGATATAACCCTATACAGGATGTTGCTAGATGTTAGTGCTAATGAAGAAAAATCCAACAAAAATCTACTTTTAATTAGATTGTACAAGTTTGTAAAATTCTATTTCAAATATAGCCACTAATACTTGAGAAAAAAAATTGCTGCTAATATAGTGTTGAAAGTGAAGTTTGCTCACTCCTGACAGCAAAAATATAAGCTTTTCTATAGTGGTGGTTGTGAAAATAGGTATTTCACTATTAAACAGGATAAAACTGGTTTGCTGTCCACATCATTGCTTTTATACTCTGGTTTTATTATATGAATTGACTTGTTACTTTCATAATTGATAAATTATTTTTAAGAAGACAGATCAAGATAATATTTTTGTACAGTTTGGTGTCCATTTCATTATTTCATTTTTTCAGAAAAATGGAAGTATTCACTGTTATGATTTTAGTAAAGTTATTTGATGTAGAATTTGTGATGGTGCATTCTGTGTAATTAAAATGTGTAATAAACAAATAAACTTGAAGCATTTAACATATTGTACTGTATCTGCCTGTCTATGTGATTACTTAATCCATCTCCCTATCAACCTGATTATTTGTTGCATCAGTCCCTCAGTCTGATTACTTGATGCTTCAACATTTTGGCATGATTTCATGATGCATCAACCTATTGGAGTGCCAACTTGATACACCAGCCAATCGCCCCGATAATTAGAAGAATCAGCTTCTGTGTGTGTTAACTGTGTGTCAATCGGCATTCTGATTGGTGCATCATATAATCTGCATGCTGATTAGTGAGTTTTAATTGTTGTATTTATTCAGTATTAGTAAAACTAAAAAAGAGTACATGGGGTATTAATTGCCTTGATATCGATCTGTGTTCTTTGTCATTTTTCTCATTTCCTTTTTCTCCTGGTGCCAATACATGTATTTTTATTAAATAAGCCCTTAAGACGAATGAAATCGCCCCTTTTAATTTTCGAATCGAGGTGTTTACCTTGTTGGAATTCAATGGACGACTTATATTTATGAACACAATATTTTGAGGTTTCTTTTTGTAAAACAGTGCGAGTATGTGACATCTTTTTATGTCGACTATCCCTACTGTTTATGAAATTGTATCAACATTTTTAATTCAGAATTATTGAATCATGTTTGCTCATGAGTTTTTATGTAGAGGAACTCAATTTGTATCTGTATCTATTGTTTGCATGGTCATCTTTTAAAGGTCGAAGGTCACTGATGCACTCTCTGAATACAAAAAAAGTATTAAGATATTGTGGGGTTGAAAATGTAAGTAAAATTCCAGTTGTCTGTTCTAACACTTCCATTTGCGATGGACGATGGACGGAATTTATTGGCATTGCCATATTCATAGGAAATACCTTTGGATATCTATCGATTGTGAGACATTTAATAATGTCAAACTAATTACATGCATAATTTGGAAACTGTGTATATGTAATTTGTTGAAAATGTCAGGTCAACGGAATTCCCAAATGTTTGTCGAAAAATGTCAGGTCAAAAGTGATGAAATGCTTTAAATTGAGACTGCGAAAATTGAAATATTGAGGAGAAAAAAACCGATCAACATTAAGATAATTTATTTTTAAACACGTTTTCATGAGAATTTAAAGCTCTCTTTCTTGTTTCAGACATGGTCGATGTTCCCACTACGCATTCTCACAAAGGGTTATTTCCGGTTTCGATGGCTACTGATTCCTTAACGCACGAGATTGTCCGTAACGAGAGTAACAAACCTAGACTTTGTTACTTATGCAAGATCAATAATACCAAAACTAAATCAGGGTGGAAAGCTTATTCTAGATTTCATTGTAAAATATGCCAAATAAATTTATGTATAGGAGAAAGAGATTGCTTTAAAGTATTTCATATGTTATTAGAACGAAGACATATTGGAAGAGATCACATGACATATAGAACTAGTCATGTGACAGATTCAAATGTTGAAAATCCGTATGATGAATTTAAGTCAATTACTGGATTAGAAGATGCACTAAATTATGAACCTTATCAACCAATGGTTAAGGACAATGAAAAGTTGTAGAATGTTTTTTTAACACATGGAATACAAAATTGACTTCATTGGCTTCATTCTTCAGATTGTATATTTACTATCATCTTGCATCACATTTGCCACATTTTTTAAGTTTTATTTTTATGTTTGAACTCTACATATTTAACAGTGTTGAGTGTTAGAGAAGTTATAAATCATTAGTCGTATTAGTATGGTATAGTTCCCGTCAAATGCCGAAGAGGGTAATACAAGTCTTGTACACGCATGTTATTTTTGTCGTAATCATGGAGTTAGTTTAGGATGGTGCATTTTATCTGGTGGTGGTAATTTTAGAGATGGGATGTTTCCTTGGTAACAAATTTAACGTTACCTTCTTTATGATTTCAGATTTTCCATCTCAGCGGAAATTGCTACCACCAGCTGCACCAAATCCTTCTCCTACCGCGGAGCACCGTCTTGTTCACAACGAGGGATACAAATACCGGCTGTGTGTGCAATGTCAATTTCATAAAATAAAAACAAAATCTGGATGGAGAGTTTATACACATTTTAAATGTGAGAAATGTAACGTTCCTTTGTGTAGGGACCAAGGAGCACAGAAAAGAGATTGTTTTGTACTTTATCATAGATGTATTTCTGAGAGTGGGATTAAAAGCGACAGTGAGCACTGGTTCCCAAGCCCATCCTCTGTATCTCTTAATGCTAGTATAGGACAAAGTGTCCATTCAATGTCTAGTATCCAAACAACAGCTTTAAAACCAAATTCAGTTCCAGGCACACACGCAATGTCTGCGAATCCCATTGTATTTCCACGGGTCATGCAACAACGTTTCCCGCCATATCCATATACAAGTGAATTTCCTTTTAAGTTCCCTCCAGATGCATGAAGTAGTGAACAAATATGAAGTGGAATATTTACATTTGTGTATATTAGAAAAAATACTGATGCATTGAATGTGAATTTCCTTTAAATTCCCTCCATATGTATGACATTGTATGGACAAATATGAAGTGGCCCATTTATATTAGAAAGGGAAAAAAACTTGTATTGAAATTGTATTTTCTTAAGAGCTGGTAACTTATCACATGTACTGTAGGATGTGACATATATGCAAGACGACAGTCGTGTGAATTGAATGGTATGAATTGCTCATATCCACGGTCGTGTATATAGACATTTTGTTTCAATGGTTATTATGTAATTTTAGTTGACATGTCTTTGCAATATTTTAACACTTATAATCAGCTAAATTGTCTGTAACTATGTGATGAAGAACTACAACTGACTTTTTATTAATTATTGCCCAAGTTCTGAAAGGTTCAGTTTTATGTTCAGCCAAGCTACTAATCAAGTTCCAGAAATGTTCTGTTTCACCCAAGCTACTACTCAAGTTCCAGAAATGTTATTTTCTTTTATATTCAGTTTCATCCAAGCCATTACTTACAAAATAACATCGGAATAAATAGCCAGTTTTGAAACTAGCATTCACTAGAATTTATTGAGTTCATATCAATTTTGTATTTGTTCATGCCCGCTTAATTTGTAATAATTTGAATGACTTGATTTACGCTTTTTAGTCTTGTTTTTTGTGATGAATCCCTGCTTTTGTTGTTAGACACTTCATAGAATACTAACTGGTTAATCCATGTACATTTGATTAAAAGGTGTTGGGCTTAGATAATTTTAGAACCTTTTCCACCAAAGGCAGAAATATGATAATATGACATATTTCTGCACCAATATTCAGGCTCAGATGGATACAAATACGATTTTGAACATTATTTAATCCTATTTGGGTAAGTAGGTATATATGACATAAATAATTTCCAATTGTCAATTTTGTTCCCTTTATTTGAATTTTGTTGATTTTTTTTAGGCCAAACAGACAAAAATTACTCTTTATTTAGCTACCTTCTTAGGCCATGACTTGTACATTTATTTTTATCACCTTAGAAACGTGTTAAATTAGATAATTGGATTCCCATGCTGCTTGTTTCAAACACAAGAGACATGTTTATAGAAATTAATATCAAAGAGAAAAGTCTGACTAGTATGATTTTATGTTTATTTGTTTGTAAATAGATATTATTATAAAACTATATTTTTATATTGAAGTTCAAATATTGTGTGGCCTTTTTTTAATGTGAACTGCAAGTATTATGTGGAAATAAAAAAGTTGTTTTTACGATATTTTTTTTTTATAGTATTATAGCATTTATCAATATTTTATGAGTATCAACAGTTTTTTCAACACCGTATCTGTTTCTCGATACAGCCGCCCGATTACAGTGACCCGTGACCCAGATTAGCACATCTCAGTAGTTTTTTTTTATTAATAAGGTTGTTTAATAAGTTATTATACAAATTGATCTTCTGGGGTGTGGAAATACGGAAATGTGCTTGTCCCTGGGCAAGATATCCGAAAAAAGTTACTTGATAAAGCTTTGGGTATATTAACAGATAATACATCTAATAATACCACACACATTTACCTTCAGTTTTTCAAAAAAGTATGATTGATTGTTGTTTAATGTCGAGGGAGAAGTATTTCAGGGATTAGAGTTATGGTGTTTAACGCCATTTTCAACAATATTTCAGTTATATCGTAGCGGTCAGTTTTATTGGTGGAGGAAACCGGAGTAAAACCAACGACATGTCGCAAGCCACTGATCAGTATTTCAGATATATTCATGATGAGAAGACCTTTACAATCAATATGAAATATGCATATTTGTAATATGTGGAACTTAAATATCTTGGATGGGGAAAGATTTTGCTGCCACAAGTAAAAGTGTAGATGATGGAAATTATCACAAATTGTTAGTTTACAACAGACACCAACATCCAAAACCAACTCGTCCATTAAGAGCTCTTTAAAAGTTTTATTTAACGTATGCGAAGTATGGCATCCCCCAACTCAAGACACTCGTGTACGTTCTTGTATATGGCAGTTGTTTAGCCGATTCGTCCACACACAACTAGCAGGTCACTTATGGAAGGGTTTCACATATAGGGTTATGGTGGTCAGCGCCCCTTTCAACAGTATTTCAGTTATATCGTGGCGGTGTACATATAGGAGTTTGAAAAATATGTCCAATTTATATAACTTACTTACTTGCGGAAATAAAGAATACTAATGCGTATTAAAAGGTTATAAAAACCATGTCATAATAGTACCGAATAAACCTCGGGGGCTGGAATGGCATGTGATGATATAAGTATCGACTTTAATAATACAGTGGTTAGTTATTGTACAGTTTTATACCAGATATTATTATTATTATTTACCAGATTTATATAGGGCTCTTTTCATACATAAAATAAACGTTCAAAAGCGCTGTACAAACTACATATAACAGATATGGACACACAATGCAACATGTTTAAAACAATTAAAAAATACTAAATAAAAATATCAGCATTAAAATTACAATAGAACAAAATAATACTTATAGACAATAACAATATAGATGCTAAATGTTATAAAGAGCAGTACAATTATACAACTTCTAGATATGGTACTAATAATTAAGGCAATGCAAATTCTCTTTCATTAAAAGAAAATCAACAATATACAGTTGTAATTATTTTGGTCTGACTGGTAAACGGAACGAGTATATAGAATTTTATTCTGAACAAGACTTTAAAATGTTTCATAGCATTTGCTATACCTACAACTAATCGTTGATTGTCTTTGAATTGTCAAGTGCAGATCGACTTGCCAATGATAGTTTCTGTAGTTTCAACTCGCTCAATTGGTCTGAATTTCTGTAATATTGAAACGAAAGGTACGTAATTACTTTATGTATTGTTTCATTTCGATAGTGTATCGCTCCCAGTCATATTTGGTCTCGTAATTCGTATAATTTGATTTCGGAACGGTATGTTGGCGTGAGATGTGATTTTGGACCACATTTTAACATCACGATATCCAGGTATTAGCTGACTGGTGGTTTTGGAAGTCAGACAAATTGATACTTCGGATGCTAGTACAAACAATATTATTTGAACAAACTGTAGGTTATGATCCATTGGGTCATATTGGAAGCCTGTTTTCAAAGGAACGATTATTCTGCAACTTCCAGACCAACCATGGGGTTGATGAAATACACACATTTGAATTATTTGATATAAATCTGACGTTGGTTCCTAGCTTATTGCATTTGAGATCTTGTACACATTTATTTGATGTTTAAGATAGTGATTTGAAACTAAGGTCAATAATTCCACATATTTTATGGCCTGATATTGTCTGGTGGAGAGAGAGATCATGACATGTAATACATGTACTAATGCAGGTACTGCCATGTTGAAAGTGGGAGATATAATAGAATGTTTACTGTATATGTCTTTTCCTGTCGCACTATATTTATTTATAAAATACAATACGATTTGTTCTTTCCACAAGACATCGACTGTGTACACTGTACAGGTCTTTTTTCACACGGTATGACATTGATATCGACTTCCCAAGTTTTATTTCATCTTCAATTTGTCTTGTTTGTTGTCTCTCCTCTTGTTTTTCCTTGATGAGAATTGTATCAGCATTATTGAAATTGATAATTGGTAATGCTGCTGTCAGGTATTGCACATGCTTATGTGTCAGTGATTGTATTTTATGCCTGCTTACCTCATAATTAACATCCATAACGCTTCTCAATGTGGGCATGTAATTTCTCTGTACCAGTGTCAAAGAGCACTTTATGCAGGTGCCTCACACATAATTTTATTTATGAATAAAATAGATGTAGGCAAATAGTGACACTCTTACAAATTGAGGAATTATGTCAACAATTTATCTAATACATGTACCTAACCACGACCCTGTTGATGTCATGCTCCAGTGGTTTAAGATGGAAACATCCCTAACATAAAGCATCTCTTCTGTTTTCAGAGCCTGTCGAACCATTGACTATTAGGCGTTCAGAAACGGCAGACACCACTCCACAAACTATAGGAAATCAAAACGTGTCCACATCCACCATGTCTACTTTTGATAGAAGTCATTTATTTCCTGCAATGACGTCAGATCCTACATTGGAACGCATGCTTTCTTCTGTTGGCACTAGAGGGCGTCCGGGTCGAGTTTCAGAAATAGAACACTTGGATTTTGTTGATCCGAACGTCCACACTGTTGTAAGGACGGTTGAAAATAAATATAAACCATGCGTGTTTTGTCAAATTAAAAAACGTAAAACAAAGAAAGGATGGTATATATATTCTTATTACAAATGTAGAGCTTGTGATATTCCGTTATGCACCGGACAAAGAAACTGTTTTAGAGACTATCATGCTTATATAAGTGGACATGGACTGAAATAGAATTTGATTTACTCCTATGTTTCAATGCAATAAGGATGTTATATAGGGAAGGTTTTGATAATTGTGTGTGTTTTAGGATATTATTTTGTAAAAAGGCAAACAAGATTAAGAAGACTTGATGAGATATGTTTAAGGTCTTTAAGGAATTGAAACTATTCTGTAAGCTGCTATTTTGCTATTATGGATAGTACAACCTTGTTGTGTTGTGAATATTCTGTGTGGGTAAAATAGAAGTTAATACTATTAGCCAAAACTGTATTGGCCGAATCCTGTATAAATAAAAATATTGTGTTATGCAGATAGCAAATTCTAGTTGTCTATTCAGAGGGAACAGGTGACCCTAATTATGTTTAGTTTATGTTATAATGTAGGTGTAGATGTGAATGTACAGAAGAACTTTAATTTAGATTTAGATTCAGATCGAAATAGAAAAGATTGAACAAAGCAGCGTTTGACTGTGGAAATGATAACGCGGGTAATATGTAATTGTGACCACATTATTATCAGATACATATTATGTCTGAGTAATATCGAATATCAATGGACATGGTACCATTAACATTGTATATAATTGAAAGTGATACATTTACTTAATAAATGGAGAAAAGTAGGAAGGAATATGAAGAGTTTTGTTGATGTTTATTATTCTGGATATAAATAGTAACAGAAAGTTGTGGCATTACTGTGGTGTAAACATTTACTGTTGAATAGGAAAAAAATAACTGGAGAAAAATTATGGAAACCTGAACATGAAATAGTAATGCCACTTCTTTCTGTTTCAGGGACCCCGTATTTTGGCGGTAAAAGTATGCATGAACAGTCCCGAAGTTTTGAATTCCAACCACCTAATCAGTATGGTATGTCGGTCATTCAAAGGAATGACGCAATACAGTTTGACCTTTCGTCATATACTGGTTCAGTACCAAGCACGACACTAAGAAGAATATCCCTTGGCGAACCCTCAAGTAAACACGCACATGTTCCCGAATTTGTAGGAGGAAATCGTTCTTGTCTATTCTGTTCAAAAAATAAAATTAGAACAAAAAATGGTTGGTACGTCTACAGTTCGTACAAATGTTCTCGATGTGACGTTATATTGTGTACAGGAAAAAGAGACTGTTTTAATTTGTACCATGCCGCCATTGGAATACCGTTAACCAATAACGTTTTAGATCAAGACTATGTAAAACAATGATATGACTGTCAATCATCATATATCTGTTGTAAATGAGTGTTTTAGCAATAATTTGGAGAAACACAGAGTTTCTGAGTAACCGTTCATTCTTCTGTTTCAGAAAAAATGGGTCCTCCAAAAAGATCAAACTTGCATGCAGAAATTAGTCAAAACTTTGGATCAGTATATGAAAATCGTGTTTCTCTTCCTCAACGAATGATAAATTATCACATCCCTCCTCAGTCGCACTATGGTTTAGTAGGGTCACACGATCCACGTGATATACCATATGACTTTCAGCCACATGTAGCAGAAAACATAGGAACAACACGATCGTGCTTTGTATGTGCGAAAAATCGAATTCGGACTCAAGGCGGTGGACATGTATACAGTAGATACAAATGTCAAAAGTGTGACATTGTTTTGTGTCGTGGTATCAGGAATTGCTTCCGACAATATCATGCAGAATTAGGAATATCGGTTGATTAGCACAAGTTTATTCAGAATTTCACACAGATGTGGATTATATAAGCATATATCGTGATTTATTGCTGTGGTTACATACATTCCAGATTCATCTTTGTGCTGTTTATATGTATATATTGTTATGTTAGAACTAACTGCAGTTTCGAAAGCCTTGGAGCAAATTTGGGGTGTTTTCAGTTGAAACATGACAGTGACACTTATATTTTACTGGTTTTGAGGCGTCTCAAAGTAGACCGTTCTAAAGAACTTACTGTCATGTTTAAACATTTTATACATTATTTTTATGTCATTTTAACTTTGATCTCTAGTTTGTATTAAAATCCAGTAAAATATTGTATGGGAAAATACACAGCATATTCAGTTTTTAGTAACTAAAGTAAATATTGGTGCCGGTTTTATCATGTTATGTAAGTATTGTCCATGATAACAGTCTATAAGCAGGATGCTCATATCTTTGAAAATATGTCTGATATACTGTGTTTGTAGGTATTGTGTATATTGTATTTTGAGTTTGATTAAACCATTAAATATTTAGTTAAATCTGTGATTGTTTGACTCGTTGATCTTTTGAGTTTAAATGAAGTAGTTAAACTTCAGTGAACAGGTTGATTATTTGACAAATATCGTTGATGAATAAATTTGTGTGTTTTTGCACATTTGCTGTCAATATATTATATAATACAATGGCTCATCATTCTTATCTGATATCCCTACGAAGTAGAAAAAAAAAACGTTCTTCCATTACACCAGAAAAAAGTAGTTCTAATAAAGAAAAACGAGTTATTACCATTGTGTTGTGTGAAAAAAATTTGGAAACAGGTAACATATCTTTGAAGGATTTAAAAGTGTTATATATACCATGGATCTTACGAATTAACTTATTTAAACCAACGAATCCGAAGGATGAGTTGGTTTAAATAAGTTCATGAGTAAGATCGATGGTATACATGGTTTGTAACAGAAATTACATGATTGACAGATCTATGACGTCAAAATCATGGAATAACATCCAGATCTTCCATGTTAGACCATGGTTTGTAAAAGTATTTTGAAAAAAAAAATTTCCCTACCTACCTACCCTATTTTTTTTAGGGATGAAACCCTAAACACACATATTTTTGTTTGGCCTAAGAGGAATTTTAAGCACAAGATGAGTAACATATCTGTCTCGCCCGATACCACTGCTTGAATGAAGCTTGAAAGCGGAATGATATTTACTATTTTAATATATTCTTCTGGGAATGATTGGTGTTTAACAGCAACTTTATCAGTATGTCCTATATCATGGCATGAACCAATTTTACAAATTAATTTCCACTTTTACCAGACTCTTAGAAATAAAGCATATTTGTTTATAAGATAATTGTGTTATATGTACAAATAAAATTAAAAAAAAAGAAGATAAAAACATATTATTTAGAACTTATGTTATCCAACTATGCAGTCAGTCTGACGAAATATTACAACCAATCTCTGTAGCAAATGCTTTTTGTATTCCTCTATCAGAAATTAACATTTGCCATACTTGATACTGGAATAGCCTAAGCCTGTTATGTAAAAGAGGCACATTTTTTTTAATCTCTGTCCATACACAAACGGAAATATTGCTTGCATGGTAGCCATTAAAACAACTATGAAATGAACATTTTTAACATCGATGGTCAAGAATACAACAAATATCAACAAATCTAACAACCACTCCTCACCTCAAATCATAAAACACAAAAAGACCACGAACTTTGTCGATGGAAATCTAGATTCTAGCTTGGGATAGACACAAAAATATGGGGTTAAATCCTTTAATTGGATCTCAACCCTTCTCTTTTAATATTTGGATTTCCAGCAGTTTCAAAGCAAACATTAGAAAAAGAATCCAGCACAGATTCGCTTCCACTCTAAAAACCACACGTTATCACAAAAATGAATGGCATCATAAATATGGACATTAAGGTAGCAGGACGAATGAGTGTTCATAACTTAACTGACTTATTTGGTTATATTATGCGATTTCGTTTTTAATGATAAAATGGTAAAAATGCATATACACTCGTAACATGTCCATGTATATCATGCTTTAGCTCAAATTCTCGGAATAGTAGAAGTTAAAGGAACAATAACAATATATTTCAAAGGGGTACAAAAATGATTATTTATCTTAATTAACGGAATATCATTTCAGGTATCAATAAAGTAAGCTTATATAAACGGGAAAATCGCAACCTTTCTCAGAAACAGCAAGTCAGATGTTCTTGGGGATTTAAAGTGTGTTATACATATACTATAGCTGATCCTTAAATATTTTATTTTTGTGTACCGCAAGTGATAAAGATTACCAGTTGCTTTCCCATGGTCGGTTGTTCTCTCCGGGTACTCCGGCTTCTTCCACCACTAAAACTGGTCACCATGATATAACTGAAATATTGTTGAAAGTGGCGTTAAACACAATAATTCAATTTATGTTTGTGTTTAGGCTGCTACAGGTTATTTTAGGAGATTTTATAGTGTGATGTCTGGACGTCTTTACAATAGTTGTTCTAATAATAGTGTGTGCCTTTGTCTTGGCTTCTAAAGGCTATTTAAGGGATACCTACAGAGAGGATGGTCTGCTATTGAAATCCATACCTTTGAGAGACCATTGCAACAGTTCACCGTTACACTTGTCTATTAAACTAACTCAATGTATGTACTGAACGTTCATTTTGTCAAGCATATGAAACAAGAATACCATTCCGGAGCACCTGAGTTTACCCCCGGTTTTTAGTGAGGTTCGTGTTACTCGATCTTTAGTATTATGTGTATGTTTTGTAGATCGTTGTTTGTCCTTTTTCTTTTGGCCATTGTGTTGTCGGTTTTTCTTCAATTTACGGATTCTAATTACCTATTTGATATCTTCAAACTGTGTTTCAGTAGTTGTAGACATGCATTCGTTGGTTTCTATGATTTTTTTTGTAAAATAATATGTTTTTTTGGACGCTCTAAGAATTTTGGCACCACCAACCTTATCACTTTTCAGCAAGCATTTATAAATCTGGTTTCAAATATATTAGCGTCTATATCCTCTATATCAAACTTTGTTTATGAAAATCGCCACTTATTCCATTTCTAATGCATATTCATAACCCAGAAAAAGGCACCATCGTCACATCCATCTTTTCATGAACGATGACAGTAGTGGAGCGTTGCCTCAAACCGTCCATGACGTTTGACTTCTCGCAGTGTAAAGGTCATGTATATGTACCTTCAAACAATAATAATATGAATAGGAATAGAACCTATGCACTATCAATACTTGTATTTCTCTAACATGCACTATCTGGTAAAGAGGTGGCATTATCAAGTCAAAATAACACTTTGAAACAAATAAATTGGTACGTAGAAATTTGATATATAATCATTGACGTAATGCCACTTCTTTATGTTCCAGATTCCAATCAGAGTAGGCAAGTTGTGTCGAAAATTCCAGCATGTTATGGAACTTTGAAGGGTTCTCCTAGGACGAACCAAGGTACCGTTTACACCCACCAGTCGTCACGTGACTACTACACCGGAAATAACCTGCCTGTAGGCGGGTCTTTTCAAAATGAGAAATTGACTGAAAGTGTAATGAAGGATGCCATGGAAACAATATCAAAGCTGCAGAGTTTAAATCCGGAAAATGAAAATGAATTTCGACAATTTCAAAGAAATAAAATGCCTGTTGATCGTGGCACCGGAATGTTTTATGATTTACAGTCGTCTCTAGAATCTGAAGAGAACTTTATCGAAGACGACGAATCGCTTGATAAACATGCAGATTTACGATCATACGTACAAAAAGGATTCTATCCTAAGCTTGAGCCTCCTTTTGACGATCATGAACTGGTCCCTATCGGTACCAACAAACCATGTGCTTATTGTGAATTTCAGAAAAGGAGAACAAAAAGTGGTTGGTACGTTTATAGTCGCTTCCGGTGCAATAAATGCGGAGTGGCATTATGTAAAGGGAAGCGTGGTTGTTTTATCAGGTATCACCAAGGTGTGAGACAATACTCCAATATAATTGAATGATATTTTCAAATTGAAACCGACAAATTTATAGTGTTAGTTGTAGAAACGTGTTACTACAACAAGATGTTGGTAATTTGTAGGTGTTAATTGTAAGACTTGATTTGATAAAGACAGGGGAGGATTGTGATATTGTGTTTTGATAAGACAGGGGAGGATTGTGATTTTGTGATGTGATTTGATAAGACAGGGGAGGAGTGTGATATTGTGATTTGATGAGACAAGGGAGGAGTGTCATATTGTGATTTGATCAGACAGAGGAGGATTGTGGTATTTGTACATTATATTGATGTGTGAACTTGCATTATTTTTTATATTAGACTTGCGTTACTAACCTTTTCAACTACAAATATTAGTATAATGACTAGAGATAGAAAATCAAGGTTGTGTTGTATATGTTTCTTTACTGAAGTTAGTACATTGAATTCCATATAACCAGAATTTGAGTTTTGCAAATCATGTTGGCATTGTTTACCTGACATTTTAATATCATGTGAACACAACTGGTGTTATCGATAAATATTTTAATTAACATGACATTTATACGAACATATTGATAAAGACTCTTAGATCTTTCCTGTTATTATTAAACAAAGGATTTTCAAATGTTTTTAGGTTTTATGTGTAAATAGTTCTGATATGTAATAAAGGGAAGATCAAATATTCGTTATTATATTTCCTTTTGAAAACTTGTGAAATGCAATGACGATTTGCGCGAACGGCTATTGTTACAGGAAACAAGACGATGAAAGCGTTGTCTCCCTTTGATTGCCTGTAGCATTTGAAATGTCGTTAAATTAAATGATGCTATCAAGATACTCGCAGCACACAAGTTTTAACTATTTGTGCATGATTTGTGTCATTCTGATATTTTGGTCTTGTTTTGGAGTGTATGGTAGTTTTCTGTTCAATCTACGCTATCTATTTATAACTATTCCTATCGAATTTAATTTTGATTTTTTAATTAAGAAATGTCTGTGTTGGATTTTTTTTTTAAATAACGTATGTATTCAAAGATTGGTTTAAATACATTTACACGGAGAACAGTTTGAAAATACTAAAGGGATAATCAGAAGTCGTAGATAGAAGAAAGACAGACAGCACAAAAATATAATATTTATGTATACATTATGTTAAAAAAACCTGTGACAAAATGGTAACTTTTGCATAGCCTTTCGTTGGTGGTTCTATAAATAACATGATAACGAGTGGTTAGAGTTTACAGTGTCTGTCCTAGATATGTACGTACAGATGTCCATGGTGGCAGGAGAGATCATACATAATACAACAGCCATAGACATGTTCAAAGGTATGATGTTTAAACATATATTCACTTTCACACTTTTCTTTAAGCAAAAATCCTGTAGGTTGGTTAATTGAACGATTGATTGATTGATAAATGGTTAACTCCAGTGAAGAGTTTATCAGCTATATTCATGACAATAATGATAAGTTTAATAATATAAGAAACCTATATAGAGATTATGGAAGGGGTGGGACAACCAACTTTTGACTGCCATTGAAAAAATCTAGAGAGTTGGGTAGGGACGAACAATTTTTTTTTTTTGTAGTGGATACAATGTGCCTACTCTTTTTCGAAACCCTATAAATGAGGTCTTTAGCGTGCAGGTAACGTGACACTCGCCAAACACATTACCCAAAATGGTCCACGGTCATGCTTTCCGTATTGTAACCTGACAACCCAAATAGAGAGGGCTACACCCCCTATCCACCATCCGTGGATGCGCTAAGAAGCTCTGCGGGTTTGAACCCAGGGAACTTTCAACTTTACCCACCTGTAGATTGGAATAAGAAGTAATCCCTTACATTTTACTCTTAGAAAATCAAACGGAATCAATCTCCATTCAAGGTTAATAAATGGGTATGTACACATACTATCAGTGGGTCTTTCAATTGTATCAAAATTAGTGGTTGTTGGTTTTTGTGTTTTTTCCATGCGGTTTTTCCTGTTCTTTATTTGTAGTGTGTGTTAAGTCACAGTCTTGTCCAAGAACATAATTAATTAGTAGTAACTTGCTTAATTTGTGAATATCTCGTATAATTTAATTTCACTTAAAATCTACTTATTCAAATATTTTGTATCTAATATTGTAATTTTACGGTCGATGTTTTATTTTATAGGTTGGTTACAGAAACAACATCGGACTGGAGATATACAATATTTTTCCACATCCATGTTAAATGATTCTCTCAGCCAGTTCTATGTCGACATAGCAATGGATTCATCCGTCGACCACAATATGTTTGGCGACATCCGAAACAGTATTGCTGTCTACATAGCTCGATATAAACAATGGACACTCGACTTTACATTATCAGAACTTAGTCCATCAAACATTGTTCTGGAAAACTTATGTCAAAGTTATAAAGACGTTGAAACAATCAGTAAATATAAAGGGTCCAAGAAAACACCCATGACACGCGAGGATTTGAGACTGTTGATGTCGTCCTCTGTGTTCTCATATCAGTCCCCGATAGGTTTATTGAGAAAAGTTTGGTATGATCTCACTGTTCACCTTGGCGTTTGTGGTCAAGATGCATTAAGGAGCATCCAAGACGATTCACTAATAATCGAAACGGATGAATATGGTTTGCGTTATTGTAGATTGTCACCAAATGTGCAAAGCAAAGGTACAAGAAGTCGACATGAAATGCAACAGTGGGATTGGAATGCTCGAATGTACGAAATTTCTGGAGATCCCAATTGTCCGATGGCTAGCTTAAATCTCTACATGTCAAAGCGCAATCCAAGCAACAACGCATTCTTTCAGCGGCCAAAATCAGTAGCATACAATCAGACTATCCAATGGTTTGACGCCCCCCTTGGGCACTGTATCCTTGCCCGTATAATGTCCAAAATGTCAGAAGAAGCGGCTTTGAGTAAAATATATACAAACAGTACTATAAGACTGACAGCTGCCACCTTTTTAGAAGAACATGGTATCGGGGTACTGGAGGTGATGCACGTCCATCCTCGTTATAAATCAACCAATCAATATGGAGTTGATCAGAAGACGTCAACAGAGCTCTTCAATGCAAGTTACACTCTACATGAAATCATGTATAATGGTTATATTAGGAAGTTACCCAACTGCTGATTCTTTTAGTAACAATACAAAATACTGAAATGATTTTTTTAGCTTTGTAGTTGGTAGGCCGAACCATAAATCGGAAGTTTGTATTAAATCTGAGATCTTTTTTGTGGAACAGATAATGGTGAAGTTTTTATAGTTGTATGTATTCTTTTTATTTATAAACAGCTTGTAAAGAAGTTGTATTGGTTTTTTTTATCACCAATAAAGATTTAGAAGAAGAGTTTGAAGATACCAAAGGGGCAATCAGAATCCGTATATCGAAGAAGAACAGACAACACAATAGTCAAAAGAAAATGTACCAAAGGACAAACAACGACTTCATTTTAGAAACTTGTTGAAAAATTCTAGAAAAAGAGTTTGAAGATACCAAAGGGGCAATCAGAATCCGTATATCGAAGAAGAACAGACAACACAATGGTCAAAAGAAAATGTACAAAGGGACAAACAACGACTTCATTTTAGAAACTTGTTGAAAAATTCTAGAAAAAGAGTTTGAAGATACCAAAGGGGCAATCAGAATCCGTATATCGAAGAAGAACAGACAACACAATGGTCAAAAGAAAATGTACCAAAGGACAAACAACAACTTCATTTTAGAAACTTGTAGAAAAAGAGTTTGAAGATACCAAAGGGGTAATCAGAATCCGTATATCGAAGAAGAACAGACAACACAATGGCCAAAAGAAAAAGTACAAAAGGACAAACAACGACTTCATTTTAGAAACTTATATTTATTTGTCTTAATGAAAGAAAGTTTAAACAGTGATGGTCAAAAATTCAACCAATATCAACAAAGCAAACAACGAGATCTCCTCTCAAATCACTGAACACACAAGACACGGTCACATATGTCTGTTTACATTATTCTCAGCTATATGTGTATGCCAGTATGATGAAAAAGGGATTTTTATAACAGGAATATTGTCATTCTCTGGAAAATGAAATGACCGATGTCGAGTTAATACCTTATAACAAATACAACTGAAAGTCTTTATATCAGGGTTTAACTTTCTTTTTTGTCCAAATAAAAGTGCAAACCGCATCGATGGTGTAATGATTAACGTGCTCGCCTCGAGTGTGGTAGATCGTGGGTTCGAGCCCCGGTCGGGTCAAACCAACACTATAAAATTGGTATTGGTTGCGTCTCCGCTAAGCACGTGGCATTAAAGAGAAAGAGCAAAGACTAGTAGGCTGGAATCAGGATAATGTGTCGAGTGGGGCGACATGTCTATCCGCGGACTGTATTTTCAGTGAGCAAATCGTTTGACTTTGAAAGTACCTCATCTCATTGAATGTAATATGATATAGCTTGAAAATTGCTCATTTGGAGATAAACAACAATCACTCACTCAAATAAAAGTATGAGCCGTAATTAAATTTCATAATAATTTGTGTGTAGTATTGAATGAATGTTCAGCTTTTGCTATGAAGTGGTTGGCGGGGTTTTACACGCTTATAATGTACTTATTATCCCCTAGTTCAGGGCGAAATGTGTTCAACATACGTGACAGGAGAATATTACAAAAAGAGACTGTCATATACAATGTTGAATACATAACTCAAAATGATCATTATTAAAGGATTTTTTCTGTTTATATTTAAAGTTGCCAATATTCGATGTTTTATACTAATAAAATGTTCTGAACAAAAAACCAGGTTTAAAAAATCTGTTATAATGTCGTAATTAGTGAAAAGAATTCTAATGTTTAGCATTGGGCAGGTTAACATTGAATTCTTTCCTGGATGGAAGAAAATCAAACAGCGACGTATTTCCTTCGTTCTAGGTTATTTACGTATGATATTATGAACAATTTCTAATGCAATATATCGTTATGGTATTTTAAATCAAAGTTTAGGTCTTATATTGGGAAACATTTTTTTTATTAAAATAACGGCCTGTGTGCCTTTAATGAAATGCAGAACAAATTGTATTATTATACCTCATAGATATAAGAGTGTCTGTGATTAGTTAAAAACGTCACATGTCAGGAAGACAAAACTTCATGTATCCCTAGACCGCGTACTCTGGGGAAATACATATCATGTATCCCGTTGCCGAGTGCCCCAATGGCGACGTCGTCAAAAAAACTAATTCGGACTTGAAAGAAACAAACAACACCATACAAATTGACACAAAAGAAAATTCCTCATGTCGTGCAATGTTTAGTTTCAATCCTCATTTTTTGGATAACTGCAATGTAACCATCAACATAAACAACTACACAAATTGAATAAAATGTTAAATTAGTTTAAACAAATGCTTTGTTGTTGTGTGTGTAATTTCATTTGCCGAAGTTGGAATCTAACTTGTTGCATTGTTGCACTCATTAACAATTGCTAGTTCACGACTACAATGTAGTATGTGAAATCATTAATTCTAACAGTTCTGTCAAAAACATAGTTAATCGTTGATGATGTTTGTACTTTAAAAAAGAATTGGTCTTATATATAGTTAAAATGATGCCATGTGAAGAGGAAAATGTAGTGGATATAGGACATTTAATACAAGCAAGCATGAACATGCATGATGCACATTTAACTTCTGATATCTGTCGGTGTGGTTAAATGAGATAACATCATGAATAAGAAGTTTATCCTACTACAGTTTTTAAATCATGGACATTATTTCATATCGCCGACATTTTAAGCATTCATATAGTAAGTTGGAAAGCATAGAGTGACTTTGGGTTTTCAAAAATATTTCTAATACTTTTTTTAGAAATATATAATGAAAAATCATGATCGTCATTTTAAAAATGGTCTTTTTAATATCTCTTTAAATATTGTTTTTGGTGTTGCTGCAATTTTCAGTTTTACAAATTTATGAATATGTCAGTTACAAAATCAGTATTTTTGTATTTCACTGGTAATGGTTGTTTTATATACCCATATCACAGCTTTTCTTTCGTCATAAAGGGAGCTAATTCAGAAAACTACTTGTTAATGTACAAGTCTGCCTCATGTGGCTTGTGCGAAATTTTAATGTTGTCCGAACGAATGTTGTGCAGTTAGAATGGGAAATAATAGTATAACTATTGCTCTTTCCACCTATATAAAATAGGAGTTGGTTGTAAGTGAGATTACAATATCATTTAGCTTTGTAAAGGAGACAGTTGTCTAATGTTCCTCATGCATAAAAGAAGAATATATATTACTTTTTACTGACGACTATCTGAATCATTGAAATGAAATTTCATTAGATTAAGAGTTTTATGGAAATCCTGTTTTCTGCACTTCTGAATTTGACCGTACTGATCATTGTTGTAATACATAATCATGTCTGGACTTGATATATTGCTTGGAAAACATTATGTTTTTGTTTGTTTGTTTTTTGTTGTTAATGGGGGTGAATCATTTCTATATTTTATTAAAAGACATGTTTCGTCAAAAATGTTTCACAAATTTAGTAACACAATTTGATGATATTCTTTTATATTTTATAATATACCAATTTGATTTAATAAGGTATAATCATATATTACCGGTAATCTATTGCATTATGTAGATCGTTAAAATGTAATTGTTTATGAAGCATGATTTAACTATATCACTGAAACGTTGCCTGGTACCAATTAATAGGGTCAGAAGTTCATGTGACAGGAATAGGAAGTCATCCTGCAATACAGATTGATGACGATGACAGTGACTCGTCTGATTCTGCGCAGATCAACTGGGGTGTGAAGCTGTTCAGAGGTAAGTCAACATATTTCTTGTATCTTTCTTTCTTCTGAAAATGCTGGGGCCCGGGTGGCTCAATGAGTTAGGTAGTTGGATTACCTAACAACTAATACAAGCCTATCACCAATACGGCATGGGTTTGCGCCCGGCTTTGTAAATTACAAAAAGGGTGCACTCGACTCGCAACCGCAAGTGATAAAGTTTACCAGTTGCTTGCCCATTGTCGGTGGTTCTCTTCGGGTACTCCGACTTCTTCCACCACTAAACCTGATCGCCATGATATATCTGAAATATTACTGAAAGTGGCTTTAAACATAATAAATAAAATCTGAAAATGCTAACCTATATATAATTATATATCTACTAATGAAATATCTATCAAAATATTTTTGTTACATAATTTGGATTTCTCGAGAGTATAGGAAAATGTAGACCGTATTGTATTTATTTCATAGCTACTGTTAAATGTTTTTGAAACAATAACTATTTTTACTTTATTTTAAAACTTCTTTCTTTCTATCACATTATTTTACATTAAACATACATGTATTATTGTTATTAAGTCACTATCATCGTGTTATGTTAATCACGTGTTGCTTTGATGTTTTCTGTGTTAATGTGTTCCATTCACACTTTATATTTACATTTTAGTTTACAAATCGCGTCATACTTTTTATTTCGTCTTTTTCAGGATGGTTGATTAGTGTAAATTTGCCTGTTGAATTTGAAATTTACACAGTTAGTGATTTAAATGATGTTCTATGCCAGTTTTATCTTGAAGCAAAGTCAAAGCGGGGAGATCCGTACCAACTATGCACACTGATCGACGTGAGAAATGCTCTCCGAAGATATTTGACTGGACTTTCACAGCAATGGACCGACGCTTGGAAAGATAACATTCGGAACTTTGACTCTTCTAATCGTATATTGGAAAGCATCAGAGAAGCGATAAAAGATTCTATACCAAGACAGAAGCCTCCTTCTAAATTACCGATGACACAAGAGGATCGTATTAAATTAATAGAATCCGGAATATTGTGTACTTCAAATCCGTTAGGGTTGTTCCGAAAGGTCTGGTTTGACCTTTCCCTTCACTTAGGATGTGGAGGTCAAGCCGCTATGCGCAGTCTCACTGCTGACATGTTCATAACGGAAGTAGATGAACAAAATAGACGATTTTATAGACTCAATAAACGCGTGCATGTAGAACACGCACGGTCAAACATGGAAATGCAATACTGGGATTGGGAAGGCAGAATGTACGAAATCCCTGGTGATTCTAATTGCCCTGTTGCAAGTATGGACTTATATTTATCGAAACGAAACACGCAGAAAAATGCGTTTTTCCAGAGACCAAAAACCCACTACTCTAGCTGTGACATTTGGTACGAATCACAAGTAGGCCATGGTGTTCTAGCTTCAATTATGTCTAGAATGTCTGAAGATGCTGGACTCAGTCGTTCCTATACAAATACAAGCGTGCGTGTAACAGCTGCTGAAGTTCTGGAGAAAAATGGTTTGTTTGTGGATGATGTCATGGGTATAAACCCGAAGAACAAAACAGCTAAAAGTGTACAGCAGGCAATGTCTCGAATACATACCACAGATGAATTGTTTTTTAATAGTAAAACTCTGCATGATATATTATATGGCTTTTCATAGATTGTTGTGAATTAAACATGGAGACTTTAGAAAGTTTAAATACAAAACCATAATAAAAACAGAAACACGAAGAGTTGAATATGAACAGAACAAAACACCTGGTACATTTGTATGTTTCTGTGTATGTTAGGTGCAAACAAAACTATGTAATAACTTATTGAAAGAAGCACTGACCATCTGTCTTCCAACCTAACCAATGCGATATGTCGCCAAAAATATATACTTAGATATATCTAAATAGTTTTTTGTAGTTTCCTACAAGAAAACTCCTTCAGTATATAAGTGTTTGATTCAGTTTACAATATATTAGAAATTAAGTCTCCCAAACAACGTTTTCTTTCCCAGACTCATAAACTGTATATCATATGAACATGAGGTTTAAAAGTAGGTTAGGCATAAACGTCTGGTTAATGATAATATATTTTTTGTTAGGGGGGTACTACAGATATATCTTTAGGGATACCAAACAGTGGTGGGGTTCAAAATTATGAAATTCAATTGAAAATAGAAAACAAAGATAACTGAGAGTAGAATTTAATCATTATACATTGTATAGTAAACAACCTTGGATCTATTTGAGAGAAAAGGGCCCAAAATGGAGGGAAGGACAAATTCTATCAAGGGAGTACGCTTAACAGACATTTCTGATAGTGTATCAAGTCTACAGATACATCATCACTTATTATACGTATTAATGCCTACTTGGTGTATAAGAGATCTCTTTATATAAAGAGAAATTATGTTTTGTAATATTCTTCTCATTCAATATTAGCTTTAAGACTGTTTTAATCCTATTGTCTTGACGTTAAAGACACAATAAACACTTATATTTATACAATTGGAAACAACCCTTCAAAACGCCTGCAAGAAATATGAGATTATTTTGACTATTGTGTATCTTTTACTGATGAATATATTCAAACAGTAGCACTCGGGTCTTTTAGAGGGATTTTAATATTTATTTACCATATAACCCTAAAAGGTGTTACGATTTAACCGTCTGTTTTTTATGTATTCTGTGTTGTCAATATATGAACATCCCTGTGTATAGTAGACAAGGGTGTTCAACTTCATCATTTGTCGTTAGGTTTATATCTAAGCTTTTTAGATTAGCTAACATTTTAAGTTTCATTTTTTATTTTCATGGTGCTTTGTGATTTTTCGAAGACAAATATTCTTGGTGTATTATTTCGGTTGTAGTTCCTGTTTTAATGGTATGTTGCAGAACAGTTAGTCATTAGGGAGAATATGACTGAAGTCAAGATTTTAACCAATCTAATAAAAATATGATGTTTCTTGTGTATAATTTTAAGGTTTGTTTTTGGGATCTCTTCGACCGTCCAATCATATGCAAGACAGTTAAATCTATTGACCAATAGAACAACAGCTCTATGTGTGTACTCCATTTTAAAAACGTAGGCTCATCGCTGATTGGTCGGTTTAAAATACGAACACTGACATTACTTCAAAGGTGATGTATTTATATGTTAGTGTATCGCCAAAGAAAAAAATGTAAGAAAAAAATTATACAACAAACATCTTAATCTCATTTAGACTGGAGTTTAGCTGTATAAATTGAATCTTTAATATTAATAACTTTAAGATGAATGGGTATGCAAATTTTGTTCAAGATAAAATAAGATAATTTTATTTTGTATTCTCAGTTATTATCGCGAGTTTTTGATCATGTATCTATATACTTTTTTGTATGTTGTATTGAAGTGCAATATTTGTGTATAGATTGTTGTTACCAAGCTTTACAATACAATAAAATATAGGAACCATATGTAGTTGTTTTGAAAATGTTTTTGTTTCACCAATAAGCTAAACATAATGAGTTCAGTGATCTGCGACAGGTCGGTGGTTTTCTCATGGTCGTCCGGTTTACTCCATCAATAAAACTGGCCACCACGATATAACTGAAATATTATTGAAAGTGGCGTTAAACACCATAACCCTAAACATACTGAACGCAAAGGCGTCTATATTACAGTATAGCAACGAGAAATACAAATAAAATGTTCCCCGCTATTGGATGGTAGCCCGTCTTACATCTACCTTGGCCATCAATGGCTGTGTTTATCCCATCAAGTTTGTCAAGCTGACTGTTGGCAGGGTGGATGGTTTTCTCTGATACTATGATCGTATGGATTCCCCCCATTTAAATAAGGATATGTGTTAAAGTTTGTCAATGAAATATTCCAACACTCTGGTTTTCTCTGGGATTCCGTTTTCCTCCACCATAAAATCTGACTGCCAAGATATCAGTAAAATAGTGATGCTATTGGCGTGAAAAAAACACATACCTAAATTTGTGAACTGACATCTATTGTCTAGTTAACATAACCAGAAATAAATTCATGTTTACTCCATATATCTGAAGGTTGTTGTCACCGGACCTAATGATTTGTTTGAGGCATGCATTGGGCAATTTTTTTTGGGGTAGAATAAGGTTTAATAAAGTCTAAAAGGTTTAATATAAAGGCATATTGCTGGATCAGTTAGTAACATGGTATGCTGTATTGGCACAAAGAAACATTTTTTTTCCAAACATATTTATAGGGATTATAAGTATGTTGTTGTAATGAAATTGTTAGCAATAAATATGTAGATATTTAATTTACAATTAAAATACTAATATTAAAATGGATATACATTCACCTCGTCTACTTCGTTGACAGCCAACTATTTCTATCATATTGGATTTGATCACTTGTACTTGCTACAACTCACTTGTGTCTTTTATCTTTATCTTGAATGTAAATTGTATGATACATGGTCAATATCTTAACTTAAAAGTTTAATATATTATTCTGAGATATCGATGAAGATATCATTCGAAGATACGCGTTCAACATAAAAAATCTACGGAGACTTTAGAAGATTCTACGATTTTGAATTGATCGTATCAAAGGTTTCACTGGTGTTGGACGGTCTAACACACAAATATTAATATCTCAATAAAGCGAACATACAATACCAACACAATCACAAGGTTATTTATTATTTTTTCTAATTACAGCTTTTAACATAAAAACATGATTAATTCTCTAATTTGTTACCTGCGGGAAATTCCCCGTCAAATTGTGTATTTAATATCTAAGTTGTCAGTTGCATGCATCGATAGATAAACATTTACATTTACTCATTACCGATGCACTTTGACAGGAACTGCCTACGCCAATAAAGATGGCGACGATGAAAGTAGTTCCTCTACACCACGAGAATACCTGGCAGGAACCAAGATGAGAACAAAGCGAGACATCAAAATATTCAAAGGTGAACTTCAATTATAACCTTGTCTGCATGCTGTCCATAAAGTGGGTTAACTGTTGATGTCTTTCTAACAGATTGGTTATATTGCATGTGTGAGGCAAAGGATAACTTGGAAGGCATTGAAATGCATGATATATAAATGGGAAAAGGAAAACAAATGCTATCGTTAAAGTTTGCAGAATATGATAAATTGCTTTGACTTGTCAATTATTTTTTCCTATCAGTTTATAGCACGAGTGGGTGATGGATTTCTACATAACTGTGCATGCTTTTTGCTTGCGAGTTGAATGAATTATTGTGCAGTTTCAAATTCAAAAATTGCCATGGTGATTTCCTTCTGCTGTTGTTTATTTCAGAATGGTTGATCTGGAATCATTTGGATCCGGATTTTGAGACTTTACCTGCTTCTAAATTAAACAAATATTTGGAGAGATTTTATAAGGAAGTTCGATCAAAGGATGGGAAACCATATACTAGATCTACTATTGTAGGAATCAGGGCCAGCATCAACCGATATATGAATTCACTTCCGGAATCGTGTCGCATTTCAATTCTCAAACATATGGCATTTAATTCAAGTAATGTCTTACTGGAACTTATGAATATGGAGGACAAAAAGCGACCGAAGGTCACAATAAAAAGAATAATCTCTTCTGATGATTTAACGAAATTGATGAGGTCAAGAGTCATGGAGGCAAATATGCCTTCTTCGTTAGTTAAAAAAGTTTGGATTGATCTTTGCTTGCACTTTGGAATGAAAGGGAAAGAGGCGATTCGCACACTTACAAAGGATTCATTTATACCGGAAGTCGACGAAAATGGCCATAAATACTATAGGCTGAATTATGACCTTGAAATGCCAAAAATTGACAGTTTTTCAGAAATGCACGATTGGCATTGGTTTGCTAGAATGTATGAGGTAGAAGACAGTCAATTCTGTCCCGTCAAGAGTATGGGAGTGTACATTTCGAAATTAAGCGCTGAAATCCCAGAATTCTTCCAAAGACCCGCCGATAAAAGGTCGATTACCGATAACACGTGGTATTATGGAGCAATGGGACACAACTCGATTTTGCGAATGATGTCTGAAATTTCAACTGAAACCAATCTGACGAGGGTTTACACCAACATTTGTCTTAAAGCTACTATCAGTGATTTACTTGAGAAACAAGGATTGAACTTTGACACGATCATGAACATGCAATCGAAAGGGAAATACGCGATGTATCCAATGCAATCCTCTGAAGAACTAATGCAAAACAGTTTGAACATGCATTACATGCTGTACAGAGCGGCATATGACAAATGAACATTAGTGCAGTCGAACTTTACTATCTCACAATGAGATAAGCCATTGCTTTAATTAAAAAGTGTGGCCTGTTCGTCGTATTTTTTCATTCCGGACAACTCGAATACTTGTTTATTAAATCACTGATTCGAATTCGACGCAACAGAAGTCGACTATAATTTACTATCCGAATACTTTGCATGTCTATTATATGATTTCATGATTTGAATTAAATGATACATTTTAATGCTCTTGTTAATCTGTGGGAAATATTGCACGAGTCAATATTATATTTACAAACTCTTAATCTGATCACAATCACATCTCCCACTTTCTCCCCTTTACTTTATATGTCCCTGCGTGGGATATCGAGAGAACCCCATTACAAGTCACATGCGAGTGTGAGAAAATCCTATTAAGGGTTATCAAGTACAATTGTTTCGGTAATATTAAGTATCAAAAGATGTGGATGTAAAGTGAACATGAAAAATCCACAAATCCACCTGAAAATCAGGTAAACATCAAATCGTACAAACGCAGGTAAATCAAATCCTTTTATTACAAATATTTGATCCTGAAATAAACAGAGATGTAAAAGTACTTTAGTTGACACATAACCTTGCAAAAATCCATCTAAGAGTGTTGGTCTAGTACAAAGCGGACATCATCATCTCATCGATATGTAACTTTTTCTCGCCACGATATGGCTGAAAACTGCTCATTTGACGTTAAACTACAATCACTCAGTGTAAGCTGATGCGACACAATTAGAATTGTAAAACTGGTCATAACATCTAGAGATTAATACATGACCTTTTCAATATCAG
This sequence comes from Bathymodiolus brooksi, assembly GCA_963680875.1. Classification (NCBI taxonomy): domain Eukaryota; kingdom Metazoa; phylum Mollusca; class Bivalvia; order Mytilida; family Modiolidae; genus Bathymodiolus; species Bathymodiolus brooksi. The sequence goes on along the minus strand of OY804585.1, from coordinate 79,390,384 downwards.
CCGGGTATCATCCCGAGATCCTCATATCAGCCCGAGATACAGTCGAGGGATGATAGCCGGGATGAGTATGGAAAAGGTCATGTAATAATCTTTTTATCATATACTTCTGACAAATTGTTCTATGAAGTAAACAACAAAATGAAATAATCAAATGAATTGATATGGAAACTTAAGTGTGTATTCAACAGATACATTTTCAGAACACTATTCTCAAACAAGATCATTTCTACCTCCATAAATATTAATGGCAACATTTCATATGGAGGCATTTTGAAACATGCAAAATATCTATGTGATTCTTTAGTGTCGTTTTTTTTTAATTTATCGTGAATTATCGGAGAGAATTGCCCGTAAATAGTTTTCATTCAAAATCATTTTACGTTCTCCGTGATATAATCATCTATCATCTAACGTTTTAGAACCAGCTGTCATTTCGCTCTCTGCATATTTTTTCGATGTTGATCTAGAAGTCCTTAGTTTGCACTGGAAATACATCGATACCCCTTTTACTAGTATCAGTTTGACTGGCTTGCTGTCCACAAAAAAGGCAGTTGTCTGTGTACGTGAACTGTTCTTTCGACCTGAGAACACGACTTTCTGCTTTTGGCTGTTGTGCTCCTTTAAAAGATTTCATATTGGTATACTCTCGTCTGCATTCTTGATGCAATGTCTGTCCATGCACAACACATAGTGAATCATTTCGTAGTTTTCTGTATTCATTGATGTTTTTGGCACCCTTCTCTCTTATTGTTACAGTGGTTTTTCCGTTGGAAAGTGGTTCTCTACATAAACAGCAGTCACCCATTGGCACCTGAACAATGATATTAGACATAATTATTTCGAAATTTTAATAATAACCTTTTGACGATGGATTTTCATATATTATAAAGATAAAGATTTAGTATGTGACGTAAAAATGTTTTTGACATTTACTGTCGTAATTAAAATACTTCAAAGGACTCGTAGTTAATGATGGAGATGGTTTACGAGAAATATTCTACCCGCCTAACTGAATTTATAGGTACTGCGTTGAGTACTATTTTACCTATTTTGTTCCAGTATTGTTATAAATGCTGTTATAGTGACAACCGTAGTTTTTTTTCGGAAAAAAGGGGGACCCCTAGAAAATATCTCATACGATTTTTTTCATTAGAATTGTAAATAATGATGGCTATATTTGCGTGGTAACACTGTACTCTGTAGAAATTGTCAATTTTTTTTCATGCAAGCTTTTTCTAAGAATTTAAAGCAAAACATATCGATTACCTTGACATTGAAAACTCCGTCTTGTAACTTTATAACAGGACTTTGAAACTTAATATTTCGTGATTGGATTTACAATGATGACGAAAAAACATCTAAAATTACCTTCTTTGTTTTATGCACCATTCCATAATTAGGTTTAACCATTTACGTCGCTGCATTTGCTAGTATTCTTGCAAATCATTTGAAAATCATTCGTTTGGGTTATTCCCCTTTACGACCAAAAACACGAAAATTGAAACCCAAATTTGATAACTTTCCCGTTTTCCGATTTTGTCCGATTTTTTATATGTTATTTATTGATATCAAATCTCAACTATTTCGCAAAAACTATTTCTGTTGCAATTTTTTAAAGCTAAACCTTTATTATGACTGGACTAAAACGCAGGTAAATCAAATCCTTTTATTACAAATATTTGATCCTGAAATAAACAGAGATGTAAAAGTACTTTAGTTGACACATAAAACATATCAAATACATACAATATCAGTTATATACACTGTATGTATTAATACAAACGTAGATTCTATATCAATTTAGTGCACACGAGGCGTTTCTAAGATAACCTTCACCAGGTACGCTCAAAATCTAAAGATTGGGAAGCCAAATAATGTAAAGTTTTGGGAGAAATAAAACCAAAGGGTCTAAGCAGGATAGTCAGTTGACACATAAAACATATCATATTCATGAAATATCAGTTATTTATGTATTAATTTACATTGCAAAGACCACTGATATAATATAGAGAATGAGCTGTACCACGATCTACAATTTGACCTTGAAAATGGAAACGCCCACTGCATGACATATAAACACCAGATTGAAGAACACATTGCGTTCCTTTTTATTTTGTAAATGACAGTGTTAACTCAAACAATGACATAATAAAGTTATATTACGACTATTAGCAGTAACTCCCATCGACTCTTGGTATCAATCTTACGACACGACTTTTCTTTACAAGGAAGCAATAGGTTTTGGAAAGAAGTACAAGGCTGAGTCAGTGGAAAATTTCTGCTCTATAAAGCCAAATGAGCATTTTCCAACTATGTCATAGCGAGAACAAGTTCGATGACATGCTAGTGATGGCCGCTTGTACTAGACCAACACACTTAGTTGGATTTTTAGAGTGCTAGCTCATTGACACAATAGTTCACGGGTAGACATGTCGCTCCACTCGGACACATGATCCTGATTCCGAGCCAACCAATCTTTGTTCTTACTCTTTAATGGTGCTTGCTTAAGGGAGAAGCAACAAATACTAATTTTATAGTCTTTGGTTTGACCCGACAGGGGCCCGAACCCACGATCTACCGCACTGTAGGCGAGCACGATAACCTTGAAAAATCCATCTTAGAGTGTTGGTCTAGTACAAAGCGGACATCATCATCTCATCGATATGTAACTTTTTCTCACCACGATATGGCTGAAAACTGCTCATTTGACGTTAAACTACAATCACTCAGTGTAAGCTGATGCGACACAATTAGAATTGTAAAACTGGTCATAACATAGAGATTAATACATGACCTTTTCCATATCAGCCCGGGTATCATCCCGAGACCCCCATATCAGCCCGAGACACAGTCGAGGGATGATAGCGGGGATGAGTATGGAAAAGGTCATGTATTAATCTTTTAGTAGGGAAGTAACAAGGATAAAAACGTACTTTTAACGATTTACGTTAGGTTTCATATTCTTCAAGAAGTGTGATCATCATAATGTACTTCTCGTGAAATGTGATTAGTAAACAATATTTTTCGTGAACCGTGATGAGACCCATATCTCTCACTCATCGTTGTATGTCGGGTAATGTGTATAAACAGTGGTAGATACATATGGTATTAAACAAGGTCACAATAATACAAGAGAGGGACTACGTTGGTGTGATTGTATGGAATTTGTATTTACATCTATATGCATGTATACACTAATACGGTTGTTTCGAATCATTTCCATTCCGTCAAAATGTTGTTATGTTCGTCCGCCAGATCACGTGATTTCGATGGAACTCCTGGCACTGAACTTCCGGTGTCAATGTACACAACAAAAACTCCAATCGATATGTGCCGTTTTAACGTTCGATCTTCAACTTAAAAAAATCTTAACATTTTCTGTAAGACAGATATCAATTAAATTATTTTATTTGTATCAAAGACTTCCATGCAGAGACAAATACTTCTTTAAAATTAAATTTGTTTTCTTTCTTTATTTGCGGCTGTCAGCATCATCATTAAAGGAAAACGATCTGCCTTTATGTATATATTTCTGATATCAGACAGATAGTGGGGTACCGAACACCAGTATTTATTCAGCGGTTTCCTTGGCGTCTCCATATTACAATTGCTTATAATCTACCGCGTCTACGACTATGATATGCTGATGTTGTCACAGTAATAGCGTAAACACCGGAAGTCGCATGCCGATTTGTTCAGACGTCAAGACAAGAAAAAGATGGAACGTGGTCGGAATTGACATGATTCGAAACAACCGTATTACAGGAACGTTGATTGTAATGATGCAACAAATACAATTGATAATATAATAATTCTAAATACATTTCCAATTTTGACTGCAAGTCTAAACATTTTCTTATGTGAAAAGCAATAAATAAGGACTAACATTGACCCAGGAATAAATATATTTACAAGATAAAGAAGTGATAATTCTTTTGATATAGAAGTTGTTTGGGGTATAATGTTTTTGGAGAGAAAGCTGTTGCAAAGTTGTAAAAGTTTGAGGAAGAATTTCACTGTTAGCTCACATGTACCAAAGGTGGGTTCAAAAATGGCCGCAATCATCACCACAATCAAGGTATTAACTTGTTCGTTATGTTGAATATCCAATGAGAAGGGGAAAGTCAGTCTTGGCATGTTCATAAAATACACTATTACGAAAAGAAAGTTTAAACAGTGATGGTCATCAATTCCACCAATATCAACAAAACGAACAATCGCCTCTCATCTTACCTGAACACAAAAAGACCACGACACACAACGTTGGAAATTCAGATTCTGTCTTGGGACAGGCACTAAAGTGTTTCGGAGTTAAACCAACGGCATATAGAAACAAACGATAAAAAATCTACACAGATTCGCTTCCACTCAAAAAGAACACATGCTATCACAAAAAGAAATGTATGTTTCGTCATGTTTATGTTATTATATAGCTGTGGAAAGAAAGTTTTAATATTGACGGTCAACAATTCCACCACTATCAACAAAGCTAACAACCACCTATCACCTAAAATCATTTAATAATATAATTATACCGTATACAGGTCCGTGGTTTTCTCTGGGTACTCCAGTTTCCTCCACCAATTTAACTGACCGCCTTGATATAACTGAAATATTGTTGAAAGTGGCGTTAAACACCATAAACCACACCAGTGTTTTATCTTCCTATTAAAGTCCCTGTGGTCTAGGGGGCCGGCGTGGCCGTGATCGTATGGTAGTTGGGTTTATTACTACCTATGCAATCAGTGACTATCACCACTAACGTTGTGAGTTCGAACCCCGCTCACTCGAGCTACAACATTATGTGATAAAGTTAGTCAGCGACTTGCGACAGGTCGGTGGTTTTCTCCGGGTACTCCGGTTTCCTCAACCAATAAAACTGACCGCCACGATATAACTGAAATATTGTTGAAACTGGCGTTAAACACCATGAAACAAACAAACAAACAAACTTTGTCGTTTTATTCTAATAGAAATTCACTCATTTTACATGTTAAATTTTGTGCTAAAAATTTCTTGAAAACAATTATAATCATTCAATTCGTTATATTATTTGCGATCGTATTTTGTTTTGGGTCTGTCGTCGTCCGTCTGTAGACAATGGTTTTGTGCAATAATGTTTCTTTTAGTTGATGGAATCCTCCTTCTGAATTGTTAGCACACACTGATCATTGGAACAGAATAAAGTTGTGTTTTTTTTAAATTTTATTTGTATGTGGAGCATTCTTTTTTCAACCAAAATTGATGAAGTTTATTTCTAGATGTTTGTTAAAAATTATCTTTATATAGTATGTCAACAAGTTGTGTATTGTTCTTACTGTCTTCAAGATATAATGGGTCAAAATGGGGACAACATCCACAAAGTTTACCTTTTTAAAAAAGTACAATTTTATCGGTATTTTTTCTTTCGAGTCTTTTCTAAATATTCTACCTGGAATATATCCCCGCTAGATTCCTTATGAAATTTCTTTCTGTTTTAAACGAATTCTACTCAGTGATGACGTTTGCTGGACAATAATCATTTTCAGGCAGACTGGAGCTGGAGGAATCACTTGTGGACTTATCGTGGTCATATCATGTTGCGTTCGGCATACCCCTTTATGGTATTATAAACAAAAGTACGCGACCTGTGTCATTGTTTGGCCTGTCCACAGTGTAAACCTCATTCATCTATATTGTTTTGGATTACAGGTGTACAGATTTCCAAACAAGCACCATCGTGGTCGTGATCGTATGGTAGTTAGATTTACAACTACCTGTGCAATCAGTACCTATCATCACTATAGTTGTGAGTTCGAACCCTGTTCATGGTGAGGTGTACTCGATACAACATTAGGTGATGCAGTTTGTTGGTGACTTGCGGCAGGTCTTTGGTTTTCTGTGGGTACTCTGGTTTCTTTCACCAATAAAACTGACCGCCACGATATAACTGACATGTTGAAAGTGGCGTTAAACACCATAACCCCCTAACACCCAAATGTATTCTTGATAGGAGGGTGCAATATAACTGGTTTATGTTACTTTTATATGCATTGGGGGGGGGGGGGACCAAGCTTACATACAGTACCGCTTCAGTGTGCTAACGGTTTTGTCAATATGGCTTGGATTTTATTGGTTGTGAAATTGATTGCTAATTACATTCGAAAGAGCAATGATTGTTTGTGAATTTGTTATTCTAATGCTAATTTTAGTTAATTCTAATTTTCAAATTTATAAAGTGTTATTGACGAATTATACATTCTGTTTAGCAAATTACCGTTCCTAAGATTTTCTTTTTCTTTTCATGTTGCATATAAAGTGCACAGACTACTTTTCGCAAGAAGATAAAAGAGAAAGAAATTAAAAACGAAAAAAGAAATAATTAGAAAGCAGAAAATTCGCAAAGATATATATCTGATTTTCCCCTTTGGTATCTTCAAACTCTTCTCGCTATTGGTGCTACCACAGGAAAATCAAATATACAAACGTTCCCGGTATAATTCCGTGTCAGCGTTCAGTTGCACATTAACTGGAATCAAATTTAGATGTTTTTGAGCTGAATGTACATACATCTTGTACAGTAGCGTACATATTTAATTACACAAATTAGAGATTCAATACAGAAATAAAATAAATCTTACAATAATAAAGTCTAGACTTATTAAGCGTAAAATTGTCCGTTATATTTCACCAGTTATTTCACTTACTTCTATTCGTTACAGATTGGCTGAGACAACAAGGCGAGAGTGTATATTTTGAAGACATGGTGCCGTTGTATTTGAACACATTCTTGGGCGAGTTCTACCAGTCTTGTGTGAGGTCGGGAATATCTCCGCAATTTCTGCAGTCTTATCCATGCGAAATTTCACGTTATCTGAACAGTGCCCCGTTCAACAGAAATATTAACATAGAAACTCATCCCAAATTTATATCTTCTTGTCAAATTCTGCGATCATGGAATCAAAATATGGATGTTTTTGCAACGACAGACGCAGACGACACCATGCATCGGCCTATATCCTTTGATCACTTGAGATTGTTATATAAATCGACTTATTTAGCCTGCGATACACCAGAATCTCTACAGAACAAAGTCTGGGTAGACATCAATTTGTACTTTGGAGTTCTTAGCAGGAAGATGCTAAGGCAACTAGATAAGAACTCTTTTGTGTTGGAGATTGATTCAAATAATGGAAGACGATACTATCGAATAGCAGATAATAGGATACCGAAAGACCGACATATGTCACGCATGTATGAACAACCCGGAAGTGCTTTATGTCCAGTCAATAGTATGTTATATTACTATTCTAGATTACATCCGAATACCGAAGCTTTTTTCCAGCAACCGGACAAATCTGGAGCGGTATCTGTCTGGTATCACCCAACAGCAGTTGGTAAAAACGTCCACAGCGGCAAACTGTCTACTATATGTAGATGTTGTGGTATTAAGTTATATTACAGAAATACCGCCTTGAGGGCAGTATATCGTAGTGTGCATGCGCATTCTCCAGATTACACATTTGAATTCAGTGACAGTATGTATGGAATAATCAGTGGGGCTGATAATGACAGTGATAGTGTGCAGTATATGGCGACATAGATTTATAGTTGTCATCATTTTATATTTATTTGGGATTTACTGTGATCATATATTGCTGCGAAATCCAACTTTGTAGTGATAGAATAAAACCCGTGAAACAGTACTGTAGATTTGTAAAATTAGTTCATATTTGCTTCTACAATTACATTACACGTTAAATGAAACTTTAAAACAAAGTACGATTGGTTATTCCATATCGTGACCTGCTTGTTACATGTTGTAGACGATTCTCTAAATTAATTAGAATAATCTCATTTTCATGAATTTGAATATAATATATTATATTCATGTATATGCAACCTTTTACTGCTGACAGACGCATGTAAGAACATTTTGTCCTTTATAATTACATTTGCAAGCACATTTCAAACTTAATTGTTAAATTACTTTTCGGGATCTGAGTTGCAGGCAATCTCTGACTGACTACAAACATAGCACCACTTATGTGGATTTGCAACCTGATACGGCCACCTCGTGTGTTAAGGTTTCCAGACACCTACGCAAGGCCAAGATTTTCACCAACCAGTTAGTTATATCTGTCCACGAATGTCCCCCCTCCCCCCCAACAAGTCTGGTAATCGCGACATAGCTAAAAGGAATTGTGGAAAGTGATGATAAATATATATCTCCCTACCTAACCAATCACGTTTGTTCTTCCAAGTCGAGGCTCATTATTTTGTAATTTGCAGTTTAACTGCTGTAGTAAATAAGACAGAGAGTGATTGTCTATAAAGTCACCCGTTTAAGCTGTTTTTTATAACAAACATACATTAACACAAACCAATTTAGACAAATATTTTTACCGATATATTATTAACTTCTTCGTCGGTAACCCACAACTGATCACGCTCCGATACTCTCCATTATTACCCGTGGATCAATTCAAATCAAGACATAACAACATAACATCACTGAAATTTTCCTATTAAAGGACTTGAACACATTAAGAAAGATACACTCTGATTAGTCAATATATCTATCACTCATCTCATGGGTAATTGCCAGGGGTTCGTGCATCTCCTTTAATCATTTATTTAATTTGCAGACAAATTCATTTCTTTTTTAAAAATTGTGTATGTGATTTGATTAGCTGTCAAACAGTGTGTCGGAACTAATCAAAATGTTTTAAAAAAGAACTCATGAATAATTCATGACTATGATGATTTCTCAGTTGACCCACGGATGATGAGTGGGGAGTAGTATGTCGAAATATATACACCTGTTTCAATATTATATATCATTGCAAAGGAGTAAAGGGATTAAGGACTAACAATGGTCTTCAAAAATAATGGTTGGAGAAATTAACACTTTAATCCTATAACTTAACTTATGTGATCCCCCCAAAAGGGACCTAAGTAGAAATATAACTGTAGTAAATCAAATGTAATTGAAATTGAATTATTTTTGTTTTCTATTTGTATTCATTTTCTTGTATTTAACCTTCATAAGTAAATTATTCTTTGTTTAAATTTCAATGAAATTTATGGTCGAATTGTCTCTTTCTGTTGTCTTTTCCATTAGTTTGAATGCAGTAGTCAGAATATATAATGCAAGCGATGCATGCATTGTTAGGCCATTAAAACAGTTCTAGGTGTGAAACCTATAATTAATTTCTTTAAGGTTTTCTACTAAATTTGTGTTTTTTCGAGCCTACCTGGCCATTTTATCTTAAGTTTAACCTTTCGAAGACCATACATTTTCTGAAACGTCCATGATTCCTCTACGTTCTGTCAAAATATCAGGCCATGTTTAAAGTCTTGCAGTGAAATGCCAGGCTATGGAAAATACCTACTCTAAAAATAGCTCTGTCATCCCCCAGAAATTCCCTATTTATAGGTCATGCATCAAATCCTCCATATCCATATTAAAATACAACTAAATCAATCAAATTTGAGCTCAAAATAATCCTTATACATTTAACTTCAGTTATCAATTTAATTATTCCATTCCATTCAGTATTTGTCACAATACAACAAAGTGAAAGGAACTTTTTTCTTTAAAAGGGACTACTTTTGTATATGTTCTTAGCTCTGATTGGTTGAATTACTGGTTTGACACCTCTACTGTAACAGAGATGTCTCGACTTTGTTATCTACACAGATTCGTTACATGTAACTTCTAGTATATATTTAAATTTATAGCTTTTAATCTTGCTGTATTTTATGCTTGCTTTGTTCACTAGCGTAAATTAAAGATAATCTACATGTATATTCATAGTAATTTTGTATTAATTAAACGAACACAATACATATGTTGTTATTGTTGTGATCTTAAAGAGATTCCGACTAAAGGGGGTGTTGTCTGTGTGCTTTAATGAAATATTTGAATTAATATAAAAGGTTCATTAATGTTACTAATCTAGCTTTTGTGTTGTTAAAAATATATAAAGGAAGAACTATGAAAAGAGATGTTACATTTTAGTATACTGCTTAATCTAATATACAGGTAAAAAACTAATCACCGGATTTTTATTAAGTGTGACACGACGGGTGTCACTAATGGAGCAGGAACTGGTTACCCGACCAGAGCATCTGAGTTTACCTCCGTTTTTAGTGGGTTTCGTATTGCTAAATCTTAATTTTCTGTGTTGAATAATTTGTCGATAATTGTTTTTCCTTCTGTCCTTTTTCTTTAGGCTATTGTATCGTCTGTCTTTCTTCTAATTACGGATTCTGATTACCGTGTTGCCATCTTCAAGCTGTCCGTAGTTAAATGTAGCGATTTTAAAGCAAATGGAATGAACAGTGATAGTGGACTATGCAACCGAACACACCACAATGAAGCATTCACGGAAACAAACGTCAAATCTCGAATCAATAATAGAAACCATGCAATAGATCACAGCAATTCCCTCATGAATTTGATCACAATAATGTGAACCGTCCAACTTAATCTTCAACGCGACTACAACAAACGTAAACTTGAGTCTTCTTCAACTATCACAACAAACAAGAAGCCGTCAAGAAATTCTTTATCAACTCGATCACGAAAAGCGACATGATGTATTCTACAAAGCCCTCATCAAGTACCCTCAATCATGAAAATAGGAAGCATTTACAATTTAAATGATCGAGGTGGACGTCAACTTTCAAAAACCGAAAAGCAAGAAAAAAAAAAAAAAAAAAAAAAAAAAAGTAAATAAATAAAAAATAACAAAAACATTTACAATTCAACTGATCACAGTAAACATGAAGTTCCAAACTAGACCTCGTCTACTATTACAACAACACAAATAGTTACAGTACAAGTTAAACTATATGTAGAGAATCTGATTTGTTGTGATCTTCTTCTTATTCTTCCGGGTGTAGTACAAAACCAATTGTATTCTCGCACTTTTGAGTGGGGGTGACGTCTATGTACAGTGCAGGTTAAAAGGATAAAACATTTGTAAATTTAGATGAGAGTTGCCCTAGACAGCTGAGCCTTGAAGCTGTCTAGGGTGTCTGCTTTACTACACTTCTCGGTAGTTGATTCCAGAGGCATATGGCTTGTAAAAAAATGATGTCCTGTACACTGTAGTTCTTGTGGTACCAGGAATCGTAGTGAATGGCCTCTGGTTCGAAGAGAGGTGCGGTTGAGGTAGTGTTCCGCTGGTATATCAACAAGGTGGTACATTATGCGGTACATCATCACTGTCTGGGCGTATGCTCGTCTGCTTTGTAGTGTCTGCCATTGGAGTTGCTGTAGCATAGCTGTGACACTGCTTGTGCGCTGGTAATCTCCATTGGCAAACCTGGCGGCTCGACCTTGTACTGCCTCAACCTTGCTGATGCTATCTTTTTTGCTGGGCCTCCATATGCTGGATGCATATTCTAGGGTAGGACGCACTAAGGTAGTATAGCACTGTGCCTTGATGGTAGTTTGGCAACGGTTCACATTACGTCCTAAGAAGGCTAATGTAATCTAATCACGGAAAAAAAATGGCTAAAGTACAAAGACATTTATCCATTCACTTCAACACCAGATTTTTCAAGGGGATTACTCATGAAGAGATTTTGAGTGGAATTGAGAAAAAGGTAGAATTAGACAATGTTGGTTCTGTGCAGTTCACGGAAACTGACTGTATAATTTCAGTGAAGGATTTGAATACGAAGGAAAAATTAATATCCGGTGGAATAACACTAAAAAACAGGTCAGTTAACTTTTTAGACGTTGAAAAAACAATCACAAATGTAACAATCAAAGATGCTCCCTATGAGGTAAGCGACTGTTATATTGCCACACAAATGATGAAGTATGGAGAAGTTATACCAGGATCAGTGCGTAGAGGGTACATTAAAGGTACAAATATAGAGAACGGTTCAAGGTATCTCCAAATCATAAACTGTGCCCCAACTTTACCCAATAGAACTGACTTTGGGCGATTTGAAGTTAGGTTATTCGCAGACAATAACCGAACTCAATGCTTACACTGTAAACAAACCAACCACCCATCCTACGCATGTAGACAGAAACCAACATGACAAAAGCGATGCTATAATTGTAACGATCTGGGTCACTTTGCAAGAGACTGTATGAGTGCACCAACTTGTTCATTTTGTAAACAGGAAGGGCATATAAGGCGCGATTGTGAGCTATATGATACGGATCAAGCACGTCGAGATTTTGGGAGCCATGCCCTTGCAATTATTGAGGGTAGGAAAACTACTGAACAAGACGCACAACAAACATCACAAACAAATAATGTAGACAATAAACTTGGTGATAACAAAGACACAAGTACAATCAGTGCTGTTAATATACTGTTAGGTGCATCAAATGGTGTACGACTTGGCGCATTTGATGACAACTTTATAAACGCATCTATATCGGGCGCAACTCTAAACAACATTGATCAATGCATTGACAGGGCAATTTCAAAATTAGAAAATACAAACAGCATGGTTAATAAAGTTGTTATGTGTTTGGGGAACAAATGATGTGAGCAAATGTAAAGATGATAGTGATCAAGTGAATGTACTATTGACACAAGCTATTGCTAAGGTCAAAAGTTACTTTCCCGACTCCTTGATTGGTATTTGTGGTATATTTCCACGAAAAGGGACCGGCAATAACACAAATATATTAAATGCGACTACTACCAGTGTGAATAAGTTTATCCGTAAACTGTGTATGAAAGATCCAACAGTTGAATACATTGACACAATCAGTAACTTCTTCAATCAGCGTGCGATTGTGAAGTCAATGTTTGATAAAAATGATCACAGTGGCGTACACATCGGTCTTGATGGTTCAAAAAAAATACAAGAAAAAATCCGTGAATTTCTCAAGGCACCAAATGACGTATTTGATTTGACGAATACTGAGCGTAAAAGAAACTTAAGTGACATTACAACGACACCCTCATCCGTTGATAGAAAAACAAAACATTCGAAATTAGGATCCGCAACTGAATATTGAATTTAGTAACTTTATTTGATATTTACATTATATTTTGTTTTATCTTATTTAAAGAAAATACACAATCAAGAATTAAAAATAAACAGACGGTAATTACTAGTTGAATGTATTATTATTTGCTATTATTTTGATTGTACATAATAATGTCCACTTCTTTACAATTTGTAGCCTTTAAACAAGCGTGTTTTTCTTTAAACTGTAATATATGCTATATGTATGTGCATTTGCAAGATTTGTATTTCTTATTGAATTATTATTTGAAATGTGTATATATAAATGAATCCAGTGACGATATTTATAATTGTTTTTGGAAATATTGTCTCAATTTTAAAATGAAAATGTATTATCTTAAAGGTCAATGTGAATTTTTTTCACAGCTGATGAAAAGGTTAAAATGTGTTTATTGTCAAGTTAAAATAAATCCGTCACAAGTGAGTAAATACCCAGACAATAGTTTAGATAATGTCATTGAAACTTGTCACAATTAATGTTAATGGACTACGAGATAATAGAAAACGTGAGTTGGTGTTTAATTGGCTCGTATCAAAGAAATATGATTGTATTTGTTTACAGGAGACGCACTGTACAGGAGTTAATATTAACCGGTGGGAAAGTGAATGGAAAACACAAGGGGGCGGTGCTAGTGCATGGTTATGTGGATCTAGCGAATCAAAGGGCGTGGCTACCTTTTAAGTAAACATTTTGCTTTTGATATTAATTTTAATTTTTCTGACAAGACTGGTAGACTATTAACATGTGAGATAAACACAGAAAATGCAGTGTTTCATATTTTTAATATATATGCTCCAAATCTATGCAGTGATAGAAAACAATTTTTCGATTCTTTTCAAAACATTTCTTACAACCATGAAGATGATAGTATCTATCATTACAATATTGTTTTGGGAGATTTTAATTGTATTCTCGATAAAAAGATTGATAGATATCCCAATAGACGGACGGACGACATAGGCAAAATAGAACTACAAAATCTTATTATTAGGTATGATTTATATGATGCATGGAGAAAGCTTCACCCAAATAAAAAACGATATTCTTTTCAAAGAGGGAAATCAAAATCACGTATTGATTTTATTTTATGTTCAAATGGTTTATGTAGTAAAGTGTTTGATACCAATATAAAACACTTTCCATTCAGCGATCACGACTTAGTATCCACTAAATTAAAATTAGATGACATTGAGAGGGGCCCGGGAATTTGGGCAATGAATTTTAACACTATAACTAGTGAACTATTTACAAAAGCATTTAATACTTGGTGGGGTATATGGAAGAACGAGATAGAATGATTCCGAAATATTCAAGAATGGTGGGATGTTACAAAGACTAAAATTGAATATTTGACAATGCAAATAAGTAAGCAATTAAAAAAAGATCAAAATAAAAAAGACATAGAAAAATTTGAGAAACAGTTAGAAGATCTTAAATCTAGTACAGATGACGGCGATATCATCAAAGGTAAGATACTAGAATTAGAAAATTTAATTAAGAAATATTATACACAAAAAGCGGAAGCCGCAAAAATTCGTTCAAGAATAAAATGGGCGGAAGAAGGGGAAAGGTCAACTCGATATTTCTTTGAACTTGAAAAAAAACAGGGAGAAAATAAAATGTGGAATCGAATTAAAAACACAGAAGGTAAGTATAAATATGATATAGATTCAATAATTGACGAACAGATAAAATTTTACTCCAACCTATTTACAACCGAGGGATGGGATGAAAACAGTGCTAATAAATTAACGCAACATATTGAAAGTAAGTTAAATGGGGATGAAAAAGAAACTCTCGAATTGGATGTAAGTATAGAAGAAATTAAAAATGTTTTAAAAATTTTGAAACCAAATAAATCACCCGGAGAGGATGGAATAATTTCTGAGTTTTATATAACTCACTGGGAACAAATCAAAGACGAATTCTTTCTGCTTGTAAATGATACTTTCGAAAAAAAAGAACTAACTCCTTCACAATATAAGGGCGTTCTTACTCTATTACATAAAAGTGGGGAACGGGAAGATATACGGAACTGGAGACCACTGACTCTATTAAACAGTGACTACAAAATAATTGCAAAAATTCTTGCAGTAAGATTAAAAGTTGTTTTACCAAAATTAATACATTCGGACCAGAAGGGATTTGTAAAAGGTCGTAATATCAGTGAAGCTAACCGTCTAATACAAGATGTAATAGAATATACTGATCGTGAAGATGATGACGGTATCATAATATTTTTAGATCAACAAAAGGCCTTCGACCGGGTAGAATGGGGATGGGTGGATCATGTATTAAGCAAATTTAACTTTGGTGAAAAATTTAGGGAATGGGTTCAAATGTTATTCAAATATGCACAAACTTGTATCAAGACCAATGGTTTTGTGTCTAAATATTTCAATATTTCAAGGTCCTGTAGACAAGGGTGTCCAATAGCGCCTCTTGTTTACATACTACAGGCCGAACCTGTAGCCTGTGCTATAAGGGGGATAGTGAAATACAAGGAATCAAATTACCTGGGGGGAAAGATGGGGAATATATCGAGACTAAGCTCTGCATGTTTGCAGATGACACTCAGCTATTTAATAAAAATGATGAATCTGTCAAAAAATCTTTTGATATTTTAACTATATATGAAAAAGCCTCTGGTTCAAAAGTCAATTATGAAAAGACAAAAGGTATGTATATTGGATCGGCTAAAAATAACAGACCCAAGTTTACAAAAATAGTTTGGACAAAGGATAATGTTAAAACTCTTGGCATTCATCATGGTTATAATATACAAAATGATGAGATATGGAAATCAATAATAGATAAAATGAAAAATTGTGTCCACGTTTGGAAAAGTAGAAACTTGACATATACAGGAAAAACTTTAATAGTGAAAAATCTCTTGATCTCTCTTTGTGGTTACGAAATTGAAATGCGGGGAATACCAGAAAAATACGTAAAAGAAATAACAACTTTGGTATGGGGTTTTATCTGGGGAGGGGGTATTAATCAAATAGATAGGAAAGTTTGCTGCTTGGGAGTAGAAAATGGAGGCATGGGTATGATTAACATACAAGAGTTTATTGACAGCAAAAGAATTAAGCTTCTATACCGAATTTTACATGAACCATTAGAAAGTTGGAATGCAATTGGTAAGTATTGGCTCCGTAAGTTAGACATCAAGTTTAATGGAAAATATTTTGTATGTAAGTGCTCTAATGTATCAACTCTAAATTTAAATATGTTACCAATTTTTTACAAAATATGTATCCAATCATGGTCAAAATTACAGGAACTTATTCAATTGTGTAATAATGACATTGATTCCATTCTAAAAACCAGAATATTTGTAACTCTTCAATAACTTTTAAAAACAAACCATTAGGGTTTACCTCGTTTCTGCAAAGTAACTTACGAACTATAAACGATATTTGGGATTCAAATAATACAAATTTTAAAAGTTGTCATGATATATACAATTTATTAATAGATAGGAGGAACTGTATTTCAGAGTTTTCTAAGATAAAAAAAGCAATCCCCGAAAAGTTCATAAAAGTCTTAAAAGGTGAAACTACAATAGTACCAGCACGTAGAGTTACCTTAAATATCAACGATAAGCTACAATTTTTAAATGAGTCAAATACAACTATATCACCTGATAAATTGAAAATAAAAGTAATTCAGGGAATCTTTAAACAAAATATAAAACCAAAATGTCAGATTAAGTGGGAAGAACAGTACGGGGGTAATATTGATTGGACACAAATTTGGACAAAATTAAAGAAAATCAAAGTTACTAATAAGGTCAAAGAATTCCAGTGGAAATGTCTCCATAATATAGATTATACAGAACATAGATTGAAAAAAATGAATTTGTCAAACGGAAGATGCCATCTCTGCCAAATTAGAGACAACGATGAAACGATGCAGCATCTATTTTTTAAATGTCCTTCTGTGAATAAAATTATAAAAGAAATAGAAGCAATATTTAACAGATCTTGATTAACAGCTAATATAGAAATCAAGGAATTAAATATAATGTTAGGGCTATATGGGGGTGAGGATTTAGACGTCATTTTTAATACCGTAATATTTATCTCAAAGTGGGAAATATGGAAAATACGTAATAAGGTGAAATATAACCAATCCCGAATTGGAGATCAAACAATTTTCAACACTTGGAAAAATAATTTTAAAAAACATTTACATTGCACATTACAAACTTCGCATATTAATGAAAATGATAAAAACAAATTAGAACTTTTTCGGAATAACATATGAGTATTTATTTTATTTATGAACATAAAGCTAATGCATGGTAATAATTGTATCGTCTAATTGTGTATATTATAATGAAATGTAAAAACAAATGAATATGAAATATGTCAGTTTAAGTGGACTTTTTATTTTTATTTTCACTTGTTACCCCTGGACAAGTGAGATTTATGTAAAACAGGGACCCTTAATGTTCACTCCTGGGCCATTAAGGTTATTGTAAACAGGAGATTTTGAATAAACTATATTATGATGGAAAAAAAAAAGAAGAAGGCTAATGTGGAGTTCGCCTTTTTGGTGATCTTATCAATGTGGCTATCCCAGCTTAAACTTGTATGAATATTTAGTCCTAGGTACTTGGCTGAGTCTGTTTGGTTCAATACCTGGTCATGGATGGTATATTCACTATGGATAGGAGACTTCTTATTTGTTTATCGTTTAAACCGAAACCACACAACGAAATAATTATCAATTCTGAAAGAAACGCAAAAGAAATATAATAATTATACAATCGATCACAACAAACGAGATTCCCTACAAATAGAAGCACGATAAGCAGTAAGTTGGGATGGGATATGCACAGCTTCTGTTGTATTGTATCTTTCCAATGTCCACCATTAAAATGTATACCCCACCCCATCCCACCCCCCTCCAATTTTGACACTATTTGATGGCCTTTGGGTGCATCCTATAGTAGTTAAATTTGCATCTTATTAATATGAAATCAGTGCGTTTCACCACTATTGTTGGTAGTGTTTGTGCATATAACAAGTGAATATTCAAAAGATGTACACATGTATCAAGAATTTTTTTTTTTTCTTCGGATTTTATGTATGATCAATATACAGTTTCCAGATGCTGAAATCATTGAGAATAAGTGAACATCGAAATAGTTATGAAAACCAAATATGATTTAACTTTAGTAAACTTTATTTTGAAATATTTCCGCTAGCCTGTACGATATTCATATTGCAGGAACTGAGAACCCATCGACAGTTCAGAATACAATTCCATGTAGGACTTATGATGGTGACAATGACCCATATTTGAACTTTGATCCCAACAATCCTTGGTCACATGTTCAATTTCAACCAATGATTAGAAATAGATATATAGATAAAGAACTTAGGCAAAAACCAGGACCTAAACCTTCAAGTGTTCGTTTGAAGCTTTACTTGTTACCACCAGGAAGTAAATTACCTTCTTTGACGAAAAAAGACCCGATCATTCAAATACACCAGGATCAAGGGTATGGTATGTATAATATGTTATTATTAGGTACAATTCTTTAGAATTCAATGAAATAACAAATAATGTAACATGCAAAACATATCAAAGAGCGGTTCCAAATCTCTTAAAACTATGTTTCTAAGTCTTGACCCGTGGTTTTGATGAGATAAAATGAGATTATAAGTGATAATTGAGAACATAAAAACATCTATTTATAATAAAAACGTAAATATATCCTTTAGTACGCACAGTGGGTTTCTAGAATAACATCCACCAGGTACTCTCATAGTCAAAAGATTGAAAGCCTCATTTTTTTGGGAGCAAGCAAATGAAAGTTGGCGTTACATGCTTAGGAAAGTTTAGTTCTTCGCGGTGATGGGATAATCATAGCACTTAAAGATTTTAAGAAAATTGTAAGCTGATAATATTTCTTCATAAGTTAATGTTTTAAATATAAACGTATTGGAAGTAACAGTACAATAAAATGAGAATCTGTATAGACAAAAGAATACCAGCGAAACACAAAATCTGTAGACAAAAGATACCAGCGAGACACAAAATCTGTATAGACAAAGATACCAGCGAAACACAAAATCTGTATAGACAAAAGAATACCAGCGAAACACAAAATCTGTATAGACAAAAGAATACAAGCGAAACACAAAATCTGTATAGACAAAAGAATACCAGCGAAACACAAAATCTGTATAGACAAAAGATACCAGCGAAACACAAAATCTATACGATATAGACAAAAGAATACAAGCGAAACACAAAATCTGTATAGACAAAAGAATACCAGCGAAACACAAAATCTGTATAGACAAAAGAATACCAGCGAAACACAAAATTTGTATAGACAAAAGATACCAGCGAAACACAAAATCTGTATAGACAAAAGATACCAGCGACACACAAAATCTGTATAGACAAAAGAATACAAGCGAAACACAAAATCTGTATAGACAAAAGATACCAGCGAAACACAAAATCTGTATAGACAAAAGAATACCAGCGAAACACAAAATCTGTATAGACAAAAGATACCAGCGAAACACAAAATCTGTATAGACAAAAGATACCAGCGAAACACAAAATACATACGATATAAAATTACAAAAGATGGCATATCTAACTCCCATCAAACACGTGTTTGAGATCAGGTCATTCCAACTGGAAACCACACACGCGTGCTCCATTAGTGACACCTCTCATGAAGTTCTCATTAACAAAGAAGGTTTCATCTTTTACAGGATATCCAAGCAAATACTATAACAAGGACACATTAAGTGCTCGACCTTGGTCATGGATGTTAGACTTGTCAGACATAGAATTCAAGGAATCGATCAGAAATTTGTACCCAGTTCTAAAGGAAAAAGAATTCTCCTTGCTTACTGTAGATCAACGAAAGTCCTTTAAACCAGCACCATTCCAGATATCTTACTTTAAGATGATCAAATATCAGGGAACTGTGGTTATAAGAATTCAGGTGAGCAATACAATATCTACAACTAATGTAAGAGCAATGCGTTCACTATCACTGATGGTAATGTTATTGAAATTTACAGTTCCTAGATCATGTAAATATTTTTTAAAGCGAAGGCTCTCCTCTCCCAGGCATATGTAACCTCAACCAATTTTGGCGATCCTGTTTAGGCCTTTTGGTTTACTTGCTCCCAAAACGATTAAAATTATTTGGCTTTCCAACCTTTCGACTTTGAGCATGCTTGGTGAAGGTTATTCCAGAAACGGGTCGTGTGCACTACATTTGATATCTACGTTTTTATTATAGACAGACACATGTAAAATTTAATGCTTTGAACAGGTAATCTACGCAGGCTCTAGTGATAGACATACTTGTCCTGTTATCGTCTTGATTTTCAATTGTAGATAAGAAGACAGTCAAACATATGTCTTTAGTCCATTAAATAAGAAATAATTTTGATGTAAGGGATCGTCTCAAAATGTGACTTTTTTTATCAAATGAAGTTAGTTTCATTTGGCTCAGACCACCCACCCACCCACCCCCTCCAAATGAAAGTGTGCGATGTATTATAAACCAAACTCCACCAAATAATATAGGGTTTAGAAACATGTATTCTCCATATGCATGTCATGATAAAGGGTCTATCTATGAATAGTGTTGTCTGCACAAGATGTTTTTTTACAGGGCATGTTTAATACTTAATCAATACAATAACAAAATACCAAAAGCGATCAATACAATCACAAACTACCGAAAGCCTATTTCTGCAACGTACACAAGAACAAAAACCCGCCATAAGCATCGTGGTATCTGTTGTTTACTCTCTTTGGTCAAAACTTGTTTAATACATTATAGTATTTTTTTTAATTTGACAACAGTGTAAAACATTCTAAGAATCGAAAACATTTTTTTTTCATTTGCAAAAGAAGACCGTTGCTTTTTGTTGCTATACTATTTAGTTGTACCGCAAACAGAAAACCAGAGCTGTGTACATACGCCCATTACAAAAGAAACAGTACAATATACAGACTCGAAAGAAATTAAAACGATGTTCCATTCAATTTGATGCCGTTTTTTAAGTGCATTTTTAAAGATTTATTGACAAATCTCAATGTGCGATTTTGTTTTTTTTCTAAACGTGACAGCTGAAAACCATCCACCTACCAAACGAAACTAACTTCGTTTGAAAAAAACTGTCACAATTTGCGACGATCCCTAAATGAACACGAAATAAAATATATCTGAAAGTAGGATTAACTGTTGTTCATCTCATTCATTTTTAAAATATTATAGAAAATGTGCAGTTTTTATAAAAAAAAAAGAAAGAAAAAGAAAAGAAAAGAAGAATAGTCCCCATATCCTAAAATAGTTGTTTTGTATTGTTTAAGCTTGTCAGAGTGTCACGAAAACTAAATATAGTATTTCACAAGCAACATGCAATGTTAAGATAGGACTTCATTGATTGATATACCATACGAAAAAAATTAATTCATTGAAAGATTAAAAACATCTGTTATTTTTGATACTGATATAAGAAGACGATTATTTTCGGATATAATGTTCAAGTTAATTAGCTTAATAATAATGTTCTCCTTTTCAGGAAAGTATCCAACCAACATGACAGGCGAGGTTCTTTACAGCAAGTGTTCATATACATATACAGAAAAGTGTTTTTTAAGCTCCCGATAACGTGTTTCAAGAATGTTTATGGACAATAACAAAATTGTTTTGTATTTTTGTATATATTGTGTATAAAGATTAAATGCTTTTTATTATGTTTCTGTGTTTTTTTTCCTTTTGTTTTCACGGAGACTGAAAACGTACCCTGTATTATTTTGACCAGCGTTGTCAGCTGTGAGAGCAAGTCTATGAACCACGTATTCCGTCCGTCCGCTCGTCAGAAACACTGATATTTAGGAAATATTCATGTATGGAACTTAGTCATTCTTGTTTCATCTCATGGTGTGGAAGATGCCTAATTTGTGTAATTTGTCACGGCAACAGTTACCATTCAATATTATTTAAGCTTTACGAGGTTATTGCACACGCATGGAAGATATGTCCACAATACGGGTGCACATTTTACCTATTTAAGAATAGTTCCCTGTCATTGAACACAAACTGAAGATGTGTACATGTTGGAAATAAGACCATAGATATTGATGATTTATCTCTCTCCTGTGTATTGAACAAAGATTTATTAATATTTTGTTAATAATAAAACAATTGTCTGTCATTTCCCCCAACTTTATGTAATCTGTATCTCCAATGATTAACTATAGTATACTCTTCACCTGTAGTGCATTCTTTATAGTTACATATTGTAGACCTACATATATATACAACATTTTCCCAAAATGACCATTAAAATGTGGTTAGACGCCACGATATAGCTGAAATATTGATAAGGTTGGCGTTAAACACCAATCAATCAATAAATGTGGTTAGTGTTCTGTAGCGACAACTTTGTAGTGGTCTTGTTACGATATTGACTCAACCGGAATAGTAGATTCGTTATATTCTACTGATTCTAATCATTCCATTATTATAAAATGACATTGTACCGGTATATGGAGAGTGCTTTATGATGCAGCTTACTTTTTCACCGTAATGGGTTTCTTGTTCGTGTATACTCCATTTATTAAAATGTTCTATTATAGCGTACTTGCCCATGGTCGATGGTTATCTCCGGGTACTCCGGCTTCCTCCACCACTAAAACTGGTCGCCATGATATAGATGAAATATTGCAGAAAGTGGCGTTAAGCACAATAAATCAAATCAAATCATCATCTAGTATAGCGTGTGGTCTTGATATATAAAGGTATTGCCTTTGTATAGCTATGTAGATATCATAGGTGTGTGTTGGTATTATATCCACTATTCTAATGTAGTTGTTTAATATTCATGGTTTATGATTGGACAATGCTGTAATTTTTACCGTATCAATTCCACGGTTGAAATAGCATGAGAATTATAGCCGATTACCGCTTACGTCATCTTGTCAATAATGTGACAATACACATAATTACCTTAGAATGGAGATAACTGTATTGTATTTAAAAATTTTATACGCACCAATTGTCGATTTAATGGTGTAATTTTCACGGCATCAGTTCCACGGTTGAAATATCATGAGATATTTTTAGATTTTTAGCTGTTTACCGCTTACGTCATCTTGTCATAATGTGACTATGCACATGATTACATTATAATGGAGATACATCTATGCACATGATTACATTAGAATGGAGATAACTGTATTGTATTTGAAAATTTCACGGCACCAAATGTCGATTTAATGATCGCAAATATCCGTTAGCTGGCTCCGCTAACGCGTCGCCAGTAAACTCAATTTGCGACCTTCAAATCTCCAATTGATACCGTGAAATTTTCAAATACAATACAGTTATCTCCTAATTTACTAGTTTTTTTCTGTCTTGATGGGTTCTCTGTTGATAATATCATCATCTTCTGTTTCAAGGGTTGTATGCATTGTTGTTTGATGACTTAGGAATTTTATTCATACGTGTTCATTTTGTTCATTCATGCAACTTTCGTACTATGGACTGGGCCGGATATTGGAATCAAATATCCGTATATATAGAGGGTTATTAATAATAATTCTAATGCAATTATAATGTAACGCGTCGCCAGTAAAACTGCATTTGTGACCTTCAAATCCACAATTGACACCCCCAACTCTTCAAATACAGTACTGTTATTCCTTAAGTATGGTTATGAAGAGAAACTTTAAACAATGAATGTTAATAATTCCACTAATATCAACAAAACGGACAATTAAATATCATCTCAAACTATTGAAGACAATAAATACCTCGGTTTAAACCGTTTAGTGGGATCTCAACCATCCACTGTTATAATTAGATCTCCAAAGTTAAACCGGTTAGTGGGATCTCAACCATCCACTCTTATAATTAGATCTACAAAGTTAAACCGGTTAGTGGATCTCAACCATCCACTCTTATAATTAGATCTACAAAGTTAAACCGGTTAGTGGAATCTCAACCGTCCACTCTTATAATTAGATCTCCAAAGTTAAACCGGTTAGTAGGATCTCAACCATCCACTCTTATAATTAAATCTCCAAAGTTAAACCGGTTAGTAGGATCTCAACCATCCACTCTTATAATTAGATCTCCAAAGTTAAACCGGTTAGTGGGATCTCGACCATCCACTCTTATAATTAGATCTCCAAAGTTAAACCGGTTAGTGGGATCTCAACCATCCACTCTTATAATTAGATCTACAAAGTTAAACCGGTTAGTGGAATCTCAACCATCCACTCTTATAATTAGATCTCCAAAGTTAAACCGGTTAGTGGGGTCTCAACCATCCACTCTTATAATTAGATCTCCAAAGTTAAACCGGTTAGTGGGATCTCAACCATCCATTCTTATAATTAGATCTCCAAAGTTAAACTCAACCATCCACTCTTATAATTAGATCTCCAAAATTAAACCGGTTAGTAGGATCTCAACCATCCACTCTTATAATTAAATCTCCAAAGTTAAACCGGTTAGTGGGATCTCAACCATCCACTCTTATAATTAGATCTCCAAAGTTAAACGGGTTATTGGGATCTCAACCATCCACTCTTATAATTAGATCTCCAAAGTTAAACCGGTTAGTGGGATTTCAACCATCCACTCTTATAATTAGATCTCCAAAGTTAAACCGGTTAGTAGGATCTCAACCATCCACTCTTATAATTAGATCTCCAAAGTTAAACCGGTTAGTGGGATCTCAACCATCCACTCTTATAATTAGATCTCCAAAGTTAAACCGGTTAGTAGGATCTCAACCATCCACTCTTATAATTAGATCTCCAAAGTTAAACGGGTTAGTGGGATCTCAACCATCCACTCTTATAATTAGATCTCCAAAGTTAAACCGGTTAGTGGGATCTCGACCATCCACTCTTATAATTAGATCTCCAAAGTTAAACCGGTTAGTGGGATCTCAACCATCCACTGTTATAATTAGATCTCCAAAGTTAAACCGGTTAGTGGGATCTTAACCATCCACTCTTATAATTAGATCTCCAAAGTTAAACCGGTTAGTGGGATCTCAACCATCCACTCTTATAATTAGATCTCCAAAGTTAAGCCGGTTAGTGGGATCTCAACCATCCACTCTTATAATTAGATCTCCAAAGTTAAACTCAACCATCCACTCTTATAATTAGATCTCCAAAGTTAAACCGGTTAGTAGGATCTCAACCATCCACTCTTATAATTAAATCTCCAAAGTTAAACGGGTTATTGGGATCTCAACCATCCACTCTTATAATTAGATCTCCAAAGTTAAACCGGTTAGTGGGATCTCAACCATCCACTCTTATAATTAGATCTCCAAAGTTAAACCGGTTAGTAGGATCTCAACATCCACTCTTATAATTAGACCTCCAAAGTTAAACCGGTTAGTAGGATCTCAACATCCACTCTTATAATTAGATCTCCAAAGTTAAACCGGCTAGTGGGATCTCAACCATCCACTCTTATAATTAGATCTCCAAAGTTAAACGGGTTATTGGGATCTCAACCATCCACTCTTATAATTAGATCTCCAAAGTTAAACCGGTTAGTGGGATCTCAACCATCCACTCTTATAATTAGATCTCCAAAGTTAAACCGGTTAGTAGGATCTCAACCATCCACTCTTATAATTAGATCTCCAAAGTTAAACCGGTTAGTGGGATCTCAACCATCCACTCTTATAATTAGATCTCCAAAGTTAAACCGGTTAGTAGGATCTCAACCATCCACTCTTATAATTAAATCTCCAAAGTTAAACCGGTTAGTGGGATCTCAACCATCCACTCTTATAATTAGATCTCCAAAGTTAAACCGGTTAGTGGGATCTCGACCATCCACTCTTATAATTAGATCTCCAAAGTTAAACCGGTTAGTGGGATCTCAACCATCCACTCTTATAATTAGATCTACAAAGTTAAACCGGTTAGTGGAATCTCAACCATCCACTCTTATAATTAGATCTCCAAAGTTAAACGGGTTATTGGGATCTCAACCATCCACTCTTATAATTAGATCTCCAAAGTTAAACCGGTTAGTGGGATCTCAACCATCCACTCTTATAATTAGATCTCCAAAGTTAAACCGGTTAGTAGGATCTCAACCATCCACTCTTATAATTAGATCTCCAAAGTTAAACCGGTTAGTGGGATCTCAACCATCCACTCTTATAATTAGATCTCCAAAGTTAAACCGGTTAGTAGGATCTCAACCATCCACTCTTATAATTTAATCTCCAAAGTTAAACGGGTTATTGGAATCTCAACCATCCACTCTTATAATTAGATCTCCAAAGTTAAACCGGTTAGTGGGATCTCAACCATCCACTCTTATAATTAGATCTCCAAAGTTAAACCGGTTAGTAGGATCTCAACATCCACTCTTATAATTAGATCTCCAAAGTTAAACCGGTTAGTAGGATCTCAACATCCACTCTTATAATTAGATCTCCAAAGTTAAACCGGTTAGTAGGATCTCAACCATCCACTGTTATAATTAGATCTCCAAAGTTAAGCCGGTTAGTGGGATCTCAACCATCCACTGTTATAATTAGATCTCCAAAGTTAAACCGGTTAGTGGGATCTCAACCATCCACTGTTATAATTAGATCTCCAAAGGACAACATAAACAAGGACAGTACAATAAGAGGGTCAGCAACTGTTCGTAGCTAAGAAGGTAGAATATGTTGGTTATATACCACTCCAATGACACACAAAATAATAACAGATTTGATATCAATTAGTCATAAACATCTCAAGAAATTAATGGTCTTCGTAAGAGACCAGAGTATATAGGTCACCAATTTGTTGGAATAAAATATAGAACATAAGATAGTAATAAAATATGGAATGAAATATAAATGTACCGATTTAATTGCAAATTGGACATACGTGTTGCATATATGCATATAGATAGTTTTGTTTTCAAGATGCAGCCCACTATGCTCCTTCTCAGATTCAGGATTTTCTCACAATATAATACTCTCACAAGTTTGTGAAATGTTCGAAGTATTTTTAGGGGCCGTCGTGGTCGTAATCGTATGATAGTTGGATTTACAACTACCTATGCAATCAGTGCCTATCACCACTAATGTTTTGAGTTCGTATGCCGCTCATGGCGAGGTGTACTCGATACAAGATTGCGTGATAAAGTTTGGTAGGGACTCGCGGCAGGTTGGTGTTATTTTTCGGGTAATCCGGTTTCCTCCATCAATAAAACTGACGGCCACGATATGACTGAAATATTGTTGAAAGTGGCGTTAAACACCAAAACCTAACCATCGAAGTATTTATGATATCATTTTAGTGAGCATAGATTTGATATACAATATACTCCAAAATCTATAACGGATCAACTTTATATCAATGTATGTAATTTTATGTGCCGTAATATGTTAAATGGGGTGGGGAGGGAGAGGGACAAAGAAATTTTTTTCGCTTTTGAAACTTTTGTGGTTGAAAAATATAGTGGATATGTATTTACATTAAACGTATATTGTAATTTATTTGAGTAAGAGCTCAGTATACGTCAGTCATTAAAAACACGAACGATTTGTGCTGCATATGCATGTATTGTTCTGTAAAGCATTGTATCAATATAAATTTACTTAAGCTGGAGAAGCAGTGATTCAGAGATGTCGGGTTACACCACATGAGTGATTGCAAATGAGGCCCTAGTTAAGTTGTGAGGCCCCTTACTATTGGCCCTGGAGGAGGTAGACTCGGTAGTCCTACACAGGCAGTCAGGCATACATGCTCAGGAAATTTTGAATTTAAAAATTGTACCACATAATCAAAAATCCATCGTATAAAAGTTGTTTTGGCAGGAAGATGGGCCCCCTGGCCAACGGGCCCTGTGCTTAAGCACACCTAAGCACAATGGTAAATCCGGCATTGATTCTATGAGCTGTGGTTCCAAAAGGCTTTTGAGGGTTTTTAAAAAAAAAAAAAAAAATCTGTTTATGGATATACTGCCAAGCTCGTCTATTACTGACGATTATTATATGAAAATGAAACTATATATAATAACAGATTATATACGGTATAAGAAGTAACTCGTCGGTGACGACTTTGAATTAAATAAATAAAAACCGCTTTACAAGACATGCAAGCGATATTATTTAATGTCCTAGTAATTGACCAAGCTCAAGCTAGCGACCACTAAGCTAGCGACCATTTCTCCCAAGCATTTTCAAGAAAATTGTAAGAATGGAGTTCACTTGCTGAGAATACACAAATGGTAAATGAAGATTCCATAAGAACCAGTAATAAAACAACACCCCTATTATAGGGTAAGGGTTAGTGGTAATAGGTACTGATTGTATAGGTAGTTGTAAATCCAACTACCATACGATCACGGCCACGACCGCCCCTATTATTACACCCTTCATACATTAATGTGTTGTCTAAGGTACAACCGAATATATCATGAATAAATATTTGTGTATTGTCCAAATTATAGGTACTGATGAAGATGATGAAGATAAGAAAATCAGAAACGCCTTTATGACAGTATGTAGTACTGACGGAATGGATGACCAGTTGACCTTTGATCCTAATTGGTCAGATCTTGAAATACCACCGCATCTTAGACGGAAGCCGAAAGACATACCAGGTGTTACCAGAGAGAAAAGGAAACCAGGACCACAACCAAAAACCTACCGATTGAGGTTTTATCTGTTGCCACCCGGAAGTGAGATACCTCAGTTATCTAAGAATGACCCTCTTATCCAGGAACATCAGGAGCAAGGTTACGGTAAGGATTGTATATACCATTCATTTCATGATGCATGTCTTATGTTAGTTTATGTGTATTCAAATTACTATTAATCAACCACATCGGTGGTGTAATGGTTAACGTGATCTTGGGTTCGAGCCAAGGTCGATAAAACCAAAGACTATAAAATAGGCATTTGTTGCTTTTCTACTAAGCACGCATCATTATGGAGAAAGGGCAAATACTGGTTGGTTCGAAATTAGGATAATGTGTCCAAGTGAAGTGAATTGCAGAGCTCCAGATAAGCTGCGTATTTGCGTTTTTTACGCTATGAAAACGAGTAAAAACGCATGTATTATCAGATCAGAGTGTACACATTACGCATACATATTGCTGTGTAAGCAAACTTTCCAAATTCGGAGCGTACTTGTACAGTCGTGTACATAACAATACATTTTTGTCTTTGAGAAATTCCCCGTAATTACTTCCCTGTATACTTTTTGAAGGAGAGAGCGTATACTTCCGAGGGTTACCGAATGCTTGCCTTTCTAAGAAACGATGTCAAAAGAGATCTGATTGGATAATTACGATAAATCATCCAATCGCGGTCAATATTACAAATAAATGCGGTTTACGTAATAAGTAAGAACTAAAACGAAAGTAAATTTGGGAACACGTTGTTCGTTGAAAATGAGCAAGAACATGAATAAGCGCGCTACAGAAAATTCTATACTTAAGTTCCTGACAGTTCATTCTGTGTCTAGTGACAGTATAGTTAAACGAATCATTGATGACATTATCAACACGGCTGTGAAAACTGCCGAAGTCGACAAGCAAAATCTAAATATTTACAACATTTTATTAATAAACATGACACAATCGTGTCAAATTAAACAGAGATATACATTTCACTTGCATCCTTCGTTTATTGAATAACACTTGTGTCAAACATAATTTTAAAAGTGTACATGTAAGCAATCTTTTCTGAAGTAGAGAGTACAACAGTGCAAAGGAAATATGCAAATACCCATCATTTTCAAAAGTAGGGGGTAATTACCCTTTGGACTTGAAAATTATCTGGAGCTCTGGAATTGTCTACCTAAGGACCGTTGCTTCAGTGAACTAACACTATGAAAAGAACCAACTAAGCGTGTTGGTCTAGTACAAAAGCGGACATCATTATTATC
The DNA here is from genome assembly GCA_963680875.1 of Bathymodiolus brooksi. Taxonomy (NCBI): domain Eukaryota; kingdom Metazoa; phylum Mollusca; class Bivalvia; order Mytilida; family Modiolidae; genus Bathymodiolus; species Bathymodiolus brooksi. The sequence goes on along the minus strand of OY804585.1, from coordinate 79,360,452 downwards.
TCATCGAATGTCACGTGTTCTCGCCATGATCTAGGTGAAATATTGTTCATTTGGTGTTAAGCAACAATTAATCACTCACTCAAATTAGTCAAAAGAAGATTTAAGCATCGTGAAACTTATCAAATAAAATATGAAAATAATACTGCACCGCCCTGCATATCAATTTTGTCGAAATCTGATAAGTCGTTTTATTGAAATAGCAAGGAACAACATGGTCCATCACAGTAATTACTAGCTTGGTCCATCATAGTAATTACTAGCTACGTTTGCTCTGAGAAAGTGTTCAAATACTCGATTTATTCAAACTTCTATAAGAGGTTTAGTCAGAGCTCTACATTATGCCTTGTCCGACTTGTCTCTACCAATCTAATTTGTCTCTACCAGTCTAATTTGTATTCGTACACCACGTGAAATATAAAACTACTTATCCAAGGGACAACCGACAAAAACGTACATTGTCGGAAAATATAAAATTGATTTGTGCGAGCTTTAGACACAGGTAGAAAAGCGAGTCTTTGGCGAGCTTTTCTAGCCTATTTCACAGCGATTGCAAATTAATTTTATATCTACCAACAATATAAATATATTGTGTTTATCCTCTCTGCAATGCCACAAAGTCCAAACTGTCTGAAAAGAGCAGAAACAAGCGTCGTTCGAAACGTATTCAATTGTGTTCTCTATCAAGTCCGCTCTTATATACTACCGGTAATACTGGTACCGTTTCTTACTGTCGCTCTACACGAATCAGGTACCAGAAAAGCTTTATTGAATGTCATGTAAAAACTCATGTAAACTTGTACCTGTTTCAAATGATAATTTTCAAGATTCTACACGGTGCTGTACCTAGATGGTTACTATCGGTAAAATCGGCGCGTCCCAAGTTGCTATCCGCAAATGCAACGGTTACTAACGGCGGAAAATGTCGGCGTCCTCGTCAGGACAAGTTGAAAAAATCCCTTCTAGCTTAGAAACTACAGGTCAGTCAATTATACTTTCTTTTGTACGGAATTTTAAAGGTGTTTGCCTGACGTTTGCAATGGTCGTATTATTGAAGACAAGGTTTGTTGCTTAGTTTTAAGCGATAACACAGTCAGCTTCAAATGTCATTGTCGTTCATGGTTGTAAGTAAATAAGATTTTCTCCCATTTATTGTTCTTGTATGTGTGCTTTTGGTACGTGAGTTGGAATATAAGATCGTAATGTAATGTATCAAAAAAGATTAAGATGACAAAATTGGCACAATAGAATAAAAACACAACTTAAAAGAGAACTGACGAAAATTTCGTAGGCTACGGTTACTATTGCTATTCTGCTATCCTCTGGTTGGGTATATGATTCAGCATTTAACGGTAATTCAATCGGCGAAGAATCGACCTTTTCTTCGGACAGTGGTGACTTTTGTGGACTGTCTTGGATGGGTCGACACCCGAAAAACGACATGGCAGATGTTAAATCCTAGATGGAATAAAAATATAAAATTTAGTTTTAGAAAACAATAAATCAGTGGATCAGTCGGAAACTTTTGTGATAACTTACCAAAGTCATTCAAGCATAAAATGTAGGTTAATTTGAAATAATTGTGTGAAATTTAGTTGAAGGGGACTCAATGATTGTATAACCGTTCATTACTCTTCAAGCAAACCGTAACCAAATAAGAATAATAACAAAATTACCAAACAAGACGGATTTTTACTGACAACGAAAAGAATATACCTGCAAAAACATATTCACTGTATCTATTTCAGAATTGTGATTTCCCCATTTTTATCAGCCAAATTAAAATTAAAATTCATCAAAATCGTGTGACGAAGCAAAAGTTGAAAAAAAAAACTTCTTTAAGAAAATGATATAAGAGCGTATTCGATAGAAGTAATTAATTTACAAGCAGAGAAGAAGAAAAAAGAACAACATTACTATAAATTGGCAAACAAATTATCATTCCTTCTTGGAATGGGTTAGAACAACCTCAAAGCAATCATTTCTGTATTATTGAATAAGAGACTAAAGCTGTCTTTTGATTCTGAAATAAGTGGAGTTATTGACTTTTCAAAACGGTTATTTCACTTGTTCGATGGGCTTGGTGAATGGTTACTTAGCTGCGGAACCATAGCTCTTTATGGTACTTTTGTTTTTATTATGGGGTGGACCTAAGATCCGCAAAAAAAATATATCAAAAGGACCTATAAGAGCTACGGACCCACAGCTAGGTGAATAGCAGTTTTTTTCTGAAGTCATTAACATGCATATTTTTCATGTTATTAGTTGGCGACATAATGTATAGTAGCCGGTGCACGGAACCAATAGTAACCGTTACTTGGTTTTTTTCATGAAAATAAAAGAGTAACAGAATATGTGACATTTTTTTATTTACAAACAATTGATATTATCAATAAATGATCGTTGTGTTAAAAAATATTTGTTTAATTTCTTGTTTTTTATGAATTATCAGGATTTGACCAACATCCAAAACAGAAAATTGGGAAACACAATGACTCGTATGGCTTATCCTGTTTGAATTACAGTAAAATAGAGCAGAAGCGATGTACATTCGTTTACAGGAATATACGTGGAGCTCCGTGAACGCTTCAGAATGTAATAGAGTTTTGTAATAGAGTGAAAAATTCCAAAATGTACGAGCTGTACTTACCGTATTCCAATCCATTTTACATTTAGTAACCGTCGCATTTGCGGATAGCAACTTCGGACGCGCCGTTTTCACCGATAGTAACCGTCTAGGTACAGCACCGTGTTCTAATGAGCATGTAAATATAATCACTAAACCAAAATGGGAAAATGATAAATGCCAAGATTTTAATAATTACTTAGTTTATGCTGATATTGACTCACTTGTAAGCAAACTTGTTTCTATTAATATTGATCAGGTTGATAATGCTGTTATTAACTCATTAGTTGGCGAATGCAACACAATTATTTTAGGTGCAGCTTCCAACTGTAATTTACTGTAAATAATTGTAACAAACAAAAAAAGGTGAATAAACCATGGTTTAACAAAGATTGTAGTGTAAATAAGGGTAATAACAAAATTACCGAACTCCGAACAATCTTACAAAGGGAAATTCAGAACTCATAAGTATATAAACAGACAAAATCAGTCAACAACCGGAAAACTGTGAAAACCGTAATGACCCTGACTTGGTACAGGCATTTCTAAAGAAACGGTGGGTTGAATCAGATTTTAAGGCGCCAAACCTCCCGCTCTCATTACGGTTCAAAGGTTCCGGCTGTCACTATTAAAGTATTTAAATACGGGAACAAAATAGGTAAAATAGGTAACATTAGGTTATATGACAAAAACTCTGACTCAGATTATTTTTATTTCATCCACCAAAATCAGAATATTTTTTTCAGCAACATTGGGAATCAGAATATTTTTTTTAGAAAAAAACCATACCCCCCCCCCCCCCTTTTCAAGTTAAATGGTCCATCCCTAATACAGTATATGATTCTCCCAAATGCTTAATCTATAGAATATTTAAGTCTGTGCACAAATTTGAAAGTTATATTGTTAAATTGCCATTTGATCTCAGAAAAGCTCTTTGTAATTTTAGATGTATGAACCATAGATTACCAGTAGAGCAAGGTCGTTGTTGGGGGGTTGATCGCGATGATCGTATATGTGACTTATGTAATTCTTCTGAACTGGGGGATGCATTTCACTATTTGTTACAATGTTCTTATTTTTTAAATGAAAGATGTAAAATGCTTCCATATGATGTATACACTAGACCTAATACTGACAAGTTTAAAGATTTATTATGTACTGATGATTACATTACTCTCGTAAAACTTGCCAGATTTTGTAAAATTATATTATCTGTTATAAACTAGGTTTGTCTTCCTCTGTCAACTTAAATTTATCAATGAATTCTCTATTAACAATATGTGCCATGTCTTTAATATATTCCACATTTGTATACTTGTACATATGTTGTTACTTTTCACATGGGGTCTTGAGAATAAAAAGTTTCAAGTTAGGCCCACGACTGAATGACACTGAATTTTATTTGATGCCTTTATTGGTACTCAAAATCATAGAATTGCAAGATAAGTTGCCGACAGTCATTTTGTTTACTTAAAAAAACATTAATGTACAGGCATTTCAGTTCACTGGAACACAACTTGGTTAGACATTAAAATGATTTACAAAGTACTGTGCATTAAGTAATATTTATACCACGGTTTTCCGAGTTTACAGTTGAACTCAGAAAACTCCGTTGACATTTACGTCACAGAATATGGTACTGCTTTGACAACTATTTTACCTATTTTGTTCCCGTATTTAAATACTGTTATAGTGACAGCCGGAATCTTTGAACCGTAATGAGAGCGGGAGGTTTGGCGCTTTAAAATCTGATTCAACCCACCATTTCTTTAGAAATGCCTGTACCAAGTCAGGGTCATTACGGTTTTCACAGTTTTCCGGTTGTTGACTGATTTTGTCTGTTTATATAATTATGAGTTTTGACTTTCCCTTTGTAAGATTGTTCAGAGTTCTGTAATTTTGTTATTACCCTTATTGAACTCAGAAAACTGTGATATAAATGATTAGTAACATGAAGCCATGCACTATCACATCTACATTTGTAGGTGGTTGATTATTGCACGGCTCTTTGAGAGTAATAAAACTACAACCCAGATTTAAAGTGTACAATATCTTGTATCTGCATCTATTATTTCATAGTTCTTAGCTGTTGCTTACATTCTGGTATATAAACCATAAAAATATCAAAGGAAAAGAATGCATTCATGTTACAACTATTGATATTACCTGAGTTTTATGTAGATTGTCTTTGATGTTAACCTGCATCAAAATGACTTCTTATTAAATAACAAGATTAAATTTGTTTTATTTTTATAGGATATCCAGCAAGTCTTTATCCAGGAGGGAAGTATAAGACGGCCTGGGATTTGTATTTATCAGAATCAGAGTTTAAGAATACAATTCGATATCTGTATCCGGTTCTTCAAGATAAAGAGTTTTCTTTGTTTACCATTGATCAACAGAGAATGCCCAAACCAGTCCCGTTCAATGTGCAGTATTTTAAACATCAAAAATACACAGGCACAGTTTTTATTACCATCAGAGAATGAAATTAATGCTGTCAACTTTAATTTGAAACTTGATTTTTACTTTTATTTCTTGTTTATTTCTAGAAAGATCAGCAATTAAGACAAGATTTCTGAAACTTTTTTTTTCATGTCTGTAATTTATAAAATTATTGTAAATTCATGACATTAATGTCCCAGAATAAATTAAACTCCCCATACGAACTGAATATAATTATAGAAAAGGGACCGACCTTTTAACTATTTATTTATTCCTTCAAATAAATCAAAAATGTTTTCGCTAAAAACTGCAGGGTCAGATTATTCATTTGTTGCAACTTTCAGGTCAGCTTTTTTTCTGACGACAATTGTTTTGCATATATATTTTGAGGAGGTGGATGTTATGTTTCTTCCAGAAAAAAAACATCGTCCCCCACCCTCCCATAAAGTTAAATGGTCATTCCCAAATTTAAATACCTGTTGGACAAATGATATTTATTCCATTGAGGGCGAAATCTTGTCTCTTGAATGTAAATTCTTAAACAATACCCGAGACCGTCCATAAACAAAACGTTGGTTTGCTGTTTTAAGATATACCCAGTCTTAACTGCATCCGAAGTGCAATGAGTGACAGTGATTTCTGACCAGAAGCCTAACTACACTGATTTTGATACTCGCCCGATATCCCGAGGTTTAAGATATTTACCCTTGGCTGATGGTTTCACCAGCCAGTTTGTTATATCTTTCCAGCTTTTTCTTCCACATTAGGTTTGGTAATGTTGTAAAATGGCTGAAAGAGATTTTAAGCACCATAATAACTTATTTAACTGCCCCATCACCCCAAAAATAATATTCGGATGTTCACTGAAAGATTCGACAACCTACAAACATACAAAATAGTAAAATTAAATTACAAAATTGACTGAAATGACACACATGCTCAAAGTCTCATCTATTAGTTTTCATTGGAGAATTTTATATCTTCATGAACCAGTGCTATGCATTAGTTTTGATACATGGAAAGCAGTTTTATCAACTGTTATCTATTTAGTATAATCTCATATTGCATTATATTGCAGGTGTATTATATTGTATTTAATGTGGTAATATTAAGGATTATATTGCAAAGAATAAGACAAAAAACTACACCTTGTTTCCCCAAACTCCACCTTGTCTCCTCAAACTATATCTTGTCTCCCAAAAATACACCTTGTCTCCCAAAACTACACCTTGTCTCCCCATCCTACATCTTGTCTCCCCAAACTACACCTTGTTTCCAAAAACTATACCTTGTCTCCCCAAACTACACCTTGTCTCCCAAGCTACACCTTGTCTCCCCAAACTACATCTTGTTTCCAAAAACTACACCTTGTCTCCCAAAACTACACCTTGTTTCCAAAAACTATACCTTGTCTCCCCAAACTACACCTTGTCTCTCCAAGCTACACCTTGTCTCCCCAAACTGCACATTGTCTCCCCAAACAGTGAAACTACACCTTGTCTCCCCAGGCTACACCTTGTCTCCCAAACTACACCTTGTTTCCAAAAACTACACCTTGTCTCCCCAAACTACACATTGTTTCCAAAAACTACACCTTGTTTCCAAAATCTACACCTTGTCTCCCCAACTATACCTTGTTTCCAAAAACTATACATTGTCTCCCCAAGCTACACCTTGTTTCCAAAGACTATACCTTGTCTCCCCAAGCTACACATTGTCTCCCCAAACTACAACTTGTTTCCAAAAACTACACCTTGTCTCCCTAAACTATACCTTGTTTCCAAAAACTATACCTTGTCTCCCCAAACTACATCTTGTTTCCAAAAATTATACCTTGTCTCCCCAAACTACACCTTGCCTCCAAAAGCTACACCTTGTCTATTAAAAATTAGACATTGTCTCTCAAAACTACACCTTGTCTCCCCAAACTACACATTGTCTCCCAAAATTACACCTTGCTTCCCCAAAACTACAAGTAGTCTCCCAAAGCTACACTTTTTTTCCAAGGAAACAGCACTTGTCCTGTAATATTTGGCAGATAGGTCTGGCCTTCTTGAACACACTTGGTAATCAGGAATGGCTACAACCTGTATCACCGTATTCGATAGGAAGTCGTTTGTGAAAGTGTAAAAGGCGTAACATATGGACGTCCGATCTTGGAAAGGTCATCTAATCGTCATGTTGCTCGTAAACGCTCAATTAAAAAACGAACATTTACTCCAAATGCTGGGCGATGCGACGTTGTGATTGCACATGCACAGTTAGAACAAGAACTACCCTTATCATCTTCTGACAGTCTCAAGATTATACCTCATAATCGCCATTAAATAAATTGGGAAATCGATATACATTAATTAAAACTTCGATTTTGCATTATTTTGAAGTCAATAGCACGTGGAAGTACACAACATATACGTTTTCTTGTGAAGTTGGTTAAAAGGAAAGCGTCGTTCAAGGTTTACGCATTTTAATCAAAGATTCTTTAGACAGTACAATATGGTGGACAGGTGTGAAATGCAAATGCAATTGTTGTACAGGTACAAAAGTTATATTACTGAAATATAACTTACATTTCATTTCTCCTCTAATATATAAAGCAGGGGCGGATCCAAGATTTCAAGTTAGTGGGGGGGGGGGGGGGGGGGGGGGGCGCACTTAAAAAAAATTGCGACGAGCGGGGGGGGGGGGGTGGCGCGACAATTTTGGGGTATTTCGTGTGAAAAATCACGATTTTACGCCAAAAAATAATATTTTTTCCAATTTTAGGGGGGGGGGGGGGGGGGGGGGCGCCCCCCGCTGGATCCGTCCCTGTAAAGAGTCATGTATATTTTTTTCTTGACTGTTTCACCAATTGTAATTGTACAAATCGTCTTTTCTTTACAACAGCGTGTTTTCTTTAATAAACATGGATTTTGTCATGCAGAGGTTGTTGTTGTTTGTTACCTGTGTCAAAACGGCATCGATTTCATATATTTTTGTAAAGAGAAAGGTTTTTGTGTTAAGAAATTGCCCCAATAAATATTATAAATCCATTTCCTGGAAGAATTCCACACCCGAAAAAATCGTAATCCCTCTGTTTGTGCGATTGAAATGTTTGACAGTCAGTGTCGTCTAAATTCAATTGATCAGAAATTAAAATACAAGCTGATTAAAATTGTGCTCTTAGAATTGGAACATGCGATGCGGTAGATCGTTGGTTCGAGCCCATATCGGGTCAAACCAAAGACTAACATGGGTATTTGTTACTTCTCCGCTAAGCACGCAGCATTAAGGAGAAAGAGAAAATACTGGTTGGCTCGGAATCAGGGTAACGTGTCCGAGTAGGGCAACATGTCTATCCGCGGACTGTTGTTTCAGTGGGCTAGCACTATAAAAATCCAACTAAGGGTGTTGGCCTAGTACAAAGCGAACCTCATCATCATTTCATTGAAAATTAACTTGTTCTCGCCATGATGTAGCTAAAAAATTGCTGAATTGGCGTTAAACAACAATCACTCATTCACTGGAACATGCGCAATCATATGGAGGGTTTAAGCTAATTAATGCGATCCCAGATGTTTTTATCTTATTTCAGACATTTTTTATTTCTTCTCCAGAACTACTACATGTGAGTGAAGTCAACAGACTTCGTAGAAATGTTCTTTTCAGGGTCTTCAAGAAGTGTTGTTGCTTTTCAGGCTAATTCGAAATGCAAGATGGCCGTCCATGCCTCTTATTGGTCGAGACATTTTGGACCCCACCCCAATCCTCTTCATATAAAATCACCAGACTTAGTAGACGTGCTCCTCTAGGGTTATGGAGAAGTGTCGTAACTTTTTATAGTGTTTCTCTATCCAAAATGGCCGCCCTGACCTCTAATTACCCAATACATTTTTGAGTCCTTTTCCAGTCAAAACTGCGTCCAGACATTCCACAAATGTTCCTCTAGGGACTATTAAGTAGCATAGTCCATCAAAATAACACAATGGCCAAATTGTATTTTATATATTTGGATTGAATATTAGAGAAACCCTTTTCAGCTGAATCATCGCATTTCATTTACATCTGATGAATTTTCATGAAAAAAAGAAAGATAACTGTAGCTGAATTCTGAATATTTTAAGAAAAAAAATCAGTCATTTTTTACTTGAATAAATAAAGTCAGAAATTACTATTTAAATATAGTTATAATGCATTCACAACGTTTCAAATGTATGTTAATTATATTTATATTGGCAATACGGCATGAAATCATTCTGTAGAATGATAACTTTTCACAAAGACCTCGGGGGGAATAACCTTGGATGGGTTGATAATTCTGGATATCCACCTCCTAATAAGGCCGTAAGTGTATAAAATTCAGTAAAGCCCTGTATATGCAGCAACCTCCATTTAGCAATAATTTAAATAAGAGGTTACTATCTCAAGGTCACATTGATCACGCATAGGTACAAAGCTACCTTATTTGACTAGCCACCTCTCTGATGGCCTCTTAATGCAGGTTTGACTGTATCAAGACGGACATCGAATCTTTAAATTCCGAAGAGATTTTCAGGTATAGGAACACTGTTATCGGACTTGTTCGTTTACTCCATTGTATATTCTTACTTGGATATTTATCGTTCATCTTATCAAACTTGACCGCCACGATATGACTGAAATATTGTTGAAAGTGGCGTTAAACACCATAAACCTATCAACCAACCTATCAAACTTGCTTTTACCTACATTGATAGCCTGCCACCAAAGTAGATGATGGTGGTGAAATCCAGTCATTGTCTGTTTTGTCATGGAATGGAGGATGTCGGCATCAGCATTCATTTAACCGTAAATATCAGGTTTTTTTTGCACCCAATAATTCCACCAAATGAGCCAATACCCGTACACCGTCGATTGACAATTTCTAATGCCAAAATTCAAGATTCCTGCGACTTCAAGCTTAAGGCGTCATCGACAGGTCCATTCAGAGAAAATATGATACTCTTCCGTATTCCACAGAAAATATGTCTGGACTGTCGTGGCCGTGATCGTATGGTAGTTGGATTTACAACTGCCTATGTACTCAGTGCCTATCACCACTGATGTTGTGAGTTCGAATCTCTATCAAGGCGAGGTGTACAACATTATGTGATAAAGTTTGTCAGTGACTTGCGACAGGTTGGTGGTTTTCTCCGGGTCCTACGGTTTCCTCCACCAATAAAACTGACCGCCACGATATAGCTGAAATATTGTTGAAAGTGGCGTTAAGCACCATTAAACAAATAAAAAATATTCAAAACACTTAGATTTGCATTGACCAATAACCTGGCCTATTAAGGATAATACCTTATCAGTAGCGAAACACATTATTTAGTTAAAACTATATATATATACGAGCTTTCACTGCATGACCCTGTTATTGTTCTGTCTTTGTGTATGTTGCCATTCATTTTGCAATAGTGTGTGGAAACGAATCTGTGCATTTTTTAATGGTTTATATCTGTATTGTTGGAGATGATATTCAATTATTAAACGGGGAGGGTTGGGATCCTATTAACAGATTATCCCCCCCCCCCCCATTTTATTCCCGATTTGCGATAACTAGAGTTATCGTTCTTGAATCGAGTTATCTTTTCCTGGCAGAGGGTATGTACACTTCCGGTTACATAACTTAGGAACGTTACATAACGTTTAAAAAATTGAAAAAAACTATATGTATTCTTATTCAAATAAAATCCGATTTATTGGAATTATTTTATTTAGCTTTTTATATCGCCCGATATCGGTGGATTCTATGAGATCTGTATTTTTATTTCATATCCTGAATGACCGTAATACTTAATAAATTCGGTGTTTTATATTCAAAATCGGCTTTGCTGTTAAAATTACGGACGTTAATAGCGATGTATGCAAAATTCATTCCGATTTTCGCAGTGGAATCATTTGTTTTATTTTCTTTTACAGGGGATTATCTTAATCTTGAAATGTTGAAGATATTTTATCTGCTCGGAGTCTATTAAAAAGATGTCTATTTTTGCATGATATTTAGTTTTGTTTTCTATTTTTCAAGAGATCAATGCAGATTCCCATAACAATTCCCACAGGCTCCATTCACAGGCGCTCGTGGCACGGACCACCCCCTTTTTTCTACCTTTCTGTTTACAAATTTATTTTCAATCAAATTTCTTTATTTCTTTATTATTTCATCTCTTTTTCCTTATTTTAACTTGTTCGTGTCAATATTCATACAATCTTATGTTAACATCAAATTGCATTAACTTCAACGATAGGGTCAGAAAAGTTCCAAAAATTTAAATATGGAACTTTTCTGACCCTATCGTTGAAGTTAATGCAGTGGTACGTCATTTCCGTCAGCCGTGGGTCCTTATACGAAAAATTTGGCAATAAATGTGTGAAAATCTTAAAATTCTGGAGAACTGAGGTATCGTATGCACAAAACAAAAACAGGGGCAAAAAGATGCGTCTTTTAGGAATGGATGCATGTCCTAGTTTGAATGACATAATGGAAATAAGGTGCAATAAATGTACTCGAAGCGAGCAGGGGTACGATTTTTAAACCTGCCGAGTTGCATGCCTTGTGGATTATTAGTATCTATATAGGGTCGACACATGCAATTTGATGTTAACATAAGATTGTATGAATATTGACACGAACAAATTAAAATAAGGAAAAAGAGATGAAATAATAAAGAAATAAAGAGATTTTATTGAAAATAAATTTGTAAACAGAAAGTTAGAAAAAAAAGGGGGTGGTCCGTGCCACGAGCGCCTGTGGCTCCATTCAAGAAATTGAATATTTTACCTTTAGTTATATAAATGGTTCATGACTATTCATTCTTTAGTTCCATTGCGAATTTTGTAATAAAAAAGGAACATTTAGGGTTTTTACCGGATTTGACCATCTCCAAACGTCAGAGACGTCAGGTAGAAATATGACTGTAGAGTTAGACAGCCGGCATCCGCTCCTTCCAAAAGCTGGATGGGGAAAATGAAGATTTGACTCTGATCTTAAGAAAAAAAAATGGAATCTTTTGCAGAAGAAAAAGGAGAAAAACACGAAAACAAACAAAATTACAATTGTTAAAAATCAAAAACTTGCAACACAAAACTTCCTTTTTATGCATATACATTTTCCCTTTGATAACATATAAAGACTTTTCCTTTTATGGAAAATATGCTTAAATATGATTTTATGAAATATAGGCATCGTCTGCTTTATTATAGAGTTGCACCAATTTACATCAGGTACACCTTATATACCACAAAAAAAGAAAACAAAACTTACAAATTTGATCACTGTACCATAGCCGTGATCGTATAGTCGCTGCTTCGTGCCCTCTGCAGATTTACACTGAGAGTGCGAATTCTATCGGAGCAGTTTTGTCTTAAAAATGGAGGCTATATTTTAATATATTAAGCTGCTTTTTTTTTTTGTGTGTGTTTGTTTACATATTATAAGAATTGTGATACAGTAGATTTGTCTTGATTTTCCGGAAGCCGCACAAACGAATATTTCCTTACATATGAAATCATAACACGAATGCAAGCTGTTTATTTTTTTTAGCAACATAATGTGTTTCGTTATTAATTTCGATTAAAGTGATAAAAGAGGCTATATTGATATTAAGTTTTTTTTTTTTACATATCATAAGAATTTTTGTGAGTGTACAGTAGATTTGTATTGATTTTTCGAATGCCGCACAATGAATATTTCCTTACATATGAAATCATAATACGAATATACATGCAAGCTGTTAATTTCATATTTTTCTCTCTCAATATTCTGTCGTTTTATTGTGCTTCTTTTTCGAACATCATGTAAGTTTTAGTTAGTTAGTTTAAACATATTTTATTGTCTTATAAATGTACAATTAGATTGGAAACAAGTTATATCAACTTAGTATATCCGCTCTATACAATAAATGTATATGTAATATAAATGTACATAAATAAGAAAATGACAGCAAGTTACATAATATAATAAATGTATACATGAATATATTTGATAAACAGAAGTAGTGGGAAAAAGGGGGGGGGGAAGGGGATTGAGTGCAAATAAATGATAACATCCTGAGTACAGGGTATAATTTCGTATCATTCAATCAAATTCAATCATCACGTAAACTTGTCATAATCACTAAAAATAAAGCAATTTAGCACATGTCGTTTTGATCGGAAGCAAACCATCAGAGCCTTTTTATATTTTGCTTCGTGCTTGGTAGTTATTTTCCTTAAATCTGCAGTTGAGAAATCAAATCGGCTGCTATGTATACTAATTTGCATTTTATCCCATCACTACTCTATTAGTAATAAATTTACTTGACTAAATGCGGGAGCACAGTAGTCATGATCGTATTGGCGCTGCCTTGTGATGGAATGGATAGTTCTAGAAGGTGGTTCGAATCCCATCAGTCCTTTTGTTTGTCTACATTGTTAAGCTTAGCTTCAGAACGGCATTTTTGGCTGTAAGATTATGAGACTGTAAATGCATTTATTGCAAAATAACCTATTTGTCGTCAGTACTTAGACGGTATCCGGAATCATGGGTAGCGGTCGAGAAGTGCATATGTCTAAAAATACATCTTTAATATGACAGATAAGTTTCAATGGACAGAGGTGCGATCTCCAAATACACCATTGTTTTTTAAACGATAGACCGATTGCTTGTTCTTGATATATTAAAAACAGAAAAAAGCCGCGTTCGTGATCGTTTTATTTCCTATTCAAAATATTCCAGACGAGCGACATTATTCATTCAGAAAAAAGTGGGATCTGCTCTGACGGAAACCGAAAATTGGGATTTGCTTGTTGATTGTACAAGTCGAGATGGTCGGCAAATGTTAGATGCAGGTGTTCACCTATCTGATAAGCGCACATTGCTAATGGAGACGCACATACCGTTTCAAACACAGTACAAAATATTCTACCGAATCCGCTTCTGCTTTTACAAATGGTGAAGAAACAACAGATTCTATTATTTCTAAAATGCTTTCAAATTTATCTTGCCTTGTCTTCGACCGCTCGAGTGTAATGGAAAAAATCAAATTTAATGAAAGGAGAGAAAATCTTTCTTGAAGAAAATATTCCCGCTTTCAGTGTACAAGGAAAATCGCGCAGTATTTCCGTTTTGCAGAAAAATCTGGTGACAATCATCCAAAACATTTTAGAAAGTTAATTATGTAACATGTTCGGTGGTATGAAAATACAGATTTGGAGTTATTTGTACAAAAATGTTACAAATCCAGAGAAAAATATGTTAAATAAGTAAATAACTTATTTTTATAGAAGTTTAAAAAAAGGGAATGTCGTGTATATAATTATCTTTATAAAAGTTAAAGCCTCTAATGAACTGTCTATAGCAGCTCATTTTTTCATTGTCATCTGACCGCCTTTTTAAATGATTTGTCGGAGTGCAAGCTCATTCTTGTTACCACTGATTTTTTCATTACATTTCCGTAGAAACTGTACAAGTTCAGTCTTTTTTTACAGTTAGGAAGTCTTCAAGTGTTGCCCTGGAATCTACGTCAATTAATTTCATATTTTTTCGCACTTATTATTTATACAATCAATTTATTAAAAACCGCCAGAAAAACTTTTGCAACCGGAAATGCTATATACCCACTGCCAAGGACGATAATTCAAATTACGAACGATAACTCCATTTTCCGCAAAGAAGGAATAGCATGTCCCAAGTCTGAATTTTTTTTTGGATTTCCAACTTTATATGTCGTGGTTTGTTCAGTGAGTTGAGGTGAGAGGTGCGTGTTTGTTTTGTTGATATTGGTGACCATCACTGATTAATCTTTTCTTTTCAAAATTTGACCTCAAAACTTTAAAAAAGAAAAACAATAGTTCTCCTAGTTTGTCCTGTAACATGTAAAAATGAAATACATGTTTTTTTTTGTGGTAATAGGCTTGTATGTTTTTAATTAGTATAAGATACAGTACTATTGAAACAAAAGAAGCGGCCCGTATTGAATATAACGGGTTTATTTGCGCACCTTGGCCTTCACCTGAGTACTCATGCGGAAAAAGAAACCCGTCATATCAAATACGGATAACTTCTTTGGTTTCAATAGTATCTAACTTGTACAATAATGATGTTATGATTTATAAAATAAATAAAAAGTCGCGAGAACAGTTTTGTTTGTTAAAGAGTTTACCTAATTTTCCTATTACTGTACCACTGTCGTCAAAGAGCTCCGATCGAAAATGTTTCGTCAACATCCGGGATATTATAAAGCGGTATTTTTAAAGAAGACACAGACGATTATCGTCAGTTTTTATGAATATAGTGTATATATAATGTTTTGAACTATGATGCTTTATTATTGTTATTATTATTATTGTAATTTTTTGTCCAAATACCATTGCTTTTTGCAGTTTCAATTAGATTTTTTCTAAAAGTTATAAGGAATCCGGCATCAAAATCATTACGATCAATTGAAATATCGCTATATCTTGCATTTACGAATGAATGAAATGTTGCCAAAAAAGAAATATTATTCATGAATGATTTATTTTACTTAGAGATATTATTTTGTTGAGGAAAAGTCAATTAATAACTAGTTATAGCCTAAAACTTGATGTCAACAGATGTTTTTGAAATCCGGCTTTGTCAAATTGTAGACATGTACAGAAACCGGTTGTGTCATTTATAAGAACCGGATTTGTCAGTATGTAAATACGACTGCTCGTATTATTATTGATCATTATATTGCAATTTAACAATAGTTATGATTAGGAAATATCTCAAAAGTGACAAATCCTGATCCATAGTATGAATATTCGCCATGGCTCCTAATTTCAGCTACTTTGTAAGTAGTATATGGGCACAGCTCAAGCCACATTTGCGGTGGAGCTACCGGAAGTCACGTGACCGAAAACTGCCCTGACCGGAAGCGAAAAAAAACGCGGGAAACGGTGACGTGACTTCCGGTAGCTCCACCGCATCGCTCCACCGTAAATGTGGCTTGATCTGTGCCCATATACTATTTTTGTACAATAAAAAAAAATCGTTATTTCTATGTCAAATTGCTATTGTCGCGAACAATTGATTTTTTATGCTTCTTGTGACACTGACATCACGGCTTGCGCTCAATACGCTACATTCACTTGTGATCGCTGTTCAGGCGCATCAGTTGAGTAGTGGGAGATTCTTTTTATAATACAATAATTGAATTTTATACTCGTTGATAACGATGATTTAATTGATTTTTGGCGTTTTAACGCCACTTTCAGCAATATTTCAGCTATATCATGGCGACCAGTTTTAGTGGTGGAAGTAGCCGGAGTACCCGGAGAGAACCACCGACCATGGGCAAGAAACTGGTAAACTTCATCACTTGCGTTGCGAGTCGAGTGCACCCTTTTTGTAATTTACAAAGCCGGGCGCGAACCGACACCGTATTGGTGATAGGCTTGTATGAGTTGTTAGGTAATCCAGCTACCTAACTCATTGAGGCACCTCGTTGATAACGAAGTAAGTCACTCTGGGGAAATAACTTCGTGGAAAGGATACTAAGTATTTATGTTTACATAAACGTTATAGATATGCAAATTAACAAAGGCTATAGTATTGAATTCCTTTCCGCATGGACGATTTTGGCAGTTAGTATATAAAGAAAATTTTAGGTGTACTCGATTAATTCGACGTTCGCTACAAGTTGTAGTACGACAAAAGTTCGTGATTTGGATGTCATAGTCCCCCGCCCATCCACCCAGATTAATGCCAAAAGAATTTCAACTACTCATATATATTTTATATTTTTAGGGGTAGAAATGACAGACTGAATGAATTTGTTATGTTGATATATCTTTATAATAAATGGTATGCGATCTTGTAGCGAACGCACAATCCTACACTGTGTCGAGTCTTATTTATATTACATTATTTTTGGGTAATAAAAAAAAATATTTTCTGAGAAGTGAAACGAGGGAGAAAATAAATAGACAATATATACACAAAGAAAAAAGTTAAGCACCCTCTGATATATTAAAACATAATAAGTTACACTAAGTTTAGATTCTAATATCTATATTGATTATAGCAAGAACAATGTTCCATTAAAAAGATGAGCTCACACAGGTGTGACCATTATGTCTAATATCGACTAGTCATGCACGTGAACCATGCCTCTCACGCATTACTCAAAATGTCCGTAAGCATGGTACGAAGGCGAATATCAAAAGCACAAAGATGGCAAATAATCGGCATGCATACAACAGGGATGCCCTTCAAAGCTATTGGACGTCAGATGGGCTACCACTATACTGTAATCAGCCGACTGGTGAGAAAACACACACACAAACCAACAACGTGAAAGACTTGCCAAGATCCGGCAGACCACGGGTAACATCTGATCGTGACGACAGGGCATTGCAGCGTTTGGTTAGACGGATGCCATTCGCAACCAGTCCTGTGCTCAAACAACACTGACTGCCCAATAGACGTCTGTCAACAAGAACAGTTAGAAACCGTCTGAAATCAGTGGGACTTAAGTCAAGAGAGTCATTAAACGTCCACTGTTGGCAGTCCGACATCGACGATCACGTTTGGTGTGGTGTTTAGCACGACGTGGTTGGAATGTAAGGACATGGCGCAAGATCCATTGGTCAGACGAGAGCCGGTTTCTGCTACATGTAATCGACGGCCGGATGAGGGCTTGGAGACACAAAAATACAGCCAATACCCCAAGGAACATCCAGCCAACTCTCCCTTACGGTGGCGGCTCAGTAATAGTTTGGGGGTGTATCTCTCATGACTGCAAGCTGGATTTAGTCACCATACAAGGCAATCTAACTGGTGATCAGTACATCATAGACGTCTTGCAACCAGTTGTTGTCCCCCATTTCGACAACCACCCACTAGCTACAAGGCCTGTGTATATGGATGACAACGCCAGGCCTCATCGTTCAGGAGCAGTAACCGCCTACCTCCAAAGCGAAGCCGTGACTTCTGTTCCTTGGCCTGCCATGAGTCCGGATTTGAATCCCATAGAGCATATTTGGGACATGTTAGGTCGGCGTATACTGGCTCGGAAATCTCCTGTGCAAAACATTCGTCAGTTGGAAGCAGCATTGCATTGGGAATGGCAGCAGCTATCACAACAGGACATCCGGGCCCGTATTCATAAAGCCACTTAAGTTAAGATTTTCCTAAGGAAACACTTAAGTTAAGGAAACTCCGCCCATTTTACTTAAGTGGTATTCATAAAACTTCTTATCTTAAGTATTTCCTAAGAATAATCTTAAGTTAAGGAAACTCCGCCCATCATACTTAAGTGGTATTCATAAACGTCCTTAAACTAAGAAAACACTTAATATTTCCCTTAACTTTAAGGTAGATGGGTAGGTTCCTTAAGTTTTTCTGAATTGCTATTTATACTGATTGTGAGTTATGAAAGTGATATTGTATGAATAAAAAGATAACAACAAACCATATTAGCAATGTTTCATAGGCATTCGAGTTTAACATCAAATCCATATCATATCGTACATGTACATAAAATTCACCATCAAGGTCATTTTCCGGATGAGTAAATATTTTTACAACCGTACCATTTGATGGCACGTGCTTTGCGGGTATATGAAATAGGTATAATTAAAGCTTACTAGTATTGCATTATTACCAATACAAACATGTTCCATGTCGGACGTTTTCGGTTGTTTCATGCTGGGAGAAGAGCTTTACGTAGAGAGCGAGTATTC
Source organism: Bathymodiolus brooksi (assembly GCA_963680875.1). Lineage (NCBI taxonomy): Eukaryota > Metazoa > Mollusca > Bivalvia > Mytilida > Modiolidae > Bathymodiolus > Bathymodiolus brooksi. The sequence goes on along the minus strand of OY804585.1, from coordinate 79,341,695 downwards.
AGAGACCGTACAAAACCTCTTGATATAGATCTACGATGACTTCGAGTTAATAGACAAATACAGATTTGACCGACAGTCTATTATGATGATATGTGATATGTTACAGAATGACTTAGAAAGCAGTACATTTAGGAATCGAGCCTATTTTTCTTTTATGTTTTATTTACTTGATATTTCCATACAGTCATTAAAATTAGTTTCATATATAACTGTTGAACGTAAAATCCTCCAAATAGATGAGGGAGGTGCATCCAAACTCAAAAGTGGGAAGTTGAGGAACATTATGATTGTGTGTCCCTGTTAAACATACATGTAAGTAAATATTAAAGAAATATAATTGTCGACGAAGTAATTGTTGACGAAAATTTTGCTCTTAAAACGTCCTTTCTTTTCTCGTATTCCTCCTTTAGTATCATCTTCTCTCAATCGGTCCAGTTTGGCTTTCTCTTAGACATGTTTAATAGTTAAAGATTTTGATACGACTTCAGTTTTATTTATATATGTATGTATGTATTGAATTGGTCAAGCAATGCACGTGAAAATAGTGTAAGCGGGAATTGAAATACAATACAAAATATTTATTGACAATGAAATCAATCATCAATGTACAATAATAGCTTAAGAACTGTGTGTCCCCTTTTCATTCATATATTTACATTTACTTAATGGTAAAATACGAGAAGTTCCGTAGTTTCAAATACGTAAGTATTCCTTAGTTAAGGAACCACTTAAGATATTTTATGAATACCACTTAAGTATCTTCCTTAACTAAGGAAATCCTTAGGAAAATCTTAGTCTAAGGAACACTTAAGTTAAGAAGTTTTATTAATACGGGGCCGACGTCTAACTGGAGGGATGAGACGCAGGGTTGAGGCCGTTATCCAAGCACGTGGGGGTTACACCCGGTACTGAACTTGGAACAATAGATGTCGTCAAGTGATTCATAAGTGACGTTTTGAAAGTGAAATGACAATCTTATCGTCCTTTTTGAACTGTGAAGGTCAATACTTAAAATGGAAATGTTTTACTGCAAAAACTGGCCTTGTGATATAGTGATTAAATATTCATTAAATTAAAAAATTTCTTGATTTTTTTGTGGTTTCTTACAGCCAATGTAATGTCCTTACAGGTCACCATTGCGTTCTTGAGATTATCTCGTCAGTAATCTCGTGATACTTGTCGTATCATTTGTCATTTCCAAAAAACATGGGGGTGCTTAACTTTTTTCTTTGTGTTATACATACATTGTCGAAAATACAAAATTTATATATACGAATTTTGACGAGATTTTCTTACCTGTTTCGCAGCGAGTGGAAATGAATTATATATTTTCCGACACAAATATAACAAAAAATATCCGATCAATGCAACTGCTGAAATAGAACAAGTGCAGGATAAAAAAACAAAAACAGTAACGGGACGGCGAAGAAATACTATTAAAACATCTTATGTTTCAATCTTGCGATTACCCTCATTTTATTTGTATTAGATTCAGACAATTTGATTGGTACATTTATATTATACTGTAAAATTCAAGAATGTCGTTTGACAGTAGAAACAACCAAATGGCGACAGGCTTCCAGTATTCATCTCTACCTGAAATGCAAGTAAAACAAAACTAGAAATTCATAGCAAAATGTACAATCAAAATATTAGACATCGTACGTACGTCTTGGACCGGTTTTTGTAATATATACTGATCAAACAAACAGTTGCATACTAAAGGTTCATTATAACACTTATCAAACTCAAAGGGTACACTCGATATGCCAATTATTTTTTAAGTGAGTGAGTGAGTGAGTGAGTGATTGTTGTTTAACGCCAATTCAGCAATTTTTCAGCTATATCATGGTGAGAACAAGTTGATTTTCAATGAGATGATGATGACGTCCGCTTTGTTCTAGACCAACACGCTGAGTTGGATTTTTATAGTGCTAGCTCACTGAAGCAATAGTCCGCGGGTAGATTTGTCGCTCCACTCGGACACATTATTCTGATTCCGAGCCAACCAGTCTTTGCTCTTACTCCTTAATGCTGCGTGCTTAGCGGAGAAGCAACAAATATCAATTTTATATTCTTCGGTTTGACCCGATCGGGGCTCGAACCCACAATCTATCGCACTCGATGCGAGCACGCTAACCATTACGCTACCGATACGAGCACGCTAACCATTACGCTACCGATGCGAGCCCGCTAACCATTACGCTACCGATACGAACACGCTAACCATTACGCTACCGATACGAGCACGCTAACCATTACACTACTGATACGAGCACGCTAACCATTACACTACCGATACGAGCACGCTAACCATTACGCTACCGATACGAGCACGCTAACCATTACACTACTGATACGAGCACGCTAACCATTACACTACTGATACGAGCACGCTAACCATTACACTACCGATACGAGCACGCTAACCATTACGCTACCGATACGAGCACGCTAACCATTACGCTACCGATACGAGCACGCTAACCATTACACTACTGATACGAGCACGCTAACCATTACACTACCGATACGAGCACGCTAACCATTACGCTACCGATACGAGCACGCTAACCATTACACTACTGATACGAGCACGCTAACCATTACACTACTGATACGAGCACGCTAACCATTACACTACCGATACGAGCACGCTAACCATTACACTACCGATACGAGCACGCTAACCATTACGCTACCGATACGAGCACGCTAACCATTACACTACCGATACGAGCACGCTAACCATTACACTACCGATCCGAGCACGCTAACCATTACACTACCGATACGAGCACGCTAACCATTACACTACCGATACGAGCACGCTAACCATTACGCTACCGATACGAGCACGCTAACCATTACACTACCGATACGAGCACGCTAACCATTACACTACCGATACGAGCACGCTAACCATTACACTACCGATACGAGCACGCTAACCATTACACTACCGATACGAGCACGCTAACCATTACGTTACCGATACGAGCACGCTAACCATTACGTTACCGATACGAGCACACTAACCATTACGCTACCGATACGAGCACGCTAACCATTACACTACTGATACGAGCACGCTAACCATTACACTACTGATACGAGCACGCTAACCATTACACTACCGATACGAGCACGCTAACCATTACACTACCGATACGAGCACGCTAACCATTACGCTACCGATACGAGCACGCTAACCATTACACTACCGATACGAGCACGCTAACCATTACACTACCGATCCGAGCACGCTAACCATTACACTACCGATACGAGCACGCTAACCATTACACTACCGATACGAGCACGCTAACCATTACGCTACCGATACGAGCACGCTAACCATTACACTACCGATACGAGCACGCTAACCATTACACTACCGATACGAGCACGCTAACCATTACACTACCGATACGAGCACGCTAACCATTACGTTACCGATACGAGCACGCTAACCATTACGTTACCGATACGAGCACACTAACCATTACACTACCGATACGAGCACACTAACCATTACACTACCGATACGAGCACACTAACCATTACACTACCGATACGAGCACACTAACCATTACACTACCGATGCGAGCACGATAACCATTACACTACCGATACGGTTCCCTGTTTTTATTTTATTTGATCTTTTTTGAATCAACAATTCTTAGTGTCCTTCAATATATTATTTGAAAACAAAAATTAATCCAAAACAATAAGAGTTACTTGATATCTATATAAGATGATTTTTTCACATTGACATCTTATACCATCTAATAATGGGTGGTAAAGTTTCCGGTTTCGCATGATTCCAGATCATTTTTATAGAATTGAGATGTTTTATTTTAAATAACAAAATTTAAAAAATAAATAGCACAACATGATGTTAATGTAATAGGCTAGGTACTCGCGGCATATATATAGCGTATTTAATTTTAAAATGTTGAAAAGATACCTCAGAACTTCTTTATGAATATGGCGTACATTTTGCAACTTTTTCCACTTCTGAAACAATTTCCAGGCATTAAAATACAACTTATGAGCATATAAACAGTGAGAGTTCCTACTTTTGATCAAACCCTCTTTGAATATTGCAATAATCCAACTGCATAGCAAATAAAGAAAACATTCTATAAAAAATCATGACCATTCTGTCGAAGGTGACTTTGGCGAATGCCAATTCTGCACAAGCCGATTTGTATTTCTTTCTTTTAATGTTATGCAAAGCATCCACATGTAAAATATTTTAACTATGTCCTGTTGTTTTTTTTATTCATTTAAGACAAATTTGTGTTTTTTTCCTTTTTTTTCAATTTGTCGAACACATCCTTGGCAAGTGTCATAATGAACCTTAAATAAATTATAAGAAGGAAACATAACTGATATTGAGCCTTTTTACGCTATTCTTTCAATTTTGTACATTGACAAAACCAGGGTCTTCTTAAATACAATTTTCGGGACTCAACTGGAAAGTAATGATTGACAAAGCCGGACCGAATGTACGTAAATAAGCATTGTGTTTTTCATTGTAGTAAGTCTAAAACTATCCATGGTAGCACGCCAGTGCAACTTATCATTTATCTAAGTATTACAAAGGGTTTGTGTACTTTAATTACACATATAGACTACTTTTTATAGCTTTATTTGATGATTTCAAGCTCATTATTAGCATTTGTCATTGTTTATGTCCATCATTTTATCCATATCTGAGTAATCGATGAAATTAACCACAGAAACATACAGGTAAAAACAAACAAAATTAATCGACCGATAACGACATCTTCTGGATTCAAGATATAATAATATTATATGATTATAAGCATTTTGTCGTCGCCTGTATGTCAATCATGCCTAAGTGACTTGTACCGGAAGCTGACGGAACATTTTCGACAGGAGGTCTTTGACGACAGTGTGAACAACATTGGTCAAATTCTTAAGCTCGTTCATAAAAAGTACTGCAAAAACATCGGCCTGTGCCAGCGGCCTCTAACAGCGGTCTGTAACTGATATTAGCACTGCTGGGGTATTATTGTACAAATATGGATACAGATATGAATACAGATTATTGTATCAAGCTTATTGTATTGTTCTTCAAATTTTGTAATTCGCCAAATCACGACCACGACGCCCCCTATTAGATTTATAATGTTCACGCATCTATAAATATATATTGTGAATATATGAATACACAAAGTTTAGCAGAGGCCGTCTTGGCCGTGATCGTATGGTAGTTGGATTTACAACTAATATGCAATCAGTGTCTATCACCACTAACGTTGTGTGTTCGGTCATGAACTGTGATCACGATTATGTCAACAAACCGGAAAGATAAAAATGCTTGGGGAATACCATCGATGGAACCATATTTAATAAGATCAGGAAAAAAAGACATTAGTAAAAAGGATCCTTTTTACTTGCATGGAATTTATTCAATTCAAACTTCTCTGTTTTAATCTCATCTTGTAATTTTGACGTTGAAAAGAATTCCCTCTGTGTTTATGTACGCTATGAATATACAGAATGACGTCATTGGTCTCGTGCGTGCTGCGCCAGAATTGTAAATCAAATCAAGTGACCGACTTTATTGTATGACCGAGCAGATGTCACGACACGATATGTGTTTTCTTGGTTTCATTCGGTATAATAAAACATTTATAGCATGCGGGTTCAGGAAATATGAGAATTTATTCACCTGGTGAATACATTTTCATATTTCCCTCACCAGCATGCAATACATGTATATTGTCATTCATTGAAAAACAATTCTTACATTGTATTACAATTCAATAGTCCATTATTAACAACAATGTATGTCTTAACCGTTTATCGTTTAAAGTGAGATAATATTATATTTTAAAAACCACATACAATTTTGTCATGTTTTATGTCATTATAAAAGTAAGCATATATAGACATTTGGTAACAACATTTTTATCGGATGAAATCATGAACTTTTTTTTGTCTCTATCATTATATACGATACTCCCTCCTCCTCTTGTGGTATATACATATTTTTCTACTGTTAAAGAACATGGCATATCTTGAAAAATGAGATTTAATTGTATATAGTGAAGAAATATCACTGGTATTAAACTGATGTTCGTAACTTTAGTTACCTACATCCCAACATGGCGGACACGGAAAATGGTAAATTAGAATATCCTTGTTTTCTCTTTATCAGTAGTGTTTATTAGTAAGTCCATACGGTATGATTACAGGTGGGAATATTAGATACTCGAATGCATATATAAAAATGACGAAACTCTTATGAGAGCATTGAAATATTAACTTGAAAAAATTTGAAGGATGTACGTAACTCTTTGAAGTGATGTTCGTAACGTTAGAAAGATATTTAAAGAGATGTCCGCAACTGCAGATTTCCATAACTGTTAAATAATAAGAAGGTGTTTAATTGCTCGTTAAGAAACTCTTGGTTTCAATTTAAAAGCAAAATTAAGCATGCAGACAACTTAAACGTAAAAAGAACAACAAGTAACGAAACGAAAGCATATAGAACGAGTATTAAGAAGAAAAACAATTCAGGGTCGCATACATGTACAGTATTCTACCGTTCTCACATTTTTAGGATGTTGATTTGTTTTAGCGTCACATGCGACTTATTGACAGTTGAAGACTTGTTGATCCATGAAACATCGTAATCATGTCAATGTAAACAATTATAGACTTGCTACAATAAGTCCCTTTCTAACCTATGTGTATCTTGTGCGTACCCCTTTAATACGTTTGCTGCTGAAAGCAATGTATCTGTACTACATAAATATTGTCGGTAGAGATATATTACCTATAGCAACATATTTACTAAAGTATACAAGAATATAGATAAGGGACTTGTAGGAAATCTATGTGTATAATTATATTTAACATGGGTGAAGGAAATTCATGTATGCGATCCTGATTTAAACTAGAACTGTGAGTGACCTCACTGAGTGATACCCCCAGCTTGCAATACTATGATGTTCAAACTTTGGAATACAGGTATATTAGCAAGTTACCTATGAAAAATGAACGGATATGGAGTTATGTCAAGAAGACAACATCCCATCTCCAAAATAAACCAACCAAGAACATACATCTAGGGGTCGCCACAAGTACACGAACCCCCCTTTTCGTGAAAGTATAAGTTGAATTGTCTCCCCTTCTAAATTTTAGACAGCAACGGTATTCCTTCATGCACATCTGCAGGTTGTGTACTACAACTGTGTAAAGTTTCATAAAAATTCAATAAACAGTTTAGTAGGAGTTGGGCTTACAAGGTACATGCCCCCCTTTTCGTGAAAGTATAAGTTGAATTATCTCTCCTTTTAAATTTTGGACAGCAACCATATTCCTTCATGCACATCTGCAGGTAGTGTACTACAAATGTGTAAAGTTTCATAAAAATCAAATAAGCGGTTTAGGAGGAGTTGCGCTTACAAGGTACATGGACGGACGGACAGGCGGACGGACTGGGTGATTCCTATATATCCCCCAAACTTTGTTTGTGGGGGGTATGGGTATAAAAACTATTGATATTAAACTAATTCGTGTATATACCGTCAAGACTGTTTAGACTAACATCCTGTTAATTTCAATGCATATTTATAAATGTATATGTATTTGTAAAACTTGATATGGTATGATATAAAAAAAAAATGAACTTTTCGAAAACAGCTTTACCATAGATTAATCCAATTTTAATACTTACAAATTATAGATTCGTTAAAAAGTATTATAAATCTTTATTTATCTGTATTTAATACAATAGTCTAACAAATTAATAATAAATTAATTTGGTTTCATTTCAGCATTAAAGGGAAATAATTAGATGTGTCATTCTTAAAATACTTGATCTGGTGTGTCCATTTTTATTAAAATAAGCAAAAAACACAAAGGACAATTAATTTGGTAATAATTCACGGCATATTTACGCATAGAACTGTTAATTTACATACAAATATACTTTGTTAGAATTTATATATGAGACCCAGAATGGCCCTAATCGAATTTAATGATGATGTCGGAGGTCGCCATCCATGGGAGGTCCTAAACACCCAAAGGTCGGAAGTCAAAACGCCCTATTGCAAGGTCGTAGTTTATGAAAGACCCTTCTAGAGCACTCAGTCCAAGACCAAATAGAAATATCAATATAATACTAAACAACTACATATGTTGTATCGACTGCCGCATCGGCCTCAGCACTATTAATTATCTGGTCATTCTCGATATCCATCGCTGTAAGATTACAAAAGATTACAGGAAACGCAAAGCCACGTGTTTATTATTGCTAATTGGAAACGAGCGTTGGACAAGGTGTTCTTCTCCCGCTACCCTCATCTTTCGTTCATCTCACTCATTCATAACCCTCTCATCCTCCACTCTGTATTTCTCTCTCTCTCGTGCATTATATAATCTCTCCCACCTCTATTACCCTCTCTATCACTTCAGGGATGTTTTTCTTTGTTTTCAAATTTTATTTATTACAAAAGCGTTGTTCTTTAAATGTTTTAAACATGATTTTAGAAACACCAAAGTTTAAAGTTACCAACATCATATTTGAAAGTTACGAACATCGTTCACAAATAATTCTACAGTTACTTACATCATTTGTATTTCTTAAAGTAGGTTTTGTGCCACATAGGAGAATTTGCAGTTGATTTAAGCATATCACTACAGTTAATTGTTAAAATATCTATACATTTGAAATGAAAATATTTGAAAATAAAATAAAAACAAAGAGAAAACAAGGATATTCTAATTTACCATTTTCGGTGTCCGCCATGTTGGGATGTAGGTAACTAAAGTTACGAACATCAGTTTAATACCAGTGAAATATATACAGGACAGAAAAGAAGGACATGTGTGTTCACATAATGTTGAAATTAAATTTAAAACCAAATTTTTCGTGTGTTTCTCTCACCCCTTTCACCACCCCATCTCTGCATTTCCATATGAACACTAATTAAAACAATATGTCCGCAGGCTCATCCCGGTACTACTTTTTATTTACATAACCTATTGTTTGTAAACTTGTTCCTCGTCAGGGATATCACTGAAATAGTACTCACTTGACGTTAAGCACCAATCAATCAATCAATCAATCAATCAATCAATCAATCAATCAATCAATCAATCAATCAATCAATCAATCAATCAATCAATCAATCAATCAATCAATCAATCAATCAATCAATCAATCAATCAATCAATCAATCAATCAATCAATCAATCAATCAATCAATCAATCGATCGATCAATCAATCAATCAATCAATCAATCAATCAATCAATCAATCAATCAATCAATCAATCAATCAATCAATGATTTTCTTTATCACAGCTGGGTGGACGATTTAATTTGTATGATCATTACTACATATCCTTATTTGTAATGACTACTGATGAAGCTGTAATAAATGACATATATATTAGTGGGTTTCCTGTTGTCTGTGTTGTCATATTATACGTCTCCAAGTATTTAGTCCCGTGTTGAGGTGTCCGCTGCGATTTCCGGGTGAAAACGATGTTCGGTCCGTCATTAACCCTATATGATTTGTAGGAGTTCATGTTTATTCTATGTTATTAATATATATATATATACGTACACTGGTGTCCAATATGATTTACATATATGATATTAATGTCGTTTAACAGTAACACAACGGGTGTCACTAGTGGAGCAGGAATTGCTCACCCTTCCATAGTACAGGAGTTCATACCCGGATATTAGTGAGGTTTGTGTTGCTCAATATTTAGTTTTCTGTGTAGTGTTTTGTAGCATTTTGTTCGTCTTTTTGTCCTTTTTCAATTGGCCATTGTAGGTCTCTTCTTCTTGGATTATAGCTTCTGATTACCTCCCTTTGGAATCTTCGAACTTTGTATATATATAATTAAGAGTGTGGTGTTTACTGTTTGTCATTTTATTACATACAATAGAACTATATTGTGATATGATATGTTCATCATTATGTGATAAAGTTTGTCAGTGACTTACGGTCGGTGGTTTTCTCTGAGTACTCCGGTGTCCCCCACCAATAAAACTAACCACCACGATATAACTAAACTATTGTTGAAAGTGGCGCTAAACATAATGGACCAATAATGGATTATTAGTATCTATAGGGTCGATACATGCAAATTGTTGTTAACATAAGATTGTTTGAATATTGACACGAGCAAGTTAAAATAAGGAAAAAGAGATGAAATAATAAAGAAATAAAGAAATTGTATTGAAAATAAATTTGTAAACAGAAAGTTAGAAAAAAAGGGGGGGGGGGGTGTGGTGGCAAGTCCGTGCCACGAGCGCCTGTGGACAAAATCATCTAGAGTTAGCTACATATGATCGAAGGAGATAAACCTCAGTATGTATAATAAAAGTATATTATTTCTAAACAGTACATTTCAATAATAAATATATCTTATAAACCATGACAACCATTATACACCTAACCTCTAATAATGATAATAATTTAATTGAGAGAAAAAACATGTTCCAAAAAGGGGGGGCCCTGTCCCAGAAAACCTATGGGTGCTATACGAGACATAAATTCAAAAATACACTACACTAATGGTAGGGCCGGATTATGACCTTTTGGGGTCCCTAAGTTGATACTAGAAAACGACGATCGCGGTTGTTACGGCGAAAAAGTGACTTTCCACGGAGAAATCTACTATTGAACCGAGGTAGGTGAAATTTCATGATGTACAATAACCAAAAAAATGGCGGCGAGTTGCTGTCCTTGTTGATATTATAGTATTTATAGAAAAAATAGGTTGTATCAAAATGTGTAAAATACGTCAAAATTAGGTGATTCTGCGTAGAGAAGGTTAGAATAGAGGCACTAAAAGGAAAAATATTTAGGATGACTTTGTTACCCTCAAACTAGTTTTAGTTTCGAATGGGTTTATCAAACTTTCAATTTGTTCTACAAAACCGGTTTCAAAATAGTTTCAAACTAAAACCGGTTTTTTATTTGTTTATTTCAAACTAATTTTGGTTCGGAAAACCTATCAAACCACCTCCGGGGGTTACTGTGATTGTGTGAAGTCAGTTGGAACGCGTACAAAGTCAAAGAATATGAATAAAATTTCAATTTACAGACCACGATGAAAAAACTGATGTTGATCATATAGCTTCCAATATCTGTCAGTCAACAATGAATAATGCTTCAATTAATCAGTCAGCAGTCAGTGCAACAGTTAGTGTATCTGATAGCAGTCAGTCTTCACTGCGTGTAAAAAAATCATTGGTCAAAGAACTCTACTCTTTATCTAATAGAGCTACATAAAAAATATGACAATCTGTTCGAGAAGCCTTCAGTAATGAAAAAAGATGTCTGGCAGAAAACTAGCAATGAAATGGAACTGCAAAGTTTCCAGTTTTCTTGGCAGCAATGCGAGCAAAAGTGGAAGAATCTTACTAAGACTTACAGGGATACGTTGATCACAACAGGAAGTCAGGAAATGACCGAAAGGAATGCGAATATTTTAAGGAGCTACAAGATTGCTATGGCTATAGGCCAAATGTTCAACCAGTCTGTACCTTGGATATAAATACTAGTGAATCTCAGACAACTGCAGAATCAACAAATGAGACCGAAAAGGTATGTTCAGTGAAAGAGGATTCCAACTGTGAATCAACACCAGAAGTCAAAAGGAAAAATAAGAGTCCAGCTGCTTCTTCCAGTAATGAGATCATGAAGTGTCTTGGCGAGATAAGAGAGGAACAAAATGAATTAATAAAAACAATTGAGGAACAACATTCTGATAAAATGAAACAAGAAGACAGAAAATTGGATCTTATGTCAAAAATCATTGATGCACTTAACAGTAACAGTCTGTGGCAATAATTTGTAAAAATGTTTTGTTTTGACACATGCAGTGACAGTGACAAAACTGCAGTAATTTGTTTATGAACGTTTTATGATGGAACATATATTTTTACCAAACTTTCAACAACTTTCTGAATTTTAGTTCTGCAAGTTTGTTTGTTTTAAATGAGTGCTCGTGTGCACTGTACTACAAGTTTGAGTTCTTGAGTACAGGAGATGCTTACACTTCCAAAGCAACTTCTGATTTCAGTTTGCTTTGAGTATGTGTTGTCCTGTCTTTTAGCTCGATCACCTTGTGAACTATTGAATTTGAATTTTGAATTTGAATTTTGGTGTTTAACGTCACTTTCAGCAATATTTCAGCTATATCATGGCGACCAGTTTTAGTGGTGGATGAAGCCGGAGTACCCGGAGAGAACAACCGACCCTGGGCAAGCAATTGCTAAACTTGATCACTTGTGGCTGTGAGTCGAGTGCACCCTTTTTTGTAATATACAAAACTGGGCGCGAACCCACGCCGTATTGGTGATAGGCTTGTATGAGCTGTTAGATCCAACGACCTAACTCATTGAGCCACACGGGCCCCTTTTTGTGAACTATTACTACCACCACTAGGCATGTGTCATCGTTAGCATTTTATATTTTACATGGGCCAATATAAACCAAACTTAACAGGACTGATCATTTGGATGTTACCATTAGTTTTTGGTGTTGTTTTGTATCCTTGTTTTTCTAACCAATTTTCATTTGGTGATGTACGGCAGGCGGACCACATGGAGCTAAGTGATGATACTATCAAAGGTGTGTCGCATTACATGTCCAAATCTATAGGTCAAAGGTCAAGGTCACTGGCTTATTTATATCAAAGTTGGCGATCCTATGGTAATGGATGATATGGTGTGCAGTCTATATTTTGAGAGCCATTTAGAGCTAAGAGGTGAAACTTGGCATAGATGTTTACCACCATCCAAAGGCATTTTGCATTTCATATGCAACTTTATAAGTCAAAGGCCAAGGTCACAGACTTAGATTAAAATTGGGGCCCTTATAGTATATGCTAAAAAAGCAATGTATTACCAGACAGTGCTGGAAAACCCGGGTTGTTGTCATTCTGACAGCCTTTGTTTTGTTTGTTGGTTTTTTTTTGTTTGTTTGTTTTTTTTTGTGTTTCCTGTTCTTTTTCAATTGTATTGACTCATGATTTTGTGTTGGCTGACTCATTGATAAACCTCATGGCAAGATCTTTATTTGGCAATTTAATAACTTCCAATGAACAAAACCATGAATTACTTTGCCCAAAATATTTAACAACCTTTGGAACAGTATGGTTCAGTTATGGCTTTATTTGTCTACAGTGTGTCTACTATCATTTGTCGCTTTAGTGCTGCAGCTGCTGGTAGATTTCTCATTTCAAAAAAGTTATTCACCTCCTCTTCATCTTCAAAATCTTCTTCAATGTATTCTTCCATACTGTCATTTGTTGTCAAACAAAGTTCATGCAATACACAACAACTTGATACCACTTTTACAGCCTTAGTAATGTCCTTAATGTCCAAGTACTTCAGACACCTGAAACGACCCTTTAGTGCACCAAAAGTTCGCTTGGTAGCCATCCTGGTACTACTATGAACATAGTTGTATCTGCGTTGCTTTTGAGTTAAGTTCCCATAGTCCTTAAAAGGAGTCAATAACCATGTAAAAAGGCCATAAGCAGAATCTCCCAGTAGGTGAGTGTTATTTGGAAACATTACTGCTTGGTTGTTTTCTATTTTATCAAACAGAGGGGAGTTTTTCAAAACACGAGATTCGTGTACAGAACCTGGCCAACCAACAAATATGTCTAGAAAATGCATCTTCGAGTCACAAGCAGCCTGTATGTTAATTGAAGCAAATGATTTCCGATTAATGTAGTTCTCTGTGCAAACCACTGGTGTTTTGATAGGAATGCCGTCAATGGCCCCAAGAACACCGGGGAAGCCTTTTAGGTTCATGAAACCCTGAACAGGTTCTTGAACTTTCTGGGCTTCTGGCCATTTGATGTATTTTTCTAGAAGATGCGCACAAACAACATCTGATAGTCGCTTTACAATATTAAATACTGTAAATTCACAAACTCCATAGTTATCAGCAATGGATTGAAATGGCATTTGGCTATACAAGTACTTGATAAAAATCAATACTTGTTTCTCCATTGGCATGATGCTGTTCTCTTTATATGGCATGAGATCCTGGAGCAAGGAATTAAAGCTTTCCCTATTCATTCTGTTTCTTTTTCTGAACTCCTCATTTGTATAGTTAGGGATAATAGTTTCCACATAGTTAAGCATGCGTGGCACCTTGTTGCGCCTCTGGACAAGTGTTGTCATTATTTCTGTGATCATTGTGTTCTGGTGACTTACGATGACAACTTTTAAATCATCATCTACTAATTGCTGAATTAGTGAAACAAGTACTAGATTCATGTTATTCGCCATATTGTAAACTTAAAAAATCACACATTTAAAACTTATGATTTGTTGAAAAAATGGTAAACCAAAACCAGTTTTAACAAGGAATGTGTGCATCACAAAATACGCCCGTCTATATAAATTATCAAACGGTATAATGGTAATTCAGTCAAACAACTAATCATGTGAGCAGGAAAATTAAGCCCTTTGAGGTTAGCAATTTTGTGGCATTCCACCACTTTTGTGCCTTTAGGTTAATATGCAACTATATATTTCTATCAGGATATATAGGTAGAAATTTGACCTTTGACCTAATGACCCCAAAATAAATAGGCTTCTTCCCCTTCCACAGGGGAATCATGTGGCCAAGTTTGGTCAAGATCCAATACACATAACTAAATTTATCATGCGGAAACAATCCTGTTGTCAGATATTCTATTTATAGTAACGGTGACCTTGATCTTTGACCTAATGACCCCAAAATAAATGGGGTTCTTCCCCTTCCACATGGGGAATCATGTGGCCAAGTTTGGTAAAGATCCGATATACAGAACTAAAGTTATTGTGCGGAAACCTGTGTGGACGCCCGCCGCCCGCCATGCCCAATCACATAATACGGCCCGTCTCGAGACGGGCGTATAAAAACCACAAATTAAACCAACTAAGCTAGATTAGAACCTAAGCCATAAACTGAAACCAGTTTGATCACAACAAATTCGCCCTTAATTTTAATGAAAATAACGAAAATCACAGAGTGTACCCGAGTGCCTGTGGATTTGAGGTCCTATAAAACCATTGGTAAACTTTAATCAGAAATCTAAGTGAATTTTACATAATTATTTTTTCTAAATAAGCTATTAATAGTTTAAAATACCAAAGCAAATTAAGACGTCTATGGTTAAAGCTATTTCGCCTTTTAGAAATTCATATACCCCTTCCCGTCTTCTATAGCACTAAATTGACAGAAAGAGCACACCTTGTCTTATATGGCGATTTTAGGAATATTATACCTGCCCATTTATATGTCTAATTTGTGACTACTTGTCCTAAATCTTGATAAGCTTCGACTAATATCATTATTTTCATTTCATCTAGGTTTTTTTTTCAAATTTATATTTATCGTGAATGTATGGTAGTTGGATTTACAACTACCTGTGAAATCAGTGCATATCACTACTAAAGTTGTGAGTTTAAATTCCGCTCATGGCGAGGTGTACAAGATACAACATTATGTGATAAAGTTTGTCAGTGACTTACGGCAGGTCGGTGGTTTTCTCCGGGTACTCTGGTTTCCTCCACCATAAAACTGAATACCAGAATATAACTGAAATATTGTTGAAAGTGGCGTTAAATGTCATAACCAAACTATATTTTCAAATTTATACAAGACGTTGTTCCCTAGTGCTTTTAATTTACGCATTTACTACATATTGTATAAAAAAATATTTACGAATTTAAATAAATTGTTCAATGAAATCGTGACAATTTTGTCATTGATATATGATGTATGTAATGTATGGTTTATATTTCAATGACTAGGTAGAAACTGATATTGTACAGTGTACCTAATACACAATACCTACTTCACGTGATATTGAAACAAATACGCAGATATTCAAATGTCTCTAAATCTGTCCTATTTATTAACTCTACATACATATATTATAAGTTTTATACGTTATTAGGTAAATTTTTAATTTGTCATCAAGATATTTAAAATGTTAAAATTTAACAAGTCTAGTTAACAATGAAGGGAAACTACTGTAAACATGAAGGTTAGTGGATTGTGTTATTGTATGCATTTCCATTATTACTGACTTCCATTCAAAATATAAGTTAAATTTCTCCTACTAGAATCGAAATAATTCATGGAAGCCATAGTTTGTATAACATAGGTATCATTATTTTCGTTTAATTTAGTCATTATGTTTCTGTAATTCATGGTAGAATGAGAACTTTTCATTCGGGGAGGTAATCAGCCAAATCATTCGGTATCCATGGCATAAGGCTGCATTGATTTACAAATTTACTGTAAATGCCCTATTAGAATCGAACTCATTCTCCCATGACATGTTTTATGCTCATTTTAACATGTTTAGGCATTATATTTATCTAAATATTACACCTCGCATTCGCTCGATGTAAAATATCGATAAATATAATGCCTCCCCATGTTAAAATGAGCATAACACATGACATGAGATAATCATTTCTTAAATTTACGTTCCTATCCGTAGATATGGAGATTTTAACACCCTGAAGTAGCCAAGTACATCCTGAGGCACAACCGAAGGGTGTACAGATTACCTACCGAAGGGTGTTAAAATGTCCATATCTACGCATAGGAACGTAAATAACGAATTTATCCCCGGTTATAGTAAAAAATAAGACATTTTGGAACCCGGCGGGCCACGTAAATGTGATGAATGTGACGTTTTCTTTGTTTTTGGAAAGAATAAGTAAATAATATGAAAGTTTCGAGTGTTTTTTACCCGGTGTAGTGTACTACCTTTGGTAGAACCCTACAGTTGATAAAATTATCAGCTTTCTATTCAATATATAGCCAAAATTAACTAAATTAGATTTTGGAGCCTAACGTCGCGAGCTTTGACGTCATATTATCCTCGTTTTGAAAATTATAACAACATTTTGATTGTTTAAATGGCTAGTTACACCCGGTAATATGGCCTAGCAACACCCGGGAATATGAATTTTTTATGACCAGGGTTTTAACCCTTTCAGCGCCAAAATGGCGTTTTATCGTTACGTTCTGGAATATTTAAGGATTGATCGCAATTTTGTTCGGTTCATGAAGAAATAATCTGAAACAGGTTGTACACACAATGTAGCGGGTTACGCAAGGGTGTATACAACCTGATTGAGGTTATTTCGAATGAACCGAACAAATAATTTCGATCAATCCTTATAAATTAATTCAAATTTTTTTTGCTACGATATTGAAAAATATATTTATTTAAAAAAAAATAAGGCAAATAATCGGAAATAAATTTAAACAACCCCAAAGGTGCCTCATTTAAAGAAAATCAACTGATGACAACGGCACGCGACGCCTTGAGAATGACGTCTATTTTTAGATTCCGTTCATTGACAAATAACCTCAACTTTTTAGACCAATCAAAACACGTAAAAAAATGACATGTGACTCTAAAAGTAATTTATATGGCAATCTAACGTTGTAAACAATCAACGTCTTGGCGTTCAAAGGGTTAAACGCTGATTTTGTTTTTCTTGTTTTAGGGTATAACTAGTAGGATCTCTGTTTTTCTTTCTATTTACAGCAGCTGAGTTTTTTTTAGATATGAATCGATACAAGCAAGTCTTCATAATATTAGGAATTTTTGTGGTTATTCTGATAATGGTAAGAAGACATACCGAAATTAATGTAAATAATGCTGAACGGGAGAACAGATCAGAATCATATCAATACAATGAAGAATCAAGTTATAAATTACCAACGCCAATACGACCGATTGATCCACTAGAAGCCATTCGCCAAGATTGTGGACAACTTTGTAATACATCACGTGGTGGTTGGTCAGGACCTTACTTTAATCACGTGACAGCTCCAGTGAACTGTCCGGCACTTTTTAAAAACGAGTTCATCGACAGGGCTCATGGACTTCCGGAGGCTCCAAAGGTCATACCGAAACATTTGATGAGCGATTTTACAATGAACGGCCGAATAAAGGTTTACGAGTGGTATTTTAACCAGCCATATTTAGAGAAAAAGGCTCGATCACCAGTTTGGTCAGAAGATAGGGTTGAACAATGGATAACCTTAGCAAAACAGGGTAATTTAGAGGGTAATTATGGTATTTCAGAAACCAACGCTTTAAGGGATGGGTTGCAAAATGCACCGGGTGTTAACAATGGACGCGTTTTAGTGATAGGCTCTGAAATTCCTTGGGTCGAGGCTTGTGTTTTGGAAGCTGGTGCTAAGGAAATCGTTACACTGGAGTATGGAGAAATTATTTCAAAGCACCCAAAGATTAAAACAATGACACCTGTGCAATTCCGAAATAGTTATATGAGCGATACCCTAGGACCGTTTGATGCTATAGTGACATTTAGTTCAGTAGAGCATACTGGGTTGGGCAGATATGGTGACGCCCTTAACCCTTGGGGAGACATCATTGCTATTGCCCGAGCATGGTGTGTTACAAAACAAGGAGGGTCCTTGACAATTGGTGTAATGTACGATTATAACAATGATTGTATCAGATTTAATGCAGGTCGGTGGTATGGGAAGGTACGATTTTCATATCTTGCCACCAATTGGAAACAATTTTATAGGGGTAAGGGTTCACAACGTGTCCACGTTTTTACGAACGGGAATGTTAGACCTACTTTGGACTTGCCAATGTACCTAAAACAACCCAACCCTTATCAATATATAAGTAATACAAATGTAAAGTATTCTCAAGCAAATCAAGATCAAACTGTCTATGATTTGTTTCCAAAGAAAAATGGGTACTTTATTGAAATGGGGGCATTTAACGGTGTGACCTTTTCCAATACGTTGTGGTTGGAGAGATACCACAATTGGACAGGATTACTCATTGAGGCCAATCCAGATCTCTGTGACGCCATAGATAAACGTAAGCGTAGAGTTTGGCGTCTTTGCGCCTGTATATCGACCGAGTCTAGTACAACGTTTATAAAAGGGGGTGCTTTTGGAAGTGCAAAAGACACTGTAGATAAAGACCACTTGAAACTATTAAATCCCGCTCTCAAAGTGACAGTACCGTGTTTTAAGCTTGACACAGTATTAGATAAAATTCAGCAGACTCATATAGATTACTTTTCATTAGACGTAGAAGGTGCAGAATTATTTGTTTTAAATAGTATGAAAAATGAACTAAAATCAGGAAAAATGATTGTGGATGTATGGACTATTGAATATAGAGTGTGGGATGGAACAAAAATCATTGTAGACAAATCTAAAAATAATTTAGAAGGATTACGAAACTTTTTCAAAGACGTAGGCGGCTATGTAGAACATTCTCGATTGTCCACTAGGGCCGACACTTCTGATGAAATGGCTTTAGATGTAGTATTTGTATATATTAAGACATGGTGCAAAAAGTACCAAACTCTTCCAAGTGGTGCTAAATGTTAACGTTCTTTGTGATGTTTAAATAAATTTATGTTGTGTAATGTCAAATGAGCAGTACTTCAGCTATCCTTAACAAGTTTAACTTGTTGCAGTTTCTAATGAGAGTTGACTTAAATTTAGGGGTGGTCGTCGGTTGCTGGTTACAATACGGACAGGTCGGCAATATTCATTAAATCCTCCTTTTACATGTGGCACTTTAAATTTATTCTCACTCCTTCTTCCCAATCTAACCTTTTGTTCCACAAAATTGAAGAAAGCAATTTTCGCGTCGTGTTTATGTGTGCTAGGGGTATCAAATTTAATTCTTTCTATCATTTTTCGATTGGATTTTAGAGCTGTTCAGACATTGTGGTATTTCTTGCTTTGTTCATTTTATCATGTGGTATTTCTTGTTTTGTTCATTGTGTTATTTGGTATTTCTTGTTTTGACCATTTTATTATTTGGTATTTCTTGTTTTGTTCATTTTATCATGTGGTATTTCTTGTTTTGTTCATTGTGTCATGTGGTATTTCTTGTTTTGTTCATTGTGTCATTTGGTATTTCTTGTTTTGTCCATTTTATTATATGGTATTTCTTGTTTTGTTCATTGTGTCATGTGGTATTTCTTGTTTTGTTCATTTTGTCATGTGGTATCTCTTGTTTTGTTCATTGTGTCATGTGATATCTCTGGTTTTGTCCATTTTATTATATGGTATTTCTTGTTTTGACCATTTTATTATATGGTATTTCTTGCTTTGTTCATTGTGTCATATGGTATTTCTTGTTTTGTCCATTTTATTATATGGTATTTCTTGTTTTGTTCATTTTATCATGTGGTATTTCTTGTTTTGTTCATTGTGTCATGTGGTATTTCTTGTTTTGTTCATTGTGTCATGTGGTATTTCTTGTTTTGTTCATTTTATTATATGGTATTTCTTGTTTTGTTCATTGTGTCATGTGGTATTTCTTGTTTTGTTCATTTTATTATATGGTATTTCTTGTTTTGTTCATTGTGTCATATGGTATTTCTTGTTTTGTTCATTGTGTCATGTGGTATTTCTTGTTTTGTCCATTTTATTATATGGTATTTCTTGTTTTGTTCATTGTGTCATTTGGTATTTCTTGTTTTGTCCATTTTATCATGTGGTATTTCTTGTTTTGTTCATTGTGTCATTTGGTATTTCTTGTTTTGTCCATTTTATTATATGGTATTTCTTGTTTTGTTCATTGTGTCATTTGGTATTTCTTGTTATGTCCATTTTATCATGTGGTATTTCTTGTTTTGTTCATTTTATCATGTGGTATTTCTTGTTTTGTTCATTGTGTCATATGGTATTTCTTGTTTAGTTCATTTTATCATGTGGTATTTCTTGTTTTGTCCATTTTATTATATGGTATTTCTTGTTTTGTTCATTGTGTCATGTGGTATTTCTTGTTTTGTTCATTGTGTCATGTGGTATTTCTTGTTTTGTCCATTTTATTATATGGTATTTCTTGTTTTGTTCATTGTGTCATTTGGTATTTCTTGTTTTGTCCATTTTATCATGTGGTATTTCTTGTTTTGTTCATTGTGTCATTTGGTATTTCTTGTTTTGTCCATTTTATTATATGGTATTTCTTGTTTTGTTCATTGTGTCATTTGGTATTTCTTGTTATGTCCATTTTATCATGTGGTATTTCTTGTTTTGTTCATTGTGTCATATGGTATTTCTTGTTTAGTTCATTTTATCATGTGGTATTTCTTGTTTTGTCCATTTTATTATATGGTATTTCTTGTTTTGTTCATTGTGTCATTTGGTATTTCTTGTTTTGTTCATTGTGTCATGTGGTATTTCTTGTTTTGTTCATTTTATTATATGGTATTTCTTGTTTTGTTCATTTTATTATATGGTATTTCTTGTTTTGTTCATTGTGTCATGTGGTATTTCTTGTTTTGTTCATTTTATTATATGGTATTTCTTGTTTTGTTCATTTTATTATATGGTATTTCTTGTTTTGTTCATTTTATTATATGGTATTTCTTGTTTTGTTCATTGTGTCATGTGGTATTTCTTGTTTTGACCATTTTATTATATGGTATTTCTTGTTTTGACCATTTTATTATATGGTATTTCTTGTTTTGTTCATTGTGTCATGTGGTATTTCTTGTTTTGTCCATTTTATTATATGGTATTTCTTGTTTTGTTCATTTTATCATGTGATATTTCTTTTTTTATTCATTGTGTCATGTGGTATTTCTTGTTTTGTTCATTGTGTCATTTGGTATTTCTTGTTTTGTCCATTTTATTATATGGTATTTCTTGTTTTTTTCATTTTATCATGTGATATTTCTTTTTTTGTTCATTGTGTCATGTGGTATTTCTTGTTTTGTTCATTGTGTCATTTGGTATTTCTTGTTATGTTCATTTTATCATGTGATATTTCTTTTTTTGTTCATTGTGTCATGTGGTATTTCTTGTTTTGTTCATTGTGTCATTTGGTATTTCTTGTTTTGTTCATTTTATCATGTGATATTTCTTTTTTTGTTCATTGTGTCATGTGGTATTTCTTGTTTTGTTCATTTTATTATATGGTATTTCTTGTTTTGTTCATTTTATTATATGGTATTTCTTGTTTTGTTCATTTTATTATATGGTATTTCTTGTTTTGTTCATTGTGTCATGTGGTATTTCTTGTTTTGACCATTTTATTATATGGTATTTCTTGTTTTGACCATTTTATTATATGGTATTTCTTGTTTTGTTCATTGTGTCATGTGGTATTTCTTGTTTTGTCCATTTTATGATATGGTATTTCTTGTTTTGTCCATTTTATTATATGGTATTTCTTGTTTTGTTCATTGTGTCATGTGGTATTTCTTGTTTTGTCCATTTTATTATATGGTATTTCTTGTTTTGTTCATTGTGTCATTTGGTATTTCTTGTTTTGTTCATTTTATTATATGGTATTTCTTGTTTTGTTCATTGTGTCATGTGGTATTTCTTGTTTTGTCCATTTTATTATATGGTATTTCTTGTTTTGTTCATTGTGTCATTTGGTATTTCTTGTTTTGTTCATTTTATTATATGGTATTTCTTGTTTTGTTCATTGTGTCAAGTGGTATCTCTTGTTTAGTTCATTTTATTATATGGTATTTCTTGTTTTGTTCATTGTGTCATTTGGTATTTCTTGTTTTGTTCATTTTATTATATGGTATTTCTTGTTTTGTTCATTGTGTCATGTGGTATTTCTTGTTTTGTCCATTTTATTATATGGTATTTCTTGTTTTGTTCATTGTGTCATTTGGTATTTCTTGTTTTGTTCATTTTATTATATGGTATTTCTTGTTTTGTTCATTGTGTCATGTGGTATTTCTTGTTTTGTCCATTTCATTATATGGTATTTCTTGTTTTGTTCATTGTGTCATTTGGTATTTCTTGTTTTGTTCATTTTATTATATGGTATTTCTTGTTTTGTTCATTGTGTCATATGGTATTTCTTGTTTTGTCCATTTTATTATATGGTATTTCTTGTTTTGTTCATTGTGTCATGTGGTATTTCTTGTTTTGTCCATTTTATTATATGGTATTTCTTGTTTTGTTCATTGTGTCATGTGGTATTTCTTGTTTTGACCATTTTATTATATGGTATTTCTTGTTTTGTTCATTTTATCATGTGGTATTTCTTGTTTTATTCATTTTATCATGTGGTATTTCTTGTTTTGTTCATTTTATTATGCGGTATTTCTTGTTTTGTTCATTTTATTATATGGTATTTCTTGTTTTGTTCATTGTGTCATTTGGTATTTCTTGTTTTGTCCATTTTATTATATGGTATTTCTTGTTTTGTTCATTTTATCATGTGTTATTTCTTGTTGTATTCATTTTGTCATGTGGTATCTCTTGTTTTGTTCATTGTGTCATGTGGTATTTCTTGTTTTGTTCATTTTATTATATGGTATTTCTTGTTTTGTTCATTGTGTCATATGGTATTTCTTGTTTTGTTCATTGTGTCATGTGGTATTTCTTGTTTTGTCCATTTTATTATATGGTATTTCTTGTTTTGTTCATTGTCATTTGGTATTTCTTGTTCTCTCCATTTTATCATGTGGTATTTCTTGTTTTGTTAATTTTATCATGTGGTATTTCTTGTTTTGTTCATTGTGTCATTTGGTATTTCTTGTTTTGTCCATTTTATTATATGGTATTTCTTGTTTTGTTCATTGTGTCAAGTGGTATCTCTTGTTTAGTTCATTTTATTATATGGTATTTCTTGTTTTGTTCATTGTGTCATTTGGTATTTCTTGTTTTGTTCATTTTATTATATGGTATTTCTCGTTTTGTTCATTGTGTCATGTGGTGTTTCTTGTTTTGTCCATTTTATTATATGGTATTTCTTGTTTTGTTCTTTGTGTCATGTGGTATTTCTTGTTTAGTTCATTTTATTATATGGTATTTCTTGTTTTGTTCATTGTGTCATGTGGTATTTCTTGTTCTCTCCATTTTATCATGTGGTATTTCTTGTTTTGTTCATTGTGTCATGTGGTATTTCTTGTTTAGTTCATTTTATTATATGGTATTTCTTGTTTTGTTCTTTGTGTCATGTGGTATTTCTTGTTTATTTCATTTTATTATATGGTATTTCTTGTTTTGTTCATTGTGTCATGTGGTATTTCTTGTTCTCTCCATTTTATCATGTGGTATTTCTTGTTTTGTTCATTGTGTCATTTGGTATTTCTTGTTTTGTTCATTTTATTATATGGTATTTCTTGTTCTGTCCATTTTATCATGTGGTATTTCTTGTTTTGTTCATTTTGTCATGTGGTATCTCTTGTTTAGTTCATTTTATCATGTGGTATTTCTTGTTTTGTCCATTTTATTATATGGTATTTCTTGTTTTGTTCATTGTGTCATGTGGTATTTCTTGTTTTGACCATTTTATTATATGGTATTTCTTGTTTTGTTCATTTTATCATGTGGTATTTCTTGTTTTATTCATTTTATCATGTGGTATTTCTTGTTTTGTTCATTTTATTATGCGGTATTTCTTGTTTTGTTCATTTTATTATATGGTATTTCTTGTTTTGTTCATTGTGTCATTTGGTATTTCTTGTTTTGTCCATTTTATTATATGGTATTTCTTGTTTTGTTCATTTTATCATGTGTTATTTCTTGTTGTATTCATTTTGTCATGTGGTATCTCTTGTTTTGTTCATTGTGTCATGTGGTATTTCTTGTTTTGTTCATTTTATTATGTGGTATTTCTTGTTTTGTTCATTGTGTCATATGGTATTTCTTGTTTTGTTCATTGTGTCATGTGGTATTTCTTGTTTTGTCCATTTTATTATATGGTATTTCTTGTTTTGTTCATTGTCATTTGGTATTTCTTGTTCTCTCCATTTTATCATGTGGTATTTCTTGTTTTGTTAATTTTATCATGTGGTATTTCTTGTTTTGTTCATTGTGTCATTTGGTATTTCTTGTTTTGTCCATTTTATTATATGGTATTTCTTGTTTTGTTCATTGTGTCAAGTGGTATCTCTTGTTTAGTTCATTTTATTATATGGTATTTCTTGTTTTGTTCATTGTGTCATTTGGTATTTCTTGTTTTGTTCATTTTATTATATGGTATTTCTCGTTTTGTTCATTGTGTCATGTGGTGTTTCTTGTTTTGTCCATTTTATTATATGGTATTTCTTGTTTTGTTCTTTGTGTCATGTGGTATTTCTTGTTTAGTTCATTTTATTATATGGTATTTCTTGTTTTGTTCATTGTGTCATGTGGTATTTCTTGTTCTCTCCATTTTATCATGTGGTATTTCTTGTTTTGTTCATTGTGTCATGTGGTATTTCTTGTTTAGTTCATTTTATTATATGGTATTTCTTGTTTTGTTCTTTGTGTCATGTGGTATTTCTTGTTTATTTCATTTTATTATATGGTATTTCTTGTTTTGTTCATTGTGTCATGTGGTATTTCTTGTTCTCTCCATTTTATCATGTGGTATTTCTTGTTTTGTTCATTGTGTCATTTGGTATTTCTTGTTTTGTTCATTTTATTATATGGTATTTCTTGTTCTGTCCATTTTATCATGTGGTATTTCTTGTTTTGTTCATTTTGTCATGTGGTATCTCTTGTTTAGTTCATTTTATCATGTGGTATTTCTTGTTTTGTCCATTTTATTATATGGTATTTCTTGTTTTGTTCATTGTGTCATTTGGTATTTCTTGTTTTGTTCATTTTATTATATGGTATTTCTTGTTTTGTTCATTGTGTCATTTGGTATTTCTTGTTTTGTCCATTTTATTATATGGTATTTCTTGTTTTGTTCATTGTGTCAAGTGGTATTTCTTGTTTAGTTCATTTTATTATATGTTATTTCTTGTTTTGTTCATTGTGTCATTTGGTATTTCTTGTTTTGTTCATTTTATTATATGGTATTTCTTGTTTTGTTCATTGTGTCATGTGGTATTTCTTGTTTTGTCCATTTTATTATATGGTATTTCTTGTTTTGTTCATTGTGTCATGTGGTATTTCTTGTTTAGTTCATTTTATTATATGGTATTTCTTGTTTTGTTCATTGTGTCATATGGTATTTCTTGTTCTCTCCATTTTATCATGTGGTATTTCTTGTTTTGTTCATTGTGTCATTTGGTATTTCTTGTTTTGTCCATTTTATTATATGGTATTTCTTGTTTTGTTCATTGTGTCATGTGGTATTTCTTGTTCTGTCCATTTTATCATGTTGTATTTCTTGTTCTGTTCATTTTATCATGTGGTATTATAAACATATTGCCTTTAATTGAGGGTGTTATGGTAGATTACCACACTCAGAAAACCAATGTCACCCGAGACGAAGTCGAAGGTGATATTGTTGTTTTCTGAGTGTGGTAATCTACCATAACACCCGAAACTAAAGGCAGCATGTTTTATATTATACTGAATGGCTCTGGTATTACATTGTCAATGGTGTGTGTTGTTTTAATACTGATTTAAGGTAATTTTCTAAGAACTAAATTACAATATCTAATTTAATAAACTTTTAACTAACAAGGAAACAAAAACAACTATAACAATGGTGTAAAAGTGTAACAATATAAAAATGTTTGAATCACAGCCATCATTTTCAATGAAAATTGAAATGAACAGTATAATTATAATTGGATACGGCTGGCATCATATTTCGGTTATCAACCTCCATGAGGTTGTTGAATTGTACTGGCATAGACTGAACACTCTGAACGGGGATACTTGGAACATTTGCAGGGGGTACATTTTGCAGTTCAAAATCATTGTCAAACAGTGCTTGTAAATCAGTATCGGCAAAAAGAAAATATACATCAGTGGTATTGATATCGGTTGAAATTTCTTCATTACTTCCCACATTTGACATATTCTCAGTGTTGGATGGCAGAGTTGTCTTTGCGAACTTTTGACCACAGGAATTTGTCAGAGTATCATTCAAACAATCTGAAATTTCACGCTTCTTTTTGTCACTTAACCTGCGCACATAATGTTTTACAGATTCCTTACTTTTGTGTCCCGAGACACGCATAATGTGTGTTGTAGCAATACCCCCTTCATCCATTTCAGTGATTGTTGTCTCCCTTATCGAATGGTTTGTATAAACCATTGACAACTTTGAAAGTTCAAAGATTTTAGTCATCATAGATGAGAGAGTGCGTGTGTACCAAACATTTGATGTATCCGTATAAGAGTCACTTGGTTGTTGCCAGAATGCATTATTTTCAGGGTTAAGTTTAGATAAATTTCTTCATAAATGAAGCCAACGGACACATTAGATTTCCAATTTGCTCGTACATTCTTCCTTCGCCATTCATGTCGTTTGGGTCATCTTTTATGGTATGGTTTTAGTTGTTTTCGTCTTTAGCCTGAAACATAAATATTTAAATATATAGTGACATTCAATATTTTTGTTTGCAATTATTTAACCATTTAGCACAATGTTTGTTGATGTGAGTTTAATTAAATATTGTCAGTGAAGAAAAACCCATAATAACTTCATTGCTGCATATGGCTATTTCAACAATTTATGTCTCTTCAGTACAGCTCATACTAAATGTTCACGTGTTGGTTTTTGTTTTTTTCCACTGGGCCATAAAGAGCTCACCTGACAGCGTTGCTGTGTACTCATGGATAAAGGTTGGTTTGTGAAATTTTTGTGTGTTTTTTGGGGGGACTCTGTTGGTTTTGAGGTCGTCGTCTCATCAATAATTGGCCATATCTGTTGTTATAATATGTTTGTGCAGTTTTTCTGCTACCATGGTCATTTATTTGGATACAGTTGTGGTAATAACATTACAGATTCAGAGTATATATACATGTAGGGAGTTTGTCTCGTGTACATTTACTCCATACCCTTTCACCATTTAAGTATGTAAGAAAAATACCTGCATAACATATCTCCTGCCACTACCATAAACTTGGACTAGAAAGGTATCACGTGTCATTTTACGAAGGTTTTCCCTGCCTCTCCTACACAGGCACATCATAACCTCAAACCAGGTTTTGCCTAGGAGGCCTGTGGGTGTGTTTGGAATTAGAGCCACATTTGTACCATCATACAATTTAACTAAATCTTATGGACCCATCGTGCAATTCGTTGACGATGCGCGTGCCTTGATTAATTGTGGAAATTTTCATCGCTTCAACATTTTAAACCAGTATTTGTAAGTATATAAAACCATAATTACAGGTATAAAGTGAAAATATCTGTCCTAAATACCAATCATTAATAAAGTATCGACTTTTTGTAGATGTATCACCCATATTTCATCAATAATTGACATTAATCGATTTGACCTTCATAATCCCGCCTATTATGGGCGGTCAAGACTCGAATTTAAATTTCAAACTCCTCTCTTCTCTCATCATAGCCGTCATTTTTGCGATAATATAAATATTTTTCAATGTATAGAAGGAGTTTATTGAAAACAGTGCTCCCGATTTGTATTTATTAAGGATTGTTTACCATCATTTGTCAAAATGGCGGCGTTCTGGGCGGAAATGGGGGTGTCCTATTTAGAAATCAATAAACTTCCTTGTTTACATGAAATTGACATACCAAAGTGTATAAATGTGTATTCGATATATAGGACAAAACTTGGCGTGATTGGTTTCTTTGTTTTATCATTTCTAATATGTTTTTAGATATATGAAACTCTACTGTACCTTTTTTAAAATTTTACGTGTATGAGGGGTGATACAAAAAAAAAACTCAAAAAAACGTTTCCATTGAACCTATATCGGCAAATCCAAGGATTGTTTTGTGTAGTGTAGTATATAGACGATGTATAACACGAACTTTGGTGTAATTGGTTGAGTTTCCAACGAATTCTCATGGCATTTCAAAATTAATGAATTAATGTTTGCTCTGTTGTAGCATACAACCTCGCCAAGCGAGATAAAGCGAGAAAATACGAGATTCGAATCCTTCCTACTCTATAAATCCTTGGTTTGAGGAAGCAAATGCAGAGTAATTTTTAATAGTAAGTGAATAAGTAAGTAATGACTTTATTTCAAGAGGGTAACACAGTTAGCAACAATAAGCTAATCTTCCCTGTGGCCCTCAAAACAATAATAATCAAATACAGCAAATACAATTTCAAACAATACATACATATTCACGACGAAATATCACAATCTGAGTATAATCAAGGATAAATCCTTGGTATAATGAATATAATCATTCGTTATTTTGTTTTGACATTAAATAATCTGTATATTTCTTTTTGAATAGATCTATGTCTTGAATTAATTTTAAATTAGGAGGTAAAGAATCCCATAAAATAGTTCCGGAGTAGTGAAAAGTTCGTTTCATAAAATTAGAATTTGGTCTTGGGACGAACAAATTTCCCTTTGCAGATGATCTTAATGAATAGATATTAGAATTTGTATTCATATCAAATAAATTACACAAATAATCAGGAGCAGAATTATTTATACATTTATACATTAAAACACTTTTATGATATTCTAATCTATTTTGAATGTCAATGTCAATTTTACGAGTGTCTTTTAAAAACTTTCCAAGTCCGTACTTCAAAGCAGTAAGGGATGTCTTCTTCATTACTTCCCCGTCTTTTTTCCTAATAGATGCATAGACTGTTCTCAAATGTTCATTTAGCTCAGATTTGGACAAACTTTCCAACTCGGTCGTCACATTGTCATTTAACAAAAAGTTACGAAATATCTTTACAGCCCGGTCCACTTGTCTCTTCGTTTCCTTACTGTCCTTGTTTGTCAACAAATCCTGAATATTATCTTCGGTTATATTGGCAAAAGCCATGTTAATGTGGTCTGAATGTCCAAGAACGTACTGTCGTCTGTTTGTTTATTTATTTGTAAAGCTAAATTAAGAACTTTGACGAAACGGACTGTTTCCGGTATTGCAATAACACCCGTTGCCAACACAGAATACCACCCGTTGCTAGATGGAGGCGGAGCTACATGATGTGGTATTGATACGAAGGTGGAGCTTCGTAAAATTAGTGAAAAATACCATTTTCTAATCGACCAATGACATTGTATCAATAGTTTAGAAATTTGCATAAAGTATAATATTTCTTGTTTTGTTCATTGTGTCATGTGGTATCTCTTGTTTTGTCCATTTTATCATGTGGTATTTCTTGTTTAATTACACCTTATATAAGAATCCTGGATTTTGATTGGTTAATATATAGCCGGTGTATTTTAATATTTAGGATTAATTTCGTTCATTTTTGCCGCTGCCGGGGTATTTGCATGAGGATTTAACTTTTTTACCCTCGCGTGCATCAAACCGCCAAATTCATTCGGAATATCTCTTCTTTACCTTTATACGTAAAGTAACGTGATTAATCAAATTTGAAACCCTGAAGTGTACCGAAGTAAAGGATTTTTTTCCCCTCCGCCATGGTATTTTCGAAAACGTATTTCACTTTTTTACTCTCACGTGCCGCAAACCGCCAAATTCATTCAGAATACTTCAACCACGGTCTAACAAAGCAAATCGAATATTCCTGAAAACGACAAGCAAAAGGTATTATTTATTTAGCCAGTGTTCTAAATATAAATAATATTCGGTGTAATTAAACATATATATCATGTTTGGGAGGGGTATTTGCGAAAAATATCAATCTTGAGACTCAATTCCCCTCTCCATTCGGCTCGGGAAATTTTTCGTCTCTCGACTGGTATTTTTCGCAAATACCCCTCCCAAACATGATATATCTGTTCATTGTTCATTTTATCATGTAGTATTTCTTGTTTTGTCCATTTTATTATATGGTATTTCTTGTTTTGTTCATTGTGTCATTTGGTATTTCTTGTTTTGTTCATTTTATTATATGGTATTTCTTGTTTTGTTCATTGTGTCATTTGGTATTTCTTGTTTTGTCCATTTTATTATATGGTATTTCTTGTTTTGTTCATTGTGTCAAGTGGTATTTCTTGTTTAGTTCATTTTATTATATGTTATTTCTTGTTTTGTTCATTGTGTCATTTGGTATTTCTTGTTTTGTTCATTTTATTATATGGTATTTCTTGTTTTGTTCATTGTGTCATGTGGTATTTCTTGTTTTGTCCATTTTATTATATGGTATTTCTTGTTTTGTTCATTGTGTCATGTGGTATTTCTTGTTTAGTTCATTTTATTATATGGTATTTCTTGTTTTGTTCATTGTGTCATATGGTATTTCTTGTTCTCTCCATTTTATCATGTGGTATTTCTTGTTTTGTTCATTGTGTCATTTGGTATTTCTTGTTTTGTCCATTTTATTATATGGTATTTCTTGTTTTGTTCATTGTGTCATGTGGTATTTCTTGTTCTGTCCATTTTATCATGTTGTATTTCTTGTTCTGTTCATTTTATCATGTGGTATTATAAACATATTGCCTTTAATTGAGGGTGTTATGGTAGATTACCACACTCAGAAAACCAATGTCACCCGAGACGAAGTCGAAGGTGATATTGTTGTTTTCTGAGTGTGGTAATCTACCATAACACCCGAAACTAAAGGCAGCATGTTTTATATTATACTGAATGGCTCTGGTATTACATTGTCAATGGTGTGTGTTGTTTTAATACTGATTTAAGGTAATTTTCTAAGAACTAAATTACAATATCTAATTTAATAAACTTTTAACTAACAAGGAAACAAAAACAACTATAACAATGGTGTAAAAGTGTAACAATATAAAAATGTTTGAATCACAGCCATCATTTTCAATGAAAATTGAAATGAACAGTATAATTATAATTGGATACGGCTGGCATCATATTTCGGTTATCAACCTCCATGAGGTTGTTGAATTGTACTGGCATAGACTGAACACTCTGAACGGGGATACTTGGAACATTTGCAGGGGGTACATTTTGCAGTTCAAAATCATTGTCAAACAGTGCTTGTAAATCAGTATCGGCAAAAAGAAAATATACATCAGTGGTATTGATATCGGTTGAAATTTCTTCATTACTTCCCACATTTGACATATTCTCAGTGTTGGATGGCAGAGTTGTCTTTGCGAACTTTTGACCACAGGAATTTGTCAGAGTATCATTCAAACAATCTGAAATTTCACGCTTCTTTTTGTCACTTAACCTGCGCACATAATGTTTTACAGATTCCTTACTTTTGTGTCCCGAGACACGCATAATGTGTGTTGTAGCAATACCCCCTTCATCCATTTCAGTGATTGTTGTCTCCCTTATCGAATGGTTTGTATAAACCATTGACAACTTTGAAAGTTCAAAGATTTTAGTCATCATAGATGAGAGAGTGCGTGTGTACCAAACATTTGATGTATCCGTATAAGAGTCACTTGGTTGTTGCCAGAATGCATTATTTTCAGGGTTAAGTTTAGATAAATTTCTTCATAAATGAAGCCAACGGACACATTAGATTTCCAATTTGCTCGTACATTCTTCCTTCGCCATTCATGTCGTTTGGGTCATCTTTTATGGTATGGTTTTAGTTGTTTTCGTCTTTAGCCTGAAACATAAATATTTAAATATATAGTGACATTCAATATTTTTGTTTGCAATTATTTAACCATTTAGCACAATGTTTGTTGATGTGAGTTTAATTAAATATTGTCAGTGAAGAAAAACCCATAATAACTTCATTGCTGCATATGGCTATTTCAACAATTTATGTCTCTTCAGTACAGCTCATACTAAATGTTCACGTGTTGGTTTTTGTTTTTTTCCACTGGGCCATAAAGAGCTCACCTGACAGCGTTGCTGTGTACTCATGGATAAAGGTTGGTTTGTGAAATTTTTGTGTGTTTTTTGGGGGGACTCTGTTGGTTTTGAGGTCGTCGTCTCATCAATAATTGGCCATATCTGTTGTTATAATATGTTTGTGCAGTTTTTCTGCTACCATGGTCATTTATTTGGATACAGTTGTGGTAATAACATTACAGATTCAGAGTATATATACATGTAGGGAGTTTGTCTCGTGTACATTTACTCCATACCCTTTCACCATTTAAGTATGTAAGAAAAATACCTGCATAACATATCTCCTGCCACTACCATAAACTTGGACTAGAAAGGTATCACGTGTCATTTTACGAAGGTTTTCCCTGCCTCTCCTACACAGGCACATCATAACCTCAAACCAGGTTTTGCCTAGGAGGCCTGTGGGTGTGTTTGGAATTAGAGCCACATTTGTACCATCATACAATTTAACTAAATCTTATGGACCCATCGTGCAATTCGTTGACGATGCGCGTGCCTTGATTAATTGTGGAAATTTTCATCGCTTCAACATTTTAAACCAGTATTTGTAAGTATATAAAACCATAATTACAGGTATAAAGTGAAAATATCTGTCCTAAATACCAATCATTAATAAAGTATCGACTTTTTGTAGATGTATCACCCATATTTCATCAATAATTGACATTAATCGATTTGACCTTCATAATCCCGCCTATTATGGGCGGTCAAGACTCGAATTTAAATTTCAAACTCCTCTCTTCTCTCATCATAGCCGTCATTTTTGCGATAATATAAATATTTTTCAATGTATAGAAGGAGTTTATTGAAAACAGTGCTCCCGATTTGTATTTATTAAGGATTGTTTACCATCATTTGTCAAAATGGCGGCGTTCTGGGCGGAAATGGGGGTGTCCTATTTAGAAATCAATAAACTTCCTTGTTTACATGAAATTGACATACCAAAGTGTATAAATGTGTATTCGATATATAGGACAAAACTTGGCGTGATTGGTTTCTTTGTTTTATCATTTCTAATATGTTTTTAGATATATGAAACTCTACTGTACCTTTTTTAAAATTTTACGTGTATGAGGGGTGATACAAAAAAAAAACTCAAAAAAACGTTTCCATTGAACCTATATCGGCAAATCCAAGGATTGTTTTGTGTAGTGTAGTATATAGACGATGTATAACACGAACTTTGGTGTAATTGGTTGAGTTTCCAACGAATTCTCATGGCATTTCAAAATTAATGAATTAATGTTTGCTCTGTTGTAGCATACAACCTCGCCAAGCGAGATAAAGCGAGAAAATACGAGATTCGAATCCTTCCTACTCTATAAATCCTTGGTTTGAGGAAGCAAATGCAGAGTAATTTTTAATAGTAAGTGAATAAGTAAGTAATGACTTTATTTCAAGAGGGTAACACAGTTAGCAACAATAAGCTAATCTTCCCTGTGGCCCTCAAAACAATAATAATCAAATACAGCAAATACAATTTCAAACAATACATACATATTCACGACGAAATATCACAATCTGAGTATAATCAAGGATAAATCCTTGGTATAATGAATATAATCATTCGTTATTTTGTTTTGACATTAAATAATCTGTATATTTCTTTTTGAATAGATCTATGTCTTGAATTAATTTTAAATTAGGAGGTAAAGAATCCCATAAAATAGTTCCGGAGTAGTGAAAAGTTCGTTTCATAAAATTAGAATTTGGTCTTGGGACGAACAAATTTCCCTTTGCAGATGATCTTAATGAATAGATATTAGAATTTGTATTCATATCAAATAAATTACACAAATAATCAGGAGCAGAATTATTTATACATTTATACATTAAAACACTTTTATGATATTCTAATCTATTTTGAATGTCAATGTCAATTTTACGAGTGTCTTTTAAAAACTTTCCAAGTCCGTACTTCAAAGCAGTAAGGGATGTCTTCTTCATTACTTCCCCGTCTTTTTTCCTAATAGATGCATAGACTGTTCTCAAATGTTCATTTAGCTCAGATTTGGACAAACTTTCCAACTCGGTCGTCACATTGTCATTTAACAAAAAGTTACGAAATATCTTTACAGCCCGGTCCACTTGTCTCTTCGTTTCCTTACTGTCCTTGTTTGTCAACAAATCCTGAATATTATCTTCGGTTATATTGGCAAAAGCCATGTTAATGTGGTCTGAATGTCCAAGAACGTACTGTCGTCTGTTTGTTTATTTATTTGTAAAGCTAAATTAAGAACTTTGACGAAACGGACTGTTTCCGGTATTGCAATAACACCCGTTGCCAACACAGAATACCACCCGTTGCTAGATGGAGGCGGAGCTACATGATGTGGTATTGATACGAAGGTGGAGCTTCGTAAAATTAGTGAAAAATACCATTTTCTAATCGACCAATGACATTGTATCAATAGTTTAGAAATTTGCATAAAGTATAATATTTCTTGTTTTGTTCATTGTGTCATGTGGTATCTCTTGTTTTGTCCATTTTATCATGTGGTATTTCTTGTTTAATTACACCTTATATAAGAATCCTGGATTTTGATTGGTTAATATATAGCCGGTGTATTTTAATATTTAGGATTAATTTCGTTCATTTTTGCCGCTGCCGGGGTATTTGCATGAGGATTTAACTTTTTTACCCTCGCGTGCATCAAACCGCCAAATTCATTCGGAATATCTCTTCTTTACCTTTATACGTAAAGTAACGTGATTAATCAAATTTGAAACCCTGAAGTGTACCGAAGTAAAGGATTTTTTTCCCCTCCGCCATGGTATTTTCGAAAACGTATTTCACTTTTTTACTCTCACGTGCCGCAAACCGCCAAATTCATTCAGAATACTTCAACCACGGTCTAACAAAGCAAATCGAATATTCCTGAAAACGACAAGCAAAAGGTATTATTTATTTAGCCAGTGTTCTAAATATAAATAATATTCGGTGTAATTAAACATATATATCATGTTTGGGAGGGGTATTTGCGAAAAATATCAATCTTGAGACTCAATTCCCCTCTCCATTCGGCTCGGGAAATTTTTCGTCTCTCGACTGGTATTTTTCGCAAATACCCCTCCCAAACATGATATATCTGTTCATTGTTCATTTTATCATGTAGTATTTCTTGTTTTGTCCATTTTATCACATCATTCATATAGCTGGACATTAAATAATTCAACCAATATTAAATACAGAGCTTTGAACATCATTCCATCAACATCAATCATTAGTGAACGAAACGATGAAAATCGATAATCCCTAATCGACGTTAGATCCCATCCAACCAATATCAAAATATTGCTCATTGAGCATCGTCCAGCCAACATTAATCATTAACCACAGTACACAATGGCAATGGGGTATTCGTCGACTTTTCTGAAATTGTCCTTAAGAAGAGTTTGAAGATACCAAAGAGGCAATCATAATCCGTATATCGAAGAAAATCAGACAACACAATGGCCAAAAGGACAAACAACGATCAACAAAAACATACATATAAAACTAAAGATCGAGTAACACGAGCCCCACTAAAATATGCTGGACACTAGTTGTTGTAGATTTTATGTGCTCTACTCTATTTCCAATGTTTAGAAATCCAACACTTAATATTTATGGTTGGCGAACACTAGATCTAATTACTTAGACCTATATGTTTTTTTTTTTTTTGTTTCTTTTAAATAATAATTGCATTTTTGTTCTGGACCATCTGAAGTTTGTTTTTTAAAGTCTGTGATACTCCTGCATGCCACGAGGAGCAGGAATAGTCAAAGCGACATTTGGATTAGTACGGTTGTAAACAGCTTGCATTACGGTACACAAATTTTGATCATGGAGAACATTCACCCATTTTCCCATCAGGTGGCGACACTGACACAACAGTCCGTGGGTATACATGTCGCTCCACTCGTACGCATTATCAAAATTAATGTAATTTCTCTGAAAATGGGAGAAATTTTTGTTAAGCTGTGTGTATGTTCCGCCAGAGGGTTCCAAATATACTTCAGCCGAAGCTTTCGATGAGATAGAAAATAAACTTCAGATTTTGAATGATACTACACTCTTTGTGCCTTAGTTGGGGATTTTAATGCAAGGTCATCCGATTTGAACGAATTCATTATACCTCATGATTATTTGTGGTCATTTTTGAATTATAATACTGATGATGGAATATTTGCAGAATTGTATGATTTTCAAAACTTATTTCCTATGGGGTCGCTGTAATGCCTATGACAATAAACTATTAAATATGTGCAAAAATGATAACATATAAATTAATTTTAGTCACATGTCATTATATACGTGTTTTGATTGGTTTAAAAAGTTGAGGTTATTTGTATATGTACTGAATCTGAAAATAGACGTCGTTCTCAAGTCGTCGCGTGCCGTTGTCGTCAGGTGATTTTCTTTAAATGAGGCACCTTTGGGGTTATTTAATTTTATTTCCGATTGTTTGCCTTATTTTGAAAAAATAGATATATTTTTCAATATCATAACAAAAAAAGTTTGAATTAATCTTTAAGGATTGATCGAAATTATTTGTTCGGTTCATTCGAAATAACATCAATCAGGTTGTATACACCCTTGTGTAACCCGCTACGCGGTTACACTGTGTGTACAACCTGATTGAGGTTATTTCTTCATGAACCGAACAAAAATTGCGATCAATCCTTAAGTATATTGCATAATTTACATGATAAAAACACTCCAATAAAAATAGTTAAATCAGTTTGTAGAAAATAATGTATATTAATGTATTCGATATCTTCCAAATGAATTTAATATTGTAAATAAAATCACCTCTGGTCCTTGTAGACACTAAATCAGGTTTGGTTTGGATAGGTTTTATGGTGTTTAACGCCACTTTCAATCACACTAAATCAGGTATCTAATTTGATTTTAATCAATTCATATTAGATGGGTTTATTTCAATTAAAAAAAAAATATTAAAATTTTCCATTGAAATCGAGGTAAAATCCGGAGGATTCCTGTTACCTTCATCCCAATCAATTATTAAATGTCCGGATGTTCGGATAAGAGAATTGAAATAAACAGTCGAATGTTTAAAATTACCATTTCAGGTAATGCTAATACAATCTACACACGACTTTTCGTTTCTCACATGTCCATGTGTTAGGGGGTCAATGTTGTTTCTGTTCATGTTCACGTGTATGTGTTAGGGGGTCATTGTTGCCTCTGTTCAAGTACATTTGTATGTGTTAGGGGGTCAATGTTGCCTCTGTTCATGTCCATGTGTATGTGTTAGAGGGTGGGAATCAATGTTGCCTCTGTTCATGTCCATGTGTTAGAGGGTCAATATTGCCTCTGTTCAAGAACTTTTGTATGTGTTAGGGGATCAATGTTGCCTCTGTTCATGTACATGTGTATGTCTTAGGGAGGTCAATGCTGCCTCTGTTCATGTCCATGTGCATGTGTTAGGGGGTGGGAATCAATGTAGCCTCTTTTCAAGTCCATGTGTTAGTGGGTCAATGTTGTCTCTGTTCATGTATTATGGGGATGGTCACTGTTACCTCTGTTCCTGTACATGTGTATGTGATATGGGGGGGGGGGTTAATGTTGCATCTGTTCATGTCCGTGTGTGTGTGTTAGGGGGTGGGGATCAATGTAGCCTCTGTTCAAGTCCATGTGTTAGTGGGTCAATGTTGTCTCTGTTCATGTACATGTGTATGTGTTATGGGGGTGGTCACTGTTGCCTCTGTTCATGTACATGTGTATGTGATATGGGGGGAGCAATGTAGCCTCTGTTCATGTCCATGTGTATGTGTTTCTGGGAAGGTTAATGTTGCCTCTGTTCATGTACATGTGTATGTGTTATTGGGTGGGGGTCAATGTTGCATCTGTTCATGTCCTTGTGTGTGTGTTAAGGGGTGGGGGATCAATGTTGCCTCTGTTCATGTACATGTGTATGTATTATGGGGGAGGGGGGTCAATGTAGCCTCTGTTCATGTCCATGTGTATGTGTTTCGGGGGAGGACTATGTTGTATCTGTTCATGTCCTTGTGTGTGTGTGTTAGGGTGTGGGGGTCAATGTTGCCTCTGTTCATGTCCATGTGATAGGGGGTAAAAAATGTTGTCTCTGTTCATGTACATGTGTAAGTGTTAGGGGGTGTCAATGTTGCCTCTGTTCATGTAAATGTGTATGTGTTAGGGGGTTGGGGTCAATGTAGCCTCTGTTCAAGTCCATGTGTTAGTGGGTCAATGTTGCCTCTGTTCATGTACATGTGTATGTGTTATGAGGGGGGTCAATGTTGCATCTGTTCATGTCCTTGTATATGTGTTAGGGGGTGGGGGTCAATGTTGCCTCTGATCTAGTCCATGTGTTAGGGGGTAAAAAATGTTGTCTCTGTTCATGTAGATGTGCATGTGTTAGCGGATGGGGGGTCAATGTTACCTCTGTTCATGTCCATGTGTATGTGTTTCGTGGGAGGTCAATGCTGCATCTGTTATGGCAAGGATCCTTGTATTGTAAGCTTAACACGATTTTCGTATGCAAAAGCGTTTGTTCGTGCCAAAAAAAAATCAAGCCAAATATTTGAAGTAGTCAGCTGACCGCACAGTAAGATGATTATCATCTCACCTAAATTCACAGCCCTGCTAGCTCTCCTCTTTTTCATAATGTAATTGTTTTCATCGCTTTCTGTGTCGCATCTGGTCACAGACATGCGATAAATATTAAAAACCCTTCTGAGTTTTGCCACTATTGGAAAAGAATAACGTTTGTTTCCTTCGCATATATTTGGTTCTTGTTTTCTATTACATTGTATTTTTTGCATTTTTTTTATCTTGACAACCTTCACTTCGATATGTACATGTGGACTTCAGATCTGTGTCAGTAATGGTACGATGATTTTAAATTAATAAATATGATATGGTTTATGTTCATTACTTACCTTATATCGTCCTATATTATATCACTTGTCAATAGCGTGGAGAAATTAATAAAAACAATTGTATACAAATATGTTTATAATTATCAGCAAGCCAGGAAAGTGAGATGAATATAATTCATGTCTTTCTTTTTTTACCAAAACAGTCCAAATTTGAAAGTTCTTGATTGTTTTTTAATATCATCAAAAATGAGGAAATTATTCATTTTCATTTTTCGATTTTTCTGAGAATTTAAAAGAAAAGTTTTTAAGATACCAAAGGGGTAATCAGAACCCGTATGTCGAATGACAGACAATACAATGGACATAAGAAAAATGACAAAAGGACAAACAATGATCTACAAAATACTACAAAAAACAACAACAACAACATTGAGCAACATGCACCTAGATAAAGCAACGAATAGTTCAAACAAGTGCTTGTATTATTTACACACGGTTACTTCCTTTCAATAATTTAAATATCGTTTGCTAGCGAATGACTTAATTACCTATCAACAAACATCAGTGGCCTTTTAATCTGATCATATTTAATCTTGTCGAGACGCGTTGAGGCATGAACAATTAAAGTTATGTTATGCGTGTGATGTGTAAAATGGACCAATCCAGTTGAAAAATCAATAATAGACGACATGTTGAATTTATGAAGATTAAAGAAATGCCCTACATTTAAAATGTTGTAATTAAACTGAATGAAATTCATGTTTTTACTTCATTCAATATTTACTTTTGTAAGATAAATAAAAACTGTATACATATTTAACGTATCCTCCCCGCATTCGCGATATAACTCTTGACAATATTTTTCTTTGAAACCAAAGATTGTGAAAAATTAAGGAAAATTACATTGATCCCAGCGTACTGTATAAATATCAGATTTCTTAAATATATTAAACTATCCCTACTCTAGCATGACAAAAGACTTTGAAGAGTGGCTCCGTTGTGGAAGGCGAGAGCGGTAGTTCTAAATGCTCGCAAGTCTCCACAATAGTTACAAGCATTACTACCAACACTTTAAGGAACGTGACTGGTGCGTTATTGCAGCATAAAATAGGGGGATAAGAAGTGTAAAACATTTGTGTATTGGTCTCTTGCATTAGAGGTAGCCGTTGTCAAGCGACTTTGATTATATTTGTAAATGAACCGAAACCACATGTTGATTGTCAAATCATTTATTTATCCGGGGTAGATATGGTTGTAATAAATCAAGTATTGTGTCACGTGAGTTGTTTTCATTTAAACTAAGGTTCATCCATATTTGGTTCATTTTAATTTCATATACCGAAAAGTCCTGGAAAATCTGCAAAGAAAAATATATTCCTGCTATGAATGCGGAAAATTATCTAAGAAGAAGGAAGGACTATCCCGCCATAAAAGGACTGTTCATGCAATGAGCAAATGGCGAAGTAATACCCGCGATGCTACGTTCACGAGGAAGGATAATTACCAGGGTCATATGAAGAAGCACGAAAATGCAATAGTACAAACTGGTTCAGGTGATACAAGAAATGGTAGCAAAAATTTAGACCCATGTAATTTCAAGGCACTGAATGGGACAGTTGAGACTCAAGTTATTCCAGCAGAAGGGGTATCTAAATTCGATCCCATGACATTTTTAAAAAGCAAATATGATGATCTGAAAGACGTAATTAAACAAGCTATCAAGGAAAGAGGTGGCATTAAATGGTATTTGTCAAAGAAAGTCAAAATGACAAGACGCAAAGGAGAGGAAAATGAAAAAACTGAACCACATTTCCGCGGAAAATGTCAGACTAGTCTAAAGTTTGAAGACATCGATGAAGGTATGAAGGAGTCCATCAAAAAGATTTATAACTCCTTCATAGAATTCCAGAGACAAGGTAGTAACTGGACGATAGACAAAATGACACGATACAGACCTCTGCGTCGTTCCAACTACATTCCACTACCCATCAATTTACGATCCAAACATGCCATCATCAACGTGAAGAACAAGGACAATAAATGTTTCATGTGGTGAGTCTTAGTCGCTTTATATCCTCCACGACGTAATGGCGAGCATGTCTGGAAATACAAAAGCCATATATCAGATCTGAATTTCAAAGACATTTCATTTCCTGTAAAGATGGAGGATATTCCAAAATTTGAGAAACAGAACGACGTGTCCATCAACATATTCGGATACGAGAAAAATGAAATATATCCTGTCCACATAACCACTCATCGATTTGAAAGACACGTCAATATTTTGATGATCTCAGACAACAGGAAAAAGCACTATTGCTGGATTAAGGATTTAAACAGGTTATTAGGCGATCAGCATAGTAAT
This sequence comes from Bathymodiolus brooksi, assembly GCA_963680875.1. Taxonomy (NCBI): domain Eukaryota; kingdom Metazoa; phylum Mollusca; class Bivalvia; order Mytilida; family Modiolidae; genus Bathymodiolus; species Bathymodiolus brooksi. The sequence continues at coordinate 79,299,860 of OY804585.1, read as the reverse complement.
ACTAGACGATACCATTATTGTCCATACTGTTTACATGGATTTATCAAGGAAAGACTACTGGAGGATCATATACCATATTTTTAAACACATGGCCCACAGAAAATATATCTACCAAATGATGATGATAAATGGTTATATTATAAAGACATACGGAAACAACTAAAAGTTCCTTATGTCATTTACGCCGACTTTGAGAGTCTGCTGATTTCAATTGAAGGTTGTGAAAACGATGCAGAAATGACGTCAACTATAAAGACTACCAAACACATACCCTGCGGATTTGCCTACAAAGTCGTCTGTTTGACAAGCGAAACTTCAAAGCAGCCTGTGGTCTATCGAGGTTTAGATGCAGCAGAAAAATTTGTAGAGCATATGGTCATGGAACAAGAAGACATTGAACAGAAATTCAAGCACTACGAATCGATGAAAATGAGTGGCAGCGACTGGCAAGCGTTCAAAAAGACCACCAACTGTCACATATGCAACAAAGAGCTCGGTAAAGATAGGGTAAGAGACCACTGTCACGTGACCGAAAAATTTAGAGGAGCGGCTCACAACGACTGTAACATCAATTATAAATTTACAGGACGTATCCCAGTCATATTGCATAACCTCAGGGGGTATGATAGCCATGTGATCATGCAAGCCATTGGAAAAGTACAAGGGAAACAACTGAAATGTATACCAAACAACATGGAAAAATATATCTCGTTTTCACTTGGATGCATGGATTTCATCGACTCATTTCAGTTTATGTCATCATCGTTGGAAAGGTTGGTGGAAAATCTAGCCAAGGAAGGACCTCGGAAATTTACCCATATGACAGATTATTTTGGAAAAGAGAAAATAGACCTGCTTCTTTGAAAACAAGTATACCTACGAGTATCTTGAATCTGAATGTAAATTCACGGAGGAACAACCTCCTCCAAATGAAGCATTTAACAGCTCTTTATCTGGAGAAAATATTTGAGTTGAAGATTATGCACATGCACAATGCGTATGGAAAAATTTTAACATACAGAATCTTGGACAGTACCATGATTTATATGTGTTGACTGATGTTTTATCTTTAGCTGACGTATTCGAAAATTTCAGAGAGGTATGTATCAACTATTATGAATTAGATGCTGCGCATTTTTACACGTAACCGGGACTGGCTTGGCAAGCAGCCTTGAAAATGACCGGTGTACGACTTGAATTACTGACCGACATTGATATGCACATGTTTATTGAAAAAGTACTACGAGGGGGCATATCCATGATAACGCATAGACATGCCAAAGCCAACAACAGATATCTACCCGACTACGATCCCAGTCAACCAAGTAGTCACGTGACCTATCTAGATGCCAATAACCTATACGGGTGGGCGATGTCTCAAGCACTTACGGTTGATGGGTTCAGATGGCTTGAAAAAGAAGAATTTGAACATTTAAACATTAACTATGTGTCTGATGATAGTGAGGATGGCTATATATTAGAAGTTGACCTCGATTATCCATCGGAACTGCACTTCCGCCACACTGAATATCCATTAGTCCCCGAGAAGATGAAAGTCACAGAAGACATGTTGTCACCTTATGCGAAACAATTGTTAGAAGAACTGGAACCGAAAGAAACTTCAACAGAAAAACTCATACCAAACCTACACTCGAAGGAGAAATATGTGATTCATTATCGAAACTTAAAGCTGTATTTATCTCTAGGGATGAAACTGACTAAAATCCATAGAGTCATGACTTTCAAACAACAACCTTGGCTTAAGGCGTATATAGATTTTAATACGCAGAAAAGAAAGATAGCAAATAACGAGTTCGAGAAAGATTTTTTAAAATTAATGAACAACGCCGTGTTTGGTAAAGCGATGGAGAACCTACGTAAGAGACTTTTAGTCCAGTTGGTAAACAACCATTCAAAAGCAAGAAGACTCACCAGCAAGCCCACCTTCCACGCCTTCAGAATATTTAACGAGGATATAGTGGCCGTACACATGTTGAAACAGCGCCTCTATCCAAACAGACCCATTTATGTAGGATTTTCTATTCTGACTTATCAAAGATTCTGATGTATGACTTTCATTATAACTACATTAAGAAAAAGTATGGACAAAATGCTCAGTCGCTGTTCACCGACACTGATAGTTTATGTTATTCCATCAACACAGAGGATGTCTATCAAGATATGATAAAAGACAAACATTTATTTGACACATCAGAATATGACTCAGAACACCTATTATACAGTACCGAAAATAAGAAAGTCCTGGGGAAAATGAAGGACAAAACACATGGCATCCCAATACAATAATTCGTAGGTCTCAAATCGAAGATGTACTCTTTAATTTATGAAGAAAATGGGTTCTTAAAAGAAAAGAAGACGGCCAAAGGTATTAAGAAGAGCGTCATCCAACAGCACACCAAGCATGACCATTACAAGGAATGTATATTTGACAGGACAGTGCATTTGTCTTCCATGAACCAGATCAGAACCTACAACCATCAGTTATACAGTATCACCATCAATAAACTTGGATTCAATCCATTCGACGATAAACGGTATATTTTAGACGATGGCATTAGTAGTCTAGACTATGGTCATTGGAGAATATAAATAGCAACAGAGCAGACATTTTTGTCATTTTGGTCTGAGCAGTTGAAGGAGCTAGACGTGTTTAACAGGGTCTCTACGATGTCTACTACGTGTACAAAGTGTGATATGGAATTTTCGAGAAATGACGCTCTGCTGAGACATAAAAGAAATAGTCATGGAACAACTCGACCGTATCCACAGAGCAGTGATGCGTATCCACCGAGCAGTCAAGCATATCCACCACCACCACCACTGACACCAACACCACCATCACCACCACCGGAACATGTTGTTTTACAACACCCATTCACCATGCTTTTGTGTGGGCCAACATCTAGTGGGAAATCTTGTTGGATGAACAAGTTATTGACCCATGCAAAGACCATGATCAATCCACCACCGGAGCGGATCATATGGTGTTACAAGAGATGGCAACCTCTGTTCAGTGAAATACAGCAAACGATAAAGAATATTGTATTCGTACATGGAATACCGGAATATTTAAACGACGACTCTTTCATCGTCACAAGATATACTTGTCTAATTGTCATCGACGACCTAATGAGAGATGCTACCAATAGACATTTTCAATAACTATCTACGACTATGGTCTACAACGACACCGACAGATAAATTGCACGGGGCTATATCAAAATATATTTATAACATGATTTTTAAAAGTCCATTTAATTACTGCTATATCGCCATTTAACGAGCATATTTATCTGAATATCAAATTACATGTCCTTTTTTCTGTGCATTTTTACGTTACCTAAATAAATATCTGTCTGTCTGTATATATGCATGTATCTGTTTTTTATTTTTATTATTTAAAAAAAAATATATTTCCAATTTCGTTAAGTTTTTTTGTTTTTTTTCGATATTTACGAAAAGGCAATTCGTTTGTTTAATTTTAAACATCATTAACGGTAAAGAATTATTAATAACTAACTATCTCTCATTGTACCCTGGTTTAATCAAATATTGTCCGACGTCGGTTTACCAGAGCTGTACACGTTTCGACAATGTCTACTAATTTCGGCGGTGCGGGTGTCTCCACAAAGTTACTAATGCCTTATATGTTTTTAATCCCCTATCATATGTTCAACTAGAATTCTGAAACAGGTTTGTTGCATTTTTTGAACACTTTTTTTCAGGGACTGTTCAATTGTTTACCTTTTCAAAATATCTATTTGCCCAGCAATTGAATTTATAGAATAAACTTAAGGCCCAGTCAACTGTTGAAAAACCCCACAAAAAAACACTAATTGTTTGTGTGAAAAAATGTATGTGCCCAGTTCATGAGGAATTTAGAAAAAAAATCTGAGAAAATCTACTTGCACTGCGGGCGTATACAAGAAAAAAAGTATGTGCCCAGTATGCCAATACACCGGCCCAATAATCTGATAAATATTGAACGGTCCCTCATGTGTTCTGGTTTTCGGTTTATTTGTTGTGTTGTAAATAGCGTAATTGTTGGGTGTCGATTTGAATAAATCTGATCGGCCAAAAGTATGCAGTCTTCCAGGAAATGTAGTGGTCCATTTACACCGATTTGTTGCATCATTGTAAATTGTTTTGTATCATTTTGATGACCTAAAAATCGCGCCTCGACATAGCAAATATAACCGGCGTTGTCAATAACTACTTGCGTATGTATTGCATGGAAATGTCGATGTCCAGAAAAATATAGTTCTTGTAGTTCGATTTGCGAAAGACAGATTTCTGTAGATGTTCCGTCAATTGCACGGACTGCACATTCAAGCTTAGTCCATGGACATCGTTCTTCTCTCTATTCGCTTATTGTTGGCCATTGCATAAAACGTTCTAATGCTCTCTTTATGATCGGAATACATTCATTTATCTCATTGTGAACCGTAGCAAGACTTACATTGAAAATAAGAGCAAGATTATGATAAGATGGGTAGAATCTCAGCCACATCATATACAATATAACTCTATTTACTAGTAATATGGTGTAGTTTCATCCTGTTTCATTCAAAAACAAGTGTCGAGTAGTTCTAGTCAAGCGGAGAAGGCTTTCTGGGGTTTCTCCAGTGGCTAAATAAAACGAGTATTTCTGTGATAAGAAATCGGAAAGTGCATCGCAACCATCCCAATTTTCAATCTGCACGTTCGAAATTCTATGACGAATGTTTAGCAAGGGATCTGGGTGTGGCCGAATCATCACAAGTAAAATTTGCAGCAGCTGCCTAAGGTACTCTGTTGCGTTTTGTGGGCATCTCGTCAGGGCCGGGAGAATGGTTGTAACCATCTCCTTTGTATCATCATCCATTATACAGGGTGAACCAAAAAATACCGAACCCATAAAAATGTTAATTAATCCTACATCTTCAAATTTGGTAGACTTAAACTTTAGCCTATGGATGATCTTTCCCCAAAGTTTTAGCCATCTGAGTCAGTTTGCATATAATTTATATGTTCTTTCCAAAATGTGCTCCAAATGGCATCCTCGGCGTTGAAGGCACACTTGCATACGTCGCGCAAAATTGTCAATGACTCGCACACATTCCTCCTATGGGATATCCCTGATCATTGCTGTGATTGCCACCTTCAGTTCACCAATTGTTTGAGGATTGTTCTCATACACATTATCCTTGAGATACCCCCACAGATAAAATTCTGGGGGGTTCAAGTCCGTTGAATGCGCTATGTGGCAGTACTGATGAAGTTTTGGGCATCATTGGGACGACGCAGAGGTATAGATTGAGATGAACAGTGGTTCCGGCAAGATGAGGGCCACCCCCTACACAACAAATGACTCCCTAGCCTGGCTTAGAGAGCGATTTAAAACATACTGATCAGCAGGAAGTGTGAAATCGAGTGAGCAGCGCATTCACCAGACTTGTGAACCACCCATATTTTTATCTGTGGGGGTATCTCAAGGATAATGTGTATGAGAACAATCCTCAAACAATTGGTGAACTGAAGGCAGCAATCACAGCAAAGATCAGGGAAATCCCTAAGGAGGAATGTGTGCGAGTCATTGACAATTTTGCGCGACGTATGCAAGTGTGCTTTCAACGCCGAGGATGCCATTTGGAACACATTTTGGAAAGAACATAAAAATGTTATGCAAACCGACTCAGATGGCTAAAACTTTGTGGAATGATTACCAATAGGCTGAGGTTTAAGTCTACCAAATTTGAAGAAATTTGATGGACCTATGTAGGATTAATTAACATTTTTAGGGGTTCGGTTTTTTTTGGTTCACCCTGTACATAGAAACATGAAGTTATTTCAACATTGAATAAAATGAAAGGGTTTGATTTGTTGGTTTTTACGTCTATTCATTTATAAAGAAATTTCAAGGTCGCTAATTTATTTTCCTTAAGCGTTGCCGTGAAATATTAATTTAATAAAAAATAGCTTTGACATTGAAATAAGAGTTAGGGCCCGGGTGGCTCAATGAGTTAGGTAGTTGGAGTACCTAGCAACTCATACAAGCCTATCACCAATACAGCGTGGGTTCGCGCCCGGCTTTGTAAATTACAAAAAAGGTGCACTCGACTCGCAACCGCAAGTGATAAAGCTTACCAGTTGCTTGCCCATGGTCGGTGGTTCATATAGCTGAAATATTGCTGAAAGTGGCGTTAAAACACTAAAAATTAAAAAAAATCAAAAAATTAGATATAAGAGTTTTTACGTTCAATAATTGAGGAATAGAATCCCAAGCTCACTTTAGCTCCTGAATCCGGTTATTTCCTAACGAGAAAAAAAAAGCAAAACATTTCCAATCGAGCACACTTTTTTCTATTTTACATTTCAACACGTTTTCTATCTACAAATTAGAAATCCAGATCAACCTGGGGATACGAATGAAGCTACTGCAGGTAAGATATTCATAATATAATTTTTTGTTTTAATTATTCTTTACCGTTAATGATGTTAAAATATAAACAAACTAATTGCCTTTTCGTAAATTTCGAAAAAAGAAATAAAAACTAAAGGAATTGGAAATATTTGTTTTTGAATAATAAAAATAAAAACAGATACAAGCATATACTGACAGACAGATTGAATGGCGATATAGTAGTAATTAAATGGACTTTTAAAACAAATTATGTTGTAAATACATTTTGATATAGCCCCGTGCAATTTACCTGTCGGTGTCGTTGTAGACCGTAGTCGTAGATAGTTATTGAAAATGTCTAATAGTAAAGACGTGTGCGAACTCTTTAAAGAGGGAAGTCACCATAAAAACCTCAGTGTAGCGTGTATGATGCAGAACGTCTTTTCGAAAGGAAAGGAGAACAGAACCATGAGCATCAATACACAATATATAGTCTTATTTAAGAATCTGCGAGATCAAGTCGGTCCAGCCATACTTGCCAGACAGATGTATCCCAATAACTCTATAAGAAATTCATGATCAAATACATAGAGGCCACAAAAAGACCTTATGGATATCTATTTATAGACCTAAAACAGAACACTCCAGAAGAAGATAGATTAAAGACAGATATATTCGAAAACATTCCAGGCCGAGAAAGTGTACACTGCAAACTGACTTTAGAATCACATAAAAACACTTCCATGGTGAGTGGTGGAATGGACGAGCATATCAACAGACACACACCAAAATATGGTCAGTCTGAGGATAAACCCCAAAGTGAACAGACGTAGTTAAGAGACGTTGAGAAACATAATACCAACATTGAAGAGAAAATGCCTTCTTGTGACGACTGTGGACAGATGTTTGAAAACATACCTGATTTGGCTAGACATATGAACAGATGGTGTCCAGAAAATAACGATTTGAAGGGAAAAAGAGACGATGATGAGGATGATAACATACCATCTAAGAAGTCACGCTTAGAAGAGCAGACTACCATTGATGAAGGGGAAGATGTAGCTTTCACGAGGTTAGCCGAACTGGTTAGAGAGGCAAACGAAGACAAATGGGAATCTAAGGTAGATAAATATGTAACAGATGGACTAACTGAAGAAGAGGCAAGAATGAAAGGCAATCGAAAACTGAATGACGAAGATTTGGAACAATTCATGTCCAGATATGCTAGTTTAATCCAATACATACTCCAATTAAAGGATGGCAGATTACACTTGAAAGTCATGAAACTGGTCGATGACCTGGTACAAGATGGTATGGACTACAATAAAGCCATAAAAATAGCCATACGAAAGTATGAACACATGTTGGAAAATTACCTTGATGAAGTCATTGATATTGAAAATTATGAAGAAAGCGATGAAGAAGAGGAGGACGACGATGATGAGAAAGAGGAGGAGGACTAATATATATAAAGGAACATTATTTTTTTTCCCTACATATTCCATTTTATTTGAAACCTCCATACCGTATAGATGGCTTCTTGGGAACAATATTTAAAGAAAATGTATTACGATCAATCTAATCATCTAGTTTTGCCGGTCCAGATAAATTATATAGATTCGTGAGAAAGGATGGAAAATTTGTACTCAGTAAATATAAAATCAGAAAATGGTTACAACAACAAGAACCCTACAGTCTTCAAAGACCCTTGAACATGTCATTTAAACGGAATAAAGTCATCGTCAAGGGTGTAGACGATCAGTGGGATGTTGATCTGATGGACATGATCAAGTACGCTAATTACACTAATAGATATAATTTCATACTTGTGGTGATAGATATCTTCTCCAAATACGTGTGGTTGAGACCATTGAAGGATAAGAAAGGAGAATCTGTGTCAAAAGCCTTGAACGATGTTCTGGCAGAAGGAAGGTCACCTAACAGAATACGAACCGACAAGGGCCAAGAATTTAGATCTTGGTTGGTCGATGCCGTTTTTAAACAGATAGGAATACAACATTTGTTTGCACAAAATACGGAAATTAAAGCTAACAATGTCGAAGGGGTGATCAAGACGATTAAATCTAAGATTTATAGATATTTCACTCACAAACAGTCGTACAACTACGTAAAAGATCTACAGAAATTTGCAAACAGTTATAATAAGACATACCATAAAACAATAGGGATGCCTCCGGACAATGTGACTAAAGGTAAAGAAACAAATTTGTGGTGGAAGATCTATTGGACGAAAAGTGTGAAACCTGAGAAAAAGACTAAGAAGGTCAGAAAACCGTTCCGTTTTAAAGTGGGTGATAAAGTCAGACTCACATATATTAAAAATCCTTTCACGAGAGAAAACGACGAGAAATGGACCGGAGAAATATTCAAGATTTCACAGAACATTCTACGTGGTGGACTACCAGTATATAGATTGAAAGATTTCCACGAGAAAGAAATAAAAGGAACGTTCTATCAGTCAGAATTGCAGAATGTAGACGTGAGGGATGATGACTTGTGGAAAATCGAGAAGGTTGTGAAGACGAGAGGAAAGGGACGCAACAAACAATATTTCGTCAAATGGTTACACTGGCCAAAGAAATTCAACTCGTGGATCTCTGCTCGCGATGTAAATAATCTTTGATTTTTCTAAAGAGAGTGAACTATCATGGAAAGGCTAACTTCAAGTCTCGGCAGTTTACTCCCCTGCACGAAAGATACCATACTGTTGGCCCTTTCGTGAGGTTGCAGATACTGTCGGGTGATAGATGACTCTCTTAACTTTCTCATCTCGATGTATAAATGGTTAAGGTTAGGGGTGTTTTATTGTAAAGGCAGCGTGTGGATGACTCTCAGATCGACATCTTGTCTATATCGTTACGGGGACATTAAACTATGTAAACTATATACGTTGTTTGTTTTCATAATCTACACATGCCCTCCGGTGAACCCTAGGTGATTTAAATATAGACACGATGTATACTAATCAAAATGTTACCAATTAAATACACAAATTAATTACAATACACCAATTAGACATATCGATTAATTGCAATACACTTATTAACACATATTAATTAATTAACCACCTAATTATGTGACGTCATAAACCTGGGATGTTAACTCCGAGAGATTAACCTCACTCCCATATGATTAACATTACACTTCCGGTGGCTAGAACAGACATTTGACCTACTACTGATAAATCGTAAGTAAAAGGTTGTCATAAACAAGGCACCCAAGAGAAATTTTGCAAAGCGGAACAAGACTGCTTTGGGGCCCCGGGACAGACTGAGACTTCTCTCAAAATTGAAGATTTATTTGAGGTCCAATAAAACCACTGGTAAACTTTCATAAATGCTTTATTTCCTGTGCAGCAGAATGTCCAGATAACATATCTAAATAAACCAAAAATAGTTGAAAATACCTAAAAAATATGAACAAATCTAAGTAATATGGCTACAGCTAAGGGGCCCTTCATAGATTCACGGCCCCTTCTTGGCTATCTGGGCCCCGGACCGATGTACCAGTTGAACCCCCTCCCCTTCTCATAGGCTCTAGTCATACAAATTCGTATAGCAATTATTTCAGCTGGAGCTCAACAATGCTTTCTCCCTGAACCCATTTCATGTTTTCAATACTTAAGGGTTCGATCAATAATTGCATTATATTGATATATACTGTGAATGCTATAATAAAAATTGTAAACTGGAGAAGACTTCAAAAGTTTCTATAAATTGTGTCTTATCATTTTGTCTTCTAGTGAGTGGTCATGTATATGTGTGTTAGGACTATCAGTTTGGTCTCTGTTTCTACGAGTGTTCTATTGGATTGTCGAATTGTTCCTACAGCGCGGTATTTTTGTTTTTCATTTTATCTACATAAATACAATTTGTACCCGGTGAAGGTGAATCCAGAAACGCCGGGTCGTGCACACTAAGTTGGACAACTACTTTTTCATTTCATTTATCTCATGAAAGTGAAAACATAATACATGTAGTATTTAATATGAACGAGTTATTGGTTTGTTTACCCTATTATCATATTATCTATCATTCATAATACATCCTGTTTGTATAGTATATCATTTTTCTTATTTTGAAGTACCCGTTTTTCACCGCTGACAAAGCAAAGTTTCATATTCACAGGTATATAATAAATACGTTGAACTGATACATTGTCTCTCACGTTTCTTCAGCATGGATGTTCCATTGATCACGATTTTCGCGAGTTTTATTTTTATTTTTGCAGTTGAATCTCATAGTATTGACAATTATTTTGATGTATTATTCAACAAATTTAGTTCGGAAGGTAATTTATCACAGGACCAGTTTAAGTCTCTTGCTTTAGATGTGACTGCTAAGAAGCTTCCGGCGGCATATTCGTCAGATTGTGAAAACCTTCCTACAGGAGTACATTGTATAAGTAATACTACTACAGAGGTAAGCCCTGCTTAAAGCTAGATAGGTAGATAAAGAACACGTGTCTTTAACTTTAAAGCTTCACCACTCACGATGGGCTATAAAATTATCTGAACGTAATCAATAGATTCTATCTTTCTGGCTAATACTGTTAATGGACTAAACTCGTTCATTTTTCGATATAGCTCCATTCAAATTTATAGGTTGTGAAAATAACTTAAAAAAACCCCCAAACATTAGATAACATCGAAGGGAGCAATCAAGAATGGCTAATCCAGAGACACTGGCAACATTGGAAACACTAGACACGGGACGAAGACAAAAAACAAATAATAGAAAAATAAATAAATAAATAAACGAACTAACAAAACAAACAAACAAAACAACACTGAAAGCGAAAAAGATGAGCAACACGGACCCCACCAAAAAAACAGGGACCGTGGGTGAACACAGATGCCCGGAAAGGATAAACAATTCCTGCTTCTTATAAGGCAAACACGCCATGTTATTCATATATAGTCAAGTCCGGTAAAAGTGATGTCAATGATAGAGGAATGAACAAATCTGTCATTTGAGATCTGAATATATTGTAACGGTCACCCAGTTCGTAATGACGACCGTAGAATTTTCGTAGCAATAACTTCAACCTGGAGCAATAAAGCCTAGTTTGGGTTGTTTTTGTGTCAGCAGCTGAGCTCTGCTAAGAACATCACTGTATTGTGCGCAAGTCATAGAATAACGCACGAGTTCTGAAATTTAAACTCCATCAAAACTATATCTACATATAATTTGCATATCGTGGTTTCAACAATATTATATTAATTGATCATATTACAACTGGCACGACCATTGCGGTCAAGGTTGATTCATTAGTTAAAGTTTCTATAGTCAAACTGAATATGTAGAAATGCCCAAAGAGCAATCACGCATTAGACGAAATGTTTAAAATCAGTAAAACACATCAAAGGTTATTTATTAATTATATCAATCAGACTTCGGATTCTCGAATCTTTTTTTTCTTTTTGTAATTTTCAAATATATATGTTGTTTGGTGTTTAACGCCATTTTCAACAATATTTCAGCTATATCGTGACGGTCAGTTTTATTGGTGGAGGAAACCGGAGGACCCGGGGAAACAACCGACCTGTCGCAAGTCACTGACAAACTTTATCACATACATTTGTAATGTTGTACACCTCGCAATGATCGAGATTCCACTCGCAACATCAGTGGTGATAGGCACTGATTACATATGTAGTTGTGAATCCAACTACAATACGATCGTGGTCATACACGACGGTCCCTCAATTATAAAATTCAGACATTACAAAATATCTACAATAACAATAAACAAATACATTCATGAACACATTCCCAAATTTTGATTAATAGATACATAAGAGAAAAACTTGGTTATTCATTTTGTGAAAAGAAAATTGTGTGCGTTTATATTTTTATGTCTGTATCACATTTCAACAAAAATATAAATATTTAAAGAAGATATTTTTGAAGTTCATGCTACACTAACCTTGGGAAAAATCATTTGTCATTGTACCACGAGTACTCAAATGAATACAGTCAAACGTCAAAAATATCATTTGTCATTGTACCACGAGTACTCAAATGAATGAAGTCAAACGTCAAAAATATCATTTGTCATTGTACCACGAGTACTCAAGTGAATGCAGTCAAACGTCATAAAGAGAATTGTATAATATATGTATATTGTCGGAAAATATATAATTTATTTGTGCGAGTATCAGAAACCGGTATAAAGCGAGCCATTCGATTAACGGATTCTGATTGCTCTTTAGCTATCTTCAAACGGCGGTGTCTTATAAGAAGCAGGAACTTCTTACCCATCGCGAGCACCTGAGTTCATCCCCGGTTTTTTTTTTAAATTTTTGGTGGGGTGGGTGTTGCTCATCTTTTTTTTTATGTTATACTATTGGCGTGTCTCTACGTTCTGAGCTCCGTGTTGTGATGTCCGCTACGATTTCCACATAAAAAACGATGTTCGGTTCGTCATTACCTCCATTTGTTTGTATGAGGGCGCATGTCTAGTTTACGTTATTTGTGTTTGTTTGTGTATGGTGGTGTCCAACATATATTGTGTTGTGTTTTTGGTTTTGTTTGTCTTCGTTTTATGTACTGTACCTAATTTTGCCAGTTTCTCTGGATTGTCCATTCGTGATTGCCACTTCGGTTTTCCCTAACATTTATTTAGTGGTCACTATAAACATAGACCATTGTTTTTTTACATAAATGTTAATCACCATTCGTAAGATGACCCGAATATAATATACAAAATTTTTTCAAAATGTTTATTTGACTTTGAACATTTATATTTACTTAATTTTATCTATATGTCAAAACAAATCACAAATATATTGCTTTTAAGAACTGATATAGGAGGACATGTTAAGATAACGGTTATAATACATTCGGTTTAAAGATCATGACTTGTTTTAGCTCATCCAAACAAATATAATGTGAGCATTTGTCATCACATTCCGGTCTACGTAATTCCTCATTGTGAAGTTTTTCACATTTTATTTTTCACTTGTGTAAATACTCAAACTGGGAGAGTCGAATCCCGATCAGAAGAGATGTACTCGATACAACATTAAGTTTGTCGTTGCTTTTCTCCGGGTATTCTGGTTTCCTCCACCAATAAAATTGAACGCTACGATATAACTGAAATATTGTTTAACCATAACCATAACCCTGAAATTGGGAAGGGGTGATCATTAGGATAAAACCATGCAGACTTGTACACATGAAATTGACCCCCACCACATGGTTTGTGGCATGCAAGGGGAAGCTTAAGTAAATATTTGAAAGTCTTCATAAGAATCAGAAATATAAATGATATATTAATTGCCATAGGTTATCGTTGTAACATGCAGATTTCAATGTCTACGCTTAAAGACCTAACTAGCCATGGAGGTACACATTTTAACATGGAAGGACAGTAAGAGAAATTGAAAGAAAAACAAAATGTCGTAAAAACCAGCTATGGAAATTAAATTATAAATGTCTTGAAGCATGATTGATAAATGAAGATTTCAATATGTAGGCATGCGTGTCCTATGGTTTATGGGTTTATTATCGGCATTGACAATTAATTGAAAAACTGAAAAATTAAAAATCGCCAAATAAACAACCAACGCCCATTAAAATGATCTATACCAGAGAACATGAACCTTCATAAATTTCGTAAGAAGACAATCATGTTATTTCCATTCACCTTATATTAAATTTTACGACATATTATTTAGTATGCTGTATTTACTAATTACTAAATGTCATCTAATGTTGTAGTGTCTTGGTTATGACGACATTTTCAACAAGTACTCTAATGACGGAAGCATGGATGAGTCGTCATTGGGAAATGCCGTTTCAGCCTTGTTGTATTTTGCTCAAGAACCTAGTTGCATCGAGTTACCGGCAAAATATCATAGTTTTCATAAAAAGCCAACAACGGTTCAAGGTATTGTATATATTATGATAGCTAAACAGTGTATAATGGATTTTAAGAAAATATCATCATGATTGACTTTCGGTTCGTCTTTACCTCCAGTTGTTTGTAGGAGGGCTCTCATGTCTTATCTACGTTATTTGTGTTTGTTTGGACATAGTGGTGTCTAACACATACTGTGTTTTGCTTTTGCTTTTGTTTTTCTTCGTCTATGTTGCCAGTTTCTCTGGATTGTTCCTTTCTTCGTCTATGTTGCCAGTTTCTCTGGATTGTTCCTTTCTTCGTCTATGTTGCCAGTTTCTCTGGATTGTTCCTTTCTTCGTCTATGTTGCCAGTTTCTCTGGATTGTTCCTTTTTTATTGCTCATTCAGTATTCTCTAACGCTTAATTCTTCAATGTAACACTGATCAGGGCCAATTAAAAGATATCACGATGTCCGATTTACATCAATGAAAAGTTAGGACGATGATTGACTTTGGTATAGTGGTGTCAATCACATATTGACTATATGAATAACATGGCGGGTCTCTTTGTGGGAAGCAGGGGCTGCTTTCCCTTTGTGGGCGCCTGTACTCACCTCCGAATTTTGGTGAGGTCCGTGTTGCTAATCTTTTTAGTGTTCAGTTGTAGTGTCTTTGTTTGTCTTCGTTTTGTGTCCTGTGTATCCAAATGTTGCCCATTTCTCTGGAATGTCCATTCTTGATTTTCCCTTCGGTTTTCTCTATTTCTCCATTGTCTATTCTATAACATTAATTTGGTCAATGAAAGAGAAAGACTTACAAGTATAAGCTATTACGATGTGCAGTTTTAGTCAATGACACAGACGCGCTAGCTATCAAGATTAGCGATTTTGGATGTAAGTGGTACAACTTTCAACATTATTTCAGTTATATCGTGGCCGTCAGCTTTATTGATGGAGGAAACCGGAGAAAACCACCGACCTGCCGCATGTCGGTGACAAACTTGATCACTTAATATTATATCGACTACACCTCGTCTGAACGAGATTCGAACTCACAACGTTAGGGATGATAGGAACTGATTGCATAAATGCAACTACCATACGAGCAGGACCACGTCGGCTCCTCTAGTGGTTTTGGTTAATGAAACAGGCATACATGCAACTGAAAGATATCATGTTTATGTCCTTTGATTTTCTTGCTCCTCAAACTTTTGAACGTACCTGATGCATGTTATTCCATTAACACGTCTTGCGCACTAAATTTGATATCTACGTTTTGATTGGATAAAAAAGCTATTGTGATTTGTGGTTTTGATTAATGAAGCGGACACACTTATAATTAAAAGCAACCATGTTCTTGATTTTGATCAATGAAACAATAACAAGCAATGAGACAAAATAATGATAATTGATATTGACCAACGGAAGACACCTGCAATCAAGATAGGAGTCCACTACAAACAAATATATCAATGTAGATTAATAACTCTAGATCAAGAAGAGTTTGAAGATACCAAAGGGAGGTAATCAGAATCCGTAAATCGAAGAAGAACAGACAACACAATGACCAAAAGAAAACGGACAAACAACGATCTACAAAACATACACATAAAACTAAAGATCAAGTAACACGAACCCCACTAAAAACCGTAGGCGAACTCAGATGCTCCGGAAGGGTAAACATTTCCTGCTCCACTAGTGACACTCGTCGTGTTATTCTAGTTACAAACTTGGTGATAAGTCATGCTAGTAAGCGCGTTGCAATCTCAGAATCTCTATTTTAAAATTAAAATCTACCATTAGTACTATCTGTCAATATAAAATATCCTTAAATACAAATGCCAAAAACACAGTCCAATGTCTACCACTGAATAGTTAGCATGTAGAGGCGACATTGATCATCATCTAAAATATAGAGCGTTGTAATATGTATGGAATAATATATTCATTTATTAAAAGCTATATGACATTGGAAGAATAACGAATTCAGCACGAGTACGAAATAGATTTTCAAAGAAAGATTGATTGATTGATTTATTTATTGCGTTTACCGCCACTTTCAGCAATATTTCAGCTATATCATGGCGAACAGTTTTAGTGGTGGAAGAAACCGGAGTACCTGAAGATAATCACCGACCATGGGCAAGCAACTGGTAAACTTTATCACTTGCGGCTGTGAGTCGAGTGCATCTTTTTTGTAATTTACAAAGTCGGGCGCGAACCCACGCCGTATTGGTGATAGGATTGTGTGAGTTGTTAGGTAAACCAACTACCTAAGTCATTGAGCCACCCGGGCCCTTCAAAGAAAGACATGATCTGAATACATATTTTATCTCGGAATATAACACTTATTTGTATGAGGCTTAGGTCATTTAGAAATGCAATGCCTGTCTGGTAGTTCTCAACTAGTAAGAAAGGATATGTATATACATGGACATGGGAGACAATCCAAAGACACACATTAAAGTAAAGGAACAGCTGGTAGTAAAAAAGGATATGGATGTATATGAACAAGGGAGACTATCCAATTTAAGACCAAGACACATATTAAAGTATTTCAGCATGTGGTCACGGATTACGATTTGTAAATTTGATCGTATTTTATTTCAGTTAGAGATCATGTGTAGGATTAGTAAGATTGATTACATTTTATTTTAGCATGCGATCACGTAGTAGGTTTGTAAATGTGACTGCATCATACATTTTTCTATGGGCTTGGGGTTACAGAATATACATGTAATTTGATTTTATTGTATTTCAATATGTTGTTACGCAATAGGGTTGTAATTTGATTGTATTGCATTTCAGCATGGAGTTATGGCATAGGATTGTAATTTGTTTGTATTGTATTTCAGCATGGGGTTACGGAATAGCATTTGTAACTTTGATAGTTATAATATCAAACATTGGCGCCCTACTTGGACCATGCATGAAAAGCCAGATATTCAAGCGAATACTGATGTTCTGTGTTGCTCTTGCTGTGGGAACGCTCGCTGCTACAGGTCTACTTGTTTTGATACCAGAGGTAGTTGTTATTTTAATTATAATTTGGCGTCCGTCGTCTGTCCGTCATAATTCCGTTGTAAATCTTTTCACATGCAATCTTCTGATGTGGAATTGCTTAACCAAATGAAAACAAAATCATCAGAAAACCGTTTGATAGGGAGATTTATTTTGGTTTAAATAACGTTTGATAAACCAGTCTAGTTGGAGCTTAAAAGGGAGAAACTAATAAAATATTTCAAATAATTGTCTTCTCTAGAACGGAAAATAGAAATGCTATAGTATTTGCAGTGCAGTGTCATTGACAGGTTTAAATTCAGATCGGTATAAAAGACCTCCCAGGGGTCTGCATTGTCCATGCAACTGTTAGTATTACAGCCACAATACAATGGCCAAAAGAAGAAAAGGGACAGACAATACAATGGCCAAAAGAAGAAAAAGGACAGACTATACAATGGCCAAAAGAAAAAAATGGACAGACTATACAATGGCCAAAAGAAAAATAGGGACAGACAATACAATGGCCAAAAGAAGAAGGACAGACAATACAATGGCCAAAAGAAGAAAAGGGACAGACAATACAATGGCCAAAAGAAGAAAAGGTACAGACAATAAAATGGCCAAAAGAAGAAAAGGGACAGACAATGCAATGGCCAAAAGAAGAAAAGGGACAGACTATACAATGGCCAAAAGAAGAAAAGGGACAGACTATACAATGGCCAAAATAAGAAAAGGGACAGACTATACAATGGCCAAAAGAAGAAAAGGGACAGACAATACAATGGCCAAAAGAAGAAAAGGGACAGACTATACAATGGCCAAAAGAAGAAAAGGGACAGAATATACGATGGCCAAAAGAAGAAAAGGGACAGACAATGCAATGGCCAAAAGAAGAAAATGGACAGACTATACAGTGGCCATAAGAAGAAAAGGGACAGACAATACAATGGCCAAAAAAAGAAAAGGTACAGACAATGCAATGGCCAAAAGAAGAAAAGGGACAGACAATGCAATGGCCAAAAACAGAAAAGGGACAGACAATACAATGGCCAAAAGAAGAAAACGGACAGACAATACAATGGCCAAAAGAGGAAAACGGACAGACAATACAATGGCTAAAAGAAGAAAAGGGACAGACAATACAATGGCCAAAAGAAGAAATGGGACAGACAATAAAATGGCCAAAAAAAGAAAAGGGACACACAATACAATGGCCAAAAGAAGAAAAGGGACAGACTATGCAATGGCCAGAAGAAGAAAAGGGACAGACAATACAATGGCCAAAAGAAGAAAAGGGACAGACAATACAATGGCCAAAAGAAGAAAAGGGACAGACTATACAATGGCCAAAAGAAGAAAAGGGACAGACTATGCGATGGCCAAAAGAAGAAAAGGGACAGACAATACAATGGCTAAAAGAAGAAAAAGGACAGATTATACAATGGCCAAAAGAAAAAAATGGACAGACTATACAATGGCCAAAAGAAAAATAGGGACAGACAATACAATGGCCAAAAGAAGAAGAACAGACAATACAATGGCCAAAAGAAGAAAAGGGACAGACAATACAATGGCCAAAAGAAGAAAAGGTACAGACAATAAAATGGCCAAAAGAAGAAAAGGGACAGACAATGCAATGGCCAAAAGAAGAAAAGGGACAGACTATACAATGGCCAAAAGAAGAAAAGGGACAGACTATACAATGGCCAAAATAAGAAAAGGGACAGACTATACAATGGCCAAAAGAAGAAACGGGACAGACAATACAATGGCCAAAAGAAGAAAAGGGACAGACTATACAATGGCCAAAAGAAGAAAAGGGACAGAATATACGATGGCCAAAAGAAGAAAAGGGACAGACAATGCAATGGCCAAAAGAAGAAAATGGACAGACTATGCAATGGCCAGAAGAAGAAAAGGGACAGACAATACAATGGCCAAAAGAAGAAAAGGGACAGACAATACAATGGCCAAAAGAAGAAAAGGGACAGACTATACAATGGCCAAAAGAAGAAAAGGGACAGACTATGCGATGGCCAAAAGAAGAAAAGGGACAGACAATACAATGGCCAAAAGAAGAAAATGGACAGACAATACAATGGCCAAAAGAAGAAAAGGGACAGACTATACAATGGCCAAAAGAAGAAAAGGGACAGACAATACAATGGCCAAAAGAAGAAAAGGGACAGACAATACAATGGCCAAAAGAAGAAAAGGGACAGACAATACAATGGCCAAAAGAAGAAAAGGGACAGACAATACAATGGCCAAAAGAAGAAAAGGGACAGACAATACAATGGCCAAAAGAAGAAAATGGACAGACAATACAATGGCCAAAAGAAGAAAATGGACAGACAATACAATGGCCAAAAGAAGAAAAGGGACAGACAATACAATGGCCAAAAGAAGAAAAGGGACAGACAATACAATGTCCAAAAAAAGAAAAAGGACAGACTATACAATGGCCTAAAAGAAGAAACGGGACAGACAATACAATGGCCAAAAGAAGAAAAGGGACAGACAATACAATGGCCAAAAGAAGAAAATGGACAGACTATGCAATGGCCAAAAGAAGAAAGGAAACAGACAATACAATGGCCAAAAGAAGAAAAGGGACAGACTATACAATGGCCAAAAGAAGGAAAGGGACAGACCATACAATGGCCAAAAGAAGAAAAGGGACAGACAATACAATGTCCAAAAAAAGAAAAGGGACAGACTATACAATGGTCTAAAAGAAGAAACGGGACAGACAATACAATGGCCAAAAGAAGAAAAGGGACAGACAATACAATGGCCAAAAGAAGAAAACGGACAGACTATGCAATGGCCAAAAGAAGAAAGGGGACAGACAATACAATGGCCAAAAGAAGAAAAGGGACAGACTATACAATGGCCAAAAGAAGAAAAGGGACAGACTATACAATGGCCAAAAGAAGAAAAGGGACAGACAATACAATGCCCAAAAAAAGAAAAGGGACAGACTATACAATGGCCTAAAAGAAGAAACGGGACAGACAATACAATGGCCAAAAGAAGAAAAGGGACAGACAATACAATGGCCAAAAGAAGAAAACGGACAGACTATGCAATGGCCAAAAGAAGAAAGGGGACAGACAATACAATGGCCAAAAGAAGAAAAGGGACAGACTATACAATGGCCAAAAGAAGAAAAGGGACAGACTATACAATGGCCAAAAGGAAAATGATAAAAAGACAAACAATGGTCAGCAAAATACTACACAGAAAACTGAACACTGAGTAACACGAACCACACCAAACATGCGGATTATTTCAAGTTCTCTGGAAGTTTAAGCAGTTCCTGTTACAATTATGGTACCGTAATTCGGTACATTCGAAGTCCAAAGATTGGAAAGCCATAAAATTGAAACACACACAAACACAGACACCACATAGCGAGAATATCATGCCTAAATAGACTAAACAAGATGGTACGACAGTCTGAATTTAACACAGTAGCGTGCTACAGGACCACCGGTAGAGTTGAAACCTGATTTTATATTACCTTAGTAATAGATAACGACATATTGTAATAGTATACGCCTAAATAAATTAGACTAAACCAGATGCTATGAGAGTCTAAATTTAGCACAATAGCGTGCTACAGGACCGCCGGTAGGTCTGGAACCTGCTTAACAAAACTTTAGTAATAGATAACGACATATTTTGATAATTTTCCTGACGTTTCTGAAGTGTTTATTGTATATTCAACTATTTGGTCAATGAATTAGAAAAAGTTATATTTGTTTGTTTTCTTGTTTGATGGTGTTTAACGCCACTTTCAACAATATTTCAGTTATATCGTGGCGGTCAGTTTTATTGGTGGAAGAAACCGAAGTACCCGGAGAAAACCACAGACCTGTCGCAAGTCACTGACAAATTTTATCACATAATGTTGTACACCTCGCCCTGATCGATATTCGAACTTGCAACATCAGTGGTGATAGGCACTGATTGCACACTGATTGCATAGGTGGTTGTAAATCCAACTACCATACGATCACGACCACGACGGCCCCGCAACATTTAGGTGTTCGAATGTAATTATTATAATTGATAATACATATTCAACTGCTTATGAAAGAAATGTATTGTTTTTCATCTACAGTCAATGGGTCTGACAGGAATAGATAGTATTATTCCTGATTATAACTGGAAAATGACTACAGTACTGGGAGGAATCTACTTTGTATTTATATGTGAAAGGCTGCTTAAAGTTGTCATTAAAGGAAAAAAAGTAAGTCATATAATAGAAAGCAAAAATAACCACATCGTCGGAACAATTCCAAAACCTAATAGAACCCCCCGCCCCCCACCAAAAAAAAAAACAAAAAAACAACAACAACAAAAATCTACCAAACCGTCGGAACAGTTCCAAAATCTAATAGGAAAACCAAAACTATCACACCGTCAGAACAGTACCTAACTCTAATAGAAAAAACAAAACTATCACACCGTCGGAACAGTTATATAAAGAAGCAAAAACAAAAAAACTACAACACCGTCGAAACAGTTCCAAAATATAATAGAAAAACAAAAAACTACCACACCGTCGGAACAGTTCCAAAATCTAATAGAAAAGCAAAAAACTGCAACACCGTCGGAACAGTTCCAAAATCTAATAGAAAAACAAAAAACTGCAACACCGTCGGAACAGTTCCAAAATCTAATAGAAAAACAAAAAACTACAACACCGTCGGAACAGTTCCAAAATCTAATAGAAAAACAAAAAACTACCACACCGTCGGAACAGTTCCAAAATCTAATAGAAAAGCAAAAAACTGCAACACCGTCGGAACAGTTCCAAAATCTAATAGAAAAACAAAAAACTGCAACACCGTCGGAACAGTTCCAAAATCTAATAGAAAAACAAAAAAACTACAAAATCGTCGGAACAGTTCCAAAATCTAATAGAAAAACAAAAAACTACAACACCGTCGGAACAGTTCCAAAATCTATTAGAAAAGCAAAAAACTGCAACACCGTCGAAACAGTTCCAAAATCTAATAGAAAAACAAAAAACTGCAACACCGTCGGAACAGTTCCAAAATCTAATAGAAAAACAAAAAACTACCACACCGTAGGAACAGTTCCAAAATCTAATAGAAAAACAAAAAACTACAACACCGTCGGAACAGTTCCAAAATCTAATAGAAAAACAAAAAACTACCACACCGTAGGAACAATTCCAAAATCTAATAGAAAAACAAAAAACTGCAGCACCGTCGGAACAGTTCCAAAATCTAATAGAAAAATTGTAGAATTAGACGATATCGATACCCTTTGCACACATATACAACCCTTCCGTCGTAGTGAAATGATGCGATCAGTAAAGTGGTTTTTTTTTATTCCTAATTTTGCAAACAAAAAGGGAAGTCATTATATGTTATTCAGTTATCAGACAGGGTATATAATGTGACATTCCCGGCTTAGGATCTATATTCCCTGAGGCGCAGCCGAAGGGAATATATATCATAAGCCGGGAATGTCACATTATATACCCTGTCTGATAGCTGAATAACAAATATATTACGGATTTAACCTTTTTTTTTAAATACAACATCCAACTGTATTAAATAAATTTGCTTCTTTTATTTTCATTTTTCGTATCACTAGATGTCCGTTTCCGTACCTTTGACGTCATTCTTCAATGACGTCAAAATATGTGCCACAACATATTTCATGTATAGGGTGTCTCATGAAGGAAAATACTGTACTAAATTTCTAAATCATTACAGTTTTATTGCAGTAAATTTTATAAACTTTATAAATATAACATTGATATATTACATAACAAAACAACGGGTTTGCGAAACAGTTTCAATAATTTAAATGTTAACAACATGTAAATAAAACCTTGGTGTGGCCCCATGACGTCGAAAGTTTTCAAGGCTCAACGTTTTGTTTATTTGTTATGGTACAGCCGTGGAACATAGGAGTCTGCTGAATCGATCAGGTATTTGTGACGGAATTAACCGTTGTAATATTTTTTTGTTCATGCAGCCGTTTTGAGTATAAAAACAGCATTTAATTTGGTAAAAATACATTTATTATTCCGTATTATACCATTGATTCAGTGAAGCGTAATGTTTTGTCGTCCATGTTTTAATCGTTTTTGGGGACTGAAATATATACCCCGTCTGTTTTCCGAATATATGCTGACATTCAGGGTTGAAGAACCAATGAAAATATGTGTAACAAACTAAATTCGTAATATAGATATATATAATTGTTCATTTTTCAGTATATTCCATCACTTATATCAATGTTTCAACGAGCGCCTTTCTTCAAAGTGAAAAATATATTTTACTCACATATTCCTGCTATGACATAAAATCTTGTCAAAATTAAAAAAAAACTATATAAATATATTGTATTTATGCCTATTGACAAAGGGGGTCGTCATGGTCGTGATCGTATGGTTGCTGGTTTTACAACTACATATCACCAATAAAGTTGTGAGTTCGAATCCCGCTTATGGTGAGGTTTACTAAATACATATTATGTGATAAAGTTTGTCAACGACGTGGGACAAGTCAGTGGTTTCCTCCGAGTACCCCGGTTTCCTACGCCAATAAAACTGACCGCCACAATATAACTGAGTTATTGTTGAAAGTGGCGTTAAGCACCATAAATCAAACCTAAAAAGCATAGTCAAGTACCATAGATTTAAAATTATTATTACAGAAAAAAGAAAATGAGATAGATGTCAAACTCCCTCTAGAAGAGAAAAAAGGAAACGATCATGGTCATTCCCATGGGGATCCAGAAGATATGGGAACAAAGGGTGGCGTGGCAACGGTTGCCTGGATATTATTGGCTGGTGATTCTATCCACAATTTTGTGGATGGGTTAGCAATTGGAGCAGCTTTCACAGAAAATGTATTTACTGGAATAAGTGTATCATTAGCTGTTGTTTGTGAAGAATTACCGCATGAATTAGGTTAATTATTATTTTATTGTAATATACAATAACGACTTTCTTTGGGGCCGTTTTGGCCGTGATCGTATGGTGGCTGGATTTACAACTACTTGTACAATCAGTGCCTATCACCACTAAAGTTGTGCGTTCGAACCCCGTTCATGGCGAGGTGTACTCGATAAAATATTATGTGATAATGCTTGTCAGAGACTTGCGACAGGTCTGTGGTTTTCTCCGAGTACTCCAGTTTCCTCCAACAATAAAACTGACTGCCACGATATAGCTGAAATATTATTGAAAGTAGCGTTAAGCACCATAACCCTAACCCCTAATTTCTCGTATAAGACCGTAAGGTTATATCTATATTTTTTTTGTCACTGCAGCGATACCGCTGCTTATGGATAATTAGTTCCAGAGGGTGTCATTCGCCAAGTATTTAGTATTTCGCCACCGACATGATTTATATACAAAATGTATTCATTGTTTAGATTTGCACTTCCTAAATAATATATTTATTACTAATCTAAGGTTCATCTCCCTCAGTAAGTAAACGGAGCTGATTGTTGGCCTCGCATTGGTTTTCTGGCTCCCAAAGACAATTGCATTATTTGGCTTTGCAGTCTCTTGATTTTAGTGTATCCTATGAAGGTTATTCCAGAACGCGCCATGCGCACTAAATTGAATATCTACGCTTTAATTTGCTCTGTACCTGTTTACTGAAGATGATGTTTATATTTTAGGAGATATAGCTATATTACTACATTCTGGATTAAGTATGAAGAGGGCGCTGCTGTACAACTTCCTGGCAGCTGTCATATGTTACGCAGGTCTTATAATAGGTATTGTGGTAGGAGAAAATACAGACGCTAACCGATGGATATTTGCCTTTGCTGGAGGACTGTTTATTTACATTGCATTAGTTGATATGGTATGCAAATTAACTCATTTTTTACTATATTCAGTATATAATCTTAACGTGCTTTTCCAGTTGGTTAAATTTGCGTAATATTTTGTAATCACTATCGTGATTAAATTTTTGTATGAGAATTCTCCCCCTTTTCCAACTTTCTTGATAGTTAAATTTTCAAATTTGAATATCTAGGGCGGAGGACTATCGTAATTCACTGTTAACAGATGAATAATCTATATAGGCACGTGTTGCAAAATGCGTGCACAACACATGCAAATGATGATCGGCATATTGTAAATGAACGACAACAATAGTTCGCATCCACATTTGTCAAATTTACCTGACAGAGTTGCCTAAACTTAATCCCTAACTTCCCTTTAGTCGAATTTCGGATAACTCGAAATATTGCAACGGTCTCGTGAGCTTCGAGATAACGAGAGTCAACTGTATTCTATAGAAACGTGTCGTGTACACTAAATTATATATCTACCTTTTTAGTCAATTCCTTGATTGTGATATCAAATTATTCAATACCATATTTAGTGGAAATGTTAACAAACGAGAGATAAACGTGTTACTAAAAGTGTATTTGAAAAAAACAAATTAATGTCTCAATTAACATTAACAAATTAGCTTCTGTTTTTCACATTTGTCTGTATTATATCTAATATCAAGATTCAATAAAACATGTTAATTCAGAGTTATCTCCCCTACTATGCTAAAGTTTATTTTAAGAATTGCTATAAGTTAAAGTGAATATATACTTTATAAACTTTTAATGAAAATAAAGTTCTTATGTAATAAATGTTTTGAACAAGGAATATATAATATATGTGCAACTCTTTCTTGCAAAGAAAATTTGGACAACAAATATTTCAGCTATATGTATTATGGTGGCGTTGATTTTCCAGGATGAGCAAACGGTCGTGTGTATGTGTTAGGGGTATCGAATTTGACTATTTCTGTGGCTTGGTATCTTTTTGGTTTTTTTCTTTTCATTTTATTGTTTCAATGTATTTTGTAGATGCCAGAAATGAACGCGCAAGCTGTTACGTCAAGGAAGAACAAGACAGAAACTACACTTCAAATATTTTTATATCAAAACTTTGGTTTATTGTTAGGTTTTCTCATTATTATATTGATATCATATTTTGGAAAATACATTGCTGTGTGAAATCGAGAACAAAGATTAACTGGAGTCCATTCTACAACTCAATAATCTAAAACAATATGTATATACATAGAACTAGGTCGATGGTCAAAAATATTGTAAATTACAAACAACTAAGATTTTTTTTTAAAAAGATGCAATTTCAATGAAGTACTATAAAATTATGTTCATAAAAATCGACGTTTATAATCTGTATTATGCTTGATAGATATTATGTTCTATTGCAAATGAGGAGGAGAGAGTTCGGCTCCGATTCACTTAATAATACAGAAATTGTGCATGTATCTACATAAAGAAAATGGCAGCATACAACAAGTTTTGTTCATTGCCAAAGAGAGAAAGAGAGAGACCTTGATCTTCCACACCCACACATAACACCATTGTCATCACTGATATCTATATTCTCGTCTGTGTGTGTGTGTGTGTGTGTGTATGTGTCTGTGAGAGAGAGAGAGAGAGAGAGAGAGAGAGAGACCTTGATCTCCAACACCCACACATAACACCATTGTCATCACTGATATCTATATTCTCGTCTGTGTGTGTGTGTGTGTGTGTATGTGTCTGTGAGAGAGAGAGAGAGACCTTGATCTTCCACACCCACACATAACACCATTGCCATCACTGATATTTATATTCTCGTGTGTGTGTGTGTATGTGTGTGTGTGTGTGTGAGAGAGAGAGAGAGAGAGATATTGTCGCAATCGTTACTTTCAATTCAGTAAATCAATAGGGTCGCTTTTGTTTCATTATTCATTTTTGCCGTTGATCTGGGAAAAGAATTTGTTAATGATTTAGTATTAAAATGGACATAGGATGTTGTATTCTACAATATGTCCCTCTTTCAGTTGACTTCGTTATCACATTATAGATACACTGTCAGCCTTTATCATTATCGTGGTAGTCGGTTTGATGTTTAGATAGTTGCTCACACTTATTCTAGGATAAAAGTGACTCGGATGTATGCCGTATGGTGAGCAAAGAGATGATACCAAGATTATAACAGTGCGGAAGAATATTTAAGACATAGTTACCAGCGAATATACCATATACACTCATGTACACAAATATACACAATCAATATAAATATAAAGATTTTATTTTACAGAAAAAATGAAATACATTGTTTGTTTGTTATTTATATTTCAAATGAATAAAAGCAGATATTTGTTATGTTTTCATTGAGCTTTTTGAATCATATTTACAAATACATGTACATTATTTTGTTCACATAATGCTTAATGGAATGTGTTCCGTGAAAAATAGGTAATCGCATCGGTGGTGTAATGGTTAGCGTGCTCGCCTAGAGGGTGGTAGATCGTTGATTCGAGCCCAGATCGGGTCAAACCAAAGACTGTAACATTAGTATTTGTTGCTTCTCCGCTAAGTACGCACCATTAAGGAGAAAGAGCAAAGACTGGATTTCTCGGAATCGGGATAATGTGTGGGGCGACCTGTCTATCCGTAGACTGTTATTTCAGTGAGCTAGCACTATAAAAATCCACCTAATCCAACTCAGCGTGTTCATCTAGAACAAAGCGAACTTCATCATCATCTCATTGAAAATTAACTTGTTCTGGCCATGATATAGCTGAATAATTGCCGAGTTGGCGTTAAACAACATTCACTATCACTACTGAAAAATAGGTAACCCGTACACCTACTTTCTACTTCTTTTCACTGAATTCGTGTGAGGTTTGTGTTGTTCTTGTCGTTTAATTACATGTTTCATATTTTTAGTTCCGTGTTGTACTGTCCGTAACGATATCAGCGTAAAAACCATGTTCAGTTCGTCTTTACTCTCATTTGTTATGTACGGGCTTACAAGCATATGGAATATATATATCTAGTTGATCCAATATCCCAGAACTTGTGGTTCCTATGATAATTTCATCGATGGATGTTGTCGCTAGTAAGGAAGATACTAAATCAATGGTTCCTAGTGGTTAAGTCATCACTTTACGACTAGCATCATGGCTTTGTTAACAGTTAAGGAAAATCTGTGTCACAAATGACCACGGATATGTTCCTCTTGTAGTAAGCCCTTCCCTGTGCTTTCCTCATTCATAACTTATCACCGGATTTATAGCTATTTTAACACGACGGGTGCCACTAGTGGAGCAGGAACAACTTACCCTTCCGGAGCTCCTGAGGTCAGTCCCAGTTGTTAGTGGGGTTCGTGTTACTCTAATTTTAGTTTTATATGTATGCTTTGTAGATCGTTGTTTGTCCTTTTGTATTTTTCATTTTGGCCAATTAGTTGCCTGACCTTCTTCGACTTACGGATTCTGATTACCCCTTTGGTATCTTCAAACTCTTCTTCCAAAATTCAATCAATAGAAAAAGCATGATATTATGGTGTTTCATTTTATTGCTTGATCATAAAACAGAAATAAGCCACTGACGTTCCTTAAGTCACCGACAAAATTTTACCACGTAAGAATGTAACAGTCATAATTTAACTTTATATCAGTAAGTTTTTATACTTGAAGAGACGTTTACCAAAATGAGGTATTGTATGTTAACATGTTTTCATCGTCTGAAAATAAATGGAACACTACTCATGTGACGTTAATAAATAATCAATCAATCAATTAACTTAAAAAGAGGCTTAAGAAAAGTATGTAGATACCAAAGGGGTAATCCTAAGCTGTAATCAATGAAGGACATACAATACAATGGCAAAAATAGAGTTTGAAAATACTTGTAATGATACCATAGAAGAAACTTTAGAATATATACAACAACTTAATAAACATAAATGATCATCACCACACGTGGTGCGCAGTCAGTTTCTGAGTATCTGCCGATTGGGGTCACACCAGATGTCATCATGAATAAAAAGGTCTTCGTAGTCATTAGTTTCCTTTTTGGAAAGGAATGTATTTCGTCAGTATATTTAGCCTTTCGAATTCGCACAAATGGAGGGGGTATGGGTTTGAAACATTTGTTTTCATACTTTTTATAATTATACTATTTAAAATTATCATCTTCATTGTTTTTCTAATGATCTTTAATATCCTTTTAGCAATAAACGTGAGAGAACTCAAAGGGGCAACCAAGAATGGAAGACGAAGAAAACACCACACAACACAACACAGAAAACTAACAAGATGCGCAACAATTGTAACTATATATCAGTGTACGTTCAATGGACCTCTATTAATTTATTTTGGTAATGGTCATACACGAATATCCATTTTCATGGTGAATCTTCGTTGCCTGTATAGCTTTAGAGTACACATTTTCACCAGCATCCAACATCACGACAACAGAACCAGTGCCAGTGTGATAATTGTTAATCCAGTTACTGTGAGGAGTAACTTGCACACTCCGCAAAAGTTGTCCGTCCTTTTTTATATTAAAACATGCGTTGGGTGACAGTGACATGACGCTGACCGTTACTAGGTACAGTCCGGCTTTCTCACATGAGAATTTACCTGTTTTTATGAATGAATGTTTAGTGTTATCGCTGATCCCGTAAATTGTGACGATATCTGGGAAACGAATAATATCACCACGCTGTACTGTTCCAACAGATGAACATGATGTCATGGCAACTGAAAGAAGTGTAGTTATTATTATTATCTAACTATCTCTATTTAATACGATTTGAATAATAGTAACGATTATCCAGGTCATTATGGCAGCTGAGACACTGTCGTAATAACTTCAGTATAATATGTGCCGTGCGCACTAAATCTACGCTTTTATTACTATCACTGAGTCGATATCTCTGCTGGTGGAATATTAGTGCGCACTAAATCTACGCTTTTATTACTATCACTGAGTCGATATCTCTGCTGGTGGACTATTAGTGCGCACTAAATCTACGCTTTTATTACTATCACTGAGTCGATATCTCTGCTGGTGGACTATTAGTGCGCACTAAATCTACGCTTTTATTACTATCACTGAGTCGATATCTCTGCTGGTGGACTATTAGTGCGCACTAAATCTACGCTTTTATTACTATCACTGAGTCGATATCTCTGCTGGTGGACTATTAGTGCGCACTAAATCTACGCTTTTATTACTATCACTGAGTCGATATCTCTGCTGGTGGACTATTAGTGCGCACTAAATCTACGCTTTTATTACTATCACTGAGTCGATATCTCTGCTGGTGGACTATTAGTGCGCACTAAATCTACGCTTTTATTACTATCACTGAGTCGATATCTCTGCTGGTGGACTATTAGTGCGCACTAAATCTACGCTTTTATTACTATCACTGAGTCGATATCTCTGCTGGTGGACTATTAGTGCGCACTAAATCTACGCTTTTATTACTATCACTGAGTCATTATCTCTGCTGGTGGACTATTAGTGCGCACTAAATCTACGCTTTTATTACTATCACTGAGTCGATATCTCTGCTGGTGGACTATTAGTCCCCGCGAGTATCATCCGCCCAGTAGTCAGTGATTTGGCACTGACATGGTTTATTATATATATTTATTGCTTAAATTTACAGTTCCTAGATAATGTAATTATTAATAAAACTAAGGCTCTCCTTCCTCATGCAAGTGTGACCTTAGCTGATCCTGTTTATGCCCTTTGGATTTATTGCTCCCAAGACTTTAAATTATTTGGCTTTCCAATCTTTCGATTTTGAACGTCACGTGACTTTGATACCTACGTTTGTTTATGCAAAAACGACAAGAGGACGCAGCTCGGTTGGTCGAGCCCTGGGAACTGTCACCAATACCTTGTAGAAATGAACACACGTTGTTCTCGTTTTGTCCTTATGCATGCTTAATCTATGCACACCTGCCCTTTGTGGTGTTTAAATTATATCAATTAACACAAAAAACAGTTGTTACGACGATGAAAATGAGAAAATATAGATACTGAATGTTTGTGTCAGAAGTCAACGGGGTTGGTAGCACGCCCTTCATTTGAGTCAATTGTGGAAAACATCATATAACATGAGACCTCAGAGAAGAAATGGGTTTGGATTATGGCTATGGTGGTCAACGCCACTTTCAACAATATTTCAGCTATATCGTGACGGTCGAAAGCTTTATTGGTGGAGGTAACCGGAGAACCCCACCAACCTGCCGCAAGTCACTGACAAACTTTATCACATGTTGAGTACACCTCGCCTGTGCAGGATTCGAACACACAACATTAGTGGTGATAAGCACTGATTGAATAGGCAGCTGTAAATCCAGCTACCATACGATCACTACCACGACAGTTCCCAGATAAGTAATGGTTTGTTTATTGCTTCAGTATTATAGTAATATTTAGCTTAGTTTAACTTACAGACAGAATTTACGTCCTCAATTTCCCTCGTCAATGAGGCAACGATTCTGTGTATTGCTTCCTTATTCGCATGTGCATTTTGTTTGGTCAAATTTAGTTTTTGATCAATTTCTTTTACAAATTCAAAATTATTTTCGCCTTAGACACTTTCTCGACACAATATATTAACCCTTAACTTGAATTCCTCAATTTCCTTCATCACAGACGTAACAGTTTTATTTATTGCTTCAATATTGTAATAACCCTTAACTTAATTTAACTTACCGGGAGTTTTTATGTCCTCAATTTCCTTTTCCAAAGAGGTAACGGTTCTATTTAATGCATCAGTATTCGCACAAGTATTGTTTTCGAGAAAATTTAGTTTTTGTTCAATTTTCTTTTCAAATTCAAGAAGTTGCTTTTGTATTCGATTTTCTCTATCTTTGAAACCTTCATCAATAAGAAGATTTATGGGTTCTCCTAGAGATTCTACAAGTTGTGTGACTATTTTACTCGTGTCAACTATTGCTACAAGGGGTGCCTCTTGTTTGTCAAGCAGTGGCGCAACATAGCCATCCATCAAAAGGCATAAACATGTTGAAAATGTACACAAGACAACAGTTAGTATTAACATAAATGAATGCATCTTCAAACTATGTTGCAGTGTTCCCGGCTGACACACTCAATAGCTGTTGTAGTCTAGGGTTTAGTGTTCCCGTCTGACACACTCAATAGCTGTTGTAGTCTAGGGTTTAGTGTTCCCGTCTGACACACGCAATAGCTGTTGTAGTCTAGGGCTTAGTGTTCCCGGCTGACACACTCAATAGCTATTGTAGTCTAGGGTTTAGTGTTCCCGGCTGACACACTCAATAGCTGTTGAGTCTAGGGTTAAGTGTTCCCTGCTGACACTCAATAGCTGTTGTAGTCTAGGGTTTAGTGTTCCCGGCTGACACACTCAATAGCTGTTGTAGTCTAGGATTTAGTGTTCCCGGCTGACACACTCAATAGCTGTTGTAGTCTAGGGTTTAGTGTTCCCGGCTGACACACTCAATAGCTGTTGTAGTCTAGGGTTTAGTGTTCCCGTCTGACACAGTCGGGTTTTTTTTGTATTATTGAAAATGATGTGAAATCGTTATGAAAGTGTGATTTATTGTCTTATATGAACTTTACTATTTGCTATGAATGTTATAAACATATTTCAAACAATTTAGGGTGTATTCATAAAAACATAATTTACCTATCATTTCATGCATGTTGCGCTAAACACCATAATCAACATACATGTACCTACGTAACTACATATAATTTTATGGATTTCCAACATTTTTTTTTAATTAAAGTAATTATTTGAACTATTAATGGTATAACTAGACTGTCAATTGTTTTTGACATTAACTTTAAACTACTATAATAGATGTTTAATGGCGCCAATGATGCTGAAATGCCTATTTTATATTATTATGGTTAATTTATGAAATTGGTGAAAATTTTACTCTTTTAGAAAAAAAAACATTTCAACGATTTTCTGGTATTTAGTTTTTCGTTTTAATTCCGTTTGTAATCGTTAAACTCTTAAAATTTATATTTTCCGTTTTTAGATCGTTGTTACCCTCTGTTTAGTCGATTCGGGAAAATCCACTAAATGAAAATCACAAACCGTATTTCTTTCTCGTAAGGTTTGTGTTGTGTTGACGAACATGTATTTAAAATAATGATTTTGTCTTCGTGCCATCATGATTTCTTAATTGAAACTGACCATTGATAACCGTTGGTTGGTTTGGTTTATGGTGTTTAACGCCAATTTCAACAATATTTCATCTACATCGTGGAGATCAGTTTTATTTGTGGAAGTCACGGACAAACTTTATCACATGCTGCTATATCGAGTACACCTCCACTGAGCGGGATTCGAACAATATATATATATGAAGATAATCATTGCATTTATCTATTAAGAAAAGTTTGGAAATACCGATCGGTTAATCAAAACCGAAGAAGGGTATAATGGCCAAGCGAAAAACTACCAAAGAACAAACAATGATCTACTACACAGAAATCTAGAGATTTAACAACATGAAACCTACTAAAACTCATGTGCTCCGTAAGGGTAAGCTGTTCCTTGCATTCTTCAGATACAAAAGATTATTGAAAACATGGGATAACCTGATAATCAACTTATAATGTGACACATTTTTTATGGGAGAGTAAAACATATGTTGTGTTCATTTATTGGTGTTGCTAAACTAAATACACAGAATCTTTACCCGAGATAACGGGGAACTTTAACAAGACAGGAAAATATAGTACGTGAAAGCAAGTCTTGATAAACATGTCTGTAGCATATTGTTGAAAAAAAGTTGAAAAACAATAAGTTTGCTATGACATTCATCGTCATTCAGAACTGTCATGAATAATCCTTGAACTTCCATAAATGATAAATTGCAATATCAAAATTGACCTCTTATTTCTTGATTATTGTTTTTTCCCTGGTATGATAACAACTTATCATTGATATTTATTGTTGATAAAGAAGGTCTAACCACATTTCACGAACTATAAATTTAACCCATTCACGAGGAACGTAAATAAGCTATCAGTTCCAATACGACTTATGTCCTCAGTAATAATATGTCACACAAGGTCGTTGTGACCTAGAAACAGCTCATTGCGCTAAGTATTCAATTCCCTCCAAGGTGCCGTCGTGGTCATGATTGTATAGTAGTTGGATTTCCAACTACCTATGCAATCAGTGTCCATCACCACTAACGTTGTGAGTTCGAATCCCGCTAATGACGAGATGTACTCGATGTAACTATATGTGATAAAATTTGTCAGTGACTTACGGCAGGTCGGTGGTTTTCTCCGGGTACTCCGGTTTCCTCCACAAATAAAAATGACCGCCATGATATCACTGAAATAAAGTTGAAAGTGACTTTAAACACCATATATAAGGTCACTTTTTCCTTGTCTCAAAGGTGGCCGCTTAATACAGGTTTGACTGTATATGCATTCTGGTTCCATGGGCTAATATTTGAACATTTTCAAGACCCTTTGTTCCGTCTTTGTACACATGAAACATACATTGTGACGAGAAATACATCGATTCTGCCAGGTTGTTACCTCGTTTATGATTATATTTTCATCCCATGGGAAAAGGTCCCCGTTGGTGATCGTCTAGTGTGCTTTTTTATATCTTGGATGATGTAATTGCAACTGAAAGTAAAAGAAATGTATGGCCATTACAGCAGATTGATCAAGCATAGGGAAACAAAGTGTTCTATAAAATATTTATGAGACGTTCATTGACTTAACACAAACAAACGCAATTATTCTAGGAATGGGCAAAGTAAATTTATAAATATTTTTTGTTTACATATCTCAAATGTCAGAACAAATATTAATTAATAACATAAATTCTAAAAAAAATAACTATTGGTTTCGTTCAGAACACGAATCCTACTCATAAAATTGAAAGTAAAAACTTTGAATTATTAAGGAGACTTCCAGCAATTATCTTATTGAATTACCGTGTTGTTTATTTAATTAAATAAGTCCTTTTCGTGTAAATGAAACGTTTGAAGACACCAAAGGGATAAACAGCAGCCGTAAATCGACAGGCAATGCAATGGTCAAAAGGAAAAAAAGGAATGGTTTGGTTAGGTTTATAGTGTTTAACACCACTTTCAACAATATTTCAGTTATATCGTGGTGGTCAGTTTTATTGGTGGAGGATACCGGAGTACCCGGAGAAAACAACCGACCTGTCGTAAGCCACTGACAAACTATATCATATAATGTTGTATTGAGTACATCGCCATGAACGGGGTTCGAACTCACAACTTTAGTGGTGATAGAGAAAAAAGGACAAAAGGGCAAACAATGTTCTACAAAGCACTACAAAGAAAACTAAAGATTGAGTAACACGAACACCACTAATATATTCAGGTTAACATCTAGTCTGCTTATAGTAGCATTTACCATTTCCCCGAATAACTAGAATACACTGGTATTTCGAAGTGAAATTATCGGTTAATTTTACTTCGCCACATTCACGACGTTTTACTCTATATTATGTATTAAAATATCACATCATTGAGAATCTACGATTTTAATCTCATGCTCAATCTACAGAGAACAAACATAACATTAGTAAAGGATGGAATGACTTTACTGTTTTTCTTGAGAGCATCAATCCCCAAAATGAATCTTCGCAAATTAGGCAAAAGACTATGTTCAAATTCAGAGCACAAATTCCAAATAATTGATTAAACCAAATTAGACTAAGGACTTGTCATGTTCAACTTCAACGCACAAATCCCAAACAATTGATTAAACCAAATTAGACTAAGGACTTGTCATGTTCAACTTCAACGCACAAATCCCAAACAATTGAATAAACCAAATTAGACTAAGGACTTGTCATGTTCAACTTCAGCGCACAAATCCAAAACAATTGATTAAACCAAATTAGACTAAGGACTTGTCATGTTCAACTTCAGCGCACAAATCCCAAACAATTGATTAAACCAAATTAGACCAAGGACTTGTCACGTTCAACTTCAGCGCACAAATCCAAAACAATTGATTAAACCAAATTAGACTAAGAACTATTTTTGTTCAACTTCAGAGCACAAATCCAAAACAATTGATTAAACCAAATTAGACTAAAGACTATTTTTGTTCAATTGCAAAGCAGAAATCCCAAACAATTGGATTAAACCAAATTATGCTAATCCAGAAAAAAAAATCCATGGTATTGAATACTGTGAAACATCTAATGACTTTCCATATATAGTATACAAAATACATTATTTTATGCCAATACATAGGATATCAGAATAATGAAATCCGTGAAGGATATAAATTGACTGATTGATAGCATTTTATGATACGTTGTATTGTTTTATATGATGTAACGCTATATCCTAATACACTACTCAAATTTATCCTCGGAATTTTTCCAGATTCATTTTTATTATGTAAAGTAACGTGATACACAATGGCGCTCTGTCACATGATTGGGGGAAATGGAATAAAAATCAAGAAGGAGATTGTATTTTATTTTACTGTCCTATCAATGTACACTCGTCAATTTTTTATTTTTTGTTTGTGCATCATATTTCTTAATATTTTTATAGTTTCAGTTTGTAAAGGACAGAAAATTCATCTTAATTTTATTTGGTGTTTTTATATCATATTTCTATAGTTTTCAATTTGTAAAGGACCTAGAATTCATTTCATTTTTTGTTGTTTTTATATCATATAAGGACAGAAAACTCATCAAACTCAAATTATCATTTAATACAACGGTAAACCAGAAACTGGTCCACTTTTTGTGAATGATTCAGCTAAATACCACTTAAAAAGTCAATTCATTACAACAATTAAAGTCTAACATGTCGACAATGTTATAGGGAAAAAATCGATAATTCGTCTTTTAAAAAAACGATAATTGGTCTTTTAAAAAATCGATAATTCGTCTTTGAAAAAAAACCCAAGAGTTACACAGTTTCATTACTTTATGTTACTCTTGAGCCCTTTAGGGAAGTATTTTATGTTTGTAAGTTTTAACACATACCATTTTTGTGGTTCGCACATATAAAATAGAAGGTTTCGTATGGTAGTTAGATATATATAAAAATGTATATGTGTGTTCTCAGGGCCGTGTTTACAGCATTATGGGCTCCGGGGCAAAGCAGTGCACTGGAGCCCCTACCTACACAACCACTCACAGGAATAAAAATGTAAATAGTCGATAAAATTAACCATATATTTATTGTATTGGTACTTCCAACAAACTCAGTGTTTAAACATTACATAACATACCATACACAACATAGCTAGTTTACCATAGATTGTTTTTCAGACCATCGAACCTCACATCTTTCCCTCCAATTTCTGTGAGGCCCCCAATAGACATTTTTAAAAAAAAAATTACAGACCATCGAACATATGGTGTTTGTGGTTGGCTTATTCAACTGCTCGATCAAATAGCTGGTCCAACTCAATTTACTCATCTCATTCCTTGAAGCAGGTCAATGACCGTTTTACTTTACTCCCAAACGACAGCTTGGATTAGATCAAAGCCTTTTGTTTGAAGTATTGCAGAGATAGGAACCAGCGGCTGTAATATTGATTACACAGCAACAAGACAAACAATGAAGTCAACTTTTGTAATAGGGCACAAGTTACTCCTAGCCTTTGCATAACAGCCATGTTCTAGTTCTTCGAAAGAACTACAAACATCTGAAAATGCTGACAGAAATGTGAATAAGGAGTATGGCCGACTTGCCCATCTAGTCTCACACAGCGTTTTCAGTGTTTGCCTTCTACCCATTTTGTCACGAACCTCAATTCCAGCAGGAGATATTTTGCTATATTATATTTTAGAACTAGATTTCTTTTAATATTAGAAATACAATATTGTCCCCTATTTTTCTATTCTAGCTTCACTTGCCACGCCCACCTGGAAATATAACATCGTGGTTTTTTTAGCACGATTTCGTTGCTTCGTCTTGTTTATGTTTAAAATTGATGATGTCATTGTGGCAAAAATTTTATGATTCAAAAATAGAAATTAATGGGGAAAAAATCGCTCGCTCTTCGTAATTCTCACACGGTAGTTGTATTTCGATCCCTTAAAACGGTTTTTGGGGGGTTTAGCCCTTCCCTCACGCTTTCCCTTCCCCTCACGCTCCCTGTTACCTTTCCCACCGTTAACCCTCCCCCTTTCCTCAACCTTAACCCTCCCTTCACCTTTCTGCTTTACCATTCCCTATTTCTAACCCTCCCACTTTCCCTACTCTTAACCCTTCCCCTCCCGCCTCAATTTACCCACCCTCAGCCCTTGCCATCCCGTTCCCCATTACCCAACCCTTGACCCACCCTTAACACTTCCAATCCCTTTTTTTCCACCCTTCACCTTTCCCTCCCGCTTTCCCAACCCATAACCGTTCCCCTCCCGCTTTCCCAACCCTTAACCGTTCCCCTCCCCCTTTTGTCTATCCTACCCGTAACCCTCCCCTTTTGGCTATCCTACCCTTAACCCTCCCCTTTTGTCTATCCAACTTTTTAATCCTCCCCCATTTTGTCTATCCAACTTTTTACCCTCCCCCTTTTGTCTATCCAACCTTTTACCCTCCCCCCTTTGTCTATGCCACCCTTATCCCTCCATCTTTTCCTCCTTTAATCCCCATTTCAGGGATCGTCCCTTATTCAGGGGACCAGATGCACACAGAGTGCAATAAAGACCAATGTGCAATGGTCCCATAACATCTATAATGAACTGGAATTGCAAATGAAGAAATGTAATATAAGATACATGTATTATACAATTCATGATATTTGAAAATAAGAGGTAAACCATTTCAGCAAAGAAACTATTATTTAAAAGGCCATTACAACGAAAATTAGTTTAATATGTTTAGGTTGTTATTATAGATTTTGTTCATATATCAACTTTTGACAAAGATGTAAATAAGGGCAGTAATTATTTTATTAATAGGCATACATGTACATGTGCTGTCTTTGCTTTGCTGTAGGGCTTGTATATATTTAGTTAATTTATACTCACTTGATAATAACATAAATTCAATGTTAATTTTCTTGCACAATGAAAAAGTAAATATAAACAATTCTGAAATAAGATTGAAATTATGGATGTTTATGTGTTCAGTTTGTGATTTCATGGATTGCTATACTTTTCTTGAATGGAGCCAAGTGCAAGAATGATACACGCACGTTTATCGTTAATTTGATACTTATTTAGTGGAAAGTCACGAAAAAAAATAGAAAAAGGTACACATTGTTGGTTAAAGACAAATGATACCGAGAGGTAAACTTTAGTGTAAATTAATAATGACAATGTCCAGAATCACAATCAGCTGATGATATTAATGAGGTCAGATTTCTGTCATTCTGCAGTGAAGAGAATCAAAATAAGATCTTTAGGCCTAGAACTGTTTCTGATACCAATTATAGTTATTCTCTACACCAAGTATTGGTCTGATATCAATAATAGCTATTCTCTACACCAAGTATTGATCTGACACCAGCTATAGTTATTCTCTACATCAAGTATTGGTCTGATACCAATTATAGTTATTCTCTACACCAAGTATTGGTCTGACACCAGCTATAGTTATTCCCTACACCAATTATTGGTCTGACACCAATTATAGCTATTCTCTACACCAAGTATTGGTCTGACACCAGCTATTGTTATTCTCTACACCAAGTATTGGTCTAATACCAATTATAGCTATTCTCTACACCAAGTATTGGTCTGACACCAGCTATTGTTATTCTCTACATCAAGTATTGGTCTGATAGCAATTATAGTTATTCTCTACACCAAATATTGGTCTGACACCAGCTATTGTTATTCTCTACACCAAATATTGGTCTGACACAAATTATAGTTATTCTCTACACCAAGTATTGGTCTGATTCCAACTATAGTTATTCTCTACACTAAGTATTGATCTGACGTCAATTATAGTTATTCTCTACACCAAGTATTGGTCTGACACCAATTATAGTTATTCTCTACACGAAGTATTGGTCTGATACTAGTTATAATTACTCTCCAAAACAAGTATTGGTCTGACATCAATTATAGTTATTCTCTACACCAAATATTGGTCTGACATCAATTATAGTTATTTTCTACACCAGGTATTGGTCTGACATCAATTATAGTTATTCTCTACACCAAGTATTGGTATAACACCCATCATAGTTAGATATAAATGAAATTAACATAAACTGCAGAACGTTTCAGTTGTCCTGGAAGTCAACATATTCGCATCCTCTCACAACAACATGACGTTAGAATCTGCATGAAACCAAGAAAGAAAAATACAAAGTAAGACTATTAAAAAATTGTGAAAATCTCGAGTGAGGTCAATTCGCACACATGGCAAGTATTCGATACAATGGTATCTCGTTAACTGGATTAACACTGTCACTATTTTGCGCCTGTCCTAAGTCAGGATCTGGATTTTCAACGTCATATCATATGTTGGGGTTTTTCTTTTATGTTCAATTATTTGAGGTGAATGTTCGTTTTATTGATATTGGTGGAGTTGTTGACCACCATTATTTAAACTTTCTTGTCATAATTATGTGATAAAGTGTGTCAGTGACCTCCGACAGAGACTCAGATTTCCTGCCACGAAAAAACTGACAATCACAATATAATAAAAATATTGTCGAATATACAATTACATACCAATAACCGCCAAAGTGTAGATTAATTACTCAAATAATACATTGAACTTTTGGTACATGCACGTGTAAAAAACATGAAACTCTTTTAAAGCATAACGTACCAATAGATTGATTAGTTTATGGTGCTTAACGCCACTTTCAACAATATTTCAATTATATCGTGGAGGTCAGTTTTATTGTTGAAGGAAAGCAGAGTACCCGGTGAAAACCACCGACCTGTCACTGACAAACTTTATCACATAATGCTTTATCGAGTACACGCCATGAACCTTTATTTAATGCCAAGGATGATTGTATCCAAAATTCAAAAGGATTTGTCGACTAGAACTTAAGTTATTGCACGGAAACCATTCTGTTTACAGACGGATAACGACAACAACCCTATAACGTTATACGACCGCAAAATTATTGCGGTCGTATTAAGAAAATATCCTTTTTATAAATGACTATTCTTGTATTACCACCTTACAATCAATTATTGCTCAATATATTTTCAGATTCAACATCTGACAAAAAATATCTGACTTAATAAATTATTCAATAAAGTTGTAAAGTTTGATCAAATCTAAGATACGTCGAGATAACAGAGACATTTTATTAGATACATTTTTTTTTAATTTAGAGGGGGTTTCTAAACTACACAGCAACACAGACATGATAATACAAAAAATAACAATATTTAGTCAAAAAAACGTTTTAAATATATGTAACTTTGTATTATATAAATATCAGTTTATTAAGATTGCATAATGCGATTATTGATTGTAAAAAAAATATTAAATTCCGGCAAAAAATCAATTTCAATAACATTATTGTTATATAAACTGTATAATTTTGTTCTTACATTTCGGAGTACCGCCCATAAATGTAGCTTAATTGTTCAGTGTTGCTAATTGCTGTGTAATTAATGAAACAATATCTGGAGAATTAATTAAGCATTTTACGTCACGTTCGTATTCAGCGTCACCGACTTTAACAGGTATGCTTATCTTTGTTTACTTATATATTTTTCTTCTTGTACATTCTTTGTCAAGGTAACAACAAAATTGATTTGTTTACTTATAATATATTTTAGAATTTAGATTATAATCATATGTGTATATGCCACTTTCAATAGTATTTTTAGCAATATGACTGTTATTAAAATTAAGCATATTTCTACAGAGTTTGTGAAAGATTTATTGTTAAAATGTGCATATTTCACTTAATTCAATAGTAAATTATATAATTCTTTACAAGATTTTACAGTTAATATACAGGTAAAAATATAACTACATTTCAGAAACAAACTTTAATAGTTAAAACAACATAACCCCCTATGTTTATTTATACCTGTAATTAAAAGTGGGCAAACCAAGATGACACCGGTTGAGGAAACAGCAGTACCCGGTGAAAAATAGAAAAACGACCATTCATGAGTTACTGAGATTAAAAACGTTATCACATAAGGATGTATCAAGTACACCTGACAAGTCACTAAAATAAATCACATAACGATGTATCGAGTACACCTGATAAATCAATGAAAAACGTTATCACATAGCGATGTATCGAGTACACCTGACAAGGAAATAATTTTTTTATCACATAACGATGTATCGAGTACACATGACAAATCACTGAAAAACATTATCACATAGCGATGTATCGAGTACACCTGACAAGTCAATGAAAAACGTTATCACATAGCGATGTATCGAGTACACATGACAAGTCAATGAAAAACGTTATCACATAGCGATGTATCGAGTACACATGGCACGTCAATGAAAAACGTTATCACATAGCGATGTATCGAGTACACATGACAAGTCAATGAAAAACGTTATCACATAGCGATGTATCGAGTACACCTGACAAGGAAATAATTTTTTTATCACATAACGATGTATCGAGTACACATGACAAATCACTGAAAAACATTATCACATAGCGATGTATCGAGTACACCTGACAAGTCAATGAAAAACGTTATCACATAGCGATGTATCGAGTACACATGGCACGTCAATGAAAAACGTTATCACATAGCGATGTATCGAGTACACCTGACAAGTCAATGAAAAACGTTATCACATAGCGATGTATCGAGTACACATGACAAGTCAATGAAAATCGTTATCACAAACCGTTGTATCGAGTACACCTGACAAGTCAATGAAAAAACGTTATCACATAGCGATGTATCGAGTACACCTAACAAGTTAATGAAAAACGTTATCACATAGCGATGTATCGAGTACACCTGACAAGTCAATGAAAAACGTTATCACATAGCGATGTATCGAGTACACATGACAAGTCAATGAAAAACGTTATCACATAGCGATGTATCGAGTACACATGACAAGTCAATGAAAAACATTATCACATAGCGATGTATCGAGTACACATGACAAGTCAATGCAAAACGTTATTACATAGCGATGTATCGAGTACACATGACAAGTCAATGAAAAACGTTATCACATAGCGATGTATCGAGTACACATGACAAGTCAATGAAAAACGTTATCACATAGCGATGTATCGAGTACACATGGCACGTCAATGAAAAACGTTATCACATAGCGATGTATCGAGTACACATGACAAGTCAATGAAAAACGTTATCACATAGCGATGTATCGAGTACACCTGACAAGGAAATAATTTTTTTATCACATAACGATGTATCGAGTACACATGACAAATCACTGAAAAACATTATCACATAGCGATGTATCGAGTACACCTGACAAGTCAATGAAAAACGTTATCACATAGCGATGTATCGAGTACACATGGCACGTCAATGAAAAACGTTATCACATAGCGATGTATCGAGTACACATGACAAGTCAATGAAAAACGTTATCACATAGCGATGTATCGAGTACACCTGACAAGGAAATAATTTTTTTATCACATAACGATGTATCGAGTACACATGACAAATCACTGAAAAACATTATCACATAGCGATGTATCGAGTACACCTGACAAGTCAATGAAAAACGTTATCACATAGCGATGTATCGAGTACACATGACAAGTCAATGAAAATCGTTATCACAAACCGTTGTATCGAGTACACCTGACAAGTCAATGAAAAAACGTTATCACATAGCGATGTATCGAGTACACCTAACAAGTTAATGAAAAACGTTATCACATAGCGATGTATCGAGTACACCTGACAAGTCAATGAAAAACGTTATCACATAGCGATGTATCGAGTACACATGACAAGTCAATGAAAAACGTTATCACAGAGCGATGTATCGAGTACACCTGACAAGTCAATGAAAAACGTTATCACATAGCGATGTATCGAGTACACCTGACAAGTCAATGAAAAACGTTATCACATAGCGATGTATCGAGTACACATGACAAGTCAATGAAAAACATTATCACATAGCGATGTATCGAGTACACATGACAAGTCAATGCAAAACGTTATTACATAGCGATGTATCGAGTACACATGACAAGTCAATGAAAAACGTTAT
The DNA here is from genome assembly GCA_963680875.1 of Bathymodiolus brooksi. Taxonomy (NCBI): domain Eukaryota; kingdom Metazoa; phylum Mollusca; class Bivalvia; order Mytilida; family Modiolidae; genus Bathymodiolus; species Bathymodiolus brooksi. The sequence continues at coordinate 79,255,594 of OY804585.1, read as the reverse complement.
CACATAGCGATGTATCGAGTACACATGGCAAGTCAATGAAAAACGTTATCACACAGCGATGTATCGAGTACACCTGACAAGTCAATGAAAAACGTTATCACATAGCGATGTATCGAGTACACATGACAGGTCAATGAAAAACGTTATCACATAGCGATGTATCGAGTACACATGACAAGTCAATGAAAAACGTTATCACATAGCGATGTATCTAGTACACATGACACGTCAATGAAAAACGTTATCACATAACAATATATCGAGTACACCTGACAAGTCAATGAAAAACGTTATCACATAGCGATGTATCGAGTACACATGACACGTCAATGAAAAACGTTATCACATAACAATGTATCGAGTACACCTGACAAGTCAATGAAAAACGTTATCACATAGCGATGTATCGAGTACACCTGACAAGTCAATGAAAAACGTTATCACATAGCGATGTATCGAGTACACCTGACAAGTAAATGAAAAACGTTATCACATAGCGATGTATCGAGTATACATGACACGTCAATGAAAAACGTTATCACATAACAATGTATCGAGTACACCTGACAAGTCAATGAAAAACGTTATCACATAGCGATGTATCGAGTACACCTGAAAAGTCAATGAAAAACTTTATCACATAGCGATGTATCGAGTACACCTGACAAGTCAATGAAAAACGTTATCACATAGCGATGTATCGAGTACACATGACAAGTCAATGAAAAACGTTATCACATAGCGATGTATCGAGTACACATGACAAGTCAATGAAAAACGTTATCACATAGCGATGTATCGAGTACACCTGACAAGTCAATGAAAAACGTTATCACATAGCGATGTATCGAGTACACATGACAAGTCAATGAAAAACGTTATCACATAGCGATGTATCGAGTACACATGACAAGTCAATGAAAATCGTTATCACAAACCGTTGTATCGAGTACACCTGACAAGTCAATGAAAAAACGTTATCACATAGCGATGTATCGAGTACACCTGACAAGTCAATGAAAAACGTTATCACATAGCGATGTATCGAGTACACCTGACAAGTCAATGAAAAACGTTATCACATAGCGATGTATCGAGTACACATGGCACGTCAATGAAAAACGTTATCACATAGCGATGTATCGAGTACACATGACAAGTCAATGAAAAACGTTATCACATAGCGATGTATCGAGTACACCTGACAAGGAAATAATTTTTTTATCACATAACGATGTATCGAGTACACATGACAAATCACTGAAAAACATTATCACATAGCGATGTATCGAGTACACCTGACAAGTCAATGAAAAACGCTTATCACATAGCGATGTATCGAGTACACATGGCACGTCAATGAAAAACGTTATCACATAGCGATGTATCGAGTACACCTGACAAGTCAATGAAAAACGTTATCACATAGCGATGTATCGAGTACACATGACAAGTCAATGAAAATCGTTATCACAAACCGTTGTATCGAGTACACCTGACAAGTCAATGAAAAAACGTTATCACATAGCGATGTATCGAGTACACCTAACAAGTTAATGAAAAACGTTATCACATAGCGATGTATCGAGTACACCTGACAAGTCAATGAAAAACGTTATCACATAGCGATGTATCGAGTACACATGACAAGTCAATGAAAAACGTTATCACAGAGCGATGTATCGAGTACACCTGACAAGTCAATGAAAAACGTTATCACATAGCGATGTATCGAGTACACCTGACAAGTCAATGAAAAACGTTATCACATAGCGATGTATCGAGTACACATGACAAGTCAATGCAAAACGTTATTACATAGCGATGTATCGAGTACACATGACAAGTCAATGAAAAACGTTATCACATAGCGATGTATCGAGTACACATGGCAAGTCAATGAAAAACGTTATCACACAGCGATGTATCGAGTACACCTGACAAGTCAATGAAAAACGTTATCACATAGCGATGTATCGAGTACACATGACAAGTCAATGAAAAACGTTATCACATAGCGATGTATCGAGTACACATGACAAGTCAATGAAAAACGTTATCACATAGCGATGTATCTAGTACACATGACACGTCAATGAAAAACGTTATCACATAACAATATATCGAGTACACCTGACAAGTCAATGAAAAACGTTATCACATAGCGATGTATCGAGTACACATGACACGTCAATGAAAAACGTTATCACATAACAATGTATCGAGTACACCTGACAAGTCAATGAAAAACGTTATCACATAGCGATGTATCGAGTACACCTGACAAGTCAATGAAAAACGTTATCACATAGCGATGTATCGAGTACACCTGACAAGTAAATGAAAAACGTTATCACATAGCGATGTATCGAGTATACATGACACGTCAATGAAAAACGTTATCACATAACAATGTATCGAGTACACCTGACAAGTCAATGAAAAACGTTATCACATAGCGATGTATCGAGTACACCTGAAAAGTCAATGAAAAACTTTATCACATAGCGATGTATCGAGTACACCTGACAAGTCAATGAAAAACGTTATCACATAGCGATGTATCGAGTACACATGACAAGTCAATGAAAAACGTTATCACATAGCGATGTATCGAGTACACCTGACAAGTCAATGAAAAACGTTATCACATAGCGATGTATCGAGTACACCTGACAAGTCAATGAAAAACGTTATCACATAGCGATGTATCGAGTACACATGACAAGTCAATGAAAAACGTTATCACATAGCGATGTATCGAGTACACATGACAAGTCAATGAAAATCGTTATCACAAACCGTTGTATCGAGTACACCTGACAAGTCAATGAAAAAACGTTATCACATAGCGATGTATCGAGTACACCTGACAAGTCAATGAAAAACGTTATCACATAGCGATGTATCGAGTACACCTGACAAGTCAATGAAAAACGTTATCACATAGCGATGTATCGAGTACACCTGACAAGTAAATGAAAAACGTTATCACATAGCGATGTATCGAGTATACATGACACGTCAATGAAAAACGTTATCACATAACAATGTATCGAGTACACCTGACAAGTCAATGAAAAACGTTATCACATAGCGATGTATCGAGTACACCTGACAAGTCAATGAAAAACGTTATCACATAGCGATGTATCGAGTACACATGACAAGTCAATGAAAAACGTTATCACATAGCGATGTATCGAGTACACATGACAAGTCAATGAAAAACGTTATCACATAGCGATGTATCGAGTACACCTGACAAGTCAATGAAAAACGTTATCACATAGCGATGTATCGAGTACACCTGATAAGTCAATGAAAAACGTTATCACATAGCGATGTATCGAGTACACATGATACGTCAATGAAAAACGTTATCACATAGCGTTGTATCGAGTACACCTGACAAGTCAATGAAAAACGTTATCACATAGCGATGTATCGAGTACACATGACAAGTCAATGAAAAACGTTATCACATAGCGATGTATCGAGTACACATGACAAGTCAATGAAAATCGTTATCACAAACCGTTGTATCGAGTACACCTGACAAGTCAATGAAAAAACGTTATCACATAGCGATGTATCGAGTACACCTGACAAGTCAATGCAAAACGTTATCACATAGCGATGTATCGAGTACACCTAACAAGTTAATGAAAAACGTTATCACATAGCGATGTATCGAGTACACCTGACAAGTCAATGAAAAACGTTATCACATAGCGATGTATCGAGTACACATGACAAGTCAATGAAAAACGTTATCACAGAGCGATGTATCGAGTACACCTGACAAGTCAATGAAAAACGTTATCACATAGCGATGTATCGAGTACACCTGACAAGTCAATGAACAACGTTATCACATAGCGATGTATCGAGTACACATGATACGTCAATGAAAAACGTTATCACATAGCGTTGTATCGAGTACACCTGACAAGTCAATGAAAATCGTTATCACATAGCGATGTATCGAGTACACCTGACAAGTCAATGAAAAACGTTATCACATAGCGATGTATCTAGTACACCTGACAAGTCAATAAAAAACGTTATCACATAGCGATGTATCGAGTACACCTGATAAGTATTAACTTTTTTTGTAATTCATCGTGCTCACTTATTTTTTTTTGAATTCTTTTTATCATTTTTTCTCTTGTTGCGATTATGAAAATGAAAGTATTATCTTAATATAAAAGACATTGACCAATATTGACATTTATCGGATTATCAATAAAATATCAAATATTAAAGGAAAAATATTTAATTAAAAATCTTAATCAAGGTAATATTAACACGTAATCAGCTACATTAATCTGACGAGCACATGTTTACAAATAATAAATCAAAATAGATTAACCCTATAATTTCCCCCCTCATTTAGATATTTTAACAACGAATATAATAAAAACATCAATTAACACCAAAACAGACCGTTTTGAAAATATTTTAAAGTCAGCCATTTCTCGAAACAGTTCTGAAGGGCCGTCGTGGTCGTGATCGTATGGCAGTTGGATTTAGAACGACCTATGTAATCATTGCCTATCACCACTAACGTTGTGAGTTCAAATCCCGTCCAGGTGATGCGTACTCGATACAACATAATAATGTGATAAAGTTTGTAAGTGACTTGCGACAGGTCGTTGGCTTTCTCAGTGTACTCCGGTTTCCTCCACAAATAAAACTGACAGTCACAATATAACTGAAATATTGTTAAAAGTGGCGTTAAACACCATAAACGTAACTCTAACCCGAAGCAGTTCTTGAAAACATCACCAGAAAATCGTTCCTTCCTCATTACAATATATCATTAAGTTTTCTATTATCTTATATCTGTTGCAATATACAACGTACGTGCCTACCTCTTAATCCATGTGACGTCTTCGGTATTTAACTGGGCCACTACCCTACCCGTGTAGGTCGTGTCGATTTAGTAATAAAAACACGAATTTCGACATATACACGTCGAAAACATTATTTCTATTTATCTGTTCAATGTTTAAACTACCTTTCCCAAATGCAAAACAAAATGACAGTAGAATATAAATTAAAGTACAAGCACTATCCTTTAAATGTGTTGATTGTCATATAACGTAAAGGTATATATATAATGGATATCAACCCGAAATGGTACCTTACGACCGTCATGAATTACTCCTCTTATCAGATTACTTGTCATTACTTTATCTCGAAAGTCTGTTTATACTGTGAATTGTTTTCTTCAATTTTACTTTATACTTATACACCTGTTTCAAACACAAATTGACAGTCTAAATACGCAGTCAAACACAAATTGACAGTCTAAATACGCTGTCAAACACAAATTGACAGTTAAATATGCTGTCAAACACAAATTGACGGTCTAAATATGCTGTCAAACACAAATTGACAGTCTAAATACGCTGTCAAACACAAATTGACAGTCTAAATACGCTGTCAAGCACAAATTGACAGTCTATATACGCTGTCGAACCCATTTGAAAGTCTAAATATGCTGTCGAACACATTTGAAAGTCTAAATACGCTGTAGAACACATTTGAAAGTCTAAATATGCTGTCGAACACATTTGGAAGTCTAAATACCCTGTCGAACACATTTGAAAGTCTAAATACGCTGTCGAACACATTTGAAAGTCTAAATACGCTGTAGAACACATTTGAAAGTCTAAATACGCTGTCGAACACATTTGAAAGTCTAAATACGCTGTAGAACACATTTGAAAGTCTAAATATGCTGTCGAACACCTTTGAAGGGTACGCCAGATATTGTAATAGAGTTGTACTATCAAATTTGTATTTGAAACGGGTGCAGGGTTAAGGTTTGGAGCGAATTGGTTCGGGAAAAATGACCGTGTAAACTAACCTTTACGTACAAGGAGAGCGATATTCCCCAAAACATGAGGCACTCCTCATTGTCACACACCCTTTAGGTTTTTACATAGAATATGAGATATTATTATAAAGATAAGGTTTATATCACTCAGTCATAGATGGTTATCTGGGTTTATCTGTAAGCTTAAATATAATGAGGTTTATTTAAATTTTATTTCCCAACTGTTTCATGTCGAGCAATAGCGAAGATTGACTGGTTGGTTTTAGCTAACGTCAAGTGAGCATTATCTTAGTCAACACATACATGTAAAGAGTGTGACAGTATCCGATATTCTCTATCTCGTTCTAACGGCGAGTTGTTGTCTAGATTCGCCTCTGCAACAGTTAAGATGTTTGATATACAAAATGTTATCTCACTGTTGAAATTGTTCAGTGAAAATGATAAGAAATGTAAGTCTTTCATATGAAAATAGAAAAGTTCTTTAAATTATGAATAGGAAGTTTAAATAGTGATGGTCAACAATTTCCCCAATATCAACAAAATGAAAAATCACCTCTCTCCTCAAACCACCGAGCAAAAAAAAAGACATCGGCATATGATGATATTGGAAATCCAGGCCCCGTTTTGGGACAGGTGCAAAAATGTGGCAGGGTTAAAGCCGTTATTGGGAACACCGCATCCACTGGCTTAAGTGGACATTTTATCATTATAAAATTTATTGTTTAAGACCTTGCAGCATTTAAATGTGTTTTGTGTTATTAAATCTTGAATTCGTGGATATGTATTAGATTTATTTAAAAATCTTCACTGCAAACAATATAAATAATGTTGATATTTACATGGGCGAGATTTATAAATTTAAAATCAACAAATAATGTCGTCCTCGCTTGACATCAAGAGTTACAGTACGTTGACAAAATAAATATGAAATCAAATATATTTCTCAGACACTTGTATCGGTCCAGTTTTTATATTAACAATAAAGATAAATTTAACACTTTAATTTGAACATAATTGTACATAATGTCTCGCCAAAAACGTAGCTATGGTAGTTTATTATATAGTTGTATTAGTTAGTACCCTGGACACACAAATAAGAACATTAACCACGGTTTATTAATTAATTTAATCAAGGGATACAATACTACCTCCCTATAAAGGTACTCAGGTAAAAGCTTTAAAAAGAGAAGTTTAAATGTAAACACTGCCACAAACTCTAAATCGTAAATATCTATCATCTATACAAAAGACGTAATTGAAGGGAAAGGCAAGTCAGAACAAAATAGTATAGTTGATTGGTTTTAAAGAATGATACATGTACATCGCTATTGTATAACATATCGTCATAGAATGTAGATCTTACATAAGTAATACCTGTTAAATACCACCAAGGAGGAGTGACAAGTCGGTTATTTTTCTTTTTGCATAATTTGTTTTTTTCTTTTATCAATAATCCTGTTTATATTCGAAATTAAGGTGCTATATGTTATATACCTGTTTTTTTTAATTGATCTATTATTTGCGTTTCATTGGTTTTCAATGGATCTATTTGTGTTTCAATTTGTTAGAGCTGTTTTTGACGTGAATTTCTTACTTTGTAGCACACAACTGCAGTACTTGTTGTGATAATCATTAATTAACTACTAATTACGGTAAGACATTTATCAATATTATATGTATATTCATATCTTTTTTTTGCAATATTATTTTTATATAATATTATCGTAATAATATAGCTACGGCTAACAGGTGGTCAGTAACTATGGAAAAAATATATAAATATGGAAATATGGTTATATGAGTAACATGGCGTGTATCTTATAAGAGGGAGGAACACTGCCTACCCTTCGCGAGCACCTGTGTTCGCCCCCGGTTTTTGGTGGGGTCCGTGTTGCTCATCATTTTAGTTTTCTGTGTTGTGCTATTTTGGTGGGGTCCGTGTTGCTCATCGTTTTAGTTTTCTGTGTTGTGGTATTTTGGTGGGGTCCGTGTTGCTCATCCTTTTAGTTTTCTGTGTTGTGGTATTTTGGTGGAGTCCGTGTTGCTCATCGTTTTAGTTTTCTGTGTTGTGGTATTTTGGTGGGGTCCGTGTTGCTCATCCTTTTAGTTTTCTGTGTTGTGGTATTTTGGTGGGGTCCGTGTTGCTCATCGTTTTAGTTTTCTGTGTTGTGGTATTTTGGTGGTGTCCGTGTTGCTCATCGTTTTAGTTTTCTGTGTTGTGGTATTTTGGTGGTGTCTGTGTTGCTCATTATTTTAGTTTTCTGTGTTGTGGTATTTTGGTGGGGTCCGTGTTGCTCATCGTTTTAGTTTTCTGTGTTGTGGTATTTTGGCGGTGTCCGTGTTGCTCATCGTTTTAGTTTTCTGTGTTGTGGTATTTTGGTGGGGTCCGTGTTGCTCATCGTTTTAGTTTTATGTGTTGTGGTATTTTGGTGGGGTCCGTGTTGCTCATCGTTTTAGTTTTATGTGTTGTGGTATTTTGGTGGGGTCCGTGTTGCTCATCGTTTTAGTTTTCTGTGTTGTGGTATTTTGGTGGTGTCTGTGTTGCTCATCCTTTTAGTTTTCTGTGTTGTGGTATTTTGGTGGGGTCCGTGTTGCTCATCGTTTTAGTTTTCTGTGTTGTGGTATTTTGGTGGGGTCCGTGTTGCTCATCGTTTTAGTTTTCTGTGTTGTGGTAATTTGGTGGGGTCCGTGTTGCTCATCGTTTTAGTTTTCTGTGTTGTGGTATTTTGGTGGGGTCCGTGTTGCTCATTATTTTAGTTTTCTGTGTTGTGGTATTTTGGTGGTGTCTGTGTTGCTCATCATTTTAGTTTTCTGTGTTGTGGTATTTTGGTGGAGTCCGTGTTGCTCATCGTTTTAGTTTTCTGTGTTGTGGTATTTTGGTGGTGTCCGTGTTGCTCATCGTTTTAGTTTTCTGTGTTGTGGTATTTTGGTGGGGTCCGTGTTGCTCATCGTTTTAGTTTTCTGTGTTGTGGTATTTTGGTGGGGTCCGTGTTGCTCATTATTTTAGTTTTCTGTGTTGTGGTATTTTGGTGGTGTCTGTGTTGCTCATCATTTTAGTTTTCTGTGTTGTGGTATTTTGGTGGAGTCCGTGTTGCTCATCGTTTTAGTTTTCTGTGTTGTGGTATTTTGGTGGTGTCCGTGTTGCTCATCGTTTTAGTTTTCTGTGTTGTGGTATTTTGGTGGAGTCCGTGTTGCTCATCGTTTTAGTTTTCTGTGTTGTGGTATTTTGGTGGTGTCCGTGTTGCTCATCGTTTTAGTTTTCTGTGTTGTGGTATTTTGGTGGTGTCCGTGTTGCTCATCGTTTTAGTTTTCTGTGTTGTGGTATTTTGGTGGGGTCCATGCTGCTCATCGTTTTAGTTGTCTGTGTTGTGTGTGTTTTATTATGTAACTTCGCCCTGTATCTAGTGTTCCTATTGTTGCCAGTGTCTCTAGATTGTCCATTCTTGATTGCACATTCGGTTTTCTCTAACGTTTATTTACACATTTATGACAACACAACGGCCGCACGAACTTCCATATACAGCTTAATCATGGTAATAATAGTTCTTTCGCATTAGTATATAAATTTTGGCAAAATTCAAACAAAATTGGAAGAACTGTTGGAAAATTACCATTTTAATTGTACATTAAAGATTCTAGCTATTTGGCTATCATGCGCTGGAGTATTTATACTCAATTTGAATCCACTCCATACCAGGAAGAAAAGAAAAATACCTTAAATACTCATTGCTAAAAACATTATTTAAAGTTAAATATTTTAAATAAATAATATTTTTTGCTGTCGTTACAAAATGCATGGGAAAATAAAATTCAAAATATTGATTCAAAGGAAAGTACGGATTGTTATTTGATTTTTAGAATTGTCAGGTAAATCATCTTTTTTTTTAATTATAACATCAAACATTTTGAAATCCAACAGTTAATTTGAAAGTTTAGAATAAGTTATCATGTCCTTGTTTAATGTCATTTTAATTATTGCAATAAGTTTAGGAAAGTAAAAATCAATAATAATGCTTTCAAAATAAGTCACTTTTATTTTTTGTTTAAATTTTCACATCAAAATTTTGAATTAGGACAATTCATTTGCCAGTCATCTTTTAGTTTCATGCCTAATAGGACAGAGTTAAATATAATAGTACTCAGAAACTTTAGAGACATTGCAACAAATAATATTTATTGGGCTAGTGAGTGAGTAATTTTTCAGCTATATCATGGCGAGAACAAGTTAATTTTCAATGAAATGATGATGAGATCCGCTTTGATATTGATTGGTGTATAATGCAAATTTTGTCAGTATCTCTGCGATGGTTGAACAATATATATATCAAATTCATGAATGCTTTAAGCAAAGGACACAAATGGGTGCATCGTGTATGCCGAATACGAGATTTGTGCATTTACAGAAAACTATTGAGCTTTATTCACATGAGCAGTTATGAGGATTAGGGTTATGGTGTTTAACGTCACTTTCGACAATATTTCAGTTATATCGTGGCGGTCAGTTTTGACCGGAGGAAAACATGGAGCTGCCGCTATATACTGACAAACTTTATCACATAATATTGTATCGAGTACACCTCAACTGAGCGGGATTCGAACTCAGAACGTTAGTTATGAAACGTTTTGAAAACTTTATAAAAACAATAAAATGAGAGATCTAAAGCTTAGGCTTAGCTTTATAATAAAATGAGGGATCTAAGCCTTAGTCTTAGCTTTATAATAAAATGAGGGGTCTAAACCTTAGGCTTAGCTTTATAATAGTTTCTCAGATATGATGTCTTTAAAAAAAGTAAAATCCGTTTGAAATGGGAACATTCCATCATTCGATCCTATGATAAATGACATACATGCAGGGCCGGTCTATTCTATAGGCAATTATAGGTTGCAGTCTGTGGCCCCTCAACCTTGGGGGCACTCAAGCTATGTAAATGTCGCTTAATATATCACGAGTAAAAAAATATTCAAGACGGGTGCGGGTGAGTTAGAGGTTGGCTCCGTCTGAGGGGGACCATAATTTCATTAGTCTAGGGGTCCCAAATAGTCATAATCCGGCCCTGCATACATGTACTTAATTCTAGAACAATGTGAAATTGCTTTACCCTTTTATTGAGCAGTCGATAGACGAGAACACTCTTGATTTGTATGTTTGTTTTCATCACAAATCAACTCTTGACTGCATATAATTAAAAATGATATTTTAGAGTGGTAAACTAGAGTGTAATATAAACAAAAGCTTGAGTGCCCCATTGTTCGCATTGCTTTGAAATACAAGTACCACCGAGATATGAAAAGGGACCCTTTTCTTATGAGGGACAAATGTAAAATATCAATTACAGAAACAGTGCAAAATCACAGTCCGAACAGACAACATAACACCATTCAAAATATTCATATACGAATGAAATTATAGCATATCGGACATGGCGGACTCATCCAAAAACCCCAAGAGTTATATGTTGCTTCATGCATAGCACCCGTCGTGCACATATCAACGGAAACCATGCGAGATTTACAGTATAATCGATAATATTTACTGGTCCATATTTATATCCAGGGATGTATTGAAAACATTTTATATAGCTGTAGCGAATCGTGACTGGACATTAAAATTATTGAAGTATGATATGAATTTTAATAAATAAAAATAAGGGGACATTTGTTCATGTTGATGTCCTTCGAAAGACTACGGTTCAGTTCAATCAATAATATTTACTTATCATATCAATATTACCTGTAAATAGATAAAGATAAACTTTCAAACGAGAAATGACTTTTAATTTTGATAATTTATGGCACGTACATGTAGTATTTTTTACGACAATGTTCATTAATTTTTACGACAATGCTCCGTACATGTACCTGCTGTTACATGTATGCTTTATCTAAATATTTCTTGTCATTTGACCTCACAAAATATAAGGGGGATATTTTATTTCATAGACTTCAATAGAATTAAAAGGTTTACAATTTACATTAAAAGGATAGAATTTTGAATAAACATTTTGAAATTTAAATTTGATGTCAATTAAAAAGGATGAAATAGGCAAATTCCATATTCTATATCAAGAATTGTCACGCAGTGTCTAATTGAAAACCAGAAATATGATAATCACAGAAATAACCAACAATGGTCTCTCTGTATGAGACCCTCGCATAAGTTTGAGTTACTTATTGTTCAAACTTATATTAGAAATAAATAATAAGGAACATTCAAACTGGCTATGAATATATAATTTTATATCTATATTAACTTGTCAAATGTTTAATTTTCCGTGAACGAAAATACACAAACTACAAATTGCAGGTTCTCATTTATACATACATTGTACAAACTGGATCAGACGGAAGCAAACTTAATTAAGCAAAACACTTGGTTGCATGCAACGAAAGGAATTCAACTGATAAAACCTAAAATTATTCAGAGCATGATGTTACATTTTTTTAAAGGTGCATTTTTAATTGTTGTAATGCAAACTTTTGTTCCCTGTCTCGAATACTAAGACTGAATAAATTAACATCATAAAGAAAGTATTAGGTTCTTCATATACATGTATAATATATTCCTGTTGACCGTATTACTACGACAATCGCGTGGTATTAATGTGTATTATTTGGTAACCAATTTGAGATATTCATTACGTTAAGGTGGAAAGAATCACTTCAGCAAAGCAAAAGTGTTGCATAACTTTTAATTGAGATTCAGATTTAATGTCTATCCATGTTCACTTACATCCAAATATTGTGTCATTGAAACTAGTATTATCTTGCAGTTGTTTTATTAAACAGCTAAAACTTGTGAAAGGTTGATGAACATCGCCATTGTCCCATCTTTTAAGAATCATACACAAACTTGACAGTTTTATACAGTGCACTAATATTGTATATTTCTTCACGCTAATATGAGCAGGTCTTATTTGACCTATTTGTGTTAATTTAATCCTCAACAAATCATGAGTAAGTGAGTGAGTTATTTATCACATACAACCCCGCGGGAACCCCGGGGTATAGAAATGGGACCGAGAGCTTCTTCGGCTTGAAGGGGCGTCCGTCGGTTGTGCGGGATGTATAAATTCACAACCAACCCGTCCTGCGGATGAGACGTAAATAAAACCGAGGTCCCGTGTTGAGAGATTGCCACCCTCTCCGCACGTTAAAGAACCCAGTGTAACAGCTCATTATGAGCATTATGCTCATGATGAGTGGTCCATAAGAGACCTGTTGCACTGGCAATCACCTTTCCTTGTTTCGAGTCCCGTGGCGTTTAAATTTTTAAATGTTCTCGTCCTGAATATAGCTGAAAAATTGCTCGCTGGACGTTAAACACCAATCAATCAATCAATCATATTTATCGCCAAGTGAGCAATTGTTAATGCAAAATAATGGCGAGATTTCAAGAGCTACCTTCGATGAGATAATGACCAAGATGATGACCATGATGATAATGTCCGTTTTGTACTAGACCAACACGTTTTATTGAAATCTTTAAGTGTTAGTTTACTGAAACAACAGCTATGTCTACTCTGACATTTTTTTATGATTCCGAGCCAACCAGCAGTGTCTTTGATTTTACGTCTTAATACTGCGTGCTTAGCGGAGAAGCAGCAAATACCAATTTGATAGTCTTTGATTTGACCCGACCGGGGCTCCACTCCAACCCACGATCTACCCCACGCGCTAACCATTACACCAGCGATGCGGTTCACCAAATCGTAATTTTTTTTTATCAGTAAAAATAAACCCAAATTTTCATCTGAAATGATTAGCTTTGAATTATGCCCTATCTCATAATTTATGACCTTATGTTAAATGTGTAATGATAAACAACAATGATCACTCCTTTCTCTACTATTTAAACTTTCTTGTGATTTCGTTCATATTACTTTATATCCACATACTTTTATTGTAACACGGAAACGATTTAATAATTACATCCATATATGGACTTGCTGGATTAATTGATTATCTATTTAGCGCTACTTTCACCAATTTTCGAGCTTTTATTGTGGGGGATGGTCTAAAACGCGAAGTCTGAAAACACGGAAGCCCAAAATATATGAGTTCCTCCTTTAAATCCAGACAAAATTTCATGTTTATCATATGTTGTATTTTACAATAACCAATCCATTGTTGTTGGGAATCATTTTTCTGCTTTGCTATTTCATTGTTTTCAACAGTAACATTTTCTATTTTACGTTTTTTAGCTGGTAGAGATTTGTTGGAATTAATTTCATCTATTTTTTCTCCTACATTTAAACTATCGGTAAGTTCCGTATCACTTTCTTCTTCAACAGGTGCCTGATTAACCGTTTCGTCACATTCTTTCTTAATTACTGTTTTATTGTCTTTGATATTTACCGATGCTATTTCAGTGTTGACAGGTGTTGTTTCAACAATAATCCTGTTTATTGTCTGAGGGCGTGTCAGGTATTAACTTTTCAACTTGATGTAATGGTTTTTCGTTTTTCAAATACTCAATTACCTCGTCTGGACAAACTACTCTTTTTGGAAGAATTAAATCACATGGAGGAATAAATCCAATTAAAGATAATCATAGCTTTTGACAATCTGTTATAAATAAAATATTATTTCAATTCAAGTGCCCAATGGTAGTAAAAAGATTTTAATATGGTTAAATATATAATATAAATTGTGAAATTTGGCGGAGAAATGGAATTATATGTAATTAATAAGTAAGATGGAGGATTAAATTGCCAGTGACTAACTATGAAAAGGTAGGTTTCCGATCAACATTGTGCTTTTATCTAATACCTTAACAAAAAGATTCTTATATCATCTGATAGAGTATAAAATTGTCTTTAAGAATATTTAAACGTTTTTTGACCGGGTTCCTTGAATTTTTAGAAATTTGAGATCAAAGTTGAAAATACGCCGTTGGCTAACTCTGAAAAGGTAGGCTGCCGGTCAAGATTGTGTTTTCCACCAATATTTCCATAAAATCATATTTATATCATCTGATAGAGTATAAAATTGCCTTTAAGAATATTTAAACGGTTTTTGACCGGGTTCTTTGAATTTTGAAAAATTTGAGATCAAATTTGAAAATTAGCCGATGGCTAACTCTGAAAAGGTAGGATTCCGGTCAAGATTGTGCTTTTATCTAATATTTTAACAAAAAGATTTTTAAATCGTCTGATAGAGTATAAAATTGTCTTTAAGAATATCTAAACGGTTTTTGACCGGGGTTTTTGAATTTTGAGAAATTTGAGATCAAAATCGAAATTTTGGACATTGCCCCTTCTGATGTTTGACCCTTCCGGTCAACTTTTAAATACCTAAATAATACAATATGTTATTATTTATTCATTTAAAGATAGATCTTAACAACAGCTAATATAATCCGTTTAGATTTTTATCCTAGGTTGAGTACTTTTCAAGATATGACCTTTCAAGTACCCATGTTGGGCTTCCGTGTTTTCAGACTTCCGCGTTTTAGACCCTCCCTTATTGTGGCAACCAGATTTAGGAGTTGAGCAAGGCGGATTTTCGAAGCTTCGGGAAATACCTGGCAATGCATGTACTTCTAACTACAATTTATCAATAATACGTGTATGTTCCCATTCTAATACCTTTTCATATACGATCATATATGATGGTTAAAATATAAGATAAAATATATACATATATTAATATTTGACACAATAAACCATCATTACATTTTTAAACACATTTTGGCAACGTTTTTCAATACAGCTGACATTGCTTACAACCGTAACCATGCATCTAAATACACATACAAGTCTATAAGTAAAAGAAAAGTACAGACGCATTGTGTTTTTGAAATAAATTAGTAAATAGATGCAATAAAAAGATAAAAGTTATTGTGCACATAAACCATGTGATTTTATTTCATTTATGTAACTCTTTGTTATATACAGATACGGCGACATATTCAAACAATAAAGGGGCAGGCTGACTGGACGTGTTCCAAGATAAATCATTGACCAACATTTAAAGAGGACGTAGACGACCCTTTCATGCATTCACGGTGACTTTCGAAACAGATAGGGAAAAAGTGCAACGCGACATGAATGAAATTCTTTATCACTTAGACGAAGACTCACATATTTAAAGACCATTTCATGCATACACGGTGACATTCGAAAAAGAAAGTGAAAAAGTGCAACATTGATGGAATTCCCTTATAACCTAGAGGAAGACTCACATATTTAGAGACCCTTTCATGCATACACGGTGACATTCGAAAGAAATAGTGAAAAAGTGCAACATTGGGGAAATTCCCTTATCACCTAGACGAAGACTCACATATTTAGAGACCATGTCATGCATACACGATGACATTCAAAAGAAATAGTGAAAAAGTGCAACGCAACATGGAAGAAATTCCATTATCACCTAGACGAAGACTCACATATTTAGAGAGTAGGGAAAGAACCTTCTTCTCTCACAAGTCACCTACCAATTTGTCATTGACGGACACCAAGAACAAGGTAAGACTATTTTTTCCTCTTGTAGCTAATTCTTAACCATTTTGAGTATCCATTCCAAAAAGCTCACCACTTTCCAAAGAAGGATATCTTTTTTTATGATTTTTTGTTATTGCATATGTATTGCCTTGGTTACCGACTAGCTGATGAGAAATGACGCTCATGGTTTATACTATGTCAAAGTGCATTTCTTAAATACTTGACGGACGCTCTAGTTACTTCAAGATTGCGTTCCATTCAATATAGAGAGGTGTTTATTTATAACAAATGTACCGTTGTTGTTCTACTGCAAATATTTGATTTACTTTTTTTGTTTCAAGGACAATAAATAAGAAGTATGAATATGATACGTTTTGGAACAATTGTACACAAACATTACACGTATTCAATTCCGTGTTTCATGAACAAGAAGATCATTAACACAAACTGTTCCACCAATTCAAAATATTTCGCATTTTACTTCTGAGCTCCCCATATCCAACTATAGCGGTCATAATTAGGTTCGATAACTCTGTAATTGATAATGATCTTGGTTTTCGATAATGCGACAGGTACTATTGTAAAATGTAAAATGAAGATAGAAAAATGAAGTCATAGAGTGTCAAACCTTGATTTTCATTCATATTAAAACAAGCCTGAGATATAAGAAATTATTCAAATGAATATTTGAAGTTAACATAAACATTGAAATGTGAAATATTTGGTTATTCATTCACCATTGTATGTTTTTGCTAACACTTGACATTCGTTATCAATCACCCCCGTAAACTACTCGTCCAGAACATGCTTGAAATATTTGCCACTGGACCTAAAGAACCTATTATCAATTAATTATTTGTCAATGCGCTGTAAACTGTTTGGGTAAATCTTGGATGTTCTACTCAGAAGATGTCGGGATTGTATCAAAGGCCATATTTGCGATCATTAAGTACTGGTATCTCTGTACTATGATACATAAGGGACAGGGAGCATAGTAATTCTGTGAAAGAGCCAGTTTTCCTTTATGATTTCTTTATTTCATATGGCAGTGGCCAATCTCGAACCAAAGACAAACAGATAATTATACGAACCATTAGGTTTATAATCTGAATGTATTTTTTCTAAACCAGATTTCTTTTCATTTCTTCATTTTATTCGGTTCCATTGTTCTACAAAAGGAACTGGAAAATGTCTCGGGTATACCACCGTTAACTTTAAAACTGACTAACATTTAAATAAGATTAAAAAAAACAAAACAAAAAAACAAAAAAAAACGATTAACCAGACTAGCATTTAAAACATTAAAACAAGGAAGTATCGTATGTGTGCTACGTGTGTGTGTTCTTCTCATTTCTTAAAAGAGTTTGATCATTGCTTTGTCATCTACCTATACGAGTGGGGGAGACTTGATATCTTTTCCATCAGTATGGACCTTGTCTTGTTTATACATGTAGCTTCTCATCAGTCGTGTTACTTGATATCTTTTCCATCCGTGTAGACCTTGTCTTGTTTGTTCATGCAGCTTATCATCTGTCGTGTTACTTGATATCAATAGATAATTGCAATAACTTAAATGTCATTATTATAACTAAAGTATGACTGATTTTTTGGAAATCGTCTTACAAGTAGTAACACGTTTTAGTTTTAGTAGTAGAAAAGGCAATGGTCATGGTCACGTTAGGCCGAAAGATATACACAAATAAAACATATACAGTTTAATCTGTGTATAAAGGCCTGTCAATGGATCCTAAAATGGTGGCCTTAATGAGCAGTTGGCTTTATGTACAGGTTAAAATTATCTGCACTATTTATTAATAGGAAAAACGGGACTGCCCTTTATAGACAGTGATTTGTTATATATAGGTGCCCTTTATAGACAGTGACTTGTTATATAGAGGTCCCCTTTAAGGAGGATTTGACTATAGTTGTTTTTCTAGATATACAGGATAATTAATCGGCAACTTAATGTTAAAATAATAAGTTATTTATTTTCTAGCTACTTTATTAAGTACTGTATTGGTATTGACCGTACATTCTCCAGACCATTCTCTAGCTTCATATTTCTGATTCCAGAAGATTCATTGTAGTCGATATTTGACACGAGATGCGAATTTTTTTCAACAACTAAATGTGGGTACAGAAATGGAGTTCTCATAAAACGAAGAACGAAAAAAATACCATACTGTCGGAACAGCTCCAAGATCCAAAATGACAAGCCATAGCAACAGAGTCAAATCAATACCCACAAAACACGTATACACGACCACTCACTTTACGATATGAAAAATAATTTCATCTCTTTAAAACGGAAAAGTATTGAGAACTTTAATCACGAGAGAGGAGTTATTTAATGTTTGGATTATCTCCCTTTATACTAGGAATTGCCTCTGTTTGGATTGTATTTAGAATCTGTTTTACATTCAATAATTTTTTATTGTCGAGGTTATTGAAATATTTCAACCCATGATAGAAATGTAATCTCCATTAATGACATGTATTCTAAATACCAGAGTCTAATAATTAACCCTGCGAAACAAACAAATAGCATAGTTTTCATCTCTATATTATGGAATATGATGAAGTTTCCGAACACCGTGGTGTTTTACCACCAATTAACTATTTATGTTCATTTGTTAACAAGTCTATCTTGTATATACGCTTAATAAATGTTTTGTTTTCTAAAATATACAGTATTCATAGTAGAAATAGGCTGTCACCTTTCTCTGTTTAAATATTATAATTAATCAGATAAGGTATTTTTTGTCATTTTGTAATTTGTTGAATTTTGTTTACAATTAAACAACACTATGAGCATCGTGTACTAAATTATTTTGAGAGGTTTCACTTACTGAATCTTTAATTGTCTGTGCACTGTTTTGAGGGGTTCACTTGCTGAATCTTTAATTGTCTGTGCACTGTTTTGTCGACAATAATTTGTGATTTTGTCTTTTTTCGTTTGCTCATTATATTGTCGGTGATTCGATTTTAACTTCTGATTACCACGTTGGTGTCTTCAAATTTGTCTTAAGACATCGTACACTCTTCCGTATGGTTAACATTCATGCATACGAATATATCTTCCTATTGCAATTTGCAATTGTTCCACGTATAATTACACGTATAGGATTAGCAAAACCTTGTGCGCTTCCATGCCGTGAGTAGCCATTTCCTTTGATGAACTAATTAGTAATACTTTTTCTAACTAAAATAAACGTGTTTTGGTATTGTTGCAGATTAGATGACTTGGTCAGCTTTTTATCAATAAATACAGAGTCCATAGATTTTTTTTCTAAAAGGGAAGACTAGAATACAAAAAACTCCAACAATAATACACACATAAATGTAAGGCAAAATAACAGAACAAAAGTTCGATAACCCTGTACAACATCTAACAAAATGGCAGTGATTAGCTGTTTACGTATAATGGTATTAAGTAAACACGTAGATATCTAATTTAGTGCACACCACCCGTTTCTGGACAAACCTTCGTCATTCACGCGTAGATATCTAATTTAGTGCACACCACCCGTTTCTGGACAAACCTTCGTCATTCACGCGTAGATATCTAATTTAGTGCACACCACCCACTTCTGGACAAACCTTCGTCATTCACGCGTAGATATCTAATTTAGTGCACACCACCCGTTTCTGGACAAACCTTCGTCATTCACGCGTAGATATCTAATTTAGTGCACACCACCCGTTTCTGGACAAACCTTCGTCATTTACGCGTAGATATCTAATTTAGTGCACACCACCCACTTCTGGACAAACCTTCGTCATTCACGCGTAGATATCTAATTTAGTGCACACCACCCGTTTCTGGACAAACCTTCGTCATTCACGCGTAGATATCTAATTTAGTGCACACCACCCGTTTCTGGACAAACCTTCGTCATTCACGCGTAGATATCTAATTTAGTGCACACCACCCGTTTCTGGACAAACCTTCGTCATTCACGCGTAGATATCTAATTTAGTGCACACCACCCGTTTCTGGACAAACCTTCGTCATTGTGCACACGACCCGTTTCTGGACAAACCTTCGTCATTCACGCGTAGATATCTAATTTAGTGCACACCACCCGTTTCTGGACAAACCTTCGTCATTCACGCGTAGATATCTAATTTAGTGCACACCACCCGTTTCTGGACAAACCTTCGTCATTCACGCGTAGATATCTAATTTAGTGCACACCACCCGTTTCTGGACAAACCTTCGTCATTCACGCGTAGATATCTAATTTAGTGCACACCACCCGTTTCTGGACAAACCTTCGTCATTCACGCGTAGATATCTAATTTAGTGCACACCACCCGTTTCTGGACAAACCTTCGTCATTCACGCGTAGATATCTAATTTAGTGCACACCACCCGTTTCTGGACAAACCTTCGTCATTCACGCGTAGATATCTAATTTAGTGCACACCACCCGTTTCTGGACAAACCTTCGTCATTCACGCGTAGATATCTAATTTAGTGCACACCACCCGTTTCTGGACAAACCTTCGTCATTGTGCACACGACCCGTTTCTGGACAAACCTTCGTCATTCACGCGTAGATATCTAATTTAGTGCACACCACCCGTTTCTGGACAAACCTTCGTCATTCACGCGTAGATATCTAATTTAGTGCACACCACCCGTTTCTGGACAAACCTTCGTCATTCACGCGTAGATATCTAATTTAGTGCACACCACCCGTTTCTGGACAAACCTTCGTCATTCACGCGTAGATATCTAATTTAGTGCACACCACCCGTTTCTGGACAAACCTTCGTCATTCACGCGTAGATATCTAATTTAGTGCACACCACCCGTTTCTGGACAAACCTTCGTCATTCACGCGTAGATATCTAATTTAGTGCACACCACCCGTTTCTGGACAAACCTTCGTCATTGTGCACACGACCCGTTTCTGGACAAACCTTCGTCATTCACGCGTAGATATCTAATTTAGTGCACACCACCCGTTTCTGGACAAACCTTCGTCATTCACGCGTAGATATCTAATTTAGTGCACACCACCCGTTTCTGGACAAACCTTCGTCATTCACGCGTAGATATCTAATTTAGTGCACACCACCCGTTTCTGGACAAACCTTCGTCATTCACGCGTAGATATCTAATTTAGTGCACACCACCCGTTTCTGGACAAACCTTCGTCATTGTGCACACCACCCGTTTCTGGACAAACCTTCGTCAATTACCCTCAAGGTCAAAAGATTGGAAAGCCAAATAATTTCAAAAATCTTTCGGGGCAAGAAATTAAAGGGTTAAAAAAAATAGGATAGCCCAGCAAATGTCACATATGTCTGAAGGTGAAGAACATAATTTGTTTACGGAAAGGCCAGATTTTCCGAAAGGGTAGGCATATTCTGTCACATTAATGACACATATCGTAAGTAATTTTACTAATTTAGGAATTGAATGAAAAAAATTCCCCTAAAATTCAAGTAAATATTACAGTTGAGCAACAGCGGTTTTATTGCGCACAGCCTTTAGTGGCTTTCAAATACTGATATGCACTTATACCAATTAGGGAGGAATATTATTGTATTATTGCTTTGCTCAAATTTGTAATGTAGTTTCCACATGACCATTGTTTAGTTTGATATGTTTACATCAATTGGAGTCTGTCGGTCATCCATTTCTTGTGATCAATTAACTGTTCTTTCCAGTGTAGATTCGAGTATTATTATTTTCTTCCCAACTTGTAATGTGGTTTCACATGACCATTATATACTTTATTATCTAGCTTCGCACAAAGGCAATTTTGTGCTTTTTACATCGCTTAGAGTCTGTCGAGCATCCATCACCCATTGCGCTATTTGATCAGAAACAATAGGATTTACCCATGCAAGATGCAGAATTGTGGGTAGATCGTAAAGTTATTATTATTGTGCAACATGCAAATAAGACCTTGATTGACCACTTTTTTAGACCAAAAAGTGACCACGCTGAAGAACCTCTGATTATAATTAGGTCTTCAAATACACTGGATAGCACGAAGACGTAATATTTTGTTTCAAGTATAGGTCTTCAAATACACGAAGACGTAATATTTTGTTTCAAGTATAGGTCTTCAAATACACTGGATAGCACGAAGACGTAATATTTTGTTTCAAGTATAGGTCTTCAAATACACTGGATAGCACGAAGACGTAATATTTTGTTTCAAGCATTATTATTATGATTATTATTGTTTTTTTCCCATAAATTTTCAGCATGAAGACCTGTATGCTTACATCGAGTTACATAAACTAGTTATTCGTGGGGAATGTAAAACAATTCGTATTGCGGTAAAGGCTTATACAAAGCTAATATGATACTTTAATAAAGTAAAACGTGAAATCGTATTCTACTAAAACATAAAATGGTACCATTAACTTAGACAAAGAGATAACATTATATTATTATCATTATATATTTATGTTTGATATTTTACATCCAGTTGTTTGTAGGAGAGCTCAAGTCTTATTTACATTATTTGTGTTTGCTTGCGCATAGTGGTGTCAAACACATATTGTGTTGTGTTTTGGGTTTTTTTTTCGTCTTGTGTGACCTGTGTTGCCAGTTTCTCTGGAATGTCAATTTTTGATTGCCCCTTCGTTATTCTCCAACGTTTATTCTGAATAATGTAGTTATCAACACTAAGGTCAATCCTCTCAGGCATAGTTGACCTTATCTAATTTTGGAAATCTTGTTTAGGCCTTTTTTTCTATTTTGAAATCATCGATTTTACCTCTTTCTGCGATTTGTTCTATTGAATTTTGATATTGTTCAGACAGTATGGTATTTTTTGTTTTTCATTTTATTGGCTCTCCAAACTTGGGACTATGAGTCAACCTGATGAAGGACATTATTGTGACTATGAGTCTACCTGATGAAGGACATTCTTGTGACTATGAGTCTACCTGATGAAGGACATTCTTGTGACTAAGAGTCTACCTGATGAAGGACATTCTTGTGACTATGAGTCAACCTGATGAAGGACATTCTTGTGACTATGAGTCTACCTGATGAAGGACATTCTTGTGACTATGAGTCTACCTGATGAAGGACATTCTTGTGACTCTGAGTCTACCTGATGAAGCACATTCTTGTGACTATGAGTCTACCTGATGAAGGACATTCTTGTGACTATGAGTCTACCTGATGAAGCACATTCTTGTGACTCTGAGTCTACCTGATGAAGGACATTCTTGTGACTATGAGTCTACCTGATGAAGGACATTCTTGTGACTATGAGTCTACCTGATGAAGGACATTCTTGTGACTATGAGTCTACCTGATGAAGGACATTCTTGTGACTATGAGTCAACCTGATGAAGGACATTCTTGTGACTATGAGTCTACCTGATGAAGGACATTCTTGTGACTATGAGTCTACCTGATGAAGGACATTCTTGTGACTATGGGTCTACCTGATGAAGGACATTCTTGTGACTATGAGTCAACCTGATGAAGGACATTCTTGTGACTATGAGTCTACCTGATGAAGGACATTCTTGTGACTATGAGTCTACCTGATGAAGGACATTCTTGTGACTCTGAGTCTACCTGATGAAGCACATTCTTGTGACTATGAGTCTACCTGATGAAGGACATTCTTGTGACTATGAGTCTACCTGATGAAGCACATTCTTGTGACTCTGAGTCTACCTCATGAAGGACATTCTTGTGACTATGAGTCTACCTGATGAAGGACATTCTTGTGACTTAGAGTCTACCTGATGAAGGACATTTTTGTGACTACGAATCTACCTGATGAAGGACATTCTTGTGACTATGAATCTACCTGATGAAGGACATTCTTGTGACTATGAGTCTACCTGATGAAGGACATTCTTGTGACTATGAGTCTACCAGATGAAGGACATTCTTGTGACTAAGAGTCTACCTGATGAAGGACATTCTTGTGACTATGAATCTACCTGATGAAGGACATTCTTGTGACTATGAGTCTACCTGATGAAGGACATTCTTGTGACTCGGAGTCAACCTGATGAAGGACATTCTTGTGACTATGAGTCTACCTGATGAAGAACATTCTTGTGACTATGAGTCTACCTGATGAAGGACATTCTTGTGACTCTGAATCTACCCGATGAAGCACATTCTTGTGACTATGAGTTTACCTGATGAAGGACATTCTTGTGACTATGAGTCTACCTGATGAAGGACATTCTTGTGACTCTGAGTCTACCTGATGAAGGACATTCTTGTGACTATGAGTCTACCTGATGAAGGACATTCTTGTGACTATGAGTCTACCTAATGAAGGACATTCTTGTGACTATGAACCTACCTGATGAAGGACATTCTTGTGACTATGAGTCTACCTGATGAAGGACATTCTTGTGACTATGAGTCTACCTGATGAAGGACATTCTTGTGACTATGAGTCTACCTGATGAAGAACATTCTTGTGACTATGAGTCTACCTGATGAAGGACATTCTTGTGACTCTGAGTCTACCTGATGAAGGACATTCTTGTGACTATGAGTCTACCTGATGAAGGACATTCTTGTGACTATGTGTCGACCTGATGAAGGACATTCTTGTGACATTGAGCCTACCTGATGAAGGACATTCTTGTGATTATGAGCCTACCTGATGAAGGACATTCTTGTGACTCTGGGTCTACCAGATGAAGGACATTCTTGTGACTATGAGTCTACCTGATGAAGGACATTCTAGTGACTATGAGTCTACCTGATGAAGGACATTCTTGTGTCTCTGAGTCTACCTGATGAAGGGCATTCTTGTGACTATGAGTCTACCTGATGAAGGACATTCTTGTGACTCTGAGTCTACCTGATGAAGGACATTCTTGTGACTATGAGTCTACCTGATGAAGGACATTCTTGTGACTAAGAGTCTACCTGATGAAGGACATTCTTGTGACTATGAATCTACCTGATGAAGGACATTCTTGTGACTATGAATCTACTTGATGAAGGACATTCTTGTGACTAAGAGTCTACCTGATGAAGGACATTCTTGTGACTATGAGTCTACCTGATGAAGGACATTCTTGTGACTATGAGTCTACCTAATGAAGGACATTCGTGTGACTATGATTCTACCTGATGAAGGACATTCTTGTGACTAAGAGTCTACCTGATGAAGGACATTCTTGTGACTATGAATCTACCTGATGAAGGACATTCTTGTGACTATGAATCTACCTGATGAAGGACATTCTTGTGACTATGAATCTACTTGATGAAGGACATTCTTGTGACTATGAGTCTACCTGATGAAGGACATTCTTTTGACTATGAGTCTACCTAATGAAGGACATTCTTGTGACTATGAGTCTACCTGATGAAGGACATTCTTGTGACTATGAGTCAACCTGATGAAGGACATTCTTGTGACTCTGAGTCTACCTGATGAAGGACATTCTTGTGACTATGAGTCTACCTGATGAAGGACATTCTTGTGAGTATGAGTCTACCTGATGAAGGACATTCTTGTGACTATGAGTCTACCTGATGAAGGACATTGTTGTGACTATGAGTCGACCTGATGAAGGACATTCTTGTGACATTGAGCCTACCTGATGAAGGACATTCTTGTGACTATGAGCCTACCTGATGAAGGACATTCTTGTGACTCTGGGTCTACCAGATGAAGGACATTCTTGTGACTATGAGTCTACCTGATGAAGGACATTCTTGTGACTCTGAGTCTACCTGATGAAGGACATTCTTGTGACTATGAGTCTACCTGATGAAGGACATTCTTGTGAGTATGAGTCTACCTGATGAAGGACATTCTAGTGACTATGAGTCTACCTGATGAAGGACATTCTTGTGTCTCTGAGTCTACCTGATGAAGGGCATTCTTGTGACTATGAATCTACTTGATGAAGGACATTCTTGTGACTATGAGTCTACCTGATGAAGGACATTCTTGTGACTATGAGTCTACCTGATGAAGGACATTCTTGTGACTATGAGTCTACCTAATGAAGGACATTCTTGTGACTATGAACCTACCTGATGAAGGACATTCTTGTGACTATGAGTCTACCTGATGAAGGACATTCTTGTGAATATGAGTCTACCTGATGAAGGACATTCTTGTGACTATGAGTCTACCTGATGAAGGACATTCTTGTGACTCTGAGTCTACCTGATGACGGACATTCTTGTGAATATGAGTCTACCTGATGAAGGACATTGTTGTGACTATGAGTCGACCTGATGAAGGACATTCTTGTGACATTGAGCCTACCTGATGAAGGACATTCTTGTGACTATGAGCCTACCTGATGAAGGACATTCTTGTGACCCTGGGTCTACCAGATGAAGGACATTCTTGTGACTATGAGTCTACCTGATGAAGGACATTCTTGTGACTATGAGTCTACCTGATGAAGGACATTCTTGTGACTAAGAGTCTACCTGATGAAGGACATTCTTGTGACTATGAGTCTACCTGATGAAGGACATTCTTGTGACTATGAGTCGACCTGATGAAGGACATTCTTGTGACATTGAGCCTACCTGATGAAGGACATTCTTGTGACTATGAGCCTACCTGATGAGGGACATTCTTGTGACTCTGGGTCTACCAGATGAAGGACATTCTTGTGACTATGAGTCTACCTGATGAAGGACATTCTTGTGACTCTGAGTCGACCTGATGAAGGACATTCTTGTGACTATGAGTCTACCTGATGAAGGACATTCTTGTGAGTATGAGTCTACCTGATGAAGGACATTCTAGTGACTATGAGTCTACCTGATGAAGGACATTCTTGTGTCTCTGAGTCTACCTGATGAAGGACATTCTTGTGACTATGAATCTACTTGATGAAGGACATTCTTGTGACTATGAGTCTACCTGATGAAGGACATTCCTGTGACTATGAGTCTACCTGATGAAGGACATTCTTGTGACTATGAGTCTACCTGATGAAGGACATTCTTGTGACTCTGAGTCTACCTGATGACGGACATTCTTGTGAATATGAGTCTACCTGATGAAGGACATTCTTGTGACTCTGAGTCTACCTGATGACGGACATTCTTGTGAATATGAGTCTACCTGATGAAGGACATTGTTGTGACTATGAGTCGACCTGATGAAGGACATTCTTGTGACATTGAGCCTACCTGATGAAGGACATTCTTGTGACTATGAGCCTACCTGATGAAGGACATTCTTGTGACCCTGGGTCTACCAGATGAAGGACATTCTTGTGACTATGAGTCTACCTGATGAAGGACATTCTTGTGACTCTGAGTCTACCTGATGAAGGACATTCTTGTGACTATGAGTCTACCCGATGAAGGACATTCTTGTGAGTATGAGTCTACCTTATGAAGGACTTTCTTGTGACTATGAGTCTACCTGATGAAGGACATGCTTGTGACTATGAGTCTACCTGATGAAGGACTTTCTTGTGAGTATGAGTCTACCTGATGAAGGAAATTCTTGTGACTAAGAGTCTACATGATGAAGGTGAAGGACATTCTTGTGACTATAAGCCTACCTGATGAAGGACATTCTTGTGACTATGAGTCTACCTGATGAAGGACATTCTTGTGACTATGAGTCTACCTGATGAAGGACATTCTTTTGACTATGAGTCTACCTGATGAAGGACATGCTTGTGACTATGAGTTTACCTGATGAAGGACATTCTTGTGACTATGAACCTACCTGATGAAGGACATTCTTGTGACTATGAGTCTACCTGATGAAGGACATTCTTGTGACTATGAGTCTACCTGATGAAGGACATTCTTGTGACTATGAGTCTACTTGATGAAGGACATTCTTGTGACTATGAGTCTACCTGATGAAGGACATTATTGTGACTCTGAGTCTACCTGATGAAGGACATTCTTGTAATTGAGTCTACCTGATGAAGGACATTCTTGTGACTATGAGTCGACCTGATGAAGGACATTCTTGTGACTATGAGCCTACCTGATGAAGGACATTCTTGTGACTATGAGCCTACCTGATGAAGGACATTCTTGTGACTCTGGGTCTACCAGATGAAGGACATTCTTGTGACTATGAGTCTACCTGATGAAGGACATTCTAGTGACTATGAGTCTACCTGATGCAGGATATTCTTGTGACTCTGAGTCTACCTGATGAAGGACATTCTTGTTACTGAGTCTACCTGATGAAGGACATTCTTGTGACTATGAGTCTACGTGATGAAGGACATTCTTGTGACTATGCGTCTACCTGATGAAGGACATTCTTGTGACTCTGAGTCTACCTGATGAAGGACATTCTTGTGACTGAGTCTACCTGATGAAGGACATTCTTGTGACTATGAGTCTATCTGATGAAGGAAATTCTTGTGACTAAGAGTCTACCTGATGAAGGTGAAGGACATTGTTGTGACTATGAGTCGACCTGATGAAGGACATTCTTGTGACTATTAGTCTACCTGATGAAGGACATTCTTGTGACTATGAGTCTACCTGATGAAGGACATTCTTGTGACTCTGAGTCTACCTGATGAAGGACATTCTTGTGACTCTGAGTCTACCTGATGAAGGACATTCTTGTGACTCTGAGTCTACCTGATGAGGGGCATTCTTGTGACTATGAGTCTACCTAATGAAGGACATTCTTGTGACTATGAGTCGACCTGATGAAGAACATTCTTGTGACTATCAGCCTACCTGATGAAGGACATTCTTGTGACTATCAGCCTACCTGATGAAGAACATTCTTGTGACTCTGAGTCTACCTGATGAAGGACATTCTTGTGACTATGAATCTACCTGATGAAGGACATTCTAGTTACTATAAGTCTACCTGATGAAGGACATTCTTGTGACTGAGTCTACCTGATGAAGGACATTCTTGTGACTCTGAGTCTACCTGATGATGGACATTCTTGTGACTATGAGTCTACCTTATGAAGGACATTCTTGTGACTATGAGTCTACCTGATGAAGGACATTCTTGTGAGTATGAGTCTACCTGATGAAGGAAATTCTTGTGACTAATAGTCTACTTGATGAAGGTGAAGGACATTCTTGTGACTATGAGCCTACCTGATGAAGGACATTCTTGTGACTATGAGCCTTCCTGATGAAGGACATTCTTGTGACTCTGGGTCTACCAGATGAAGGACATTCTTGTGACTATGAGTCTACGTGATGAAGGACATTCTTGTGACTATGCGTCTACCTGATGAAGGACATTCTTGTGACTCTGAGTCTACCTGATGAAGGACATTCTTGTGACTGAGTCTACCTGATGAAGGACATTCTTGTGACTATGAGTCTATCTGATGAAGGAAATTCTTGTGACTAAGAGTCTACCTGATGAAGGTGAAGGACATTCTTGTGACTATGAGCCTACCTGATGAAGGACATTCTTGTGACTATTAGTCTACCTGATGAAGGACATTCTTGTGACTATGAGTCTACCTGATGAAGGACATTCTTGTGACTCTGAGTCTACCTGATGAAGGACATTCTTATGACTCTGAGTCTACCTGATGAAGGACATTCTTGTGACTCTGAGTCTACCTGATGAGGGGCATTCTTGTGACTATGAGTCTACCTAATGAAGGACATTCTTGTGACTATGAGTCGACCTGATGAAGAACATTCTTGTGACTATCAGCCTACCTGATGAAGGACATTCTTGTGACTATCAGCCTACCTGATGAAGAACATTCTTGTGATTCTGAGTCTACCTGATGAAGGACATTCTTGTGACTATGAGTCTACCTGATGAAGGACATTCTAGTTACTATAAGTCTACCTGATGAAGGACATTCTTGTGACTCTGAGTCTACCTGATGAAGGACATTCTTGTGACTCTGAGTCTACCTGATGAAGGACATTCTTGTGACTATGAGTCTACCTTATGAAGGACATTCTTGTGACTATGAGTCTACCTGATGAAGGACATTCTTGTGAGTATGAGTCTACCTGATGAAGGAAATTCTTGTGACTAATAGTCTACTTGATGAAGGTGAAGGACATTCTTGTGACTATGAGCCTACCTGATGAAGGACATTCTTGTGACTATGAGCCTTCCTGATGAAGGACATTCTTGTGACTCTGGGTCTACCAGATGAAGGACATTCTTGTGACTATGAGTCTACCTGATGAAGGACATTCTAGTGACTATGAGTCTACCTGATGAAGGATATTCTTGTGACTCTGAGTATACCTGATGAAGGACATTCTTGTGACTATGAGTCTACCTGATTAAGGACATTCTTGTGACTATGAGTCTACCTTATGAAGGACATTCTTGTGACTATGAGTCTACCTCATGAAGGACATTCTTGTGACTATGAGTCTACCTGATGAAGGAAATTCTTGTGACTAAGAGTCTACCTGATGAAGATGAAGGACATTCTTGTGACTATGAGCCTATCTGATGAAGGACATTCTTGTGACTATGAGTCTACCTGATGAAGGACATTCTTGTGACTATGAGTCTACCTGATGAAGGACATTCTTGTGACTCTGAGTCTACCTGATGAAGGACATTCTTGTGACTCTGAGTCTACCTGATGAAGGACATTCTTGTGACTATGAGTCGACCTGATGAAGGACATTCTTGTGACTATGAGCCTACCTGATGAAGGACATTCTTGTGACATTGAGCCTACCTGATGAAGAACATTCTTGTGACTCTGAGTCTACCTGATGAAGGACATTCTTGTGAGTATGAGTCTACCTGATGAAGGACATTCTAGTGACTATGAGTCTACCTGATGAAGGACATTCTTGTGTCTCTGAGTCTACCTGATGAAGGGCATTCTTGTGACTATGAATCTACTTGATGAAGGACATTCTTGTGACTATGAGTCTACCTGATGAAGGACATTCTTGTGACTATGAGTCTACCTGATGAAGGACATTCTTGTGACTATGAGTCTACCTGATGAAGGACATTCTTGTGACTCTGAGTCTACCTGATGACGGACATTCTTGTGAATATGAGTCTACCTGATGAAAGACATTCTTGTGACTCTGAGTCTACCTGATGACGGACATTCTTGTGAATATGAGTCTACCTGATGAAGGACATTGTTGTGACTATGAGTCGACCTGATGAAGGACATTCTTGTGACATTGAGCCTACCTGATGAAGGACATTCTTGTGACTATGAGCCTACCTGATGAAGGACATTCTTGTGACCCTGGGTCTACCAGATGAAGGACATTCTTGTGACTATGAGTCTACCTGATGAAGGACATTCTTGTGACTGAGTCTACCTGATGAAGGACATTCTTGTGACTCTGAGTCTACCTGATGATGGACATTCTTGTGACTATGAGTCTACCTTATGAAGGACATTCTTGTGACTATGAGTCTACCTGATGAAGGACATTCTTGTGAGTATGAGTCTACCTGATGAAGGAAATTCTTGTGACTAATAGTCTACTTGATGAAGGTGAAGGACATTCTTGTGACTATGAGCCTACCTGATGAAGGACATTCTTGTGACTATGAGCCTTCCTGATGAAGGACATTCTTGTGACTCTGGGTCTACCAGATGAAGGACATTCTTGTGACTATGAGTCTACGTGATGAAGGACATTCTTGTGACTATGCGTCTACCTGATGAAGGACATTCTTGTGACTCTGAGTCTACCTGATGAAGGACATTCTTGTGACTGAGTCTACCTGATGAAGGACATTCTTGTGACTATGAGTCTATCTGATGAAGGAAATTCTTGTGACTAAGAGTCTACCTGATGAAGGTGAAGGACATTCTTGTGACTATGAGCCTACCTGATGAAGGACATTCTTGTGACTATTAGTCTACCTGATGAAGGACATTCTTGTGACTATGAGTCTACCTGATGAAGGACATTCTTGTGACTCTGAGTCTACCTGATGAAGGACATTCTTATGACTCTGAGTCTACCTGATGAAGGACATTCTTGTGACTCTGAGTCTACCTGATGAGGGGCATTCTTGTGACTATGAGTCTACCTAATGAAGGACATTCTTGTGACTATGAGTCGACCTGATGAAGAACATTCTTGTGACTATCAGCCTACCTGATGAAGGACATTCTTGTGACTATCAGCCTACCTGATGAAGAACATTCTTGTGATTCTGAGTCTACCTGATGAAGGACATTCTTGTGACTATGAGTCTACCTGATGAAGGACATTCTAGTTACTATAAGTCTACCTGATGAAGGACATTCTTGTGACTCTGAGTCTACCTGATGAAGGACATTCTTGTGACTCTGAGTCTACCTGATGAAGGACATTCTTGTGACTATGAGTCTACCTTATGAAGGACATTCTTGTGACTATGAGTCTACCTGATGAAGGACATTCTTGTGAGTATGAGTCTACCTGATGAAGGAAATTCTTGTGACTAATAGTCTACTTGATGAAGGTGAAGGACATTCTTGTGACTATGAGCCTACCTGATGAAGGACATTCTTGTGACTATGAGCCTTCCTGATGAAGGACATTCTTGTGACTCTGGGTCTACCAGATGAAGGACATTCTTGTGACTATGAGTCTACCTGATGAAGGACATTCTAGTGACTATGAGTCTACCTGATGAAGGATATTCTTGTGACTCTGAGTATACCTGATGAAGGACATTCTTGTGACTATGAGTCTACCTGATTAAGGACATTCTTGTGACTATGAGTCTACCTTATGAAGGACATTCTTGTGACTATGAGTCTACCTCATGAAGGACATTCTTGTGACTATGAGTCTACCTGATGAAGGAAATTCTTGTGACTAAGAGTCTACCTGATGAAGATGAAGGACATTCTTGTGACTATGAGCCTATCTGATGAAGGACATTCTTGTGACTATGAGTCTACCTGATGAAGGACATTCTTGTGACTATGAGTCTACCTGATGAAGGACATTCTTGTGACTCTGAGTCTACCTGATGAAGGACATTCTTGTGACTCTGAGTCTACCTGATGAAGGACATTCTTGTGACTATGAGTCGACCTGATGAAGGACATTCTTGTGACTATGAGCCTACCTGATGAAGGACATTCTTGTGACATTGAGCCTACCTGATGAAGAACATTCTTGTGACTCTGAGTCTACCTGATGAAGGACATTCTTGTGAGTATGAGTCTACCTGATGAAGGACATTCTAGTGACTATGAGTCTACCTGATGAAGGACATTCTTGTGTCTCTGAGTCTACCTGATGAAGGGCATTCTTGTGACTATGAATCTACTTGATGAAGGACATTCTTGTGACTATGAGTCTACCTGATGAAGGACATTCTTGTGACTATGAGTCTACCTGATGAAGGACATTCTTGTGACTATGAGTCTACCTGATGAAGGACATTCTTGTGACTCTGAGTCTACCTGATGACGGACATTCTTGTGAATATGAGTCTACCTGATGAAAGACATTCTTGTGACTCTGAGTCTACCTGATGACGGACATTCTTGTGAATATGAGTCTACCTGATGAAGGACATTGTTGTGACTATGAGTCGACCTGATGAAGGACATTCTTGTGACATTGAGCCTACCTGATGAAGGACATTCTTGTGACTATGAGCCTACCTGATGAAGGACATTCTTGTGACCCTGGGTCTACCAGATGAAGGACATTCTTGTGACTATGAGTCTACCTGATGAAGGACATTCTTGTGACTCTGAGTCTACCTGATGAAGGACATTCTTGTGACTATGAGTCTACCCGATGAAGGACATTCTTGTGAGTATGAGTCTACCTTATGAAGGACTTTCTTGTGACTATGAGTCTACCTGATGAAGGACATGCTTGTGACTATGAGTCTACCTGATGAAGGACATTCTTGTGAGTATGAGTCTACCTGATGAAGGAAATTCTTGTGACTAAGAGTCTACATGATGAAGGTGAAGGACATTCTTGTGACTATCAGCCTACCTGATGAAGGACATTCTTGTGACTATGAGTCTACCTGATGAAGGACATTCTTGTGACTATGAGTCTACCTGATGAAGGACATTCTTGTGACTATGAGTCTACCTGATGAAGGACATGCTTGTGACTATGAGTTTACCTGATGAAGGACATTCTTGTGACTATGAACCTACCTGATGAAGGACATTCTTGTGACTATGAGTCTACCTGATGAAGGACATTCTTGTGACTATGAGTCTACCTGATGAAGGACATTCTTGTGACTATGAATCTACCCGATGAAGGATATTCTTGTGACTATGAGTCTACCTGATGAAGGACATTCTAGTGACTATGAGTCTACCGGATGAAGGACATTTTTGTGACTATGAGTCTACCTGATGAAGGACATTCTTGTGACTATGAGTCTACCTTATGAAGGACATTCTTGTGACTATGAGTCTACCTGATGATGGACATTCTTGTGACTATGAGTCTACCTGATGAAGGACATTCTTGTGAGTATGAGTCTACCTGATGAACGTGAAGGACATTCTTGTGACTATGAGCATACCTGATGAAGGACATTCTTGTGACTCTGAATCTACCTGATGAAGAACATTCTTCTGACTATGAGTCTACCTGATGAAGGACATTCTTGTGACTCTGAGTCTACCGGATGAAGGACATTCTTGTGACTATGATTATACCTGATGAAGGACATTCTTATGACTATGAGTCTACCTGATGAAGGACATTTTTGTGACTCTGAGTCTACCGGATGAAGGACATTCTTGTGACTAAGAATCTACCTCATGAAGGACATTCTTGTGACTATGAGTCTACCTGATGAAGGACATTCTTGTGACTATGAGTCTACCTGATGAAGGACATTCTTGTGAGTATAAATCTACCTGATGAAGGACATTCTTGTGACTATGAGCCTAACTGATGAAGGACATTCTTGTGACTCTGAGTCTACCTGATGAGGGGCATTCTTGTGACTATGAGTCTACCTAATGAAGGACATTCTTGTGACTATGAGTCGACCTGATGAAGGACATGCTTGTGACTATGAGTCGACCTGATGAAGGACATTTTTGTGACTATGAGCCTACCTGATGAAGGACATTCTTGTGACATTGAGCCTACCTGATGAAGGACATTCTTGTGACTCTGAGTCTACCTGATGAAGGACATTCCTGTGACTGTGAGTCTACCTGATGAAGGACATTCTTGTGACTATGAGTCTACCAGATGAAGGACATTCTTGTGACTATGAGTCTACCTGATGAAGGACATTCTTGTGAGTATGAGTCTACCTGATGAAGGAAATTCTTGTGACTAAGAGTCTACCTGATGAAGGTGAAGGACATTCTTGTGACTATGAGTCTACCTGATGAAGGACATTCTTGTGACTCTGAGTCTACCTGATGAAGGACATTCTTGTGACTATGAGTCTACCTGATGAAGGACATTCTTGTGACTCTGAATCTACCGGATGAAGGACATTCTTGTGACTATGAGTCTACCTGATGAAGGACATTCTTGTGACTATGAGTCTACCTGATGAAGGACATTCTTGTGAGTATAAATCTACCTGATGAAGGACATTCTTGTGACTATGAGTCTACCTGATGAAGGACATTCTGTGACTATGAATCTACCTGATGAAGGACATTCTTGTGACTATGAGCCTACCTGATGAAGAACATTCTTGTGACTATGAACCTACCTGATGAAGGACCTTCTTGTGACTAAGAGTCTACCTGATGAAGGTGAAGGACATTCTTGTGACTATGAGGCTACCTGATGAAGGACATTCTTGTGACTCTGAGTCTACCTGATGAAGGACATTCTTGTGACTATGAGTCTACCTGATGAAGGACATTCTTGTGACTCTGAGTCTACCGGATGAAGGACATTCTTGTGACTATGAATCTACCTGATGAAGAACATTCTTGTGACTATGAGCCTACCTGATGAAGGACATTCTTGTGACTCTGAATCTACCGGATGAAGGACATTCTTGTGACTATGAGCCTACCTGATGAAGGACATTCTTGTGACTCTGAGTCTACCTGATGAAGGACATTCTTGTGAGTATGAATCTACCTGATGAAGGACATTCTTGTGACTATGAGTCTACCTGATGAAGGACATTCTTGTGACTATGAATCTACCTGATGAAGGACATTCTTGTGACTATGGGCCTACCTGATGAAGGACATTCTTGTGACTATGAACCTACCTGATGAAAGACATTCTTGTGACTAAGAGTCTACCTGACAAAGGACATTCTTGAAACGCGTCGTGCGCACTTAATTAGATATCTACGTTTTTATTCTAGCTGATATTGGTTACTACTTGTGTATTTCTAACCACGTGGTCGTTCTAAGACTTAACTATATACTCAGAAATTGAACATATGTGATTTAGTTTGACATTCTCAATTTCATCCTGGGTTGTATATACCTTATTAAAATTTGATAAATAATAAATGTCCTGGTGTCAGCGTCCATAGCTACCAACTCTCGTCATCATTTGACAGAAATATAAAGGTATTAATTACATGCAATTAATACAAAGGTTCAATTATTTAACTGAAAGAACCGTGTCATTTAAGACAGCCTCCAATATACAAAAATAAACATGAGGTTTAATTACAATTTGTCATGATCCTATTTACCTGCTTCAAAGGAGAATGTAAATTTAATAAAGTTTAATAAAATTTATGTAAATTAAGTACTATAATTATTCTCAAAGTACATGTATTAATTAAAAAAGATACATAGCAACGCTTCAAATCTCAAATGAAATCTTAATGTCAAATTTCGTACTGAGATGTTTCAAATTTTAAAGCTTTAATAGAATAATCTATTAAATTTTATAGGATAATAATGCGGGAAAATTAGAAATTTAAAGGTCCATGTAGAAAATATTGAAATTAATGTATAATTTACTCCGATGGTTTTACACAGTATACAATACCTATGTTATTCAATTTTTATTTCCTTACTATAATATCACAAAATGCTTTTCTATGCGTCCATTGTTCAGTCAAAAACACGTGTCGTGAACACAGTATAACCCACTATGTATACAGTCGCTGGTTTTGTTGACTTAGCTGAATAGGAGTGAGAGCAGTTTTTTTCATCGTACGTTTTCACTCATAAAAACACGTTACGCCTATTTGTCAATTGGGCATTATCACGGAAATGTGAAATTTCTATTTACTTTATGCAAAGTCAGATGTCTACCAACGGGTGCTTATTGAATGTTGATAGCATTCGCAGTGGTATTAATTTGACAGTTTACATATAATTTGGAATAAAAATCTGCTATGATTAAATATTCTTGATGTTTTTGTTAGGAACTGCAAAAATATCACATATCATGAATCAGTTAGTTATTAGATAAAAGGAATATTTTAGTGAATTGGAGAGAATAAAACAATAAACACCTATGTTATATTTCCGTATATGACAAATATATGTAGATTGTGGCTAAGCTATAGTGAAATTGATTATATACTACACTTGAACACCAAACCAACTAAGTGCATGAGAACTACTGTTTGGTTCCAAATTGAGATTCAGCTTGTTCAATGAAGGAATTAAAGCCGTATGTGTTACTATAGAAACGCAAAAATTAATTTCAAAAGATATAACCAACTGACAGCGGATCTTCGACGTTCACACTATCATATTGTTATATTAGTTACTACACGTTTGATTTATAATAGTTACGTAAGCTGCTATCTACTGTTTATTATTTACAACTATACCATAAACAAACCTATTGTCAATAGGCTTAGGATACCGAAACAAGGTATTATTACCATTAATAACCGAAGTGTATTTATTATCTGACAAAACGTATGTCAATACACGAGATAACACTCGTGACATCTGCTGCTTTGTCAAAAAAAGTATTGTAGACAGATTAACATATTTAACAGGGACATTATTTTCTCTAATATCCGTCAAGTATTTATCATTGAAGTTAGCTTATTTATTGAGTATGTAGAATACCCGGATGTCAAGTGTACGATAAACTAAAGATTAATCAGTTTTATGGACTCTTGAGTTAGTGTATTGTTTAGCAGTTGAAGTCACCACACATCATACAAGTTCTCTGTCAATACAGTTCAAGATCATTTAGTACCTAATCCGTTGGCAATTATCATTAGTTTGTTCTGTCCATCTAGGATGGGAAGAAAAGCTTCTTTATTAAATGACACGGCGCCAAGTAGCTATAACTAATTTTTGAGAATTAGTCTCAAAAACGATATACTGGACTACTAATATACGAGAAATAGAGTCTCAAGAACGTATCACACTTTTGGTGGTGTACCAGAGATTTATTGGATAGAAGTTCAACGCACTCTACAACTAACCGAAGCGCATTCAGGTAGCTTTGACGTTGCTGATTTTTAGAAATAGAGTCTCAAGAAGGTATCACTCTTATAGTGTTGTTCCAGAGATTTATTGGATAGAAGTTCAACGCATTCTACCACTAACCGAAGCGCATTCCGGTAGTTGTGGCATTGCTGATTTTTAAATTCACAGGATTATTCGAAAACCAAGAAGTTTATTCTTCTAACTAGATGCTTATCATTGTAACGGAAACTATACAATATCATATTTTTGTATCTGAACTCGTCGGAATGCATTAAGAATTCAGTGTATTCATTTTCTTTACTCCAAGAACAATATTACGACTATTGTCATATCTATATATACCACTGAGATTGTATTGCTGTGAATTATAGAACGTATAGATTCAATTTGATAGAACATCGGGTGGAAAATTCAAATCGAAGTCTTCTTTTCCGGTTCGTGAGAAGGAACAATACTTTTCTATTTAGATAATTTTTTACAGTTTGATTGAACATTGAAGATACTTTCGATCAGTTTTACAATATTGACAAGTGCTCGTAACATTATATTGCTTGTAAAAAAAATATTGACTGTTGACATCGTATTTCATTGTTAATAGACTCAATGTGATGTCAAAGAATTTTTTTCTCCATCAAAATATAAGACAAAATTTATTGATAGTTTCAAGAGGCATTGTATGAATAACGGTCTTAATGACGATTTATTTAGAGTTTTACTGATCCGTCAAAATTGACAAATATGTAATTTCCTAAAGTAAACAAGAAGTAATTCTCTCTCATATTGACTATTGATGGTAAATCTATACTAACAGAGTTGAACATAGATGCGTCAGTTTAAATATAATAATCAAATTTAAAGGATGTAGATCGTAATATTTTATAACAAAACTGAATCAAAATGTCAGAATTTCCAGATTTTATTAGAGCGAGATCTAAAGTTAAAGTTACAACGTCAGTTCCACGTGGATGGGAACCAAAGAAGAAAAAGGTAGGACATAGGATACTTTATTTAGGTTTTTCTGTTTGAATAGATTTTTAAAATTAAATTTTCTGAATAGATTTTTAAAATTTAATTTTCGTTGACGTTTTAATCTATATTTGTTTATGAATTTTCTATCATCAATTATTTTGCTGAAAATTTAATGCTGCTCTGTTCACAACTGCCGTATAAAACATTTACTCCTATGCTAAAACAAGGAAAGTGAGCGGTCATGTATTTGTGTGTTGAGGGCATCGATATTGACTCTTTCTACGATTCTTCTATTGGATTTTGGGAATGTTTCCGACAGTGTGGTATCTTTTTGTTTTCCATTTCATTGTACACGTGTAATCAACACAACTTTTTAGAGAACTTTTGTTCATTGAATGTTCGTTCGTTGGGAATTTAATGTATATTTTTGTAATTTGTATTATCATGTATTTTGCTGTTAGTACTTGTAATACTGATATGTCCACAACTTCCGTATAAAACATTTATGCCAGTGTAATGATCACAACTATTGAAATCCCTTTAGACCACTGGTCTAATAAAAATGTCATAACATCGACCTGTCAACGGTATACAAATTGTATACAATTACTTAGTTACTGAATGGGGTTCGTGGTTCATTGAATATTATTTGGACATTTAGAATCACATAGTGACATGTCTATTGAAATATTTAGACTAGTTAAATAAATTACTTTGTTGAAATAATATAATTATTGCATTTTGGTTTTGCTTCTTGCAATTTAGCATGGTACAAAACAACAAAAAGGGTGAACACCTGAGTTCACCCCCGGTTTGTAGTGAGGTTCGTGTTACTCGATTTTTAGTTTTATGTTTATGTTTTGTAGATCGTTGTTTCTCCTTTTTTCTTTTTGGCTATTTTGTTGTCTGTTCTTCTTCGATTTACGAATCCTGATTACCCTTTTGGTATCTTTAAATTCTTCTTATCGCTACAAAAATTATCTACGACCTGGCTTCAATTTCGAAGCATGGTAATCTCGAATGGAAATGGATCTTTTCCCATTCTACTAGTTTTTTCTTTCCTCTATCACGGACAAGACCGTTGCCGAATTTGAGCATGGGTAACACGACGGGTGCCCTATAAGAAACAGGAACTTCTTTTCCTTCGCGAGCATCTGGTTTCAACCCGTTTTTGCGGGGTCCGTGTTGCTCATCTTTTTTTGTTTTTAGCTTTGTTTGTTTTCATCGTGTGTCTTGTGCCCAATATTGCCAAGTGTGTTTAGATTTTCCATTCTTGATGGACACTTCGGTTTTCTCTAACGTCCATTTACAAAGTGTAGATATATAGGTAATCCCAAAGAAATAATGTCATATATTAGAATACGGGGGCCGTCATGATCGTGATCGTATGGTAGATGGATTTACAACTACCCGTGCAATCATTGCCTATCACCACTAAAGTTGTGAGTTCTAATCCCACTGATGGCGAGGGGTACTCGATACAACATTAAGCTTGACAGTAAATTGCGACAGGTTGGTGGTTTTCTTCTGATACTCAGGTTTCTTCCACCAATAAAACTGACCCCCAGGATATAGCTGAAATATTGTTGAGAGTGCCGTTAAATACCATAACCCTAACCCTAACCCATATTAGAATAGTTTTGAAGGAATTCATTTTAACTTGCACTCTTTCATACTTTCAATAAAACGGTATAACAGATATACCAGAAATATCTATATTAGATACATACTAATTGTAATTAGCTTTGAGATGAAGGTAAAATATCAATTGGAAGAAGTCATTGTAGATTGCATGTTAGTTGGATTTATATTAACCTAAGCTTTTCACTCAGTGATCAGAAAGCTATGAGACTTTGATAGGATCTTGAACTCCTTTGCTTAGGGTTTCATTGATCCGAAAAATATGGCAAATACGAAGGATATTAAAATAAAAACGTAGATATCAAATTTAGTGCGCACAACGCGTTTCTGGAATAACCTTCATCAGGTACGCTCAAAATTGAAAGGTTAGAAAGCCAAATAATTTAAAGTTTTGGCAGCAAGTAAACCAAAGACCTTAACAGCATCACCAAAATCAGCTAAGGTCACCTATGCCTGAGGGAGGAGAACCTTATTTAAATCATTTACTTTTGGATGTAAGCTCAATTTTTGAAAATATTATGATTTTCAAAGCAAGTGATTACTGTCTTAGATCATGCAGAGACTGAGAAGAAAGGAATCCATTTCATAGTCACAACCCCGTAACTGGCGCAATAATTACTAGCATTGTCTGTGCCATTATTTCTCGTTACAATTTAACATTTGACACTAATATAATAATATAATATAAAAATCTGACATTCGTTTAACTAGGGTAAATAAGTCTAATATTACATTATCGAAGTAAACATTAATTTTAAAGAAATTTAAGCAATTTATTGTAAATTTGATACATTGATAAAACGAATATTTCTAATACAAAAGTACTAATGCTTTAAATTACTAACATGGATATCTGA
This sequence comes from Bathymodiolus brooksi, assembly GCA_963680875.1. Classification (NCBI taxonomy): domain Eukaryota; kingdom Metazoa; phylum Mollusca; class Bivalvia; order Mytilida; family Modiolidae; genus Bathymodiolus; species Bathymodiolus brooksi. The sequence goes on along the minus strand of OY804585.1, from coordinate 79,213,571 downwards.
ATACCCAGATCTATTTTTCCGTATATATTGTATCAAAGTCTGCATGCAATTTTAGATAGAAGGTAATTCACAACGATAAAACGTGAAGACGGATGGACAAATCAGTACAATTTCAAAGGGAAATAAAAAAATATATATAAAAAAAACAAACCCAAAGGATCATCGGATCTGAGAAATGTAAGCGCCATGCGATTGGCAAAATATTATTTAAAAAAAGAAAACGTTGTTGAACTTTGCACTATGTTTTTGTATTAGTAGTTACCTTCATGTGGATACATTTTAATGTCTTGTTTTATGAATTGCTAATGTTTTTGCTATAATGATAGGTTACAAAATATTCCTTCATTAAATTAGATAATATAAAAAAAACCAACATAGTAAAAGGATGTATCGTACAATGTATTAACTGAGGCAGCCAGCTTTGTAAAAAAGATATCTCAAACTAAATATGATTGGACAGAACTTCAATGTTGGTGTGTTTTGCCCTTTCGGAGATTTAGCTAATCAAAAAAGTGTGTTAATTTATTCTCCGATACAAAAATCCCCTACTATTTCACGCTAGTACTAGTTTTAGTTTTTTGCGATATATCTAAGTTAACTTCCTTGTTTGTCGTCACCTGTATTGATTAAATATTATAATAATCTGATAGATAGCTAAGAATGTTAAGTACACTCAATGATAACATAGAACTCAAGACAAATGATACTGGTTTATGTCTTTGATGAACATCTTATTGATTCATCAGAAATATGGGTAATAACAAAATTACCGAACTCCGAACAATCTTTCAAAGGGAAAGTCAAAACTCATAAGTATATAAAGAGAAAAAATCAGTCAACAACCGGAAAACCGTAATGACCCTGACTTGGTACAGGCATTTCTAAAGAAATGGTGGGTTGAATAAGATTTTAAAGCGCCAAACCTCCCGCTTTCATTACGGCTCAAAGGTACCGGCTCTCTTAAGGGAGTTTTCTATTTAAATTGTTTCTATTTATTCAAAATGATGGTTGATACAAAAGAATATAGATTGCTATAGATGTTTAAGATTAGAGTGTTCTGTACAACAAATCTGTTCTCTTGGTTATGTGTTAGGGTTGGTATTTTACTCAAATGTCGAAAACAATTGCATGACCGCATTCAAAGTAGTCTAATCCCGCCACTTTTTATTGAAGTGTCTGTACCAAGTCAGCCAAGAATGTGAGTGGTCATGTATATATGTGTGTTAGAGGTATCGATTTTGCATCTATTAACGATTTTCTATTGGATTTTGGAAATATTTTGGCAGTGTGGTATCTTTTGTTTTTCAATTTCATTAAAAACCAGTTCTTAGATAACCAATATAAACTGGACTAGAAAAAATTACGTACTTGCCATGTTCTTCTTCAATGGTTCGTTTGCAAAAAATAAAATAAGATAAGAAAAAAAACCGCCCATGCAGTTACTGTATAGGATATATTACTTATGGTGTCCAACCGTTACTATTTGGGGGGAATAAAAGGTTTAATGGGTTAGATCCATGACGTGAGAACAATTTGTATCGACAGAGATATGTTATATATTAAATATGAATTTAATATTAAAATGTTTATTTTATTAAGCGGTTCTGGATAATTAACCAGACTTAATTTAAAAAGATGTGAACTATTAACATTATTCCTTATATTTATACATAGGTAGATTCGTATACAGATTTATATCAATGGTAAACTTTTAGCCATTTAAATTTTTGCTAGATATAGAAAATTCTAAGAATCATTTACTAAATCAATTCTTGACAAACTTCTTTGTGTAGGTTTTATCCCTGAATGAATGAATGAATGATCTTTATTCTCATAAATTATGCATAGTTACAGAATTATATATGTATTGCTGCTGGAGATACAGTTATCAAGAGGGGATAATTAGGACTCTATTAAAAGGTTTAACCCCTCAACATTGTTGTGCCTGTCCCAAGCCAGGGCCTGGATTTCCATTTGCATATACTGTGGTCTATTTTGGGTTCAATGAATTAAGATAAGGAGTAATTGTTCGTTTTGTTGATATTGGTGGAATTGTTTAAAATTTATTTTCATAATTGATCAAAATATGCAAATAAGGGCTAGAGACAACATGTTACTTGTATCAGGGTAAATAACAGAGACCCAATGAATAGTCATGATGTGGACGTTGTCATTAAAGACGATAATAACAGTAATTTGTTTAGTAGTGTTTTGTATCGTCATCTACAATGACAAAGAAAATGATATAAAAAAAAAGAAGGGATCAAAATCCAGTAATTTCTGACTCGTGAAACGTTTTGATACCCCACTATTAATCTACAGGAGATGAAATATATATATACATATATATATGCGATTAAAAATATCATTTATGCTGTGAACATTTATACTCCTAGCACAGATCTTTTGTTAAAAAGTATTTCATATGTATGCCAAAATAGGGAGACTAGGCTTAATTTTGGACTGTTATCGAAGTATTTAGTTTGACATTTCAAAAAACAAAGCAAAAAAACCCCCCAAAAAACCCCACACAGCTTCAACATCAATGTGATAACGATATAAATGTATAAATCAACAAATTTTGCAGCTCAGTCTCGGAATCATCCATGCGTATAGAGATGATATCTAATTTCTGCGCTGATGGTTACAACCCCTCCGATATGAACATCCACTAGTTCTGCTCGACGAGCCAAATACACAATTCACCATAAGAAAAGGAACTGTTCGTGTTTGCAGAATGCTACGGTCTTTCAATGTTTAAGAATACTTAAATGCACAGCTCGTTCTACGAACAGGAGTGATCCGTTTTTGAGGAATGCCATGCGTCTTGCATGTCTAAGACAATTTGTTACAGTCGATCAACACTTGCGCCTATAAACTCATACCAGTACCATTTTACAAAGCAACCACTATTGATGGTTGTTATATGACTAAAGCCAAAAAGCAATTTGAAAAGATGTTGTTTACTTATACACGTTAATGATATTCAACGGAATTCATTTTGCACTGTTTGTGATCCTGGCAGGAGCCAAGTGAAATTTTAAATCTATTTTTTATACATAATGACACCACACGTCCATGACATATACCAACAAAAAGTCACATGAAAGTCAAGTATATAATACGTTGTGTAAATATATATTCTTTTGAACTAGTCGAGCCCACTTTCTGTCGTGTCTTGATTTAGTTGTAAAAACTAAGGCACATTTAACCGTTATAGGTTTAGTTTTTTTGTTTGTTTGTGTTGTACTTCGTTTTTTCTTAATTTAAATTTCATTTTCAGACTGTTTGAGATTGAGTTGAAACAGAAGCTAAATACAGAAAGTATAGTGTGATGCACTAAATTCATGTTGGTTGTTGTTGCATATCAGAATAAAAAACATACATTAAAATGGTTGAACACTCTCCATATGACCTTCACTATTCCGCGATACAGACTGGGATGTTGATATAGACCGGTCTAAAAACCGTGTATAGACTGGTGCTACTCTCTGGGTGCTACCGTTCTATGCACGGTTTTTGGACCGGTCTATATCAGCATATAAAATTGCAGTTCCTGTTAGGTTTCTTGATTAATTGTTCATTTATATTGTGTGTGTCAGATTCTGGTCTTCAATGCAATAAACACAATAGCTACTGATATGGAGGGCAATATCAGGATAGACAGACTGCCCTTGTGTTCTGGTACTGACCGTGAAACTGATATTTCCCTCGCCTCTGGCTCAGGCAATATCATTTCAATTGGTCGGTACCACGACCTAGGGCAGTCTGCATATCCTGATATTGCCCTCCGTATCAATAGCTATTATATAAGTGTTGATATTGATATGAGAGCATATTGAACATTTCACTGGTAAATTGACCCTTATAAGACGACATAATCGTGACCGTCTCTGCCATTGATTGGTTATTTGGGTTTTACAATTTGTGGGTATTACAGACTGTTCTTGGTCAATCTTGGGAACACTATTGCTCCGTCTGTTTTCCTCTTGCATTTACTTTTTTATTCTCTTGGTGCTGCTGAGTCGGCGTTGGTGGTATCACCCACCTTGATTCATGAGAACAATGTGTGCTAAGAAACGTCCATTCATCAACAAAATATATCAGAAATGTACTTTCATAAACATTTATCAGAAATGAACAGGAATATCTTCACAAGTGTGTTTTTCTGTGGGAAGAGGGTAAAAGACGCTGAATTTCACACATGAGTGAAATATATATTCAGATCTCTTATTTCTTCCTTAAATAATGTAAATATATAAAGAATTAAAAAAAAATCCGGGAACATTAATGTCATATCCTACATAGTTTTAAACACCAATTAATCAATCAATCTATTGGGATCCAATCGTTTTTGTTCTAAAAGACAAAATAATTACTTTGTTATTATTTGTACATCTATATCCCTTCAGATAACCCCATTACAAATTATACAGACAAAAGTACATATGTTATCATTACTTTTGTCAAAACGTCTTTGAAACAAGATTACGAAATTGTCATTTTCATTACGTTAGTGTAAAATGTATTGACATCTAACCCTTAATATATCAATAATTATGATGATTTTATTTGTAATTCTCTATCCAAAAACACATTGACAAACTATAGATTTAATACCCAAAATCTAAGTGCAAACATTGATGTTTGACAAATAATAAAACTTAGTTCTAAGGTAAAGCCCAACTCATAACAATAGTAAAGTCACTGTTTACATGTTGCTAAGCCGGGCTGTGCTGATATAAATATGAATAGAACATGTATTTGTTATAGCTACTTTGTACGTTAATAGTTAAATCATAAACATTTTAACAGTTACGTAGCTTCCAAATATATAACTTTATAAATAGTAATTTCAGTCATACAGTTTTGTAGGTCATAAAACAAACTAATCTACAAATATATGTTTGTATAGTTTTTCAGCAATACGCTAGGCTTAATGTTAGAGTAAAATAAACAAATATACAACAAACATCTACAAGCGTGAATTTAGATTGGGGGGGGGGATCCTCTTAAAAAATATACTTCCGGTCGTTTGTTGTTAAATTATACAATACTATTTTCTTAATAACGATCTATATCTTCTAATAACAAATTCTATTGAGTGTATAGGGAGCTTTTGTCACACCGGCGCTAACCTGGACCCAGTGGGGACCTGGACCTTAGACTTATTCGTCTAGAAACTCTGCACTCCTTCTAGGATAAAATCATGTGTCGGCGCCTAGTCTAAGAGTAATTTGATTGACTATATCATGGTGTTCATTTCATTAAATCAGATATTAAGTCACGTGATAATGTCGTAATCTGACGAACACCCGACTGCAACATTTAAATTCTTAATAAACATGCTACCTAATAATAATGGATCATTATATCAATAGGTTATCCTTTTTTGTCAGTCAAGTTCAAGAAGGTGATGTTGTACTTGTGTTTTATCTTATCTAGCAGGAACGTATTATTGTGTGACCTACTAACATATCAAAATTTTTTCGTGTTATTTAACAGTAACAGGGCGATGGCGCCACGGAACAGTAACTGCCTACACTTCCGGAGAACTTGGGTTCATCCCTTGTTTCTGGTGGAGTTCATGTGCTCAATCTTTAGTTTTCTGTGTAGTATTTTGTAGATCATTATTTGCACTCTTGTCCCTTTTCTTGTTGTTATTGTATTGTATGTCTTCCAATTTACGGCATCTTTGCTTACTTGACGTGAAACAACAACTAATTAATTGATTTCTTTAAAGATGTTGAAAAGAGGAAATCGTGCTGGACCACGGGAGTTGGGGTCACCTCCTATATGGAATGAGTCGACTTTATCAGCTTTCATATGATTGAGTCGTAAATTGCCAACTTCAATATATCAATGGGTGCGGATTATAAGCTATGTTATATCAAATAGGTCATATACAAGTCCGTGCAACATATTTATTGACATGACAAATTCTTCTATAATTCTTATATAATTTAACATGATAAGGACATTAGTGATATATGCGTGTTTATTTTGAACTTTAACCTAATATAATATTTAGTCGCCAATAACTGCATTATATATGAATGGTTTGTTCGTACTTCGAATATATGAATGAGGGAAAAGGATGGTATTTTTTCAAACCTCAGCTGCACCACCGTACTCATTTTGTCCTATGTGTTCCCCATGTGGTGGACAACTAACATGCTTATATTAAAACAAGAAACACTGACATGGCTTACTATTTATGTTAATGTTTGAAATTTACTTCTCCTGAATAATGGGGGTCGTTGTGGTCATAATCGTATAGTAGTTGGATTGTTAACTACCTATGCAATCAATGCCTATCACCACTAAAATTGTGAGTTCGAATCCCGCTCAGGGTGAGGTGTACTCGATACAACTTTATGTGATAAAGTTTGTAAGTGACTTACGGCAGGTCGGTGGTTTTCTCCGGTTACTCTGGTTTCCTCCGCAAATAAAACTGACTACCACGATATAACTGAAATATTGTTGAAAGTGGCGTAAAACACCATAACCATAACTCCCTAAATAACGTCATTTATTACGTCAAAGGTCAATCTACCTCAGGCATAGGGAGCCTATGTTGATATTTGCTAACCTGTTCAGGCTCTTTGATTTACTCGCTCTTAAGCCTGTTAAATTATTTAGCATTCCAATATTTAGACTATGGCGTACACGAATAATCTTCATTAGGTACGGTCATTGTTAAAATATGGAAAGTCAATAAAATAAAAGTCTTTGGGAGCAAGTAATACAAAAGGCCTTTTATCATGATAGCCAAATTCGCTAAGGTTACCTATACCTGAGGGAGATTGGTCTTATATTTAATTAATTACATTATTAATGAAGTCAGAATCATATCTTCGTACAATAAGCATAGAAAGATACCTATATTCCACTATCTACCATAAAGTCTGTATTATCATGAATCATTTAAATCTCATTTAAAGATAATCTTAATCTTATGCTGATCAATTTCATTATTGATTTCATAACATTAAATTATTCATATGCAAGAGATACAATTATTTTGATTTTAACTCTTTCTAAGATCTGTGTGTGTCATCGAACAAATGTTAACCTAATTTTCCCATCGTATTGTAATCTTTTTCTATATTTCTTAAGATTAAAGCTCATTATTTCTTACAACTCATTTAGCATAGAATAACTAAAGTTGTGAATTCGAACCTCGTTCATTTTGAGGTGTACTCGATACACCATTATGTGATAAAGTTTGTCTGTGACTTGCGACAGGTCAGTGGTTTTCTACTGGTACTCAGGTTTCCTCCACCAATAAAACTGACCCCCACGATATAGCTGAAAGATTGTTGAAAGTGGCGCTAAGCACCATAAACCAGACCAAACCTAAAATCTATTTATGTAATAACACAAATTTTAACATAATTTTCACATCGTATTGTAATCTTTTTTTCATATTTCTTAAGATTAAGATTAAAACTCATTATCGCTTACACCTCTTTTAACATACTTAGCATAACTTTACCTTAGAATCTTTTTAATCTATGATGCCATTTAACCGTAAAATAAAATCAACACGCGAGCTATCATCAATAATAAATCTTTGAATGTTAATTTCCTCCTTTAAAATTGTAGTTTTCAATCATTCAAATATGAAAGTCTAAAATTAGAAAGTAATGACATAGGTAACACTGTTTGAATGTAGATTCTTTCTAAACATTTCTTGAAATCCACATACTTTCTCATCGGTCTTAAAACGCCTCTGCTACTTAACAAAAGGCATGTTAAATACAGACTTGACTTCACATTGTACATACAAAAAACCTATATCAATACTTATTTGCAAAGATGAGTTATCAATTAGAAATAAATTTCACTGATATGGTATTCCATAAAAATATGTCCTGAATTAAAACCCCACCGAGTTGTTTTACTAGTTAATATTTTTGTGTTGACGACACACAGGTGATTAGGCTTTGATCTTCGTTTATTACCTGAACAGGTATTTGATCTGATGTATAACATACAACGACTTTTACCCTGTCACCAGCAGAGTTTTGTCAAATTACTACAAATCCGTGCTATGAAATTAATGACGATCTCGAATGATCTGGTGTTTTCGTTGTTGTTTTCTAATTGAAATAATTGAAGTATTTAACAGGGCATATATTTCTTCTGTTTGCTACACTTTATGATAGAATGCCAACTGAATCCAAATTCGTATTGATAAGGACATATATTTTGTTCAGTTTGTAACAGTTTAGGATACTACGGATTGAATAACTGAAATATTGTTGAAAGTACTGTTAAACACCATAGCAAATTGAGAAATCGTAGCAATTTGTTCCTTGTATCTTTAGATTTCTTGCAGGATGACTTGTGTCTGATAATTATACCTAGGTGATTTCGACATATGAGAAACACAAACTAGCCTTCTACGGAGGATATTTTGTGATATTGCGTTTTCGTACTTCAACAAGGTTTACGCGTGTGTAGGAAATCTTTTTTCGGTGCATTTATATGAGTTTGTGGTTGTCAAGTGCAAAAATACCTGGATTACAATGTCATCAACTGTTTTGGAAACGTAGACCCCACTAAATCGTAGCTATTGTAGCATTAATTTTCACATGAGGAATAACATTAGAAATACGACAAATGTCATAATATTACGATTTACACAAGACATTACACGACTCTGATGGAAAATACAATGCTTAATGGGAGAATTCAAAAGTTCTAGCAGCCAAACATGCTACGTTTTTGTATTAACAATAAAGAATTTCATGTTCGTTAGTATAGAAATATTGAATTTTAATATCGGACAATAATTTCACTTGGATTAAACAGTACAATTTCTTACAATCAATAAGAAAAATATACCTAAAGAAGTAATATAAACAGAAAATAGTATACACTTTAAACCTTATATTTACAATTGAACTAAAAATTTGTTAAAAAGCACACTTACTCAAGTAAATTTAGATTTAAATTGAGAGACGTATATTATTGAAGTATATACACGTAAATGTTTAAGGAGGTTTATTTGTATTTGATTAAGCAACTTTTCAATGAAGACAAGTGAATGTATGAATTAAAATATTCCGGGAGTGTAAAAAAGGGAACCGGAATGTGGATATTTAATTATAAGTTATAATACCACGATGATGACGAGTGTTCATAGGAAAACATTTCACGGGAATACAAACATGGTGATACGTACGGACAGACCAAATATGGTGATACGAACGGACAGGCCAAATATGGTGATACGAACGGACAGACCAAATGCGCAACACGCAGCCAGAAAACCCGTGAGATTAAAACGATTACAGGATATAAGCTTGAGAGAAACAAATCGAAGAATAAGGGAACTCATTAAGGTAATACATTTTTCTACACGTTCCCCCTTTTTTATTGTAGGGTCAAACATTATTGCCATTTGTTCTTTTAATAACGCTGAGTTTCAACAGCACTGATGATAATTGACTAATCGCAATGCACATTTGTTGTATTATAGCTTAGGATTGTTATTACAGGTTAGTTTACATATGATCTTTGGTGAGGTTCCCATATCAATTATTTCTCTATAATCTATCATATTATGCAGGCCTCGTGTACCTGATGTTGTTACATGTTTCCACACCATGTTCTTTGGAAAAAATGATTTATTAATGTTATTTCATTTCATCCTGCAGCGCATCAATTTACAAATTACGTAACCTGTGTCCCATTCTATATCAAATATTCTATTTGTGGACAACTGTATCTGTTAATTCAATACTAAACCATATATTTTCAGCGCCAGATCCGTTCAGCTTGTCTGGCAATTAGCATAACGTTAAAATGAAGTTAATATAGTTTTACTCTGTTAAGCAAGTGTATTATAAAAAAAAAACGTTAAGTAAAGAAATATAAGATAAATAGAGCATATCAGGGCATATTACACCATATATTAACCATTGAACCATATCGGCCCTCATGCTGCATTGGCCGTGTCGAGTTGATAGTATGTGATTAACATATCGATGCGGTTATCATTCCTCGACTTATCCACCCGTTTGCTATTCACTCGTGCTAATAGACGAATCATAATAGTAGGGCCGATAGTTCACCCACGGTTTTTCGTGTTGCTCATTCTTTACTTTTCTACACAGTGTTATGTCAATCACTGTTTGTTTGTTTTTTGTCCCTTTTCTGTTGACCATTGTTTTGTCTGTCCTCCTTTGAATTACGGCTTCCGGTTAACCCTTTGGTATCTCCAAACATTTCTATATATCATTTTGGTTTGGTTTATGGTGCATAACTCCACTTTCAACAATAGTTCAGTTATATCGCGGCGACCAATTTTTATTGGTGGAGGAAACCGAAGTACCCGGAGGAAAATATATCATTTTGGTGTGTCATTTTAAGTGCTACCATCAATGTATGCTTAATGACTAATGTCACAGACTTTAGTTATGTATCACAGTTAGTTACTTCATAGTGTCTTTGATTCTGGTTCTTTACCATCTATGACATGATAAATACGCTAATTAACGTGTACGGAAATTGGCAATGTCTAATTGCGAAATCTACTTGCGAAATTGCTTATTGTGTTGTGTTTTTTGTTTTGTTATTCTTCGTCTTATGTACCCTATGGTGCGAGTTTCTCTGGATTGTCAATTTTTGATTGCCCCTTCGTTATTCTCTAACGTTATTTAAATCAAATAAGATTATCATCAATAAATGAATGCCATGTATTGTGCATTTATTAGCTTGCAATTATTTTACGTCGTATATTATCAGTATTTTAAGCTTTTGTTATATAATGACGTCATTAAAGGGATCATATATAGCGTCATTGAATGAAAAATGCAAGTGCGTTATTTTCAAATGTTATATTTGCCTTTAAAAAATACATATAGTTGCTAAGTGTTAAAGGTTAAAGTACACTCGATAATAATCCGCTATGTCTAACAACTAATGATTTGAACAGATCTATATGACAGAAAATCTATCTTAACCTCATGCTGACGTTTGTAAATACCATTGTGACGTCAGATGTCGTCATAATTTTTGAAGATTGTTTTAGTTTCTCTGACAATTTACCTTCATTGTTCGTCCAGTCGTCAGTAATTCCATATTTTCCATTGTTACCATGTGGTAGTAAAAATGAATACGTTCGATTGGTAAACATACTAATTATACACCTCAAACATCACATCATAACAACTGTTTACTCCTTGTTTTCATTAGTATAGAATATATATGTTGATGTAGTTATATACATGTATTGTATATCAACATCAGCATCGGTTGTATTATGGGTTTTTGTATTCAAAGGAAATCTATATCTTTTTTAGAAATGTTGAATACATGTAATAACTATTCATGAATTCTAGTAAGATTTTAAATATCTTGACAAATTTGTACAAGGATGTTTACAGATGTTAGTTTTTGGGTACAAATAATGTCGGTATTATACTCACTTGCATGACCCCGTCATATTTAGGGCCATAAAACCAGATTAACCCTGCGATTTTATTTATTGAAATATATAAAACAAGCCAGAAGAGTGAGTGGTTATGTACTATATGTTAGTTGTTCAGTTTATTGCTAGCTCCTACATAAACATCAATTGTGTCCAAATTACAATGCTTATAAAGGATCATCATCATTACGATAACATTTTATAGTATCTTTAGAAATTAATCAATGTTCCGTACAGAAGCTAAACCATCTTCTCGTATGATTTAACACGCTAAAATACAGGATTTCAGCATCTAATTCAAAATACTCCTTACTATCTGTGTCTTGTTTTGTTGTTCTTCTTTTTTCATGTTTTAATTGTATTCGTCATGTTGGTTGGCCAAACAACAAGTTTAAAGCTACAACTTTTTATTGAAGTTTCTGTACCAAGCCAGGAGAATGAGTGGTCAAGTATTTGTGTGTTAGAGGTCAAGTATTTGTGTGTTAGAGGTCAAGTATTTGTGTGTTAGAAATATCGATTTTGCCTCTTTCTACGATTTTGATATTTCATTTTCTAATTGTTCCGGTAGTGTGGTATTTTTTGTTTTTAAATTTATAACAACTTACGTTCTTTCGAATCCTTATTTTCTGTTAAAAAAAAATTGAAAATACTACAGTGGTCATTAAAAGCAGTAAATCGAAGGACAGACAATGAAATGACCAAATGAGAAAACATAAAAAGACAAAAACAATAGTCGACAAAACACTTCACAAAGACCTAAAGATTGAGCAACACAACGCAAAGCCACTAAAAACCCAGTATAATCAGGTGTTCCGGATGGGTTATTAGTTTCTGTTTTGCTAGTGACACCCGTTCTGTTACTCTTGTTAAGCATCCGGTGATAAGTCATGATAAGTAATACAATGGAAATACAATATACCATACTGATGGAACCGTTCCAAAATGTCACCGGAAAATCGTAGAATCAGATGCAATTATAGATGACTTTGATTTTTCGCAGATGCATTAAAGTCTATGTATCGCCAAAAACCATCAAATAAATATAGCACATGAGTTCGCCCCCGGTTTTTAATGGGATTCGTATTACTCGATGTTTGTACTTTTGTCATTTTTCTTTTGGCCATTGTGCTCTCTGTTCTTCGATTTACGGATCTGATTACCAATTTGTTATCTTCAAACTCTTTTCTTAAGTTTGATTGATGTAAAATATACCCAAGTGGTTTTTTTTTATTTATTGTTGCAATGATGTGAATATAGTATATTTATAATTAAAGATACATGAAAGTAGACAATTAACGTCTTAACAGTAGGATTTATTGGATATTGAAATATTCTTAGAATATAGTTTCCTTTAGTTCCATGCTTTATTGGATGTGAAAAAATCAAAACAGCAACGGTACAGGATTCTGTTGTAACGTTTTAATGTCTTCTTGTGCAACCTTTAATAAAATCTAATTAAAAACATGTGATTTCCTCTTATCATGCGACAAATAAAGGCAATTCGAATCTTATTTACGCAATAAGTGAAATTAATTTGATTTATATTTTATCTCCATGTCAGTTTCTTTGACATATTTGAAGTAAACATTTAAAGCATTGTTCGTATAATTATTGTAGTTATTTCGTGTTTTAATTTGATTTGGGCGTCATGCAGCGCATATAAAGTTACTTAAGAGAACCTCGTTTCTTTGTAGTTTAAAAAAATACATGAGGCGAAATTTAAAAGTGATTTTACATATATTCTGCATAAAATGTGCAATTATGTAATATGAGTATAACCATTTTAAAGAAGTAACAAATATATTTTTCCTGGTTTCTCAAAATGTATTGTATCATCCACAAAATAAATATAGTTGCAAAATATGACCACTTATACGACTGGGCTGATAGACCACTCTTGGACTAATAAGTAATGAAATCGTTCATGTGATAGGAAAAAAGAACCAAAGCTGCTCAGATGACATAAAAGATACATTTTCCCTACTCATCGCAAAATAAAATGATATGGTCGTCTGGACAAATTGGTTGATCGTTACGAAATATCAATTTCTAAAGCGGCAATGGATCTTTTCCATTAAACGTAGACTCTATCACAGACAAGACTTGAGTATGAATTAGACGACGGTTGTCGCATACGAAACATGAACTGCTTACGTTTCGTTAGAACTGAGTTCACTCATGTGTTTTTCATCTTTTTAGCTTTTTGTGTGGTGTTTTTATTATTATTTTGTGCATCTTTGTTCTGTGTGTTGTGTCCAATGTTGCTTGTGTCGCTAGATTTTCCATTGTTGATTGTTCTCTCTTCGGGTTTCTCTATCATTTATTTGATATAGTTGCACATCGCTGCTCTTTCCGTAGTACTCGACCCCAGACAATAAGGGGTAATTAAACTAACTACTAGAGAAGAGGGTTAAACGATTTTACAAGAATTATATCTGTTGGACAACTCGGGAGTATTGGAGGAATGCAGACGTCATAATTGTACCATATATCACAGGTTTATATCCATTCGCACTTACTACCTGTGTTACTCTGGATTTTGATATCTTAAGCCACTACATTGATTATAAGACGACGTAGGAGCGTTTTTGACCTAGAATAACGTGAACTTTAAATGTAATCCAACTGTTTTGTTAAATCACTAAGTAATCACGAATAACACACGTTTGTTGACGTTAAAACAGTGATATATGCCCTCTGTTGTGGTCGTCAATAATAACTGCTCCCGGTTGTATATTAAATTTAATTATATTTCAAGATGTCATTTGCAAATTAAATACAGAATTCAATTTCGGCATTAACTGCTCATAAAACCGTCATAATAAAGTAGATATCTAATTAATCAAAAGAATCTAAATCCAAATACTTACTGTAAAAGTATTTGGGAGGAATTAAACAAGAAAGCCTAGGACTGTCAAAATCAGGATCTGTAATAAAAAGGTATATATCTAATTTAGTGCCCAATTCGAGTTTCTTGAATAGTTTACATCCGGGTATGCTCATAGACTGATATATCATCAATATTATTTTTATCTTCATAATTTTTCTTATATTCTATCACGATGAAAAAGAATATCTAATTTAATTTTCAAAAGTTATATCCCTATGTCCTACTATACCATTTTATCGTATTTATTTACCAAAATTAAGCGCAAACAATAGATGTAAAAATGTTAATAAGTATTATGATAAATAAAGGGTTAAAATATGGGCCAATATATACAGCAATTAAGTATGAGAAAGAAAAAGTTCCTTTATAGTACCAATTATAGAGAGATAGTTAAAACTGTTTCATTCAAGGACAGTCAATCGTGGCAGAATCAGAGAGATAGTTAAAACTGTTTCATTCAAGGACAGTCAATCGTGGAAGAATCAGAGAGATAGTTAAAACTGTTTCATTCAAGGACAGTCAATCGTGGCAGAATCAGAGAGATAGTTAAAACTGTTTCATTCAAGGACAGTCATTCGTGGCAGAATCAGAGAGATAGTTAAAACTGTTTCATTCAAGGACAGTCAATCGTGGCAGAATCAGAGAGATAGTTAAAACTGTTTCATTTAAGGACAGTTAATCGTGGCAGAATCATATGGAATTTAGATTTCATTCTACCTATTCAATCATTTCTCATATGACGACTGTTTGAGATTTTGAGAACATGAGATCGAACAATAAAAAATAACAGGAGTCCGACCACATTCTGCGAGTGTTTGTGCAACGATTAGTGGTTTTCCTGTGCTTGTGTTAGACGAGTTCAACTTCGGTTTAAGTTGAGTCCATGTTGCTCAATCCTTAGTTTTCTGTGTAGCTTTCTGTCTGACATTGTTTGTCTTCCTTGTTCTTTATCTTTTTGCCATTGCATTGTCTCTCCGTCGATTTACAGTTTCTGATCACCCTTCCGTTTTGATATCTTTAAACTTATGCTTAAATAGCACCTAGAGAGCTATTGTAAATAAACGTTAGATAAATACCGAAGGGGCAATAAAAAAAAGGACAACCTAGAGAAACTGACAACATAGGGTACACAAGACGAAGAAAAACAAAACAAAAACACAACGCACTATGTGTTGGACACCACTATATGCCAACAATCAGTTATCTTAACTACCTTTATTCAGATAATTGCATGGGTGTATTTTAAAATGAAAGGGTGAACTCTGCATATATAAATATGGATTTCCTATTTCATAATCTCCAACTTGTTGTAGGCGGTCAGTATTTGGTTGGCAGGAGAGGAACATATACTTACATTATATAGCTATAAAATAATGCATGTGGTCCATAATTCGAGACATGCTGCAATATTCAAAACTTCCCCAAAAATATCTTTCGCATAAACTGGTTTCATTATAAAATGCATATCTATTCAGTTAAGATTTCTATTCAAAGAATAAAATATATCAAGTGTCAACCAATGATCTAAAAGCTATTTCACATCAATAAATTTAAGGCATAAAAACATTTTACAACCATTTCATTCCAATTATACATAGATACCAATATATATTCACGTATGGCTTATTTGACATACCATAAACGTACGATTTCTATGCAAATCTATTTTCAAGATTTGACAAGTTAGAAATTGATGCATTAATTTTATACCACCGTTATATTGTGTTTGAAACTTAATTTGTTAGAGGTTTAAATACCAGGGATAGGTTAATAATAGTTTAGGATGTGGAAATTACACGAAGTTGGCTAACTATCGTATCGTCAACCTTGAACTGTATGCTACCAGGAAAATTTCTGAATTTGTATTACCTGATACAACAAACCTGTTTTAATTCGAACTCGAAATCAACATGTCGTATCTTCAATCTTGAATTGCATGCTACCAAGAAGAAATTTTGAATTTATATTACCTGATACAACGAGACCTGTATTAATCCGAACCCTAAAAAACTGGGATCCTATCTAAATCGAATATCCATTTTACTTCCAATATCTGATAGATGGTTTGATTCTTGGTTGCTGAAAGCCCAAATGCAAATATTTCATGGAAATTCAGGACAACAATAAGTAAAAACTGCATCGAAGGAGGGAGTCATGGGGCAAACTGGGTAGCGACTTTTGGACTGCCACTGGGAAAGTATGAAGAATTTGGTTGGGACAATAAAATTGTGCCCTTTATATTGACAACAATTTACCTACTTCGTTTTGCGAAATCTACAAATGTGGTGTAACGTGCAAGAAGCGTGGTACTCTCTACACGTGGCACCCAATATGACCGACCGCTGTCTGGTTTGACGGCATTATGGTGCCATTTGGATGTTTTTTTCTTTTGTTTTGTTTTAATCTCGGTTATTATTCAATTGTTTTGAAAGTTTATTTCTTCCTATGATTTAGGAATAAAATGGGAAAAAAACACACTGTCGAAACAATTAAATAATCCAGTAGAAAAATCGCAGACAGGTGCAAAATCGATGCCCCTAACACATGAAAAATAAAAAAGAATACTACACTGTGAAATAAACGGACTTTATTGGTATGAATCTACGTTACATGATTTGTATGTTGATGTTCTTCTTGAATCTACGTTACATGATTTGTATGTTGATGTTCGTCTTGAATCTACGTTACATGATTTGTATGTTGATGTTCGTCTTGAATCTACGTTACATGATTTGTATGTTAATGTTCGTCTTGAATCTACGTTACATGATTTGTATGTTGATGTTCGTCTTGAATCTACGTTACATGATTTGTATGTTGATGTTCGTCTTGAATCTACGTTACATGATTTGTATGTTGATGTTCGTCTTCTTACTAGAGTTTGTGTGCTGTTTAATTGTCATGCTATGCATATTTTAACGTTTACATATAACATTAAAATACTATCTC
Organism: Bathymodiolus brooksi; assembly: GCA_963680875.1. NCBI lineage: Eukaryota > Metazoa > Mollusca > Bivalvia > Mytilida > Modiolidae > Bathymodiolus > Bathymodiolus brooksi. Next base: position 79,196,289 of record OY804585.1, on the reverse strand, counting down.
GTGTTCGTGACATTTTTAATCATTAATTACCATCATTGTTATCAAATAAATGTTTACATTTCTGTAATTGTACTGTTTATTAATTGTTCTATTACCGCTAATTATTCGTGTTCTGTAATTGTTAATTAAAGTGTTTTGTCGTGTATTGCTCTGATGAAGGTTATTCCAGAAACGTGTCGTGTTCAATAAATTTGATATCTACGTTTTTATTACTATGATACTTGATACTTCCTGGTTCTGTCATGTTTAATTATATCGCGTCCTCTTAACAATGCTATCCCGTGATCCCTGGTTATTTATATCGTTTAGTTATTAAACGCTATTCTCTTTAGCATTGTATTGCTGATTAATTTTACCGTTTTATCATTAATACAATCGCTTAGCCATCATGATAATATCCTTTGTTAAGTATGCTGTTCATTATTCTTTTAATTCACTATGCAAAATAAAACAAATGTTACCCGTTCTGTCACATAAATACATATATGCATTACAATTTATTTAACGGTTAGATTGTATTGCGAATAAGAAAGCATACATATGAAAGTGAGAAATTCAGATATCATTTTGTAGACAAATAGCATTTTCTGTCGATTGTATAAAAAGTGAAAACAGTTGAATATGTAATAAATCTCATCTTGGTAGAAAAAAACGTAGATATCCAATTTAGAGCATTTGACACTTTTCTGGAATAACCATATGTAAAACCATGTTGACAATATTGGAATGCTAAGTAATTATATAGCCTTTGGAGCAAATAGACCAAAGGACCTAGACAGAACAGCCAAAATTTGCTAATGTTGACTATTCCTGGTGGAGAATGACTTAGTCTTATAAAGATCTTGATATTCAATTATATTATTATTTACTTCTTCGTAATGATTTATTAGAGTGAAATATTACATTATTTAAAAATGCAAAAACATGTAAAGTGGATTCAAAAACAAGAACGCATTATTTGATAAAAATAGAACTATATCTACAGTATCAGTTAATGTGGTACACAATTTTATAATTGTTTTATTATCATTCATCAGAGATCGTTTTAGATATTGAATTGTGTATTCTAACATACGCCCTTTAATTTTTATATTAGCCCATCTCAAATTATATTTCATACAAGAGTACTATTGTATACAAAATATAATTAAATACTAAATAGCTAAATAAAATCATTATTTTCCTTGTATGAAGGAAAGCCCAACTTTTTAAAAAAAAATATGCATTAGATTTAAAATATCAATAAATTTGATATTAAAATATATTTAAATAAAATTTTAGATAAATTTTTTTTAATTCAGTGCCCACTACACGTTTCTAGAATAGCCTTCATCAAGTACTCTCAAAGTCAAATGATTGGAAAATCAAATAAAGTAAAAGCCTTTGGGAGCAAAATATGGAATGACATAAACAGGAAAACCATGAATTATCGATTACGTTTATCATATCTACATAAAAACGTCACAAATGAAAATGTTACATTAAGACTGGGTGATAGTATCTTTAGCAAATTAACTTTAACAAAGTTTGAGTTCATGGGTACACCCCAGATTTTTTGATGGTGTCTCCATGTGTCTTAAAATAAAAATATTATGTTGTGCCCAATGTTGTTTGTGTCTGTGGATTGTTCGTTCTTGATTACCCCCTTTTTTATTTTAATGTTTGTTTTTGTTTCATCATTTAATATTAAGATATCGAGGCAAGTCATACAATATGAATCATGTGGTAAGTGTTGGAGGAGATAATGCACATCGGGTTTCAATATTACGTCCTGTTTTGAACACACTATTAAGGCATACAGGACAATCAGTTATTTTGACACTCACTATCCACATTCCTTCATTAGGCCTACTTCATAAGTGTCATGTACTCTGTGGCTGGCATACAATTTCAGAAAGAGTTCACCCCCGGTTTTTAGTGGGGTTCGTGTTACTAGATCTTTAGTTTTATATGTATGTTTTTTGTCCTTTTGTACTTTTTCTTTTGGCCATTGTGTTGTCTGTTCTTCTTCGATATACGGATTCTGATTACCTCCCTTTGGTATCTTCGAACTCTTCTTATCGTAGTGAACACATATTTTAAAGTTTATGTTGTTTCCAAATTGCACAACTTTTTTTTAAAGTGCTCAAATAACATGATACTGAAATTGCAAAATCTAGATTCTCACCTAGCAACTCTAAGTATTGATATACTAAATGATATGATGTTTGAAATCTTGGTATCTACAGAGGACATATATTTGTACAAAACAAACCAGTGAGCATTGTCAACTATATAATTGTTGATATCAGAAGGGGAGGCTTGGGCCAATAAAACTACTTATAAACTGATATGGTTTATTAGATGTATTTTATTTATTGAAATGTACACTCCTTAAATTATGTAATTGCAAAAATCTATTATTAAGGCTAAGGTTCTCCTCCCTCAGGCATAGGTGACATTGACAGATTTTTTCTATCCTAATTAGTTCATGTTGTTTTCTTGTTCCCAAAGACTTTCAAATATTTTGGATTTTGGATTTCTACGATTTTCCTATTAGACTTTGGAACTGTTCCAACAATGTGATATTTTATATTTTGTTTTTTCTCTAGATTACCATATCTGATATGTAACTACAAAATATATGGTACTTTTACATTGTTGGCTTTTAAAATATAAAATAAAATTATGGACCCACGTAACTAGGAGTTATATGCCATTAATATATACAGCAGGCAATAAAATCATAGGTTAAGATGTTCCTAGTGATGTCTTTAAGCACCACATGCACAAGTTTAATCTATTAAACTTAACAGAAATTGTGTTATTTATTATCCGATGTCAAGTGATAAGTATTTAAGCTCTATTTATGATGAGAAACAAACAAAATTCAACAGGTAGAAGAAATAAAAAACAGGCTTAGCAGGAATAGGTCTGTCTGTTAAGGTATAGTAACTGATTGCTAGATGTGAAAGAGGCTGTAATAGATAGGATCGGGAAAGTTCTGAACGGAACTCAGCAGCTGATGCAGGTTGAAGTCATCGCTATAAAAATTATAAGTTCGTCATTACGAATGGTAACGAATGTTTTTCCTTTTACGTAGATTCTGTTGTTCCTCTATCACCAACACTACTTTTAACGATCTTGACTATAAATAACATCATAAATGTCTTAATGAAAGCGGGAGGTTTGGCGCTTTAAAATCTGATTCAACCCACCATTTCTTTAGAAATGCCTGTACCAAGTCAGGGTCATTACGGTTTTCACAGTTTTCCGGTTGTTGACTGATTTTGCCTGTTTATATACTTATGAGTTTTGACTTTCCCTTTGTAAGATTGTTCGGAGTTCGGTAATTTTGTTATTACCCTTATTTACAAGAAACAGGAATTGCCTACTCTTAACGAATATCTCAGTTCACTTCTGGTTTGTTGTGGGGTCCATTCTGCATATCTTTTTAGTTTTCTGTATTATTTTGTTTGCTCTGGTTGTGTTTCCTGTGCCTAATAGTCAGTGCCTTTGGATTGTCCATGCTTTATTACCCTTTCTGTTTTCTGTCGCGTTTAATTGCATTGCAAATGGACATCAACTGGTAGTAATTCATGTCTATAAATTATAAAGGGTCAGCAACTGGCACGACCGCCACGATATATCTGAAATATTGTTGAAATTATAACATGAAAAAAAATTACATTGTCAGAACAGTTCCAAAATTCAATCGAGAAATCGTTACCCAAATTACCTCTCACACCCTGTTTTACAGGTATCGAGGAATCGTTACCCAAATTACCTCTCACGCCCTGTTTTACAGGTATCGAGAAATCGTTACTCAAATTACCTCTCACGCCCTGTTTTACAGGTATCGAGAAATCGTTACCCAAATTACCTCTCACTCCCTGTTTTACAGGTATCGAGAAATCGTTACCCAAATTACCTTTCACGCCCTGTTTTACAGGTATCGAGAAATCGTTACCCAAATTACCTCTCACGCCCTGTTTTACAGGTATCGAGAAATCGCTACCCAAATTACCTCTCACGCCCTGTTTTACAGGTATCGAGAAATCGTTACCCAAATTACCTCTCACGCCCTGTTTTACAGGTATCGAGAAATCGCTATCCAAATTACCTCTCACGCCCTGTTTTACAGGTATCGAGGAATCGTTACCCAAATTACCTCTCACGCCCTGTTTTACAGGTATCGAGAAATCGTTACCCAAATTACCTCTCACGCCCTGTTTTACAGGTATCGAGAAATCGTTACCCAAATTACCTCTCACGCCCTGTTTTACAGGTATCGAGAAATCGTTACCCAAATTACCTCTCACGCCCTGTTTAACAGGTATCGAGAAATCGTTACCCAAATTACCTCTAACGCCCTGTTTTACAGGTATCGAGAAATCGTTACCCAAATTACCTCTCACGCCCTGTTTTACAGGTATCGAGAAATCGTTACCCAAATTACCTCTCACGCCCTGTTTTACAGGTATCGAGAAATCGTTACCCAAATTACCTCTCACGCCCTGTTTTATAGGTATCGAAAAATCGTTACCCAAATTACTTCTCACGCCCTGTTTTACAGGTACTTAAAGTGCTGTTAAACACCTCTAACCCATCATCTAACAGTTATATTGTTATTTTATTATATTTATTGTAGAGTTAGATATAAATATAGGCAACGTCCAATAAAAGAGATTTTCTGTCAAGGTTGTGTAAAGATTAATAACATTTGTCGTTTCAAATTCACCACTACCGAAAACTATGGTTTATCAATTTAAAATCTAATGCATTTCTAAGTGTTTATTTTCTGTCATAAAGTTATAAATATCAAAAGAAATACTTAACGTGTAATAAATGACATATAGCATATTTAAATCTCAAATTCTAAGTGTTTTAAATATATCAAATGTAATTGAAGCAGTATCTTGGATTGTGTGCATATTAGTACACGATCAATTTCGCTATAAAACTGTTGTTGAATATTGCGTGAAATTGAAAAGGAAATATTTAAATATGCAGTGATATAATTTTCAATAGATACTTAAATTTTGACAAGTTTGTTCTTGAAAAATTGGTTACGGTGCAGAACAATAAAAATGTAAATCAATGATTCATGTAAAACTCTTATTTCATTTAAAATTCAAAAAACAAGTCGGTTTTTTAAATAATTATTCATACAAAATTGCAGCAGAATGAAACTTGATATTTTTAATGTGCAAAAACATGAAAGTTGCTTACATAATACTTTTATTGTCAAATTTTTAATGTCGTGGATGTAAAAAAAAAAAGGGGAAAAAAAAACATATACTTAGTTTACGTTTCTTTGATGTTCGACGAAGTTCAGATTTCATATAGAAATATGACATTTTGAAATGCTGGTTTTTTTTTGAGTTGTCTATTACATTTAAAAATCGAAAAAACGGTCACCATATTATCACAACACTATAGCCTTTGATGCACGAAACGAATATTAATTTTTATTTCAATTGCAATTAAACGCATGAATGGTACAGTTTGTGTATTTAAGAAAATCAATCTTGTTTCTTTGTCTTGGTTAAAATTGTGGTTTTTTTTAAAAGAGATATTTTATTACGCTTACCGTCGTTCGTATTGTCATTCTGTTTATTAGAAACGATGACGAATGATTTACAACGATATTGTTCTGAAATAAAATGAAGGACAAAAACAAAAATACTATGCTCTCAATTACGTTTTATGAACGAGACAACTAGTATCCCCTAAAAGTACACGTGATCAATTTTCTACGCATGATAAAACATCGAGCTAAATTACACGATTCCTATCCAGGGCCCACGGAGCCAAGAAGGAGCATGTGAATCTCTGCATGGCCAACTTAACAAGTAACACCTTGCTGTATTAACTGATTATGTTTGTCACTGCTTTGTATAAAGTATATGTTATCTGGACATTCTGCTGCACAGGAAATAAAGCATCTATGAAAGTTTACCCGTGGTTTTATTTGAGCTCAAATCCTCAATCTTGACAGAAGTCTCAGACTGTCCCAGGGGCCCCAACGCAGTCTTCCATAATTTCTCTTGGAGGCCCTGTCGACAGCATGATAAAACGTATTCCATAAAGAGTGTGTTGGTACAAGACTTTGTATGAGGTCTCGCCTATTGCGTGAACTAACCGCTATCGCGACTCGTAGTGAGACTGACTCACACAACAAGCTAGACCTGATACGAAGTCTTGTACCAACACACTGTGTATGTAATGGGTATGTATCAGAGCCAGTTCGTTGATACTGAAAATATCACTCCGTGGGATCAAAGAAAAAAATGTCCAAATAACCGATAAATTAAAGTACATCTAACGTGTTTGCTTTACCATAAAGAAAAAATATCATGGCTTACCTAATATTTACCTTGACTATCGCAATCAATAGAATATTGATGTAGATAAAGCAAAAATGGTTAAACATAGCATATGTGAGCATAGTAGAGACTTCTAGTGTACAATGGCTCTAACAATGACTAAAAACTTTGAAGGATTATTTTTAAAAGAATTTTTTTCTGTTTTATTGACACTTGGATATGTATGTTGTGACAATATGAACACATAGACATTTAAATTCTGTTAAAAATGAACTACAATGTATTTAATTGCGGAATAATTTAATGTCAAACGTGTTAATAGAATATAATTGCCAGGTTAAATAGTAGGATACCCAAAAGGACGGTTTATTAAATACATACACCAGACATGAATAACGACCGACTTATCACGCTACGCATTCCTATATATCATGTTTGATAAATATACGTGATATGCATATTGTGTTGGTACAACTGTTTGTATCATGCCGAATCAGTTGTATGAACAGTATCACTACGAACCACATAGCATCAAGTAGTGAAACGTTATATAGAGAAAACTGACGAGACATGATACTAACAGTCGTACCTACACATTTATGCATTCAATACGTTTGAACTAACATTTGCATGGGACAATAGACGGTAATACCATTAGGGATCCCATACCATTAGGTTTCATTTATATATATATCTATTTTTTGAACAGTTTCAAAATAGTTTTCAACGTCACATATTGTGCTACGTCCTATCATAGCAATCATTTAAACGTGTCATTCATTAATTATGTATATTTATGGATGACAGGTTGTATTTAATGGTTAAAATCCTGTTTTTCTACGGAATACATACTTAATGTAAGATATGAATTGTCTATGAAATATTTGCCTACCGTAATAATATCATTAGGAATATTTTCTGCGATTTATGGCTTCTGATTAACCCTTTGGTAACTTCAAACTTTTCTCCTGGTTAAAGGTAATTCAGTGTTTGCAGCTTGCGACATCAGTACGGATATTAACTTCACTGTGAGCAGCTATGCCAAAAAACACATTAATGCCTTTCAGCAATATTTTATGGGTGCATGGTTTCGTGAATAAAACAACGGTTAACAATATTTTCATGTGTCAAACTAATGTTCCGTGTGAGATTTAAATTACTGACTATTGATTATAAAAGAATAAACCAATTGGTTGATTTATTTTTATTTAACGTCAAATAGCCAGTAGGTAGTATGTCAGCTTTATTCATGTCTGACTGGAACATATTTATTAACAGTAAATAAACATCTAGTGAAAACGATGTCACTGTGATGAACCGAGTGGCGAAAAAATTAATAACGACAGTTAAAAGAGTGGTATAATAACTATGAATGACATGGGCCCCCTCCAACTAACTGTCACTGGATACATCTATACCGAAGGTTTCTAGCTTACCACGAGCGTGGCATTCTCACAATAAGAGAAACCAATATACGACACGACTGGTGACATTAGTTATGTATGTTGTTGTCTTGAACAAATATGATGGGGTTATTGGTGCTTATCTTATTAATTTTCTGTATTGTGTTGTGTCCTTTTGTTTTCCTTGGTTTTGTGTCTTGTACCCAATGTTGCCTGTGTCTCTGGATTATCTATTCTTGATTGCCGCTTCTGTGTTCACTAACGTTTCCTATTTCTATACGCTGGTTTATCATCGGTGTCACAAAAATATTGATTGTGTATTTAACGTCCATATTACATTACCCGTTTTTGTTACAGCATTCTGATGATGGCAGAAGACGTGCTGGAGTACTGCCGCCATTACAGGTTAAGAAGGAACCAACCTTCCATAGACAGCCAAAAGGCAATACGACGCTATCTAATCCTGAAGAGGTAAGGAAACATGACGATATCTAACCCTGATGAGGTAAGGAAACATGATTCTATCTAACTCCGATGAGGTAAGGAAACACAACGCTATCAAGTACTGACGAGTTAAGCCACACGAGATACGAAATGTTTTGCTTCAGCTGCAGTAGATGTGTGTGTTGTTTTGTTTGTTGATGGTTGTAATGTACATATGATGTATGCTTCTTCACTTCATCCACCGCCAAGCACCTTGTAATGATCTGAAATGGGGTGGTAAATTGAAATTGTTTCAGGTTGATGAACTATTTTTCTAGAAATCACTGAATTTTTAATCTTTGCAAAATAAGTTTTGGTGATTTTTGCATCCGGTTCGTCCTGTTCAGATTTAGATAATGAGAATTTCTTATCATTTCAAGTTTTTCATACAAATCTGTGATCTATCAGAAGGATACTAATGATATTGACATCTCAAACTATTATGGCTTCTCCCATGCTCCACAATCAAATAAACAAAGGCAAGAGTATTCCTCCAGTTGTTCCGTAAGTGCAAAAAATTAAAACGTTTGAACATACCAAAGCAGTAACCCAAAAGCCGAAAATCGAAAAAGGACTGACAATTCTATGACTGAAGAAAAAAGGACTGACAATTCTATGACCGAAGAAAAAAGGACTGACAATTCTATGACCGAAGAAAAAAGGACTGACAAGTCTATGACCGAAAAAAAAGAACTGACAAATCTATGACCGAAGAAAAAGGACTGACAAGTCTATGACCGAAGAAAAAGGACTGACAAGTCTATGACCGAAGAAAAAAGGACTGACAATTCTATGACCGAAGAAAAAAGGACTGACAATTCTATGACCGAAGAAAAAAGGACTGACAATTCTATGACCGAAGAAAAAAGGACTGACAAGTCTATGACCGAAAAAAAAGGACTGACAAATCTATGACCGAAGAAAAAGGACTGACAAGTCTATGACCGAAGAAAAAGGACTGACAAGTCTATGACCGAAGAAAAAAGGACTGACAATTCTATGACCGAAGAAAAAAGGACTGACAATTCTATGACCGAAGAAAAAAGGACTGACAATTCTATGACCGATGAAAAAAGGACTGACAATTCTATGACCGAAGAAAAAAGGACTGACAATTCTATGACCGAAGAAAAAAGGACTTACAAGTCTATGACCGAAGAAAAAGGACTGACAATTCTAAGACCGAAGAAAAAAGGACTGACAATTCTATGACCGAAGAAAAAAGGACTGACAAGTCTATGACCGAAAAAAAAGGACTGACAAGTCTATGACCGAAGAAAAAGGACTGACAAGTCTATGACCGAAGAAAAAGGACTGACAAGTCTATGACCGAAGAAAAAAGGACTGACAATTCTATGACCGAAGAAAAAAGGACTGACAATTCTATGACCGATGAAAAAAGGACTGACAATTCTATGACCGAAGAAAAAAGGACTGACAATTCTATGACCGAAGAAAAAAGGACTTACAAGTCTATGACCGAAGAAAAAGGACTGACAAGTCTATGACCGAAGAAAAAGGACTGACAAGTCTATGACCGAAGAAAAAGGACTGACAAGTCTATGACCGAAGAGAAAAGGACTGACAATTCTATGACCAAAGAAAAAAGGACTGATAATTCTATGACCGAAGAAAAAAGGAATGACAATTCTATGACCGAAGAAAAAAAAAGGGACTGCCAATTATATGACCGAAGAAAAAAAGGACTGACAATTCTATGACCGAAGAAAAAAGGACTGACAATTCTATGACCGAAGAAAAAAGGACTGACAAGTCTATGACCGAAGAAAAAAGGACTGACAATTCTATGACCGAAGAAAAAAGGACTGACAATTCTATGACCGAAGAAAAAAGGACTGACAATTCTATGACCGATGAAAAAAGGACTGACAATTCTATGACCGAAGAAAAAAGGACTGACAATTCTATGACCGAAGAAAAAAGGACTTACAAGTCTATGACCGAAGAAAAAGGACTGACAATTCTAAGACCGAAGAAAAAAGGACTGACAATTCTATGACCGAAGAAAAAAGGACTGACAAGTCTATGACCGAAAAAAAAGGACTGACAAGTCTATGACCGAAGAAAAAGGACTGACAAGTCTATGACCGAAGAAAAAGGACTGACAAGTCTATGACCGAAGAAAAAAGGACTGACAATTCTATGACCGAAGAAAAAAGGACTGACAATTCTATGACCGATGAAAAAAGGACTGACAATTCTATGACCGAAGAAAAAAGGACTGACAATTCTATGACCGAAGAAAAAAGGACTTACAAGTCTATGACCGAAGAAAAAGGACTGACAAGTCTATGACCGAAGAAAAAGGACTGACAAGTCTATGACCGAAGAAAAAGGACTGACAAGTCTATGACCGAAGAGAAAAGGACTGACAATTCTATGACCAAAGAAAAAAGGACTGATAATTCTATGACCGAAGAAAAAAGGAATGACAATTCTATGACCGAAGAAAAAAAAAGGGACTGCCAATTATATGACCGAAGAAAAAAAGGACTGACAATTCTATGACCGAAGAAAAAAGGACTGACAATTCTATGACCGAAGAAAAAAGGACTGACAATTCTATGACCGAAGAAAAAAGGACTGACAATTCTATGACCGAAGAAAAAAGGGCTGACAAGTCTATGACCGAAAAAAAAAGGACTGACAATTCTATGACCGAAGAAAAAAGGACTGACAATTCTATGACCGAAGAAAAAAGGACTGACAATTCTATGACCAAACAAAAAAGGACTGACAATTCTATGACCGAAGAAAAAAGGACTGACAATTCTATGACCGAAGAAAAAAGGACTGACAATTCTATGACCAAAGAAAAAAGGACTGACAATTCTATGACCGAAGAAAAAAGGACTGACAATTCTATGACCAAAGAAAAAAGGACTGACAATTCTATGACCGAAGAAAAAAGGACTGATAATTCTATGACCAAAGAAAAAAGGACTGATAATTCTATGACCAAAGAAAAAAGGACTGATAATTCTATGACCAAAGAAAAAAGGACTGATAATTCTATGACCGAAGAAAAAAGGACTGACAATTCTATGACCAAAGAAAAAAGGACTGACAATTCTATGACCGAAGAAAAAAGGACTGCCAATTCTATGACCAAAGAAAAAAGGACTGATAATTCTATGACCGAAGAAAAAAGGACTGACAATTCTATGACCAAAGAAAAAAGGACTGATAATTCTATGACCGAAGAAAAAAGGACAAAAAAAGGACAAGCACAACACTACACAGAAAACTAAAGATTGAGCAACACGAACCCCACTAATGACCTGGTTGGACTCGGTGTGTTTTGGAAGAGTTACGAACCCCACTAATGACCTGGTTGGACTCGGGTGTTTCGGAAGAGTTAGCAGTTCTTGTTCTACTAGTAGCACCCGTCACTTCAATTACATTATAAGTATTCCGTAAAATTTTATATTCGTTGATTAGATAAATTAAAACAGATTTGATCGATGTTTTTTAAAAATTATTTTCCAGATGTTGAAAGTTAAATGCATTTTCGGGTCATATATCTGCTTATTGGTGCGGTATCAAGGTGATCATCAAGATGTAGCATATTTAAAATATTAGTTTTAGATTTGTTCTCATTTAATGCTTTATAAATACGAACGACCCATTCAAGTGTGTTACGTCAGGTCTATACGACCTTCAAAACCATTCTAAAAGTACATATCATATCGTTCGTACCGCTTTTAATAGCTACTTTACTTATATGTGTGGCTGTTACATTCTCAGAGAAAACAAATCGGTGATAAGAGGGGGCTTATTGTTGTCGCTTCCGTCAGTTAGTGCTAAACACAAGTTAAATTTGGCGAACATCTGAACACGATTCAGTATACAAGATGTCTGCCACTATATTATACTAAGCGGAAATGATATACTTTTAATTACTTAATTACTAATATTGCCATGTAACGTGACAGGGACCTCTGATCCCGATCGTATTGTAGTTAGATTTATATCTACCTATGCAGTATCAGTGTCTGTTATCACTAAATCTGATTCAACCCACCATTTCTTTAGAAATGCCTGTACCAAGTCAGGGTCATTACGGTTTTCACAGTTTTCCGGTTGTTGACTGATTTTGTCTGTTTATATAATTATGAGTTTTGACTTTCCCTTTGTAAGATTGTTCGGAGTTCGGTAATTTTGTTATTACCTTTACTTTAATCACTAAGCCTTTGTGATTATATTACCCCCATGGCAAGGTGTACTCGGTACAACCGCATGTGTAATTTCTCCTTGTATTCAACAAATAAAATAGACTTCCGCAATGTGCTTTAAATATTGTTTAAAGTGTCGCTTAACATGAGAGAAAAGTTTGAAAATACCAAAGGGTGTATTCAGAAGTCGTAATTCGAAGAAGGACAGACAACACAATGGCCAAAAGAAAAAGGACAAACAGAACCAAGTAGTGATTCACTAAAAACTATACAGAAAACTCAAGATTGAACAACATGAACCCCACTAAAAACGTGGGATGGACACATGTGCTCCGGAAATCTAGGCAGTACCTGTTCCACTAGTGGTTCCCGCTGTGTAACTCTTGTTGCAAATCCGATAAATCATGGGAGTAGAAAGGAGAGGGGACCGGGATATTCCGTTGTAACGTTGATATACTATGTTGTTCATTTAATTCCTTCACACATGTCTACTATATAGAAACTTGTTTCTGTTACTGCATTCTATTTTTCTAATTTTCCAAAGTTTTGAAGGTAAAATCGGTACGCATCTGTCGAGCCTATTTGTTTTTTTCTTCCAGTGTTTTTATTTATTTGAAAAAATAAAATAATAAAAGAAAGTCTATCACAAAATATTATGTTGTGATCAACTTGAACTGCTGAAACAACGATTCATAAAATGACATTTGGCCCTAATGTTGAAATGATAATTAACATCCATTAGGAGGTCAAATGACATGTATCCCTAATATTAAAAATTAAAATTGATATCAATTAGGAGGTCAAATGACATTTATCCCTAATATTAAAAATTAAAATTGATATCAATTAGGAGGTCAAATGACATTTATCCCTAATGATTGAAAATTAAAGTCCATTTAGAGGTCAAATAATTGGTCTTTGTGTCATTTTTTCTGGCAAACATTGATATCAATGGATCTTAATGGTCGACATATACAAAGACATTGATCTATTTTTACATTTGCCACCTAACAACTAAAGTAGAATTTAAAACGTTTCTTTTGTAGTTTACAGTTTTCATTTTACTGTTCAATAACCCTAACATTTATGCAATAACTGAACTCATGCTTGAGAAATTATTGAACTTAAGTGTTTTTGTTTAGCATATCCTATTGCGGTTTCTGCTTTCAACAATAAATTAATTCGAGCTTTTTCACATCAACTATTTAACCTTATTTTGTTATTTTTAAGTTTTAATGGTTTAATTAACTTTACATAACCTTAGGGTAAGGTCGTTTTATTTCTCATCAATATTTATCGATTACATTTAATTTTCAATAAAAATACAGCAGCAGGGACCGTTTATTGTTTACCATTTGTCTGTCTATATTAATTAGTTGGTGCTATAAAATTGCCATAGAGTCAATGATTTTCCAATAATTTTATAACACAGGAAGAGAATTTAAGCTTACTGTTTAAAATCAACTTATTATAGATGTTTTTTGTGGAAATTTTAAAATGAAACGAACAAAGCCAAACAAAGCGGTAAGAAATTTAGTAAAAAAAAATGCTATGTGATTTTGTTAGTCTTGTTTCGTTATCTTATTTTGTGTTCCCTCTTTCGATTTTATTACAACACTCTGTGTAGGGCGATATAGTATAAGAGGGTATCCGTTTATTCGTCTAGTATAGTTCTTGTTTATGCAATACTTTTTAAAAATAAGTATCGAATATTAAAAATATGTTGCTATCATTTTGTCTATCTTGTTTGAAAGCCTTTGAATTTCGTGCTCCCAAAGATTTTTAAATTATTTTGACTTTGAACGTTCCTGATGATGAAGTTAATTTCACAAACCCTTTATGCGCACTAAATTTGATATCTACCGTTTTATTATACAGAAGCATTGACAAGGGAAAACCTTTGGATGATTTCAAGCATGAAGAATTGCTTTTAAAAACAAAACGTGTTTTTTGTGTTTTTGTTTTCACAGATTTTGATAATTAGACATTTGTGTAGTTACACAAAAGATCATTACCAGATTAAAAAAAATAGAGAATGTATGACTGGATTAAGAAACTGAAAAAGTTCAAACATGAAAACAATCGGACGCATATAACATATTTTTGTTTGAAAATCAAACCTTTATACATTAATTTTACATAAACTTAAAAGATAATTATCAGATTTTCAAAATGTTTTTGCAGATAGATTGGCTAGGGTAATATCGTGACGGATACAAGACATGAATAAAAGTATATTTAAATTTGGTTAAAAAGAAAAGAGTAAGGCTATTTATACTTGGCTTCAGCATAACGTGTTTTTTTCTTTCAGCGTAATTGGATGGTTCCTATATGTCTTGTTTTGTTTGTCAAATGATGCCAACATTTTCATAGAATTATAACATTTTCAAAAATAATACACATCTATATAATTATTATAAATTTTATCAATAACGACATTTTAACTTGATGTCCTTGTTATTTCAATTACGAAGTCCACACATGCCTACTTTATCAATCAACGGAGTTGCTTTTTTATGTTCGCCAAATCCTTTACATTTATTTTTTCATAAATTGATTAGAGACGGGTTTTTCCAGACCTGTTGTTTGTCAACAGACGACAGATACACTTTCGCTGGAGTTGTCTCCCTTGCCAGGGACGTTCGACGGGTTGTTCACCGGTGAATAATACTAAAATCAAGAAATAGAGTTGAATTATAAAGAGTTAAGAATAACAAACATAATTGTGTTCATATCGTATGTGTTTTTGTGCTATATATGGCTTTAAGCTGATAGCATTGTGGAGTATTTACCACCATTGAATAAATAATGGTTTAATTGAGCTTGTTTTTTCAACTACTGTAGCAAATGCTTTTTTTTAAATAATTTTATTACCCGATGTTTACATATTATAATGTAGTTATGTATTGTATGGAATGATAATATTTTGGTAATGAATCCATCTTTAAATATGTAAAGTATTGTTTTGATGGTCTCAGGGGCGAGGTATAATGACCTCTCTGCACTTGCTAATGTACCACCCTTTTGTTTTGCTTACCTGACCTCAGCGTACTCTTTGCGTTATTTTAAGATCTTCTTTCATCAAAACATATTTTGGGTTTGAAATAACTACAATATAGAATTGATATTGAAAACAAAAGTTCATAAGGGTGATTGAAAGAAAATTTTAAAGACACCAAAGAGGTGACGTTCTAAGTTGAAAAACTTGTGTCTTATCCATTTGTTGTTATGAACAATAAACTATTTTAAACCAAGGAGGTAATCAAAAGTCATAAATCGAAGAAAAAGCAGACAATACAATGGTCAAAAGAAAAAAGAAAAAAGAAGACAGACAATGATCTACAAAATAATACACAGAATACTAAAGATTGAACAACACGAACCCCATAACAACCAGGGGTGGGGTGGGTAGGGTGGATGAACTCATGTGCTCCGGAAGGGTTAGCAGTTCATGTTCTACTACTATGACCTGTTGTGTTACTCTTGTTACAATCCCGATGACAAGTCATGAATGGGGAAGGGACAATGATTAGGATGAATCAATATAACACCATGACAAACAAACGATGTGATCAGCCAGAATTATCTAATTTTTGTGCCTGTCTCCAATCAGGTCTTGGATTTCCAACGCCATATGTCGTGGTCTTTTTGGGGTTCAATAGTTTGAGGTGTTCAATTTGTTGATATTGGTGGAATTGTTGACCGTCACCATTTAAACTTTCTTTTCATAACGGTGGTGTTCTTTATCATGTTTAAATTTACATATGTGTTTTGTGGTAGATTGCCTTTATTATTACAAATCGCGTGTAAAATTTATCAACTATCCTAGATGAAAAATGGTTGCCTGTTTAAATATATTCATGCATGATGCTATGGATATTACGCGATTTTGATGGCAATGCCTTGTCATCCGATGTCATTTGTTTAACATAATACAATATTCCAAACATAGTCAATATGTCCCCAAGATTGTGTTCAACAAGTAATTTAGCATTGTAGATATTTTAAAGTTACATAACAAAATTTGCATTTTTTTATTTTCATTTTAGGCTGGGGAGGCTCATTGGAATAAACAATACAAGAAGTATAGTCTTGATATAGATAGACGAGTTGTCAATCACTTAAGAGTAAGTCCCTTCAAAAACAAAACATACAAAGAAAGATACCCGTCTTATAAACTATTAATAAAAAAACGCACAATAAGACCAAAGCAATAAACATGCGATAGCTGTTTACTCTGCTGTATATAAACAATTCTAATTTAAGTTCAAGGGTTTCGTTTCAGTGATCTAAAAACGTCATAGATGTTGGTGTTTTTGTAAATAATATTCATTATCAAAGAAAATATATTGTTATCCCTTTCTTTCTATTTTGACAAAAGGTCTGAATCATTTATCATATACCATAACTATCCTACAAAGCACGAGAGCATTAGTGTAAATTATTTCTATTTAAAACTGTGCCAATCGAAACCTCACAGAAGTCTGAAAGAGGAAAGTTAAACAGCCCTGATCGAAATACTGTATTCAGACACTAAAAATGAACATTTCAACTGGCTCACAGTACAATTAACAAAGAACAAAGAGAAGTAAAGGACAGAAACTATTGAACATCAAAGTCTGGCTTGAAACAAGCAGAACAATGTTGCGGATTAATAGACAATTCCCATATCAAATCATATTATTTTTAAAACACAGTTCGAATGTATTAGATAAATCTACACATACTAACATAATTAAGATGTTTTATAGTAATAATATATCTAGCTGTTGAGAAAATAAAAATAGCAACAAAGACAAAAGGAGTAAGATTGGCTTAGATTAATGTTTATCACACAACATTTCACTCTTCATGGTAAAACAAGGGAAGTAATCCTTATCTGTTGTGGCAGTGTGGTATTATTTGTTTTTTTATTTTATTATATTATATCGTTATGTGTGTTTACAGCGTGTGCTAAGTAAACGTATAGATGACCATATGAACAGTCTAACAGAATCAGATGATAAAGATTCACACGAAAATCAGGGAATGCAGGATGTTAACAGGAAAAATGTGGTGAGTAAAATACAATATTTGTTTTGTCTCAGGAAATCAGTACAATAGTTGTATTCTGCTATTTATTGAAAATAAAAATACAATACTGGAAATGTCTGATATTTATTTTGCTTGTTTTCTCTCGCTGTGTATATCTTATTTGTACTGTTATTTCACTAGCAGGGGAAGTCTGGGTCCATAAAATAGTTTAACCCCGTCACTTTGTTTTTATTGAAGTGTTTGTGCCAACCCAGGAAAATGAACGGTCATGTATTTTTGTGTGTTAAGTGTATCGACTTTGCCTCTTTATGCGATTCGTCTGTTTTATTTTGGAACTCTTCAGACAGAGTGGTAATTTTAGTTTTCATTTTGTTACTATTTATAGACCATTATTATTTTTTGCTATTTTATCTAATTTCAGAATAGACCAAAGCCGGACATATTTAATCGCTACAATGACATAGAAGTAATCAAACCAAAGCGACCTGTTCTTGAGGAACGCAAAGGAAAAGGCCAAGAAAATAACGGCCGCTTACAAAATATCAAAAGTGACCATCAAAATGGACATGCTTCTGTTACAGTCAACGTAACAAATACGGACGCAGTCGACGGTGGCAAAATCGAAAATAATGACGCCGGGAAGAGTGACGTAGGGAATGGAAACGTTAGCGGTGAGGACGAAGATATGTTAGAAATTCCAGCATTTAATCTGGAAGATGACTCTAGTGATTATGTTGATTTTAGACAATGGCAGGTCAGTCCGGTACCGACTCCGGTATTACAACGGCCAATGACAAGAGAACAAACCAGAATGTCTCATGAAGATAAAGTATCAGATATATTGAGGGGCAATGTAAATAGACATTGTACAGCCGAAAGTAAAACAATCAAAATATATATTTCATCAGGATTTACTGGTAAGTATAATACCTCATATATTGTAGTAAGCTTATGATCGTTGTTTGTCCTTTTGTACTTTTTCTTTTAGCCATTGTGTTGTCTGTTCTTCTTCGATATACGGATTCTGATTGCCCCTTTGGTATCTTCAAACTCTTCTTATGCTAATTGTTAAACTGCTACTTAAGACCAATATAAAACCTTTGTTATCTATTATTACACATTAGAATAAATACACCTGACAATCTGGATTATCATCTAACGACAATCAGGTGTCAAACCAGTAATTCAACCAATCAGAGCTAAGAACATATACAAAAGTAGTCCCTTTTAAAGAAAAAAGTTCCTTTCACTTTGTTGTATTGTGACAAATACTGAATGGAATGGAATAATTAAATTGATAATTGAAGTTAAATGTATAAGGATTATTTTGAGCCCAAATTTGATTGATTTAGTTGTATTTTAATATGGATATGGAGGATTTGATGCATGACCTATAAATGGGGAATTTCTGGGGGATGACAGAGCTATTTTTAGAGTAGGTATTTTCCATAGCCTGGCATTTCACTGCAAGACTTTAAACATGGCCTGATATTTTGACAGAACGTAGAGGAATCATGGATGTTTCAGAAAATGTATGGTCTTCGAAAGGTTAAACTTAAGATAAAATGGTCAGGTAGGCTCGAAAAAACACAAATTTAGTAGAAAACCTTAAAGAAATTAATTACAGGTTTCACACCATCAACATCTGGTCACATGGGAGGTCAAATTTAACTGGCCAATCATGGACAGTCCTTCAAATTTTTTATTAGACATTCAAAAGTTTGACTTTTTGTAAAAGAGCATGTTTAATATTTCGAATGTTTAAAATCCAAGATATCGAAACTCATGGAGATAAACAGGTACACTGATTAAAGTTCACACTACAACACAGTGTAAATATATATTCTTAAATAAGGCAGTACAGTCTTTCTCCTTTCTATGGGTCATTCCAAAATCATTTTTCACTTCATATTAACATATATTCAAAACCTAATAATTTTATGATAGCTATATAGCAATCTTGTTAAAATTAGATGTTTGTTGTATCTTTTTTTTCATTGGTGATACACTAACATGTAACTACATCCCATATGGGGTCACGACGGGGTTAATATTTTCAACCGAGCAATCAACGATGAGTAAACTGAATCTTTAGAAATCTAAACCGAGTACACGTCAAGAGATTGGGCTATATATGTAACTGTCTTGCATATGATTGGACGGTCAAAGCTGAATGAAAGGTTATATGACATGACCCCAAACAGGATGTTGTTAGATGTTAATGTATCGCCAAAGAAAACAAATTAAAAAAGTTACTAGATTTGATATAGAATAAATATATTATTACTGTTTTTGATTGTATATATGATTTCACGATCAAAGTAGAATAAAAGTTTATCTTGCGTGTCCCGGCATTAAATGTTGTTTAGATGTAAGTCAGATAAAATTAAAATCCAATAAACATCTAATGGTTAATGGCTACAATTAGAATATCTAGTGACGTTATCATCAGATTATTATAAATACATTTCAATAAGGAATAGGATTATCATTATCAATGAATTACAATTTGTTTGCAGTTATAGCGAAACATGTGGCATGATTAAATAAAAAAAGGAACAAAAAGAAAAAAAGCTTTTCCGATGGCGTGGCATTTTTGTTCTTTCGTTTTATTGCTACTTGTGGTTAAATGATTACCCTTACTTAAGCCTAACTTGCTTTGAAAACAACGTATATATCTAATTTAGTTCACACGACAAATTTCTGGAACAACCTTAAATAACTGGCTACTTAATTTTATTTTCAGATTCTCTTACAGAGAGAACAGTGCTTATGGAGAAAGTATTTCCTCAACTCCGCCACTTTTGTAGTTCTAAAGGCTTTGAGTTAGAAGTATATGATCTACACTGGGGTCTACGAGACTGTACATTTGATGATCACTCTCTACCAGAAACATGTTTAAATACTCTACAGAACTGTCTGAACTCTCCATATCAGATTAATATGGTGGTAGGTAGATTACATATCCATTTGCAAACATAATTAGCGTTAAACGTTAAACGTACAAATAAATCAAAATTTATATATAATAATACTATTTAAGGTAAAAATAAAATTCAAAACGATTTTTGTTTTTATTCACAAATATAAAGTATTTGGAATCATGATAAAGAAAATCTGAATTGGTTCTTGTTTTTCTTTCTTACTGCTAAGCCAACTATATCATGTACTCCACAAACCTAATATCATCATGTGTACTAGCAAACATGTATATGATGGCAATATCCATCTGTTCACACTTTTAGACTTAGTATTATACATATGACAACACGAAGCATAAATTGTGTATGTATTAGTTCGGGAACATAGTTCTTTACTGTTTAACCTTCACAAGCACCTAGGTTGACACCTAATGTTTTGGTGGGGTCCGTATTGCTCATCTTTTTAGCTACATATGTTGTGTTTTCAGTTTTGTCTTCGTCCTGTTTCTTATGTGTCCAGTGTTGGCGATGTCTCTGAATTCTCCATTCTATAGCACCCCTTCGGTTATTTCTAACGTTTATCTAAAACAACATTGCTCAACTAATTATATGTGAGAATCAGCTGCACGTTTCATGTGACTTGAAGGGGTGGATTAACGCCACCTACCGTATTTTTATTGAAGTGCCTAGACTAAGAGTATATGTGAGGTAGGGGTTTCTAGGATTGTCTTAGGGACCGACCATTTAACTTGCAGGGGGGGGGGGAGGGGGGTTATGGTTTTTTGTTTTGTTCAGAAAACATTATTCGGACAACGCGAGAGTTAGAATATTATTTTGTTTCCAGAATTTAACATTAGGTTATATGACAAAAACTCTGAATCAGATTAATTTTTTCCTCCACCAAAATCAGAATATTTTTTTCAGCAACATTGGGAATCAGAATATTTTTTAGAAAAAAACCCATAACCCCCCCTGGAAGTTAAATGGTCCGTCCCTTATTGAATTTTGAATTGTAGTGATGATATTGTGAGGTATTTTCGCTTTTTTTCACCATTTAATGCTGTTACAACAATTGTCATCAAATCAGTTTCATCATGCATGGTTTATTTTCAGATTTTCCTAGGAGAAAAATATGGGCCATGTTTATTACCTTCAACAATTTCCCAAGATGAGTTTGACAAAATTGTACATAGAACAAGAAGTTTCGCTGAAATTGAAGTTAAGAAAATTAGGGAAAAGTTGACGGAAATCGAGGATTTAAAAATTGAACGAGAAAGACAGTTACAAGACGAAGACGAATGCTTTATAGATACCCCTACAGGATTGGCGGATATAGGGGCATCTCCTGAACAACGGACTGAACCAACAAAATATGAATCAAGTAAATTTAAGCAATATGCAGAAACGATCAAACGTGAAGCCCAAGTTATCAAGGCACTACAAGAAAAGGAGGGGTCTTTACCGAGTCCATCATTACTGTTACATTGGTACAAACTGGACGAAAATCATGTACCACCTGTATACAGACTTCAGAATATAAGGTAAGCATGTGTCAGACAAAAGTACAATAGAAAACACCAGAATCCATATAGACAATACAAGGCAATCTAAGTCTACAAAACAACGCCATCAATATAGACAACACAGCACAATCTAGATAGACAAAACACAACAATCCAGATAGACAAAATAACACAATCCAGATAGACAAAACAACACAATTCAAATAGACAAAACACAACAATCCAGATAGACAAAATAACACAATCCAGATAGACAAAACAACACAATCCAGATAAAACAACACAATCCAGATAGACAAAACACAACAATCCAGATAGACAAAACAACACAATCCAGGTAGACAAAACAACACCATCAATATAGACAAAACAACACAATCCAAATAGACAAAACAACACAATTCAAATAGACAAAACAACACAATCCAGATAGACAAAATAACACAATCCAGATAGACAAAACAACACAATGCAGATAGACAAAACAACACAATGCAGATAGACAAAACACAACAATCCAGATAGACAAAACAACACAATCCAAATAGACAAAACAGCACAATCCAAATAGACAAAATAACACAATCCAAGTAGACAAAACAATGCAATCCAGGTAGACAAAACAACACAATCCAGGTAGACAAAACAACGCAATCCAGGTAGACAAAACAACACAATCCAGGTAGACAAAACAACACAATCCAGGTAGACAAAACAACACAATCCAGGTAGACAAAACAACACAATCCAAATAGACAAAATAACACAATCCAAGTAGACAAAACAATGCAATCCAGGTAGACAAAACAACACAATCCAAATAGACAAAATAACACAATCCAAGTAGACAAAATAACACAATCCAAGTAGACAAAACAATGCAATCCAGGTAGACAAAACAACACAATCCAGGTAGACAAAACAACGCAATCCAGGTAGACAAAACAACACAATCCAGGTAGACAAAACAACACAATCCAGGTAGACAAAACAACACAATCCAGGTAGACAAAACAACACAATCCAAATAGACAAAATAACACAATCCAAGTAGACAAAACAACACAATCCAGGTAGATAAAACAACGCAATCCAGATAGACAAAACAACCCAATCCAGGTAGACAAAACAACACAATCCAAGTAGACAAAACAACGCAATCCATGTAGACAAAACAACACAATCCAGGTAGACAAAACAACACAATCCAGGTAGACAAAACAACACAAGTAAAACATAAAATAAAAACTACAATATCATTTTGTTGCAAAAACTTTTTAATCAAAATTAAAAGAATGTGTAACTTTTAGCAAAGATTTGCTTATTGTCATTTTCAGTTCAGAATATAAGAATTTCATCAAGGGAGATTACTCTCGTCGTGAAGCTGGTCGTGCATGTTGGAAAGAAATGGAAGTCAAAATACAGAAACTGTTTAATAAGATAATACCAGAAGTCTTTCAAGACGAGAAAACCAGAAGAAAATATTACAATTCAAGTATGTTGTAGTTTTATTTATAGAAATATTGTTGAAAGTGGCGTTAAACACCATATTATACTAAACCAACTATTCTTATTTATAAGTGCGACCGCAGTACAACATAAAACTTCACAATACAAAAGAATAAGCACTAACAATCTTCAGGATTCAAAAACTTCGGTTTAAAAAATTGTGCCCAGTCAGAAAACTAAGAAAGTGATCAACACATACCCCACTAGTCCGAGATTCCTCTGTCGTTTAACGGCATTTATAAAGTTGCTGTAGCCGTTCAACGTCAGAGGGCAATACATACGGAAAACAGCGGATTTGCTTCTCCAACTCTGGGTCAGCACATTTCCACGTTTCGTGGCTATCGGATTTTATTTTCTATCAGAAACCCTTATATAAATCGCTTCACCAATCATTTTTCTATTCATTCATAACCATCTTACCCTCAGAAAGTGGTGCTACACTCCATTACAGCACGATTTTGCCTTAGATCCTATGATTCCGCCATTTGTCTTCCATTTTTCAAACATTTGTCACGTGACTACGAGAAAACCACGATTACCGCAATGTATCATGGGAGATGATTTGCATATAAACAAACAAACAAATATTTGTATTGCCAATCATACACGCCTGTTAAGGCAGAACAATTAACATAAAATTTAATACATTTGATTATATTGATTGGTAATGATTTTAACAGCAATAGTGAATTACAGATAACCATAAGAAAAAAAAATGATGTAGTACCTTGTCCAAAAAAGGGGGACGTAACACATGCTCTTTCCGAAGCCCATTGGCAACACTCTGTCATTGAATCTTTTCTTTCCAACACATTCTGTATTATTTCCTTCTGCTCTGCTTTGATCTATAGATGGACTGTTTGTCCTGTAGAATACGCTTAAATGTATGGTCTTCCATGTGATTTGAATGTTGTTTACGTATGCAAATAATGCTCAAATAATTTGGTGCTCTGAATTAAGTAGCTTCCAGCATGCAATGCGTTACTGTTATCATTCAATTAGTATCGCGAGATCACGTTTGTAGATTCGAAAATGGAAGTCAAATGGCGGAATAATAGGATCTAAGGCAAAATCGTGCTGTAATGGAGTGTAACACCACTTTCTGAGGGTAAGATGGTTTTGAATGAATAGAAAAATGATTGGTGAAGCGATTTATATAAGGGTCTCTGATAGAAAATAAAATCCGATAGCCACGAAACGTGGAAATGTGCCGATCCTAGAGCTGGTGAGGCAAATCCGCTGTTTTCCGTATATATTACCCTCTGACGTTGAAAGGCTACAGCAACTTTATAGATGCCGTTAAACGACAGAGGAATCTCGGACTAATACCCCACAAAAAAGAGGGAGGGGCGAACCCAGATGCTCGTGAAGGGTATTTAATACAACTAACATCTTATCATTAATTATAATACATGTAAATAGATAGCTTATGGATAACGATCAACACAAAGCAACCGTTAAGCAAGTCATGGTGGCAACCGAAATTTTTTCGAAGTGATCACTTCAACTAAGCCACTAGGAACCCTTGGTTCAGTAGCTTTCTTGTTAACATCAACCTTCATCCAAGAAAATCATAATAGGAACCACAAGCTCTGGAATATCTGGTCAACTGAGAAATATATAAAAGGTAATTCCGGAATCAGGTCGTGTCCATTAAGTTAGACATCTATGTTTTTATTAATGAGCACCGATCTTTAGTTTTATGTGTATGTTTTGTAGATCGTTGTTTGTCCCCTTTATACCTTTTCTTTTGGCCATTGTGTTGTCTGATCTTCTTCGATATACAGATTCTGTCTACCCCTTTGGTATCTTCAAACTCGTCTTATTACTATCCCTCATCTCAGTCGTCTTGAGGTATTTGATGAACATGGTTTGCACCTCAAAATATGTGTGGGTTGCTCCCTAGCCTGTGAATAAACGAGATTCCTAACTATCAGTCGATAACAGCTTCAGTTTTGTCTTGAAATCAATAAAAACTCTTGAAAATAATACAGCATGTAATGTTATTCAGATATATTAAAAAGAAGGCGTTTACTATTTTTAGTTCTAGTCTATTAAATAAAAGGACCATGTTTCTTAAAGATTTTAGAAGTAGATATATTCACCAAATAAATCATCCTGAAGTCAAGGCAACGTTGTATACTGCATTTAAAGTGCTTATTATTAGTTTTCAATGCAATAATTTGATACTATACATTCGATTTACATGACAGTTAGAAATGCAGTCAGTAATATTTCTACAACAATGACACCTTCTTATATTTCTTGAAAACTTTTGTGTAGTGTCCTTATTTTTATGTTGATCACATTAAAATTTAACAATATTTTTGGCGAAATAAATTTCATGGCTGAATATTTAATGTATTGAAAACATTTGTGTCGTGTGCATTAAATTTGATATATTGCTTTCTTGTATATTTCTTCTTCTGTATGTGTAATAATAGATCATATTCATTTTTAGTCTGTTTTTATTTAAAATGTTTCGCTTTTCAAAGGGCAAAAGAAAAGATATATATTATTGTAAATCATTATGAATTTTATATCATAGAAAAAAATAGTCTACGAATACGGGAACATAACAATAAATCTCTCCTTTACAAATTGCTAAAAATTCGCATTTCGACCAAAACAGGGTTTGACGTATAGAGAATAATTGTGAAAAACCAAGAATAACAAAATAACATTTTCAAAGTACGTGACAAAATTGCTCAAAATTGTCAATAGCCTGCAGCTGTGTGTCCATATCAGAGAATTACTGAGGGAATGTCGTTGTTGTAAGATAGTTGAATTTACAACTACCTATGCAATCAATACTTTTCACCACTAAAGTTGTGAGTTCGAATCTCTCTCCTGGCGAGATGTATTCGATACAATATTATGTGATAAAGTTTGTCATTGACTTTGTCGGTGGATTTTCCCTGGTACTCGGGTTTCCTCCACCAATAAAATGACCACCACGATATAACTGAAATATTGCTGATAGTGGCGTTAAACGTCATAACCCTTACCCTATCCCGTCAGTAAATTTCAGCAATTTTCGTACAGAAATTGGTTTTTGAAGACTGTACAATAAATGTTGTTTTGAAAAGATACTATAAAGCAAAATATGATAAAAATATAACATGCTTCTCAATTTCAAATTTTGATATTACAGTGTTAGAGCGTGAAATAGAAACAGGACTTGTGAACACTGAGACACCACATGATCGATGTGTTGTAATTGAACGTACGTTAGATCACGTTACTTCCGGTATTGGTCAGGAGTCTACGTCAGACTATATCGACGTAGCAGACAGGCAGTTGGCGGACATGGAACATGCTCGGATAACCGAATATCGAGAAAATGTCCATACAATGGTAGGTATATCACGATTAACGGAAAACAACAACTATAATAGTTGAATATTTATGGCTATTAAACAGACATACTAGTTTGTAACTAGATTAACACTACGAGTGCCACTAGGGGAGCGGGAACTGCTTACCCTTCCGGAGCACCTGACTTCACCCCCGGTTTTTAGTGTTACTCGATCTTTAGTTTTATGTGTCTGCTTTGTAGATAATCGTTTTCCTTTTGTACTTTTTCTTTTTGCCATTGTCTTGTTTGTTCTTCTTCGATTTACAGATTCTGATTACCTCCCTTTAGTATCTTCAAACTCTACTATATCATACGTGATTTCCAGTTTAATATTGATGGCTACCATACATGCACCTGATCTGCTGTTAATAATTGAAATTAATATAAAATACTGATAGACAGCAACACAACACAGAAAAATATGCATTCTCAGAATAAGATCAAAAGCTAAATTAACGTGGTTTTTGTTTTGTTTTGTTTGTTGTTTTTTGTTTGTTTTGTTTGTTTTATTGCTTGTTTGTTTTGTCTTATTTGCTTGTCTTATTGTTTGTTTGTTTTGATTTTATTGATTTTTTTGCTTCAGGTGAATGAATATTCTTATAAATCTTATTAATTTAACAAGATGAAGAAAAAAAAACACACTGTTCCAAAATCACATCAAATCGGTGAAAGAGGCAAAAATCAATAACATTAACACACATATACATGACTGCTCACTTTCCTGGCTTGGTACAGACACTGAATTTTTTTAACAGTTCCGACAGTGTGATATTGTTTACTGCATCTTATCCCCATTATTGTAATGTTACAGATGTCCTGCAATAATATAATACAGTTCGAGTTAGAATGGAGGGCTGGTGGAATCAAAGCCACTGGAAACAGATCCCATCAGGTTTATCTGGAGAAAATGTGTAAACAACTACAAGACATATTACAACATCATCTTAATGAGGATTTACTAGCAATAAAGAATCAAGACAACAAAATGAAATTATTTGAAGAAATCTCTCATCATGTCAGTTTCTGTCAACAAAGGTAAATTGTTAATTGTTTACTATATATCTCTGACTGTAAATTTATTTTTTTTTACTTGGAGACCAATTTTCGTGGTTTCCGTTTGTGTTATTAAACCGCGAAAGACATACGTAACAAGAGAAGAGTAGTTATGAGTAAGTTTCAAAGTTTCAAAACCACGAATCAAATATCAACAAATATATCACTGTTCCTTTATCCAAGAATATTGATTCACACGAAAATAAATGACGTCACAGTTATTTGCAGGTCTATTCTTTTGTGGTCTCCTTTGTTTTAGGTGTGGGGAGTTGTGATGTTTAACGCTACTTTTAACAATATTTCAGTTTTATTGTGCCGGTTATTTGCTTTAAGACATATTACGTACAACACTGTAGTAATTTAACATTTATTGTAACTAATATTAAAAACCTATTTTTATCATGTATATATTAATATCAGAATTTAACCTAGTGATTTAACTTGATGAATCCTCAGGTTTTTAAAACATAGTAATGGACAAAACACGCCCTCGATAATAGTAATATTGCTTAATCTCAACATAAAGCAGTAAAATGGCAAACGCCAATTTACAAATAATTAATTAGATAATACACAAAAAAAAATTACAATTGAAGAAATACTATACTTGTAAATGATTCAAATATGCCTTTATTTATCCTAGTTTCGTATGAATTTCCTTCAGGGCTAGAAGTTTCCAGGGTCGACAAGAACAGTTACAATTAATGAAGTCGTATATTCTTTCCAACTGTCGGTCGCCATTAGTTGTATATGGCCCAGGAGGATGTGGCAAGACCGCTCTGTTATCAAAAGCCGCAAGGGAGGCCAAGGCATGGTATAAAACGTATGTATTTAGCATTTATTACAATATATTAAAACAACGTAATGAATATAAAACAAATTTGCAAAGAACATATATAACCACTACCTTGAAAACAGGTACACGGACGATATAAACTGACTTTCTATATTGATGGGGTTATGGTTT
Source organism: Bathymodiolus brooksi (assembly GCA_963680875.1). NCBI lineage: Eukaryota > Metazoa > Mollusca > Bivalvia > Mytilida > Modiolidae > Bathymodiolus > Bathymodiolus brooksi. Next base: position 79,167,534 of record OY804585.1, on the reverse strand, counting down.
TATGTGCTTAATGCCGATTTAACAATTATATCACTGTATTTGTGAATGAATCTAGAATTATCTGGAGTTATCTGTAGAATACCACCACCTGCCACAAGTCTATGAAAATCTTTATCACTTACATATCGCCACGGACGTAAATCGAAGATACATTACTGGCGATATGCATTGATTGCATAGGTATATATAAATCCAACTACCATACGATCACTATCACGACCACGACTGTCCCACTCTTCATTTAACTAAGTAGCGACGTCATAAGTTGTAATAAAAACTGATTTATCTGATTTAGTGGCGTTTCTGGAGTAATCTTCATCAGATACGCTCCAAATCACAAAATAATGTAAACGTCTTTGGGAGGAAGGACACCAAAGGGCCTAAACAGAATAACCAAGAAAAGCTAAGGTCATCATTGCCTGAGGGAGGAGAACCTTAGTTTTAGTAAAAAATGCATTAGTTAGAAACTGTAGATTTCAATAATAAAATATGTTGTGTAATGACTCCTTTATTGTTGATGGTTAAATATAGCGTCTTGGTTGGATTTCGTTCGTTGTTTTAGTTGATGTTTACTATTTATTGTTGTAGTGTTGAAGCTGGAGTTTTGATACGATCTATTGGTAAGACAATGTCCTCGGTGAACATAAGAACACTTCTCAGAGATATATGTGAACAGTTGTGTATTATACTTGACACAGAACATGAAGAAATACCAACAGTAAGTGTATCCACAATATTCACTTTGTTACCTTTCATTACAGGTGCAGCATGTTATATTTCTAACTGATCATATTAACATCAATTGTGCAAATAAAACAACATTTTCCAACCTTGATTAAGTCCATGCAGAACATTGTAACCTTACGGCAAGGAGAAAAACAAAATCAACAACAGACATCTACTAAGACGGACATGAAATGAATGGAAAACCAAACAAAAACAATTATCAAAATGTTCCTAGCAAATCGTTAGAGAGGGATATATGAATTTTAAAAGTATATTTACTAATGTTATCATACATCTGTTGTTTTCGATAAAAAATTATGAAGGAACTCTTGGTGTATATGAATTAGCTTCTCCTCTCAGGGTTACACCACTCCGCAAGTGTAGTCTACTAATTGTGCAGTATATATCAAGCGCGCAACTTTTCCTAAGAATGGAGCACAAATGAGTATCCTGTGCTTAAACAGCGTCACACTCTTTGCATGTAAAACAAAACTATAAACAGATTCTAATGAACAGCCTATTCAGAGGGGTGAGCGGTGGCCAGTTGTAAGACAAACATTTACATACGATATGCAATACCTCACCCTTGATGTAAAGTTATCAAAGCCTCCATTGTTAGCTCCCTGTCAGTGACAGCTTCATTGGTATCTTCATATCTTCAAATTTTTCTTATAGCTGTATAATAAATGTTTGTTTGTTCACTTGTTCCGTTGGGTTTGAATATAACTTAAATATAAACTTTAACTATAATAAAGACTCCAAAAGATTTACAATTGTCTAAATGATCTAAAGAACCAACACACATCTCCAAAAGTATTTATTCTCTTTTCTTTTTTCTTTTTTCTTGTATATTGTCTAAACCTATGTTTTTGTATATAATCATTCTTTGTATATTTAACTCTATGCTATTATATACATATTATATCATTTCATTGCACATGCTAATCCATATTGTAAATTATTGTATTCGGGAGAAGACTTCATAAGTTGGAAAAACTTGTGTTCGATCCCTATTTGTTAAACAACCTTATTACGAAAAAACTGCTGGGACCTGCTAATCTGGGTCACGGGTCACTGTAATCGGGCGGCTGTATCGAGAAACAGATACAGTGTTGAAAAAACTGTTGATACTCATACAATATTGATAAATGCAATACAATTTTATGTTTGTCTTCAAGAAATATGATAGACAAAACCATGTGTGAAGTTTTATGACGAAATATCTCTGATTTCTATGTAAATTCACGAGTTGAAGTGGGGAAACACCCACAGGTAATTTTAGCGATGTATTTTTATCTTGGACAAGAATAATGAGCGTCCTGATTGGATGACCAATTTAAAACACACTGACACCGCATGGTAAAAAGATGCATGTAAAAGAAATCTATGTTATATTTATTCATTTGTTTGATTCTGGAATATTGTTGATCATTGATTTAAACAAGAAAAAAAAGGGGGGGGTGAATTTTATTAGTGAATTTTACAGTTAAATAAATGTTATGTTTCGACAGTTTAAAGAGAAAAATAAAAAAATGTTGGGACTAAAGCTTAAATCAGCGTTAAAAATTGAACAAATATCAGTGGTTTTGTAAATGAGATTTATTTTAAATAGAAAATCTGAATTTATTATTTATTAATTTATTATTATATTTAGCAAATAAAAATATGTTTAAACTATAACTTGAATGCTGCTTATTTCATGTTATACAATAAACTATTAATATATAATATTTATTTGTTTTTACTTTACAAACGTATCCTTTCCATGTTTGATTACAACATGTTTCAAGAGAATATTTATCCTAAAACGATATACCCGTGTTTTATTATTTATCACGCAATTTAAATGCTTAAAAACTGGCAATAGATATAATAATTTGAAATACTATTTTATAATGTTAGATCTTAATTATAATTTAAATTATGTATTCTTTTTCTTTCATTTTTAGGAATACAAAGGACTTATAAATTACTTTAATCAGCTGTTATCTCATGCCACAGAGGACCGGCCGTTGGTAGTTATCATTGATTCCCTAGATCAGTTATCAGGTAACGTAGCATATATCAAATGTCGGACAATCTCTGTTTCTTAATTGTTGGTTTTAATCCGGCTACCAGATGGGTTATTTTCTATATTCACGTACATTCAACAATCATGTATGAAATTAACAAGCATTATATAAAACCGAAGGGGCAACCAAGAATGGACAATCTAGAGATACATATGCAACATAGGGAACAAGACACAGAAGGTGTGTGCGTGCACGTGTGATATTGATACTTTGTGTGTGCGTGCACGTGTGATATTGATACTTTGATAGTGATTGTGGACAAGCACCATATCACGAGCCACTCCTCTGGTTCATACCATGCTCCCAACAATACCATTGGATGACACAGCACATCGGGGTTAAACCAGTTAATGGTATCCAAACAGTGTTTTTGTATTACATTTGCGTATATTCGAAAAAAAAATCAAAATTTAATTTAAAATATTAATTAAATTATCATAGATGCATGAATATTAATACAAATTTTATTATAAAACCCGTTATTGTTATTTTTAGATGAACACGATGGGCGAAAAATGGCTTGGCTACCAAAGAAATTGCCTTTGCATGCACATGTGATTGTATCTACTAGTCCCGATGACAAATACGACTGTCTACCACAACTGAAGAAGATGTTACGTGGCGACGCCTTCATCGATCTACCTGATTTACCCGTGGAAGATGCTGTAGAAATTCTTAATCACTGGCTAATGAAAGACAATCATGCCCTAAAACAATATCAATTCGATTTGATCATTGACACATTTAGCAAATGTCCACTTCCGCTGTTTTTGAAAATAGCATACGACGAGGCTTTATCGTGGACTTCATATATGGAACCTGCAAATTGTAAATTGATGGACACTGTAAAGAAAATGGCAGCTTTTAAGTTTTCAAAAATGGAATTGAAATACGGTGAAGCTACCATTCGCAGAGCTTTAGGTTACATTGCAGCTTCAAGAAATGGAATCACAAACAACGAAATGGAAGATCTGCTTTCATTAGACGATGCTGTCATGGACGAAGTTGCAATCAGGTTTACACTAAATCGCCGACATTTTCCACAAATTTTATGGATAAAACTTAGAGAAGATATATCCTATTTCTTAACTGAAAGTAAAACTTACAATATAAATACCATAAGATGGTCACATGGACAATTTTGTGAAGCTGCTACCGACCGATATTTGAAAAACAAGGACAAGGCACCATCTTATCATAAAGCAATGGCGGAATACTTCATGGGAGATTGGGCAAACAAACCAAAACCGTTTGGAGGGAGCACAAGAGGTGCTCTACGAATCGTGTCACCACAACAACTGTACTTCGAAACCAAGAACGGAGAAGAAAATGTAAGATCTTATAATGTTCGAAAAACAAACGAATTGCCATACCATTTGTTGAATTCGCAGCAAATGGAACATTTCAAAAGTCAGACATTGTGTAATTTTGAATGGGTTCTCGCAAAATTATGTGGAACGTCTCTTAGAGAGCTTGTCGAGGACTATCAAACAGCACTGCTAGTAGAACCTGGTGATATGGACTTGCGTACAATTTCGGATGCAATACAATTGTCAGGTGGTGCTCTAGTAAAAGAGCCAAAACAACTAGCTTCACAAATGGTAGGCAGGCTACACAGCATTATTGCTCAAGATACTCCAACAAACGCAAGAGATCCACCTAGATTCCCAATCTTACATGCGTTCTTTAATCAAGCTAAGGTACCGTCTGTTTCATCGTTGATTCCTTCTATTGGGTGTTTGACACAACCAGGTGGAGTCTTATTTGACCTACTTTCTGGACATTCAGATCCCATTACTGCCGTTTCCTTGACAACAGATGGATTGAAAGCCTTGACATGCTCAAAAGATAATACAATGAAATTGTGGGATTTAAGAACAGGAAGGGTAATGAGAACGATTGAAAATGTAGGGACAAATGTTCGACTTATCCGCCCTGCGATGAATAATGCATTGATAATTACTGTAGAAGGAAGCATTATCAAAGTCTGGAATATTAGATACAACGAATGTGTATCGGTGATTGATAAATATATTGATCCACCTGAAATTGGAATTGCTGGCGAAGGAAAATATCTTTGCGCGTTGTGTGATGGAAGTAATATGTTACGCACATGGAATTTAGGAAAGCCCGATTGCCCAATGCTTTCGTCTGTAACTATTGAAAATCATAAGGTATTTCAAGAAAGATCAGTCCTGATTGCACCTTATTCAAATGACGAAAGAATGCTTGTTGCCTTCCGAGGAGCAAATAAAGCGGCTGTTCATCATGCAAGAACAGGGAAACAAATGCATACCTTGAAATGTGATGACGATTCTTCCTCGATCACGAGTCTAGCTGTAACCAGAGACTATTATATCATGGCATGTAGACAAAACTTCATGAAACTTCATGAAATATTTCAGCTAGAGTTGTTTGACCTTAAGAAGGGTCGATATTTGAGAAGTGTACGAGGTTGTATACACGATAGAATCACTGAAATGCATATGAACTACATGGGATCTCATGCCATTTGCATCAATGCTAATCAGCAAACCAATACAACAGACATAGCAGTTTGGAATGTCGAAACAGAGGACCATAAGCATTTAGCACGTCACGCTGGCTTATCAACCATGGGTGCATGCTCGGACTTCAGATTCTGTCTAACGGCAGGTAAAACGGATCGTTCTCTTCATATCTGGAATATTAGTGCAAAAATAAATCAAAGTCAACCAAAATTAAAAAAGAATCTTGGAGTGAATCAGATTGTGCCAATGATTGATAATCCCAGATATGTTGTAGCCAGACAAATGAACAATGGACCAATCAGTATATGGAATGTTGCAAAGGCAAAATGTCTTGAAAAGGCTGTTCGGATTGAAAGAGGACTTTCGGATTCATCTGACGTTGTACTAGTCCGAAATACACGAGTTGTCATTTTGACTGAGAAAGGCTTTTCCGCCGCTACTGATTCGTCACGGCCCGTGTTCAAAACACTCCTCACATACGATCTTCAGTCTAAGAAGTTCATTCGTAAATTAGATAGTTGTTTTATCCCGCCATGCCCAGCTCACGAGTACGTTCTGCTTGATGACGATCGTCTGCTTAGTTTGTCAGATTCTAGAAATCACTTTGTAATTTGGAATATGAATACAAGAAATCCTGACGATAGAATACGACCAAATTTTGCTGACATTGAAAAGAAGAAAGGGATCGGTGTCAAGCAAAATTCCTTTGTCAATAGAGTAGGTGGCGGCATTACCATGACTCCATGGGATCGAAGATCTGAAACTGCATCTGCCAAAAAGAAACGACAGCAAATGGAGGTCGAGAGGGAAAAGAGGAAAATAGACGAACTCAAGAGTGAAAAAGACAATAACATTGATCAGTATATAATGAGTGGGAACCAACGAATCATTGTTGCATCTTTCTTTGCTCATCACATGTGCGTTTTTGACATGCACGAGAAAAAGCACGTGCAGACGATGGTTAGCGAAACATCCATGTTATTTCTTCACGTGTCTGCGATTACACATGACGGTGATTATTTAGTACATGCGAACTATGATGAAGAAAATAAAACGAGTTTTGTAACACTTTGGGACTGCACGACTGGAAATGTGAAAAAGAGGTTGAAAAACGAAAGTGACGTAATGGCAATAGGTCTTACAAACAATGCATCTCGTGTTATTATTGGTCGGGGCAAGAACGAACTGCATATCTGGGATCCAATGTATTCACGATCATTGAAAAAGATAAAAGGTTACCGTGGATTAGAATTTAACACAGACAGTAAAATATTTGTCGTAAATGACGGAACACGTGCTGTAGTGTATGCCGGTGATATCTCTATATGGGACATCGAGAAAGGTACGACTGTCGCCGTTTTCACTCCTGACATGAGCATCAATTGTGTAAACATTGCAATGAATGGACATCTAATAACATTTGGACTACAAGAGGTTTCGGATGTTGTCGTTTTGAAATTAACCTCAAAGGATAGTTTGATGCTTCTTGATCAAGGGGGAGAGGACATCTTTGGGGAAGCCCCGGATGAATCGTCAGAAGAGGAAGAAGATGAGGATGATTATTAGATTTGCATACACAATACCTTAATCAATTACAGTCAAACCTGCCCATGTGGTCACCTCTATTAAAAGGTCACCATTTTCTTGTCCTGTCATAGAAAATGTATATGAATTGAACCTCTTTTAAGAGGTCACCTATCTTAAAAGGCCACTTTTTCTTTGTCCCAAAGGTGACCTCTTAATACAGGTTTGACTGTATATGCGCTACGTTCTTTCACGAAAAAAAAATACTGTGATTCACCCGAGTGTATGTTTAGAGACAATTGACTGAAGATGATAATATTTGGATAAATATATAATGCATAATAAGTTCTGTGATAAAACACCTCGTTAGATATATAAATATAAATACGCAACAAATTGAATTTGATATTTATATTGTTGATTTTTTTAATACTTTTTTTTACAAATGAACAATGTATTGCAATTGCTATCTTATTTTTCTATGCATTTCGCTTAATTTGCAATTTACTCGAAGTCATATACGCAGTTCTTGGTGCTATAAGCGTTTGGTATTTTTAGTGATATTGATAATGCTAAATGTTGGCGCCTATTTAAAAAAAGGCAATCTATATATGTTCTCATAATGCTAAATTTTGACGCCTATTGAAAAGTTACAATTTATCTATATGTGCAACAATTTTATTTTTTATTTTGGTTTAAATCATATTTTTTTCAGAATGGTCATATTCCGATGTTTCCATAGCTTCTTATTATTAATGCAAAAGTAATATCATAATTTCAAAGATTGTCATAAAATCACCATTTGGCTCTGTGCTATTGAGTATTTTAAGCAAATTTAAACTTGGTAGACAAATGGAAAAAGAGTGTAATAAAGCTTCTCTTTTCCTCAATCATGTACACTATATTTGCTAATAAATTGTCTAATATGAATATATTTATCATAGGAAGGGGTTTAGACTCATAAAACTAGCTTAACCCTGTCACCTTTTATTGAAGTTCCTGTACCAAGCCAAAAATAAGAGCAATCATGTATTAATTATAGGCTACGAATTTGACTTCGTTTCTACAATTTTCAGATTATATTTTGCAACTGTTGGGATAGTGTGGTATTTGTTGTTTTTCATTTTAATATGAATGTAAAATAATATGATTTACGTTAATAGTAATTTCAAAGACTATCATAAAATCGCCATAACCTGTCTTTTGTTGATTATTTAAGCAAATTTCAACTTGGTAGAAAAATGGAAGAGTAAAATAAAAGCACATGACTTTTCTCAGTTCATTCACACTGTATTTTCCTGAGAGGATATGTTTGGCCCCAATACAAAGTTAAATCCTGCCAATGTTAATGAAGTGCATGTACAAAGCAAAGAATTGTTTAAATGTTATTCCTCTATTTATTTACCATTTCTAACATTCATTGCAAGTTTACTTGCAAATACTGAGCATTGATTGATTGGTGTTTAACGCCAACTTTTACAGTATTTAAGCTATATCTTGGTGTGAGCAAATTTTTTAAATTACAAACACTGAATATATCTTGTACAACACTGAATATATCTTGTACAACACTGAATATGTCTTGTACAACACTGAATATGTCTTGTACAACACTGAATATGTCTTGTACAACACTGAATATATCTTGTACAACACTGAATATGTCTTGTACAACACTGAATATATCTTGTACAACACTGAATATGTCTTGTACAACACTGAATATGTCTTGTACAACAATGAATATTATTATACCAAACTGAATCAGAAAGGGGGACTTCAAAACTAATTATGGCTGTGTACCATTTTGTATGTTATTAAGACAACATATCTGTTATTTCATGAACTTATTTTATTAAGTGGATTTCAAACACAGGTCAAATTCCATTAAGAAAATGGTGCTATTTGTTATTACTGTGATATTACAAACAAAACAAGATTATATACATAGTTTATTACATGTCAATATCCTTTAGTGATCCTCTTAAAAATATAAGTGTGTTTTAAGTATTAAAATTATAGTAAATACATATTAAGAGTAAGGTGCAGTTTATTATGCTTTGTTTGTGTGTGAAATTTTTCGGCATGATTAAAAACATGGCCATGTTTTACATTTTGCCAATTTCTCTTAAAAATATCTTATGGAATATATATTTTCTATGCTGATATACCATTACATTTAATATGTTTTTTAATTTTTTTTATTAATAGGTTGAAAAATAAATATAGCTGGAAATTAATAATTCTCGATTCCGTTGTGACATCACATTATGTAATTAACCAATCAATGATTAGCATTTGTGATGTGAAGAAAATGCATAGAGGTGAATCGAAGCCAAGCAAATCCTCGTGATTCTACATAGACTTCAGTGTATATTAATTTATTTGATATCTATTTATTTGAATATTGTAATTAAAATCACCTCTGGTCATTCTTGACACTAAATATGATCTCTAGTTTGATTTTCTTCAATTTATATTTTACAGTTTTTTTTTATTTTAGAAAAATAAAATTCAAAATTTCCACTAAAATCGAGGTAAAATCCCGTGGATTCCTGTTGGTTTCACCTCCTTTAATTGTGTTTTGTGTAACCCAGTTCTGATGTTTGGATGATACAATAAGTTATTTGGACGCATATTATTGTGATATAAATATAGATGCGATTGTTAAACAAGTCCGTCCACATGTTATTATATTTGTTTTATTTTGCAATACAGGTTTTCACAATTTACACTTTTTACAATAAACTAATTATAAACTTGATAGTTTTAAGTTATTATCCCTCATTATACTCAGATGTGTTCATCAGGTGAATGTTATGTTCCACTGATTGATTGATTGATTGATTGTTGTGTAGCATCAGACGAGCAGTATTTCAGCCATATTGATGAGGCAAACCTACGATTTACCCAGATCTGGAGATGAACACTTTTACCATTACACCATGTACCAATGCAGTTAATTTTACTTAGCAACAAAAAACAATGATGTAGGTTGACATGAGAGACTATCAAACTTTACACTTAAGACATTTAAAAAAAAAACAAAAAAAAACAGTACCCTTTTTGCTGCTCTACATTTCAGTTACTGTTGGGTCTTCAATAATGATCATAACTCATACCTTAAAATGAGTGTTAAACTGCCTGTAGCCTGAAGTTGAGTGGTACTCTACTGCCTGTAGCCTGAAGTAGAGTGGTACTCTACTGCCTGTAGCCTGAAGTAGAGTGATACTCTACTGCCTGTAGCCTGAAGTTGAGTGGTACTCTACTGCCTGTAGCCTGAAGTTGAGTGGTTCTCTACTGCCTGTAGCCTGAAGTTGAGTGGTACTCTACTGCCTGTAGCCTGAAGTAGAGTGGTACTCTACTGCCTGTAGCCTGAAGTAGAGTGATACTCTACTGCCTGTAGCCTGAAGTTGAGTGGTACTCTACTGCCTGTAGCCTGAAGTTGAGTGGTTCTCTACTGCCTGTAGCCTGAAGTTGAGTGGTTCTCTACTGGCTGTAGCCTGAAGTTGAATGGTACTCTACTGCCTGTAGCCTGAAGTTGAGTGGTTCTCTACTGGCTGTAGCCTGAAGTTGAGTGGTACTCTACTGCCTGTAGCCTGAAGTTGAGTGGTACTCTACTGCCTGTAGCCTGAAGTTGAGTGGTACTCTACTGCCTGTAGCCTGAAGTTGAGTGGTACTCTACTGCCTGTAGCCTGAAGTTGAGTGGTACTCTACTGCCTGTAGCCTGAAGTTGAGTGGTACTCTACTGCCTGTAGCCTGAAGTTGAGTGGTACTCTACTGCCTGTAGCCTGAAGTAGAGTGATACTCTACTGCCTGTAGCCTGAAGTTGAGTGGTACTCTACTGCCTGTAGCCTGAAGTTGAGTGGTTCTCTACTGCCTGTAGCCTGAAGTTGAGTGGTACTCTACTGCCTGTAGCCTGAAGTTGAGTGGTACTCTACTACCTGTAGCCTGAAGTTAAGTGGTACTCTACTGCCTGTAGCCTGAAGTTGAGTGGTACTCTACTGCCTGTAGCCTGAAGTTGAGTGGTTCTCTACTGCCTGTAGCCTGAAGTTGAATGGTACTCTACTGCCTGTAGCCTGAAGTTGAGTGGTACTCTACTGCCTGTAGCCTGAAATTGAGTGGTACTCTACTGCCTGTAGCCGAGTGGTTCTCTACTGGCTGTAGCCTGAAGTTGAGTGGTACTCTACTGCCTGTAGCCTGAAGTTGAGTGGTACTCTACTGCCTGTATCCTGAAGTTGAGTGGTACTCTACTGCCTGTAGCCTGACGTTGAGTGGTACTCTACTGCCTGTAGCCTGAAGTTGAGTGGTATTCTACTGCCTGTAGCCTGAAGTCGAGTGGTACTCTACTGCCTGTATCCTGAAGTTGAGTGGTACTCTACTGCCTGTAGCCTGAAGTTGAGTGGTACTCTACTGCCTGTAGCCTGAAGTTGAGTGCTTCTCTACTGCCTGTAGCCTGAAGTTGAGTGGTTCTCTACTGGCTGTAGCCTGAAGTTGAGTGGTACTCTACTGCCTGTAGCCTGAAGTTGAGTGGTTCTCTACTGGCTGTAGCCTGAAGTTGAATGGTACTCTACTGCCTGTAGCCTGAAGTTGGGTGGTTCTCTACTGGCTGTAGCCTGAAGTTGAGTGGTACTCTACTGCCTGTAGCCTGAAGTTGAGTGGTACTCTACTGCCTGTAGCCTGAAGTTGAGTGGTTCTCTACTGGCTGTAGCCTGAAGTTGAGTGGTACTCTACTGCCTGTAGCCTGAAGTTGAGTGGTTCTCTACTGGCTGTAGCCTGAAGTTGAATGGTACTCTATTGCCTGTAGCCTGAAGTTGGGTGATTCTCTACTGGCTGTAGCCTGAAGTTGAGTGGTACTCTACTGCCTGTAGCCTGAAGTTGAGTGGTACTCTACTGCCTGTAGCCTGATGTTGAGTGGTTCTCTACTGGCTGTAGCCTGAAGTTGAGTGATACTCTACTGCCTGTAGCCTGAAGTTGAGTGGTTCTCTACTGGCTGTAGCCTGAAGTTGAGTGGTACTCTACTGCCTGTAGCCTGAAGTTGAGTGGTTCTCTACTGTCTGTAGCCTGAAGTTGAGTGGTACTCTACTGCCTGTAGCCTGAAGTTGAGTGGTACTCTACTGGCTGTAGCCTGAAGTTGAGTGGTACTCTACTGCCTGTAGCCTGAAGTTGAGTGGTTCTCTACTGCCTGTAGCCTGAAGTTGAGTGGTTCTCTACTGCCTGTAGCCTGAAGTTGAGTGGTTCTCTACTGCCTGTAGCCTGAAGTTGAGTGGTACTCTACTGCCTGTAGCCTGAAGTTGAGTGGTTCTCTACTGCCTGTAGCCTGAAGTTGAGTGGTTCTCTACTGGCTGTAGCCTGAAGTTGAGTGGTTCTCTACTGCCTGTAGCCTGAAGTTGAGTGGTACTCTACTGCCTGTAGCCTGAAGTTGAGTGGTACTCTACTGGCTGTAGCCTGAAGTTGAGTGGTATTCTACTGGCTGTAGCCTGAAGTTGAGTGGTACTCTACTGCCTGTAGCCTGAAGTTGAGTGGTACTCTACTGCCTGTAGCCTGAAGTTGAGTGGTTCTCTACTGCCTGTAGCCTGAAGTTGAATGGTACTCTACTGCCTGTAGCCTGAAATTGAGTGGTACTCTACTGCCTGTAGCCGAGTGGTTCTCTACTGGCTGTAGCCTGAAGTTGAGTGGTACTCTACTGCCTGTAGCCTGAAGTTGAGTGGTACTCTACTGCCTGTATCCTGAAGTTGAGTGGTACTCTACTGCCTGTAGCCTGACGTTGAGTGGTATTCTACTGCCTGTAGCCTGAAGTTGAGTGGTACTCTACTGCCTGTAGCCTGAAGTCGAGTGGTACTCTACTGCCTGTATCCTGAAGTTGAGTGGTACTCTACTGCCTGTAGCCTGAAGTTGAGTGGTACTCTACTGCCTGTAGCCTGAAGTTGAGTGGTTCTCTACTGCCTGTAGCCTGAAGTTGAGTGGTTCTCTACTGGCTGTAGCCTGAAGTTGAGTGGTACTCTACTGCCTGTAGCCTGAAGTTGAGTGGTTCTCTACTGGCTGTAGCCTGAAGTTGAATGGTACTCTACTGCCTGTAGCCTGAAGTTGGGTGGTTCTCTACTGGCTGTAGCCTGAAGTTGAGTGGTACTCTACTGCCTGTAGCCTGAAGTTGAGTGGTACTCTACTGCCTGTAGCCTGAAGTTGAGTGGTTCTCTACTGGCTGTAGCCTGAAGTTGAGTGATACTCTACTGCCTGTAGCCTGAAGTTGAGTGGTTCTCTACTGGCTGTAGCCTGATGTTGAATGGTACTCTACTGCCTGTAGCCTGAAGTTGGGTGGTTCTCTACTGGCTGTAGCCTGAAGTTGAGTGGTACTCTACTGCCTGTAGCCTGAAGTTGAGTGGTACTCTACTGCCTGTAGCCTGAAGTTGAGTGGTTCTCTACTGGCTGTAGCCTGAAGTTGAGTGATACTCTACTGCCTGTAGCCTGAAGTTGAGTGGTTCTCTACTGGCTGTAGCCTGAAGTTGAGTGGTACTCTACTGCCTGTAGCCTGAAGTTGAGTGGTTCTCTACTGCCTGTAGCCTGAAGTTGAGTGGTACTCTACTGCCTGTAGCCTGAAGTTGAGTGGTACTCTACTGCCTGTAGCCTGAAGTTGAGTGGTACTCTACTGCCTGTAGCCTGAAGTTGAGTGGTACTCTACTGCCTGTAGCCTGAAGTTGAGTGGTACTCTACTGCCTGTAGCCTGAAGTTGAGTGGTTCTCTACTGCCTGTAGCCTGAAGTTGAGTGGTTCTCTACTGGCTGTAGCCTGAAGTTGAGTGGTACTCTACTGGCTGTAGCCTGAAGTTGAGTGGTACTCTACTGCCTGTAGCCTGAAGTTGAGTGGTACTCTACTGCCTGTAGCCTGAAGTTGAGTGGTTCTCTACTGCCTGTAGCCTGAAGTTGAGTGGTACTCTACTGCCTGTAGCCTGAAGTTGAGTGGTTCTCTACTGCCTGTAGCCTGAAGTTGAGTGGTTCTCTACTGGCTGTAGCCTGAAGTTGAGTGGTTCTCTACTGCCTGTAGCCTGAAGTTGAGTGGTACTCTACTGCCTGTAGCCTGAAGTTGAGTGGTTCTCTACTGGCTGTAGCCTGATGTTGAATGGTACTCTACTGCCTGTAGCCTGAAGTTGGGGGTTCTCTACTGGCTGTAGCCTGAAGTTGAGTGGTACTCTACTGCCTGTAGCCTGAAGTTGAGTGGTTCTCTACTGGCCTGTAGCCTGAAGTTGAGTGGTACTCTACTGCCTGTAGCCTGAAGTTGAGTGGTACTCTACTGCCTGTAGCCTGAAGTTGAGTGGTACTCTACTGCCTGTAGCCTGAAGTTGAGTGGTACTCTACTGCCTGTAGCCTGAAGTTGAGTGGTACTCTACTGCCTGTAGCCTGAAGTTGAGTGGTTCTCTACTGCCTGTAGCCTGAAGTTGAGTGGTTCTCTACTGGCTGTAGCCTGAAGTTGAGTGGTACTCTACTGCCTGTAGCCTGAAGTTGAGTGGTACTCTACTGCCTGTAGCCTGAAGTTGAGTGGTACTCTACTGCCTGTAGCCTGAAGTTGAGTGGTTCTCTACTGCCTGTAGCCTGAAGTTGAGTGGTTCTCTACTGCCTGTAGCCTGAAGTTGAGTGGTACTCTACTGCCTGTAGCCTGAAGTTGAGTGGTTCTCTACTGCCTGTAGCCTGAAGTTGAGTGGTTCTCTACTGGCTGTAGCCTGAAGTTGAGTGGTACTCTACTGCCTGTAGCCTGAAGTTGAGTGGTACTCTACTGCCTGTAGCCTGAAGTTGAGTGGTTCTCTACTGGCTGTAGCCTGAAGTTGAATGGTACTCTACTGCCTGTAGCCTGAAGTTGAGTGGTTCTCTACTGGCTGTAGCCTGAAGTTGAATGGTATTCTACTGCCTGTAGCCTGAAGTTGAGTGGTACTCTACTGGCTGTAGCCTGAAGTTGAGTGATACTCTACTGCCTGTAGCCTGAAGTTGAGTGGTTCTCTACTGGCTGTAGCCTGAAGTTGAGTGATACTCTACTGCCTGTAGCCTGAAGTTGAGTGGTACTCTACTGCCTGTAGCCTGAAGTTGAGTGGTACTCTACTGCCTGTAGCCTGAAGTTGAGTGGTTCTCTACTGGCTGTAGCCTGAAGTTGAGTGGTACTCTACTGCCTGTAGCCTGAAGTTGAGTGGTACTCTACTGCCTGTAGCCTGAAGTTGAGTGGTACTCTACTGCCTGTAGCCTGAAGTTGAGTGGTACTCTACTGCCTGTAGCCTGAAGTTGAGTGGTACTCTACTGCCTGTAGCCTGAAGTTGAGTGGTTCTCTACTGCCTGTAGCCTGAAGTTGAATGGTACTCTACTGCCTGTAGCCTGAAATTGAGTGGTACTCTACTGCCTGTAGCCGAGTGGTTCTCTACTGGCTGTAGCCTGAAGTTGAGTGGTACTCTACTGCCTGTAGCCTGAAGTTGAGTGGTACTCTACTGCCTGTATCCTGAAGTTGAGTGGTACTCTACTGCCTGTAGCCTGACGTTGAGTGGTACTCTACTGCCTGTAGCCTGAAGTTGAGTGGTACTCTACTGCCTGTAGCCTGAAGTCGAGTGGTACTCTACTGCCTGTATCCTGAAGTTGAGTGGTACTCTACTGCCTGTAGCCTGAAGTTGAGTGGTACTCTACTGCCTGTAGCCTGAAGTTGAGTGGTTCTCTACTGCCTGTAGCCTGAAGTTGAGTGGTTCTCTACTGGCTGTAGCCTGAAGTTGAGTGGTACTCTACTGCCTGTAGCCTGAAGTTGAGTGGTTCTCTACTGGCTGTAGCCTGAAGTTGAATGGTACTCTACTGCCTGTAGCCTGAAGTTGGGTGGTTCTCTACTGGCTGTAGCCTGAAGTTGAGTGGTACTCTACTGCCTGTAGCCTGAAGTTGAGTGGTACTCTACTGCCTGTAGCCTGAAGTTGAGTGGTTCTCTACTGGCTGTAGCCTGAAGTTGAGTGGTACTCTACTGCCTGTAGCCTGAAGTTGAGTGGTTCTCTACTGGCTGTAGCCTGAAGTTGAATGGTACTCTACTGCCTGTAGCCTGAAGTTGGGTGGTTCTCTACTGGCTGTAGCTTGAAGTTGAGTGGTACTCTACTGCCTGTAGCCTGAAGTTGAGTGGTACTCTACTGCCTGTAGCCTGAAGTTGAGTGGTTCTCTACTGGCTGTAGCCTGAAGTTGAGTGGTACTCTACTGCCTGTAGCCTGAAGTTGAGTGGTTCTCTACTGCCTGTAGCCTGAAGTTGAGTGGTACTCTACTGCCTGTAGCCTGAAGTTGAGTGGTACTCTACTGCCTGTAGCCTGAAGTTGAGTGGTTCTCTACTGCCTGTAGCCTGAAGTTGAGTGGTACTCTACTGCCTGTAGCCTGAAGTTGAGTGGTACTCTACTGCCTGTAGCCTGAAGTTGAGTGGTACTCTACTGCCTGTAGCCTGAAGTTGAGTGGTACCCTACTGCCTGTAGCCTGAAGTTGAGTGGTTCTCTACTGCCTGTAGCCTGAAGTTGAGTGGCTCTCTACTGGCTGTAGCCTGAAGTTGAGTGGTACTCTACTGGCTGTAGCCTGAAGTTGAGTGGTACTCTACTGCCTGTAGCCTGAAGTTGAGTGGTACTCTACTGCCTGTAGCCTGAAGTTGAGTGGTTCTCTACTGCCTGTAGCCTGAAGTTGAGTGGTTCTCTACTGCCTGTAGCCTGAAGTTGAGTGGTACTCTACTGCCTGTAGCCTGAAGTTGAGTGGTTCTCTACTGCCTGTAGCCTGAAGTTGAGTGGTTCTCTACTGGCTGTAGCCTGAAGTTGAGTGGTTCTCTACTGCCTGTAGCCTGAAGTTGAGTGGTACTCTACTGCCTGTAGCCTGAAGTTGAGTGGTACTCTACTGGCTGTAGCCTGAAGTTGAGTGGTATTCTACTGCCTGTAGCCTGAAGTTGAGTGGTACTCTACTGCCTGTAGCCTGAAGTTGAGTGGTACTCTACTGCCTGTAGCCTGAGGTTGAGTGGTTCTCTACTGCCTGTAGCCTGAAGTTGAATGGTACTCTACTGCCTGTAGCCTGAAGTTGAGTGGTTCTCTACTGGCTGTAGCCTGAAGTTGAGTGGTACTCTACTGCCTGTAGCCTGAAGTTGAGTGGTACTCTACTGCCTGTAGCCTGAAGTTGAGTGGTTCTCTACTGGCTGTAGCCTGAAGTTGAATGGTACTCTACTGCCTGTAGCCTGAAGTTGAGTGGTTCTCTACTGGCTGTAGCCTGAAGTTGAATGGTACTCTACTGCCTGTAGCCTGAAGTTGGGTGGTTCTCTACTGGCTGTAGCCTGAAGTTGAGTGATACTCTACTGACTGTAGCCTGAAGTTGAGTGGTTCTCTACTGGCTGTAGCCTGAAGTTGAGTGATACTCTACTGCCTGTAGCCTGAAGTTGAGTGGTTCTCTACTGGCTGTAGCCTGAAGTTGAGTGGTACTCTACTGCCTGTAGCCTGAAGTTGAGTGGTTCTCTACTGGCTGTAGCCTGAAGTTGAGTGGTACTCTACTGCCTGTAGCCTGAAGTTGAGTGGTACTCTACTGCCTGTAGCCTGAAGTTGAGTGGTACTCTACTGCCTGTAGCCTGAAGTTGAGTGGTACTCTACTGCCTGTAGCCTGAAGTTGAGTGGTACTCTACTGCCTGTAGCCTGAAGTTGAGTGGTTCTCTACTGCCTGTAGCCTGAAGTTGAGTGGTTCTCTACTGGCTGTAGCCTGAAGTTGAGTGGTACTCTACTGGCTGTAGCCTGAAGTTGAGTGGTACTCTACTGCCTGTAGCCTGAAGTTGAGTGGTACTCTACTGCCTGTAGTCTGAAGTTGAGTGGTTCTCTACTGCCTGTAGCCTGAAGTTGAGTGGTTCTCTACTGCCTGTAGCCTGAAGTTGAGTGGTACTCTACTGCCTGTAGCCTGAAGTTGAGTGGTTCTCTACTGCCTGTAGCCTGAAGTTGAGTGGTTCTCTACTGGCTGTAGCCTGAAGTTGAGTGGTACTCTACTGCCTGTAGCCTGAAGTTGAGTGGTACTCTACTGCCTGTAGCCTGAAGTTGAGTGGTTCTCTACTGGCTGTAGCCTGAAGTTGAATGGTACTCTACTGCCTGTAGCCTGAAGTTGAGTGGTTCTCTACTGGCTGTAGCCTGAAGTTGAATGGTATTCTACTGCCTGTAGCCTGAAGTTGAGTGGTACTCTACTGGCTGTAGCCTGAAGTTGAGTGATACTCTACTGCCTGTAGCCTGAAGTTGAGTGGTTCTCTACTGGCTGTAGCCTGAAGTTGAGTGATACTCTACTGCCTGTAGCCTGAAGTTGAGTGGTACTCTACTGCCTGTAGCCTGAAGTTGAGTGGTACTCTACTGCCTGTAGCCTGAAGTTGAGTGGTTCTCTACTGGCTGTAGCCTGAAGTTGAGTGGTACTCTACTGCCTGTAGCCTGAAGTTGAGTGGTACTCTACTGCCTGTAGCCTGAAGTTGAGTGGTACTCTACTGCCTGTAGCCTGAAGTTGAGTGGTACTCTACTGCCTGTAGCCTGAAGTTGAGTGGTACTCTACTGCCTGTAGCCTGAAGTTGAGTGGTTCTCTACTGCCTGTAGCCTGAAGTTGAGTGGTTCTCTACTGGCTGTAGCCTGAAGTTGAGTGGTACTCTACTGGCTGTAGCCTGAAGTTGAGTGGTACTCTACTGCCTGTAGCCTGAAGTTGAGTGGTACTCTACTGCCTGTAGTCTGAAGTTGAGTGGTTCTCTACTGCCTGTAGCCTGAAGTTGAGTGGTTCTCTACTGCCTGTAGCCTGAAGTTGAGTGGTACTCTACTGCCTGTAGCCTGAAGTTGAGTGGTTCTCTAATGCCTGTAGCCTGAAGTTGAGTGGTTCTCTACTGGCTGTAGCCTGAAGTTGAGTGGTACTCTACTGGCTGTAGCCTGAAGTTGAGTGGTACTCTACTGCCTGTAGCCTGAAGTTGAGTGGTACTCTACTGCCTGTAGCCTGAAGTTGAGTGGTTCTCTACTGCCTGTAGCCTGAAGTTGAGTGGTACTCTACTGCCTGTAGCCTGAAGTTGAGTGGTACTCTACTGGCTGTAGCCTGAAGTTGAGTGGTATTCTACTGCCTGTAGCCTGAAGTTGAGTGGTACTCTACTGCCTGTAGCCTGAAGTTGAGTGGTTCTCTACTGCCTGTAGCCTGAAGTTGAGTGGTTCTCTACTGCCTGTAGCCTGAAGTTGAGTGGTACTCTACTGGCTGTAGCCTGAAGTTGAGTGGTACTCTACTGCCTGTAGCCTGAAGTTGAGTGGTACTCTACTGCCTGTAGCCTGACGTTGAGTGGTACTCTACTGGCTGTAGCCTGAAGTTGAGTGGTACTCTACTGCCTGTAGCCTGAAGTTGAGTGGTACTCTACTGCCTGTAGTCTGAAGTTGAGTGGTTCTCTACTGCCTGTAGCCTGAAGTTGAGTGGTTCTCTACTACCTGTAGCCTGAAGTTGAGTGGTACTCTACTGCCTGTAGCCTGAAGTTGAGTGGTTCTCTACTGCCTGTAGCCTGAAGTTGAGTGGTTCTCTACTGGCTGTAGCCTGAAGTTGAGTGGTACTCTACTGCCTGTAGCCTGAAGTTGAGTGGTACTCTACTGCCTGTAGCCTGAAGTTGAGTGGTTCTCTACTGGCTGTAGCCTGAAGTTGAATGGTACTCTACTGCCTGTAGCCTGAAGTTGAGTGGTTCTCTACTGGCTGTAGCCTGAAGTTGAATGGTATTCTACTGCCTGTAGCCTGAAGTTGAGTGGTACTCTACTGGCTGTAGCCTGAAGTTGAGTGATACTCTACTGCCTGTAGCCTGAAGTTGAGTGGTTCTCTACTGGCTGTAGCCTGAAGTTGAGTGATACTCTACTGCCTGTAGCCTGAAGTTGAGTGGTACTCTACTGCCTGTAGCCTGAAGTTGAGTGGTACTCTACTGCCTGTAGCCTGAAGTTGAGTGGTTCTCTACTGGCTGTAGCCTGAAGTTGAGTGGTACTCTACTGCCTGTAGCCTGAAGTTGAGTGGTACTCTACTGCCTGTAGCCTGAAGTTGAGTGGTACTCTACTGCCTGTAGCCTGAAGTTGAGTGGTACTCTACTGCCTGTAGCCTGAAGTTGAGTGGTACTCTACTGCCTGTAGCCTGAAGTTGAGTGGTTCTCTACTGCCTGTAGCCTGAAGTTGAGTGGTTCTCTACTGGCTGTAGCCTGAAGTTGAGTGGTACTCTACTGGCTGTAGCCTGAAGTTGAGTGGTACTCTACTGCCTGTAGCCTGAAGTTGAGTGGTACTCTACTGCCTGTAGTCTGAAGTTGAGTGGTTCTCTACTGCCTGTAGCCTGAAGTTGAGTGGTTCTCTACTGCCTGTAGCCTGAAGTTGAGTGGTACTCTACTGCCTGTAGCCTGAAGTTGAGTGGTTCTCTAATGCCTGTAGCCTGAAGTTGAGTGGTTCTCTACTGGCTGTAGCCTGAAGTTGAGTGGTACTCTACTGGCTGTAGCCTGAAGTTGAGTGGTACTCTACTGCCTGTAGCCTGAAGTTGAGTGGTACTCTACTGCCTGTAGCCTGAAGTTGAGTGGTTCTCTACTGCCTGTAGCCTGAAGTTGAGTGGTACTCTACTGCCTGTAGCCTGAAGTTGAGTGGTACTCTACTGGCTGTAGCCTGAAGTTGAGTGGTATTCTACTGCCTGTAGCCTGAAGTTGAGTGGTACTCTACTGCCTGTAGCCTGAAGTTGAGTGGTACTCTACTGCCTGTAGCCTGAAGTTGAGTGGTTCTCTACTGCCTGTAGCCTGAAGTTGAGTGGTACTCTACTGGCTGTAGCCTGAAGTTGAGTGGTACTCTACTGCCTGTAGCCTGAAGTTGAGTGGTACTCTACTGCCTGTAGCCTGACGTTGAGTGGTACTCTACTGCCTGTAGCCTGAAGTTGAGTGGTACTCTACTGCCTGTAGCCTGAAGTCGAGTGGTACTCTACTGCCTGTAGCCTGAAGTTGAGTGGTACTCTACTGCCTGTAGCCTGAAGTTGAGTGGTACTCTACTGCCTGTAGCCTGAAGTTGAATGGTACTCTACTGCCTGTAGCCTGAAGTTGAGTGGTTCTCTACTGGCTGTAGCCTGAAGTTGAATGGTATTCTACTGCCTGTAGCCTGAAGTTGAGTGGTACTCTACTGGCTGTAGCCTGAAGTTGAGTGATACTCTACTGCCTGTAGCCTGAAGTTGAGTGGTTCTCTACTGGCTGTAGCCTGAAGTTGAGTGGTACTCTACTGCCTGTAGCCTGAAGTTGAGTGGTACTCTACTGCCTGTAGCCTGAAGTTGAGTGGTACTCTACTGCCTGTAGCCTGAAGTTGAGTGGTTCTCTACTGGCTGTAGCCTGAAGTTGAATGGTACTCTACTGCCTGTAGCCTGAAGTTGAGTGGTACTCTACTGCCTGTAGCCTGAAGTTGAGTGGTACTCTACTGCCTGTAGCCTGAAGTTGAGTGGTACTCTACTGCCTGTAGCCTGAAGTTGAGTGGTACTCTACTGCCTGTAGCCTGAAGTTGAGTGGTTCTCTACTGCCTGTAGCCTGAAGTTGAGTGGTTCTCTACTGGCTGTAGCCTGAAGTTGAGTGGTACTCTACTGGCTGTAGCCTGAAGTTGAGTGGTACTCTACTGCCTGTAGCCTGAAGTTGAGTGGTACTCTACTGCCTGTAGTCTGAAGTTGAGTGGTTCTCTACTGCCTGTAGCCTGAAGTTGAGTGGTTCTCTACTGCCTGTAGCCTGAAGTTGAGTGGTACTCTACTGCCTGTAGCCTGAAGTTGAGTGGTTCTCTAATGCCTGTAGCCTGAAGTTGAGTGGTTCTCTACTGGCTGTAGCCTGAAGTTGAGTGGTACTCTACTGGCTGTAGCCTGAAGTTGAGTGGTACTCTACTGCCTGTAGCCTGAAGTTGAGTGGTACTCTACTGCCTGTAGCCTGAAGTTGAGTGGTTCTCTACTGCCTGTAGCCTGAAGTTGAGTGGTACTCTACTGCCTGTAGCCTGAAGTTGAGTGGTACTCTACTGGCTGTAGCCTGAAGTTGAGTGGTATTCTACTGCCTGTAGCCTGAAGTTGAGTGGTACTCTACTGCCTGTAGCCTGAAGTTGAGTGGTACTCTACTGCCTGTAGCCTGAAGTTGAGTGGTTCTCTACTGCCTGTAGCCTGAAGTTGAGTGGTACTCTACTGGCTGTAGCCTGAAGTTGAGTGGTACTCTACTGCCTGTAGCCTGAAGTTGAGTGGTACTCTACTGCCTGTAGCCTGACGTTGAGTGGTACTCTACTGCCTGTAGCCTGAAGTTGAGTGGTACTCTACTGCCTGTAGCCTGAAGTCGAGTGGTACTCTACTGCCTGTATCCTGAAGTTGAGTGGTACTCTACTGCCTGTAGCCTGAAGTTGAGTGGTACTCTACTGCCTGTAGCCTGAAATTGAGTGGTTCTCTACTGCCTGTAGCCTGAAGTTGAGTGGTTCTCTACTGGCTGTAGCCTGAAGTTTAGTGGTACTCTACTGCCTGTAGCCTGAAGTTGAGTGGTTCTCTACTGGCTGTAGCCTGAAGTTGAATGGTACTCTACTGCTTGTAGCCTGAAGTTGGGTGGTTCTCTACTGGCTGTAGCCTGAAGTTGAGTGGTACTCTACTGCCTGTAGCCTGAAGTTGAGTGGTACTCTACTGCCTGTAGCCTGAAGTTGAGTGGTACTCTACTGCCTGTAGCCTGAAGTTGAGTGGTTCTCTACTGGCTGTAGCCTGAAGTTGAATGGTATTCTACTGCCTGTAGCCTGAAGTTGAGTGGTACTCTACTGGCTGTAGCCTGAAGTTGAGTGATACTCTACTGCCTGTAGCCTGAAGTTGAGTGGTTCTCTACTGGCTGTAGCCTGAAGTTGAGTGATACTCTACTGCCTGTAGCCTGAAGTTGAGTGGTACTCTACTGCCTGTAGCCTGAAGTTGAGTGGTACTCTACTGCCTGTAGCCTGAAGTTGAGTGGTTCTCTACTGGCTGTAGCCTGAAGTTGAGTGGTACTCTACTGCCTGTAGCCTGAAGTTGAGTGGTACTCTACTGCCTGTAGCCTGAAGTTGAGTGGTACTCTACTGCCTGTAGCCTGAAGTTGAGTGGTACTCTACTGCCTGTAGCCTGAAGTTGAGTGGTACTCTACTGCCTGTAGCCTGAAGTTGAGTGGTTCTCTACTGCCTGTAGCCTGAAGTTGAGTGGTTCTCTACTGGCTGTAGCCTGAAGTTGAGTGGTACTCTACTGGCTGTAGCCTGAAGTTGAGTGGTACTCTACTGCCTGTAGCCTGAAGTTGAGTGGTACTCTACTGCCTGTAGTCTGAAGTTGAGTGGTTCTCTACTGCCTGTAGCCTGAAGTTGAGTGGTTATCTACTGCCTGTAGCCTGAAGTTGAGTGGTACTCTACTGCCTGTAGCCTGAAGTTGAGTGGTTCTCTAATGCCTGTAGCCTGAAGTTGAGTGGTTCTCTACTGGCTGTAGCCTGAAGTTGAGTGGTACTCTACTGGCTGTAGCCTGAAGTTGAGTGGTACTCTACTGCCTGTAGCCTGAAGTTGAGTGGTACTCTACTGCCTGTAGCCTGAAGTTGAGTGGTTCTCTACTGCCTGTAGCCTGAAGTTGAGTGGTACTCTACTGCCTGTAGCCTGAAGTTGAGTGGTACTCTACTGGCTGTAGCCTGAAGTTGAGTGGTATTCTACTGCCTGTAGCCTGAAGTTGAGTGGTACTCTACTGCCTGTAGCCTGAAGTTGAGTGGTACTCTACTGCCTGTAGCCTGAAGTTGAGTGGTTCTCTACTGCCTGTAGCCTGAAGTTGAGTGGTACTCTACTGGCTGTATCCTGAAGTTGAGTGGTACTCTACTGCCTGTAGCCTGACGTTGAGTGGTACTCTACTGCCTGTAGCCTGACGTTGAGTGGTACTCTACTGCCTGTAGCCTGAAGTTGAGTGGTACTCTACTGCCTGTAGCCTGAAGTCGAGTGGTACTCTACTGCCTGTATCCTGAAGTTGAGTGGTACTCTACTGCCTGTAGCCTGAAGTTGAGTGGTACTCTACTGCCTGTAGCCTGAAATTGAGTGGTTCTCTACTGCCTGTAGCCTGAAGTTGAGTGGTTCTCTACTGGCTGTAGCCTGAAGTTGAGTGGTACTCTACTGCCTGTAGCCTGAAGTTGAGTGGTTCTCTACTGGCTGTAGCCTGAAGTTGAATGGTACTCTACTGCCTGTAGCCTGAAGTTGGGTGGTTCTCTACTGGCTGTAGCCTGAAGTTGAGTGGTACTCTACTGCCTGTAGCCTGAAGTTGAGTGGTTCTCTACTGCCTGTAGCCTGAAGTTGAGTGGTTCTCTACTGGCTGTAGCCTGAAGTTGAGTGGTACTCTACTGCCTGTAGCCTGAAGTTGAGAGGTTCTCTACTGGCTGTAGCCTGAAGTTGAGTGGTACTCTACTGCCTGTAGCCTGAAGTTGGGTGGTTCTCTACTGGCTGTAGCCTGAAGTTGAGTGGTACTCTACTGCCTGTAGCCTGAAGTTGAGTGGTACTCTACTGCCTGTAGCCTGAAGTTGAGTGGTTCTCTACTGGCTGTAGCCTGAAGTTGAGTGATACTCTACTGCCTGTAGCCTGAAGTTGAGTGGTTCTCTACTGGCTGTAGCCTGAAGTTGAGTGGTACTCTACTGCCTGTAGCCTGAAGTTGAGTGGTTCTCTACTGCCTGTAGCCTGAAGTTGAGTGGTACTCTACTGCCTGTAGCCTGAAGTTGAGTGGTACTCTACTGCCTGTAGCCTGAAGTTGAGTGGTACTCTACTGCCTGTAGCCTGAAGTTGAGTGGTACTCTACTGCCTGTAGCCTGAAGTTGAGTGGTACTCTACTGCCTGTAGCCTGAAGTTGAGTGGTTCTCTACTGCCTGTAGCCTGAAGTTGAGTGGTTCTCTACTGGCTGTAGCCTGAAGTTGAGTGGTACTCTACTGGCTGTAGCCTGAAGTTGAGTGGTACTCTATTGCCTGTAGCCTGAAGTTGAGTGGTACTCTACTGCCTGTAGCCTGAAGTTGAGTGGTTCTCTACTGCCTGTAGCCTGAAGTTGAGTGGTTCTCTACTGCCTGTAGCCTGAAGTTGAGTGGTACTCTACTGCCTGTAGCCTGAAGTTGAGTGGTTCTCTACTGTCTGTAGCCTGAAGTTGAGTGGTTCTCTACTGCCTGTAGCCTGAAGTTGAGTGGTTCTCTACTGCCTGTAGCCTGAAGTTGAGTGGTACTCTACTGCCTGTAGCCTGAAGTTGAGTGGTACTCTACTGGCTGTAGCCTGAAGTTGAGTGGTATTCTACTGGCTGTAGCCTGAAGTTGAGTGGTACTCTACTGCCTGTAGCCTGAAGTTGAGTGGTACTCTACTGCCTGTAGCCTGAAGTTGAGTGGTTCTCTACTGCCTGTAGCCTGAAGTTGAATGGTACTCTACTGCCTGTAGCCTGAAGTTGGGTGGTTCTCTACTGGCTGTAGCCTGAAGTTGAGTGGTACTCTACTGCCTGTAGCCTGAAGTTGAGTGGTACTCTACTGCCTGTAGCCTGAAGTTGAGTGGTTCTCTACTGGCTGTAGCCTGAAGTTGAATGGTACTCTACTGCCTGTAGCCTGAAGTTGAGTGGTTCTCTACTGGCTGTAGCCTGAAGTTGAATGGTACTCTACTGCCTGTAGCCTGAAGTTGGGTGGTTCTCTACTGGCTGTAGCCTGAAGTTGAGTGGTACTCTACTGCCTGTAGCCTGAAGTTGAGTGGTACTCTACTGCCTGTAGCCTGAAGTTGAGTGGTTCTCTACTGGCTGTAGCCTGAAGTTGAGTGATACTCTACTGCCTGTAGCCTGAAGTTGAGTGGTTCTCTACTGGCTGTAGCCTGAAGTTGAGTGGTACTCTACTGCCTGTAGCCTGAAGTTGAGTGGTTCTCTACTGGCTGTAGCCTGAAGTTGAGTGGTACTCTACTGCCTGTAGCCTGAAGTTGAGTGGTACTCTACTGCCTGTAGCCTGAAGTTGAGTGGTACTCTACTGCCTGTAGCCTGAAGTTGAGTGGTACTCTACTGCCTGTAGCCTGAAGTTGAGTGGTACTCTACTGCCTGTAGCCTGAAGTTGAGTGGTTCTCTACTGCCTGTAGCCTGAAGTTGAGTGGTTCTCTACTGGCTGTAGCCTGAAGTTGAGTGGTACTCTACTGGCTGTAGCCTGAAGTTGAGTGGTACTCTACTGCCTGTAGCCTGAAGTTGAGTGGTACTCTACTGCCTGTAGTCTGAAGTTGAGTGGTTCTCTACTGCCTGTAGCCTGAAGTTGAGTGGTTCTCTACTGCCTGTAGCCTGAAGTTGAGTGGTACTCTACTGCCTGTAGCCTGAAGTTGAGTGGTTCTCTAATGCCTGTAGCCTGAAGTTGAGTGGTTCTCTACTGGCTGTAGCCTGAAGTTGAGTGGTACTCTACTGGCTGTAGCCTGAAGTTGAGTGGTACTCTACTGCCTGTAGCCTGAAGTTGAGTGGTACTCTACTGCCTGTAGCCTGAAGTTGAGTGGTTCTCTACTGCCTGTAGCCTGAAGTTGAGTGGTACTCTACTGCCTGTAGCCTGAAGTTGAGTGGTACTCTACTGGCTGTAGCCTGAAGTTGAGTGGTATTCTACTGCCTGTAGCCTGAAGTTGAGTGGTACTCTACTGCCTGTAGCCTGAAGTTGAGTGGTACTCTACTGCCTGTAGCCTGAAGTTGAGTGGTTCTCTACTGCCTGTAGCCTGAAGTTGAGTGGTACTCTACTGGCTGTAGCCTGAAGTTGAGTGGTACTCTACTGCCTGTAGCCTGAAGTTGAGTGGTACTCTACTGCCTGAAGTTGAGTGGTACTCTACTGCCTGTAGCCTGAAGTTGAGTGGTTCTCTACTGCCTGTAGCCTGAAGTTGAGTGGTACTCTACTGCCTGTAGCCTGAAGTTGAGTGGTACTCTACTGGCTGTAGCCTGAAGTTGAGTGGTATTCTACTGGCTGTAGCCTGAAGTTGAGTGGTACTCTACTGCCTGTAGCCTGAAGTTGAGTGGTACTCTACTGCCTGTAGCCTGAAGTTGAGTGGTTCTCTACTGCCTGTAGCCTGAAGTTGAGTGGTACTCTACTGGCTGTAGCCTGAAGTTGAGTGGTACTCTACTGCCTGTAGCCTGAAGTTGAGTGGTACTCTACTGGCTATAGCCTGAAGTTGAGTGGTACTCTACTGGCTGTAGCCTGAAGTTGTGTGGTACTCTACTGCCTGTAGCCTGAAGTTGAGTGGTACTCTATTGCCTGTAGCCTGAAGTTGAGTGGTTCTCTACTGCCTGTAGCCTGAAGTTGAGTGGTTCTCTACTGCCTGTAGCCTGAAGTTGAGTGGTACTCTACTGCCTGTAGCCTGAAGTTGAGTGGTACTCTACTGGCTGTAGCCTGAAGTTGAGTGGTACTCTACTGCCTGTAGCCTGAAGTTGAGTGGTACTCTACTGCCTGTAGCCTGAAGTTGAGTGGTACTCTACTGCCTGTAGCCTGAAGTTGAGTGGTTCTCTACTGCCTGTAGCCTGAAGTTGAGTGGTACTCTACTGCCTGTAGCCTGAAGTTGAGTGGTTCTCTACTGGCTGTAGCCTGAAGTTGAGTGGTTCTCTACTTCTGTTGATAAGCACTTTATCTGGTATCTTTGCTGTGTTGATGTTATTTGATGAATATAATTTAATTTCCCAGATAATGGGTTATCAACAGGAAAACATAATAGAGGTTAAGTAACCTTACAATCATCATAGTGCCAGACATCACATCAAAAAGTTACAAATACAGACAAAAAAACAACAACAGTGTTCCCATCAGGTAAATACTAGGAAAACTAGAGTTTAATTGGTTTGGCTTATGGTGTTTAATGCCTCCTTCAACAATATTAGCAGTCAGTTTTATTGGTGGAGGAAACCGGAGTACCTGAAGAAAACTACCAACATGTAGCAGGTCACTGACAAACTTTATCACATAATGATAATGTTGTATCAAGTACACCTCGCCATCAACAGGGTTCGAACTTACAACTTTAGTGGTGATATGAACCGATTGCACAGGTAGTTGTAAATCCACCTACCATACGATCATGACCACGAGGGCCTCCAATATAGTTTGAAGTGAGCTAACTAATTGGACCGTATCTAGGTTTTAGAAATTATTGTCTAAAATTGAAAGTTGAACGAGTGTAAACATTAAACACAACTGTATAAAATAAAAGAATACAACTTAATCACAGAGAAATATTTTACCAATTCCACACTGCACTAAAGACAAACTCTGATAATCAATTAGTAAGAAAGGATATGGATGTAAGTGAACAAGAGAGACTAGCCAACTGTAGTTTTATTTATTACGAAATAACATGGAATGGATATAATGACCTTTTCCCTATTCATAGCGTGTATAATCAGCTGGTTAAATTTTTGCATTGGAATTACTGCCAATTTCCCTTCGATGATAATTAACAACGGATGTTAAAATCTTTAAAATATATTTGATGGTTTGCTCATAGGAGAAACAAATTCTCCTGCTACTACCAGTGGATTACGATATTTCTCCACTCTCGATAGTTACATTTTCAAATTTAACTGTCTTAAGTGGAGATATATTGTAATCCACTGGTAGTAGAAGGAGAATCTATATGTAGGTTTTGGGTTAGGGTTATGATGCTTAATGCCACTTTCAACAATATTTCAGTTAAGTCGTGGTGGTCAGTTTTATTGATGGAGGAAATCAGAGTACCCAGAGAAAACCACCTACCTGTCACAAGTTGCTGACAAACTTTATCACATAATGTTGTATCGAGTACAACTCACCATGAATAGGGTTTGAACTCACAACATTAGTGGTGATAGGCACTGATTGCACATGTAGTTGTAAATCCAACTACCTTACGATCACAACCACGACGGCCCCTGGATCTATATGTAATCTCCGTTCAATAACAAAATATCAATCATGTTCAACCATACAGACAAACTCTCATACACTTCGACAATGCTAACACAACAGAAATACATACAATCGCAGAAAATTATGACATCATAACCATGGACAATACACATTTTCATTACACTATCAATTGTTTCTTGTATTGGAATAAAAATAGCATTGATACAATTTATATGAAAAGAAAGTTTAAACAGTGATGGTCAACAATTCCATCAATATCTACTGAACAGTGACCTCTAACCTTAACTCACTGAACACAAAATAAAAACTATGACATATGACATTATAAAACTAAGGACAGGTACAAAAATGTGGCTGTGTTAAACTGGTTAATGGAATCTAAAACCTCCAATCTTGATAATTGGATCTCCAATAAACCAATCTGTTTTTTAAAGTCCCAAGTAGTAGGAAATCTTTGTCAATTTAACCTGAATAAATTGAACACCTGTCTATTGCGACCACAGAAGTTGGTTCCAAGGAGGTTAGGTTTAGGTGGCTTTCACTGTATAAACAAATGTTGAGAAACCTGGACATTTATTTAATATTTTAATTTATACAACAGTAATAAAACTTCAATGTTTATATTTCTTCTGGCCTTTTCTCTTCTTAGCACTAGATGTGTACTCTTCTAAAATATTTGATACTGGTTTCCTCTT
This sequence comes from Bathymodiolus brooksi, assembly GCA_963680875.1. Classification (NCBI taxonomy): domain Eukaryota; kingdom Metazoa; phylum Mollusca; class Bivalvia; order Mytilida; family Modiolidae; genus Bathymodiolus; species Bathymodiolus brooksi. The sequence continues at coordinate 79,138,162 of OY804585.1, read as the reverse complement.
CTTCTCTTTGTTACTAATTTAAAATAAAATAAACAAATTCATATTTTTTCTCTCTCTAATTTTCCTTTTTTACATGCCGTACATACATAACATAAACAGAACAAGACACTCTATATGTGAAATAAACAATTTTCTACAATGTTTCTACGTAGAATGTGAGTAGTATCAAGCATATGTTATATCTCATTACTATCACTGGGTCGATACCTCTGCTGGTGGACTATTAGTCCCAGAGGGTATCATCCGCCCAGTAGTCAGTGTTTCGGCACTGACATGGCTTATTAGATATATCTATTATTGAGATTTATAGTTCTTAAACAATGTAATTATTATTAAAACGAAGGTTTTCCACTCTCATGCATATGTGACCTTAGCTGATTTTGGTTATTCTGATTAGGCATTATGTGATAAAGATAATTAAAAAAATAACTTTAATTTATAAACAAATTATCAGTTTTTCTTTTGTAATTTACACTTAATAAATATAAATGTTAATAATAATAAACAAAATGTGAAGAAAAATTTTTCTACAAGTATTAATTTTTTTTCCTTTATACTTTAATATATCTAATATCACTATCAATATAAAAAAAATGTATAAAAAAAAAACATTTGACTTTTCATCATTATTGGGGGGCTTTTTGTCAGGGGGCTTTTGTCTGGCTCCCAAAACTTTTTAAACTATTTGTCTTTCCAATTTTTCGACTTTGAGTAAATCTCATGAAGAGTTTTCCAGAAACATGTCATGCACACTAAATATCTACCTTTTTACTAGAGTTTTATATCACTAAATTGATATCAGTTTGACAAAGTTCATCAAATGAAATAAGTACATGATATTAAATGTACCATTGTCTATCTCACTGATGATGATAATATCACTATATCAAACAATGATGTGATATTTTTGCAAATTGTATACGTTTATCCCCAAATGAAATGACAAATATCTAAAGATTTTCTCCATTGTTAAGGTGCATATGTAAGTGATAAAGTGGTCAGAGTAAAATAATTTGATATAGACTGGTAAAATAAAACCAAGATTACACATTTTCCTAGTTTAAAAGGTCCTTAAAACAATTTTCCAATTTCTACCTTATAAATATGGTCCACAAGGTTATTTTACTAGTAATTTCATTATGTCTGGACCAATTTCAAACCAGGACATATTTGACTGTAATGTATCCATCTTATTTTTACAATTTTTGACATTTTACCAGAGTTCTAAATGCCTGATCTCATTGAATGAAATATCTAACCCAAATAATGCTAACCTTTTAACACTGACTAGTCCTTTCTTTTCCTCAGATCCTGCTAAAGCTTTCTGCCAGTCCTGTTCTGATCCCCTGATCTCATAGTTTGTAAGATCTATCCCAGATAGCATTGCTGCTTCCTGTTTTTGCTTCTGTAGTACTTCACCTGCAGCTTCATTCTGTTAAAGACAAAATGTAAATGTAAATGTGGTCGGTTAGTCTTTCCAAACCAATATAATATTTTTCTAATTCATAGTTAATCTAAACAAATCAATAAAGGTAATGACCAGGTAAATAGGATAAGGTTTTTCTGTTTATGCTGTTTAACGTCACTTTCAACAATATTTCAGTTATATCATGGCGGTCAGTTTTAGTGGTGGAGGAAATCGAAGAACTAGGAGAAAACCAGTGACCTGTCGCAAGTCACTAACAAACTTTATCTCATAATGTTGTATCGAGTACACCTCGCCTGGATGGGATTCAAGCTCACAACGTTAGTGGTGATAGGCAATGATTGCATAGGTTGTCATAAATCCAACTATCATATGATCACGACTACCCCCAATAGGATAAGTAATTTCTGTAAATTGGACCAAAAGTCGAAAATATCTTTTACTTATCAGTTAACATTGCTTGTCAAAAAAATATTTACTTTTTGTTTCTAATGATAAAATACATTTTGGATGGAAGACAGGATTGTTTTAATTATATCTTGTGGTCAACAAGGAGAAAATTAACCTGTGAAAAGTTAAGGATGTATGGATGGATGATAGAAGCCAAGCGATGACAAATTTTAAACTTCAACAGCCATTAGTCAGGTGGAGTGAAATGGAGAAAAAAAAAATTACATGTACTATTCTGCTGCACGAATTAACTTCATTGTTCATATAGAATAATGCCCATTTTGAAGGTCGAGACAGACATTATCACTAGTATCTCTGGGAGTCTGGTAGAATGAGCTGGAATACAAGTGATAATGTATGTTGAGACCTTCAAAACTGATGTTAGTGTTTTCATTGGTAATGTCATAATGTGTTTGATGTCTCACTGACTGATAATTTTCAATATCAAGAGTCAGTGCATTGATACTGAAAATATCACTTGTTGAGATCAAAGTAAAAATGCCCAAATTACCATTAAATTTTAGTAAGAAAGGATATGGATGTATATGAGAGACTATCCAATATTACACTTAGACATAAATTAAAGTAAAGGATAAATACTTTTATGTACTGAATTGAACTATCTAAAACTTTGTAACTCCTCAACTGGGAAAACAGCCATAACTCTCTAATTTATACATCACTGTGCCCTTTCACACAATATTATAAAATCTCTTCCATCTAATACCCTTCATGTCTTAAATATGTACTAACCAATTCATCTTCCATGGTTTGTTTGACTGGAACTAGAGTAATTTCTTTTCTTGCTACCATAGTCTTTTCTACATCTGCCTCTAAAACTTCATTTAAATTCTGAAAATGTAAAAAAATATCTTCAAGCTCAATAATATCTTAAAATTGTAAAATTTAAGATGGAAAATGGGTGTTTTTTCTGTATCATTTTTGTTATTCTGAAAGCATAAAAGGCAATTCTAATATAACACCCAATCTCGTATTAAATTACATTGCATATGCATTTATAAAATGTACCTTGAATAACTCACTAACCATCATTATTTAATTGAAGTGCTTTCAGACCTTCCCAAACAACCCTTTCTGAAAAGACCTATTTTACACTGAAGTTTGATGATATTTGGGCTAAAACCAGTGACTTCAGACTAGTAAACAGAGATATACAATTTTGTAGGACAGGCTTAGAGAATAAACATTTGAGAATACCCAAAGGGGAAATCTAAAATGAAAACCAAGAGAAACCGGCAATATAGGGTACAAATGTCGAAGAAAAACAAAACAAAAACACAACATAATATGTGATGGATGCCACTATACGCAAACAAACACAAATAACGTAAAAAAAAAAGACATGAGCTCTCCTTCAAACAACTGAAGGTAAAGATGAACCGAACATCGTTTTATGCGGAAATTGCAACAGACATTTTAACAGAAATTTGACTATATGGTTAGCAGTATTACTGTATCATCAGCTAAGTTAATTGAAATGTTCACTGACAAATGTTATTTTACACAGAACTCCACATTCTATGAAAATTACTATAAATTGATATTCCTGTCGCATATTTTGCTTATAATATCCTCTAAATCTTCATATATAATTTAATTACAAACCTGTACAATTTTCATGATAATTCTGTTAAACAAGCCTAACAGTTGACTTGATGGTAAATCTAACTCCTTTTCTGAATCTTCATATATAATTTAATTACAAACCTGTACAATTTTTCTGATAATTCTGTTAAACAAGCCCAACAGTTGACTTGCTGGTAAATCTAACTCCTTCTCTAAATCTTCTATTGTCCTGTGTTGTAACCCTAAACCTAGCAACAAACCCTGAAAAAAAAGTTTCACATATGAAAGATAATTTATTATCTAAATTAAATCTATCTAATCTATATTAAAGTATGTAATTTTTAGTAAAAGAAGCTATAGAATAGAAAGGGCCCAGGTGGTTGAGTTGTTAAGTCGTCAACCTTTGATCACAAGCCTAACATCTCTGATGTGGCTTTAAGCTGATCACAAGCCTAACATCTCTGATGTGGCTTTAAGCTCCACCATCTACTTAGAGTTTTAAGGTTTCTACACAACTACAAAAGACCAGGAGTTTCACTAGTCAGTAGATAATTCTATCTGGTCTTTTCTCTTTAATTTAGCCTGGTAGTCATGTCATAGCTGAAGGTCACGATCAACACTAATAATCCTGGCAAATTTAATATGACAAATTTAGAAAGGACTATTCAAATGCTTGTATAATTTTAAAAAGTCAGTTGTCTGGTTGATTTCTACTCGATTATTAAAAGAAACCTACTTAGTGAAAAATATGCTACATAATGTTCACATGTTTATAATGTCAACAATTGTCTTTTCACATGTTTATAATGTCAACATTTGTCTTTTCACATGTTTATAATCTCAAAATTTGTCTTTTCACATGTTTATAATGTCAACAATAGTCTTTTCACATGTTTATAATGTCAACATTTGTCTTTTCACATGTTTATAATGTTAACATTTGTCTTTTCACATGTTTATAATGTCAACATTTGTCTTTTCACATGTTTATAATGTCATCATTTGTCTTTTCACATGTTTATAATGTCAACATTTGTCTTTTCACCTGTTTATAATGTCAACATTTGTCTTTTCACATGTTTATAATGTCAACATTTGTCTTTTCACATGTTTATAATGTCAACATTTGTCTTTTCACATGTTTATAATGTCAACATTTGTCTTTTCACATGTTTATAATGTCAACATTTGTCTTTTCACCTGTTTATAATGTCAACATTTGTCTTTTCACCTGTTTATAATGTCAACATTTGTCTTTTCACATGTTTATAATGTCAACATTTGTCTTTTCAAATGTTTCATACATGTGTTTTTGCATGTAAATGATGTGAATTTATTTCATAACTTAATCATGCATTCATATTTTCATTCAAAACTTAAAATTAATTCATTAATGATCGTATGATAGTTAGGACTTTCACCCTTCTACACAATCACCCTGGTTTCACCACCAAGTTTAATTTTCATCTATAGAGAGGTGTATTACTTACCTTCAAATCCTATTTTTCCACAAGAATGTTAGAGAAAATACAGCTACAATCAAACCTACCAATGCTGTATTTGTTTTTTCGTTTAACAAGATAAAGTTTATAGGTGACTTACGGAAGGTTGGTGTTCGCCAAATATATCGGCTTGCTCAACCAATAAAACTGACCACCACAATATAAAGCAAAACATTGTTGAATGCAGTGTTAAACAACCTAATTCAAAACTAAGACAAGAATTCATAGAAACTAGTATTTTATAGTTCAATTTAGATTTTACTTGCTTTTTAAGGACTGAACTTTTGAGATTTGTCAAAATATTTACTCTGAAGTGACATCCGTATGTCTCATAACTCCCATTCACATGTCATGTCATTGTCAGTTACACAAACTATCGTCTCTACCTAACTCATCCTTACATAACTTATTAAATCATTCATACAGTCAAACATTCCTTAATGGTCACCTCGAATAAGCAGTCACCTGCTTTAAACGTTCAGCTTAAAACTCTCATAACCATAGAAATGTATTTACTTGCTATTTTAACTCAAATAAGTGGTTACCTCACTAACAGTCACTCAACATTTACTTTAATGATTACTTGTCATTCTAGATTTAAAAAAAATCCTCAGCAATTAACATTCGAGGTGTTCTCAATACATGATTGTACCAATTAAGCTATCAAATTATTGAATACAGTTGATTCTCGTTATCTCGAAGTTCACATGACCGTTTCTTTGACTTATCCGAAATTCGACTAAAGGGAAGTAAGGGATTAAGTAAGAAAGGTAACTCTGTCAGGTAAGTTTGACAAATGTAGATTCAAACTATTGTTGTCAGTCATTTATGAAACATCGATCATCATTTGTACATATTGTGTACGCATTTTGATCACATGCTTAAGTATTGATTTTTAAAATTTGTTGGTTCTGAAAAAAATTAATAAAAATTTTCTCTGATGACGTGTTATTATCTGAACTATACCAAGTATAGATACAATATTTGTCAGAAAACTTAGAGAAAAAAAAATATCTTTCATTATTCTGTTGGCAAGCTGATCTGCAACCTGACAAAATGTTGAAATGCTATTCTGAACAGTGCGTTCAACGTTTAAATGAATATTGTTTCATAAAAAAACAGAAATTCCGACATATAAAAATTTTAGATAAGAGGAATTAAGTTGAAAAGCACAAAGCTTAAAACGAGACTTCAGAAAATTTGTGAATTAATCAAAATTTCGACTAAACTGATTTTGACATAGCAAGATTCAACAGTAATTAACTGTAAATTGTTACATAAACACAGTATTATTACAAAGTGACAGCCATTTTTTTCTAATAAAACGCCTTCCGGTAACTGAAATACACAAATCATTGGACCTGAACTGAAAATCTGGATCGACCATTCTTAAATAAGCGATCAATTGTCTTAAGCAGTCAGATTTCCTTTGTTACAAGGAAGACTGCTGAATACAAGTTTGACTTATTGCTTGGCTAATGTAAACTTACAGATTGTACAACACTCAGGTGTGTGTCAATCAGACCCAGGAAATATAGTTTACTAATGGCAGGTAACAGATCTACTATCAGATGATAATCAACCATGTTCTGGGCATACAGTTCTAATCTTTTGACATCATACTTTGTAAAATGGGCTTCCAACTCTGTACATGTTAATTTTTCTACAAAAGAAAGTAAAGAAGTTACACTGATACATATATTTGACATAAATAGTCCTCATGACTGTTCTATTTAAACATATATGTACATGAGTGGATGTGAATCTGTGTAGATTTCTTTTATTGTTTGTTTATCTGAATTGTCATTGGGAAATCCAATAATGAAGAGAGGGAGGGATGGCATCCAATTAACTGGTTGAATACTGCCACATTTTTGTGCCTGTCCCAAGTCAGCACCTAGATTTCCAACTTCAGTCATAGTAATTTTTGTATTCCATGGTTAGAAATGAGAGGGGTTGTTCATTTTTGTTGATATTGGTGGAATTATTGACCATCAACTTTTCATAATGAGGCTGATTTTAGTGGGGTTCATGTTACTCAATCTTTAGTTGTAGTGTGTTGTATTGCCAGTCTTTCTTCAAATTACTACTTCTGATTACCTGTTTAGTATCGTCATACTTTTCATGCAGCCATTCTACTTAAAATTGAAAAAAACAATTCACCAAATAGGTGATATTATATGTTATTCAGCTATCAGACAGGGTATATAATGTGACATTCCCGGCTTAGGATCTATATTCCCTGAGGCGCAGCCAAAGGAAATATATATCATAAGCCGGGAATGTCACATTATATACCCTGTCTGATAGCTGAATAACAGATATATTACGGATTTAACCATTGTTTAAATACAACATCCAATCCTCTTTTACTTTCATTTTTCGTATCTCTAGATGTCCGTTTCTTTGACGTCATTCTTCAATGACGTCAAAATATGTGTAGCATCATATTTCATGTATGGGGTGTCTCATGAAGGAAAATACTGTACTAAATTTCTAAATCAATACAGTTTCATGTGTAGTAAATTTTATAAACATAACATTAATATATCACATAACAAAACAACGGGTTTCGAAACAGTTTCAATAATTTAAATGTTAACAACATGTAAATAAAACCTTGGTGTGGCCCCATGACGTCAAAAGTTTTCAAGGCTCAACGTTTTGTTTATTTGTTATGGTACAGCCGTGGAACATACAAGTTTGCTGAATCGATCAGGTATTTGTGACGGAATTAACCGTTGTAATATTTTTTTGTTCATGCAGCCGTTTTGAGTATAAAAACAGCATTTAATTTGGTAAAAATACATTTATTATTCCATATTATACCATTGATTCAGTGAAGCGTAATGTTTTGTCCATGTTTTAATCGATTTTGGGGACTGAAATATATACCCCGTCTGTTTTCCGAATATATGCTGACATTCAGGGTTGAAGAACCAATGAAAATATGTGTAACAAACTAAATTCATAATATACCTTTACCATAAGATTTTGAGTACCGGTAGATATCAATATCAGATTAATATATATCGTGTTACTGACTGGCTTAAAAAATAGACTCAAGTTGAATTAGAACCATGCCAAACTAAATATCTTTGTCATACATACTTTTTTCCTTAGACTTCAAGCTTTTCTCTTGTAGAATACTCAATGCCATGGAAGGTTTAAAAGTTTTGAATTGGTAGGATAACAAGGATACAAATCTTCTTCTGAAATCTGTAAAAAAAATCATGTTATATTTTATAACACATATAACTATCGTCGTTTGGAAGTCTAGTTTTAATAGCATTTTCTAATAATAAATATAACTGACAATTATCAGATTGCAGACTATGGAGATTCAATATTTCAAAAACAATCGAAATATATGTTGCATTTCATACACCATTACACCAAGCACAATACACGTTAATTTGGTATTGCTGATGTTTCATTTATTTATATATATCAAGATAAACTTCTTTATTCCCTGGTTAGTAAAATTCTCAGATTCTGACATGGTCGTTGTTAACATATATACCGGGGAACGTCACACATTTTTCTATGATGAGTAACAAAAACAACTTTGTCTCATTTCTTGTTATGAAAGTAAAATGTCTTTGAATAGTTGTAGGGTTCTACCAAACTGACTCCCTAAATCATCCGATTTTGACTAAGACTGGGAATAAATTAGTTATCTATGGCCATATCTGTAGATATAGAGATTTTAACAATCTACAGTACCCCTTGTACACCATATGGATAGGCCTCATACTGTGTTACTTAAGGATGTAAAAATCACCATATCTACAGAAATGAATGTGGATAACTAAGATACCAGAGATTCTATAATGTTGCCCTTACCTCTCCAGAAAGCAGCTAACCATGGTTCACTCTTGTCTCCTTCCTCCTCTTCCTCCACCTCAGTATTTAACATTTTTAACATGATACAGGAATGTTCCCCAGTTAAATCATTCTATAATAACCAATGAAAGGTAAAGGTAACAATATGTATATAGTATGAAAATAATACTATTCTATTATTGTCTTCTCCTGAGGGAACTGTTTTCCTATACCTCACCAGACAACACAAAAGGAAAACTGTTCCCGAGGGAGAAGACAATAATATGTTTAATACATAACATCTCATTCTGGACATGAAAGAAAAAACACACTGCACAGAGGTATATTCGTCTGCCTTTACATTGCCAAATATCACCATGTTGACTGCAAACAATAAACAGACTACAGTGCAGTCTATTCTAAGGGAGGTAAATCTTGCCAAAAATATATAAAAATAACACAGTTCCCATGGGAAATCATTTCAAACTGGTACAATTCCCAAATAAAGCTTGAAAATATCTATCCATTTAATGGAGATAACCAGATATACATTTTGTCAAATTTCTGTCACATGATATAATACTTGTTATAAAATAGTCCAAGCATTTATACTTACAGGTGTTTGTCGTAAATATATAGGTGTAAACTTTGATTTTTTCCAAAATCTGAAGAAAAAATATAAATTCAACAATTTATTGAAAATACACTTATAATGATTAATGAGAACATTATGTTGGTTACCTTAGAGACAATTTTATTATAATTTAGACAGTAAATATAACATCAACAATTTATTGAGATTTATGAGAACATTATGTTGGTTACCTTAGAGACAATTTTATTATAATTTAGACAGTAAATATAACAACAACATCAATAGTCAAATAGTTGTAATTTTAACTTGGAACACACAATAAAAAAAATATCTGTTTATGATTGTGGAAGGAAGGTGTCTTTTCCAACATGTCAGCCATTCCATCTATAAATTAGATAGCAACATTTGAGATGATTGGGCCCCATATGCAATCAACTATCCTTGTCAAGTCTTTATATCATCATTCACACCCGGCTTTTTGGTGGGGTCTGTGTTGCTCATCTCTTAGTTTTTTGTGTTGTCCTATTATGTGTCCTTACGTTCTGAGTTCCGTGTTGTGATGTCTGTTACGATTTGTGCATAAATATGATGTTCGGTTTGTCTTTACCTCCAGTTGTTTGTAGGAGGGTGCATGTCTTATTTACATTGTTTGTGTTTGGTGGTGTTTGGTTGTATCCAACATATATTGTGTTGTGTTCTTTATTAGGTTTTTCATCATCTTTCTTTGCTAATATGATAATTGTGTTCAAATGTCAAATCGTATGATACATCTTAAAAGTATGTACCACTTACTTAATTACTCCTGTTGTTAATCTTTATAATACAACTAACTAGTGTGTCAACACTTATCTTAGTAATTATGCTGTTAAAACATATTATACACCTAAATAGTCTGTCAACACTTACTTAAGTAGCCCTGCTGTTAAACCATAGGAAACACCTAAATAGTCTATCTTCTCTGGTTTTCTTTCCGTTAGTTTCATCATCAATGGTGGTAAATTCTTCCGTGGCATCAATCTTTCTTCTACCAAATCGATATCCTGTTAATACATAAAATGAACTTATAGTGTGTTGAAGATTACTTTTGGAATTGTTGAGATGAATCTAAGATATATATGTGAAAATCTGCTATCAAGATGGAATGAAGCAATAATAATAGGTTGTTGTAGAGTATTATGTACAATATGGGAAAATATTGTATGAGTGGGAGCAGGACAATTGCCCCCTAGGACAATAGCCCCACTAGGATAATTGCCCCCCACAAATTTTTTTCAGTTTTATATTTAGTTTCTGATTACCTCTTTCTGACTCTATGAACTCCATTGCACTACTATACTTTCACTTCAAAATACACTCCTATTTAAGCCAGTTCTAAGCTTGTACTTAGCTTGCAATCATTTTTTCTCAAAATTCTTTTTAATTATTAACCTTTGTACTTAGCTTTGATCATTGTTTAATCAAATTCCTTTTTATCATCTTTCTTTGAAGACCAATTTTGTAAGGTAATTAAACTTAATTGGGAAATCATTAAACTCTATCTAAAGATAAAATATCTATAAATAATAAGAGAAAGTTATTTTTATCATAGCTTGTCCAAGCTGTATAATCCTTTCATAGAGGTCACACGGCCTATATACCATATATAGCTTGAATCGCTTTCTTAGAGGTCACGCGGCCTATATACCATATATACTAACGTTAGTATATAAATGGTATATAGGCCGTGTGACCTCTATGAAAGCGATTCAAGCCGTTAGTATATATGGTATATAGGCCACGTGACCTCTATGAAAGCGATTCAAGCCCCTGTGATTAATATACAAAGAAGAAAATCCAACTTAAAAGTAATTTGAATAATTTAATCTGAGTTTATGCATATTTATTTCTCATTTAAAAAAATAAATAAAAATGAAATAAAAAAATTGGGGGCAATTGACCGGGGGGCTATTGTCCTAGGGGTCAATTGATAATTCAAGTCGTTTTCGTCAAGTGAGGAAGAGTCTACTTCAGACATTGCTTTAGTGTTGACTAACATTTACGATTTAATGAGTTTTAATTAAACTACGCTATAATATAGCCCACTTTAGCATTCACAGAATGTGATATGTACCGATTTTTTTGTCCTTTTGTTTGTTTCGATTTATTTGGGGGATTTGTGTGTGTGTGTTTTTTTTTTTTTTTTTTGTAATGAATCAAATAATAATTTCTTTTTTTTACAATCACATGAAACAAAACCACGTGCCTTTATCTATAGCATGTTAGAATACGAGTTTAAGTTTCCATATTTGTTTCAATTTTTACAATGAAATTATCGTTTTCTATTGGAGACCAGATTGTCCTCCCTCTTTCTAAGATGCTTCCTTTAAAAACAGATTGTCAAAGGTTTTTGTGATGAACAGATGAAGTGCATATTTTGATCAGAATTCCATGATAATATTATATACATATGATCATCCTTATAGTTCCAATCTGACAAGCCACATTGGTAGTGTAATGGTTAGCGTGCTCATTTCGGGTGCGGTAGATTGTTGGTTCGAGTCCTGATCGGGTAAAACCAAGGACTATTAAGTTGGTATTTGTTGCTTTTTCGCAATGCACACAACTTTAAGGAGAAAGAGCAAAGACTGGTTGGCTCAGAATCAGGATAATTTGTCCGAGTGGGACGACATGTCTATCCTCAGACTGTTGTTTCAGTGAACTAGCACTATAACCACCCAACTAGGCGTGTTGATATAGTAGAAAGCGGACCTCATCATCATCTCATTGAAAATTAACTTGTTCTTGCCATGATACAGCTGAAAAATTGCTGAGTTGGCGTTAAACAACAATCACCCACTCACTCCCAATCTAACAATGTTGTAGTCAATAATTAATTAGCCCATGCTACTGTTGTAACACATTTCGTGCCGCAATGTAGTTGATGTGCAGCTTTGTGGTTTCGGGTGTGAAATTAGACATATCGATATCTTGTCAGATTGGAGCCACCGAGTTGATCATTTATATCTCTACACTTATTTCTAAATGGAGAAACATTTACAAATGATCGAGCAGTATTAATTCCGTGAAATTCTGAAATTCCGAGTATTTTTCCTAATCTTGATACAAACCATGTGATCTTATATAATTTTATCAATCTATACAATCTGTGAGTAGAACCACTATGTAAACATTGGTTTTTTTTCTGCAAACGTGCTATAATTTTTTTTTCTACATCTCACAGTTGTTACTAAATTACAAAGCTTGTATTGTCTATCAGGACTTCCTTGATATACGGTTGCTTCTAAAAAGGAATCTACATAATCAGGGTAAACATCTGGCTATAAGTCATATTCCGTCATCGGTCATGAACCGGGAAAGAACAAAATTTGACTATGGCAAATGGAACATATTCGTGGTCATCTGTGACACAGACATTCCGAAACAGTTACCCTGTGGTATATTCAAATTTTGTAACCAGGTCATACCGGAAGTCGTAAACCTGCCTTCAAATTTAACACTAGGAATTCTGATTATAAAGCTTCCTTTTTAGTGCCGTCGGTACTACTAGTGAAGCAACAACTGCTTACTCTTTCACAGCTCCCAGATTTAGTGAGGTTCGTGTTGCTCAATATCTACTTTTTTGTGTAGTGGTTTGTGGACTATTGTTTGTCTGTTTTGTCACTACTATACTTTCACTTCAAAATACACTCCTATTTAAGCCAGTTCTAAGCTTGTACTTAGCTTGCAATCATTTTTTCTCAAAATTCTTTTTAATTATTAACCTTTGTACTTAGCTTTGATCATTGTTTAATCAAATTCCTTTTTATAATTTTTCTTTGAAGACCAATTTTGTAAGGTAATTAACCTTAATTGGGAAATCACTAAACTCTATCTAAAAATAAAATATCTATAAATAATAAGAGAAAGTTATTTTTATCATAGCTTGTCCAAGCTGTATAATCCTATTGATGGTTAATATCACAGGGGCTTGAATCGCTTTCATAGAGGTCACACGGCCTATATACCATATATAGCTTGAATCGTTTTCATAGAGGTCATGCGGCCTATATACCATATATACTAACGTTAGTATATATATATGGTATATAGGCTGTGTGACCTCTATGAAAGCGATTCAAGCCCCTGTGATTAATATACAAAGAAGAAAATCCAACTTAAAAGTAATTTGAATAATTTAATCTGAGTTTATGCATATTTATTTCTCATTTAAAAAATAAATAAAAATGAAATAAAATATATTGGGGGATGGGGGGCAATTGACCGGGGGGCTATTGTCCTAGGAGGGCAATTGTCCGGGAGGCTATTGTCCTGGGGGCAATTGTCCGGGGGGCTATTGTCCTAGACCCTGTACGGGTCTGTATTGTATTGAAAACCTGTATTCTTTGTTTTGTTAATTATGGTGGAATTGTTGACCATCATTTTTAAAATTTCTTTTCATAAAGGTGAAATTAATTTTCTTTAGATTAGAAGACGACAAAAGAAAACATGAGCTATATCTTTTATTGCAATTGTACAATAAATAAATACCACAGATATTTCAGACCTTCCAATACAGAAAAATTAATGTCTGGTCACATGTCATCAATGGACATTTCTCATTGAATTAAAATTATAGCTGTATAATAATTACATTTTCAGAACATAATTCATTCTTGATATTTCTATCAAAATTCTTGATATTGTAAATAAAATAGTAAGCGAAAACCTTTTTTTTTCTCTTACCAACTTTCATCAAGATTGTATGGAAAATGTATTGCATTGCACTTTAATAATATCAAAATTAAATATGTAATTAAACTTTTCATATCCAACCACTTAAATCACCTGTTCCTCAACTGGTGTAATATTATCTTCAATGTCTTTTGTTTCAGATAAACTTATCATTTTGCCCTCATAATATTGCTGTAATAAATCTAAAGCTCTGCTGCCATACCCCATCTGTAAAATCACAAATATATAACAAAAATACAAATTAGTAAGAAAGGATATGGATGTAAATGAACACGAGAGACTATTCAACTTTATACTTAGACACACATTGAAGTACAGTGCTTTTAATGTTGATTATTGCTGTTCTATATTTCACAGTTACGTTATTGTCTTTAGGCCAAAAAATAATATATGTGTGTTTAGGGTTTCATCCCTAAAAAAAATAGGGTAGGTAGGGATTTTTTTTTTTTTCAAAATATTTTTACATTAAGTTAATGGGGAAGAAATCCAAAGTTTAACGGTGCTTAAGCCAAAATGACCATACAAATGTTAGGGTAGACATTTTTGAGAGCAAAAAAATAGGGTAGGTAGGGAAACCCTAAACACACATATTTTTTTGTTTGGCCGTAGTAAAATTTTTTACTCCTACCCTAAAGGCTAAAATGAGTATGAAACAGCCATAAGCCTGTACCTGGATGGTACTCTTTACTTTTGTCGATATTGGAAGCATGTTTGTCTCCCATGTGTAAATATTTGTATTTGATAGGACTCTTTGTTGAAATCTTGTCAGTTACATGGTTGTAGGATGGTGGTTTTTACATGTAGTCAAGTTTCTTCTTCCAATAAATTTGATGGCCACTGCAATCTTGTTGAATGTGCTGTTAAACATCTATAAACCTAATATTCCTGTGGATTACAATATCTTCTCTAACGTTAAGTTCTAAAGAAAACCTCAAACTTTGAAAAATTGTCACAACTGCAAATACCGAATTTTTGGTATTTATCGGTAATTTGAATATGTTTGCCTTTGATCTCACTGAATGGTATGGTCAGTATCATGTGATATTGAAAATTATTGGTCAGTGTGACATCAAAACACATTATGACATTGCCGATAAAAACAATAACAGCAAGATTTGAAGGTCTCGACAAACATTATCACTAGTATCACTTCTCGTCCTATCAAGACTTGTTTAGATACTAGTGATAATGTCTGTCTCAACCTGCAACACTGACGTTATTCTATATTTATTGATTGATTGATCACTTCTTAATCTCCAGTCAGCAGTATTATAGTGCTTAAATGATTATGGTGCTTAATGCCACTGACTTTCAACAATATTTCAGTTATATCGTGGCAGTGCCAGCAGTATGTCAGCTATATTCAATGATATAATGGAGTAGTACTAGTGTATTTATGACTTACACTTTGATAATCAGGATGTGTAGCTATTCTCACAATTCTAGCCCCTGATAATCCTGCAAAATCTTGATCTTGGAACTGTTAAAAATGTGAAGAAATATATTTTGACATTTGTGTTTTTATAACGATTGATAATATTTTGAGAATATCATTTCCAGGATTGGTTTTGATAACAATTTTAATAGACTAATTTCTTCAGGAAGCAATTCTTTATAAAGTAGAGCCTTGGTGGCCTGGCCAAGTAGTTAAGTTTGATAAGTGACATGGGTTTGTCCAGTATCACTGATATTTTTTCTCAAAATGATCAGTTTATGCTTGTAAGCTTTCTAACATTCATACTGTGGTGTACATATAAATGTTTGAGACTGAAAAATTAATTTAAACAGATAATAAATTCTTGTAGGGAACAAAATAGGTCCAAAACCCCAAAACATATACTACATTTCAAAGTAGTTTCATAGTAAGCTCCATTAATCAATAGTTAGAACAGTGATCCATCATATAATTCTGTATTTAGCAAATTCATGATCTGGCCAGAACAAATAATATCCTTGCTGACTTGTACAATCATAATTTGTCCGTTTGATTTAAGTGTCGGATATTTTTGAACAGTTGACAGCTGTAAGAATCGGACAGATACTTCTGATTACGCAATAGAAATTTGACTTCTATTTGAGACTGAGCGACCGTTACAGTTGGTCTCCGCAATCTCCCATACACCCTCCCCCTTTTTTTATCATTACACCAAACACATTAATTTGGTAATATTGAACAGATCAATTACTGTATAACCTCAGCATAGAAACCTCTCTAAACAGATCAATTACTGTATAACCTCAGCATAGAAACCTCTCTAATGTAGTTATACAGTAAAACCTGTCTAAACCAAACCTTCTTATGTGTCTGGAATAAACAGGTGTTTTTCGGTTTATACAGAGTAAATTAACAAGGATTTTCTTCATTCAGTTTATACAGGATTCTGGTTTATTCAGGGTTTGGTTTAGATAGGTTTCACTGTATCTTGTGTCTAATCCCATTTAGTTCATTTTCAAACACAAGATGCTTAAAAAAAAACAATAAATGAATTGCTTGTATGCTTTAAAAAAAACAATAAATGAATTGCTTGTATGCTTTAAAAAAAACAATAAATGAATAGCTTATGACTCTGTATATAAGCCATGCAGTGCTAGATGACACACATTCTATATCTACAGTGTAATATAATAATTGTTTTCTTTTTACTATTTACTCTGTACAGGATACCCCGCCACATGTTTGTGCCTATTCCAAGCCAGAACCTGGAATTCCAATGTCATATGTCACAGTCTTTTTTGTGTTCAGTGAGAGGTGATTGTTCGTTTTGTTGATATTGGTGAAATTGATGACCATCACTGCTTACTTTCTTTCCATAATTACCTGTTGAGAAATAGTCCATGGTATCAAATCTCCAGATGCTCTTTTGCCTCTTGATAAACTATTCATTATTGTAGACTTGGAGATCTCCCCTTCTAAACTGACCTTTAAAAATACAATAAAAAATACATTAGTTTCAGCTTTAAACAAATAATTTATCGATTAACATGCAAAATTAACTTTCAAGTAATAAAAGGGTCCATGTACAGGGTAATTAAAATTCAGAGATATATTCAACTCGTCTAGGTGAGTTCTGTACTCATCACTTGTGTTTGGAACTCACCATTTTTTTACAAACAATAACAAAGGATGCACTAGTGGGATTCATGACCTTTTTGTTTTGACTCATCAAAATTTTATCCTACAAGGATCCTTGCTATAATTATAGAAAATAAAAATCTCTGTAATAATCTTGAACTTAATGAGTAAGTGATTAGCGAAGAAGTAGCAAATACTTATTTTATAGTCTTTCGCTTTATTCAACAGGGGCTCGAACCCACGATATACCGCACTCGAAACAAGCATGCTAACCATTACACGACAGATGAGATTTTGGTTTTTTTCTTGAGTCCTATAATATCACTTAATATACAGAATTCAATTTGTTCCAAACATCATCTTTATGAAATATATTGTACAAACGTATTTTTTTCTACTTACTTGTAAAACACATAAAACCTCTGGTAATGATGTCTGGTTGGGATCTACTGGACCAAGTAATGCAAATATATGGTGGGCAGGAGCGTCTGATATTAACTGTAAATCATTGGGAGTATTCTGAAAATAAAATTGGTATTAAAATCGTCTTTTTTTTTTATTTGAAGCATTTTTTTTTTATTTGTATTAAGAATAAAATAAAATAAAAGAATTGTTCCTTGAATTTGTTAATAAATCTTAAAAGTAAAAATTTATAAATAATTTCTTACCTTATAATGGGATGATACATACAGGGCCATTATTCTATGTAAAAAGGCCTCTGAAGCTTTGTGGTATGAAAAGAGTGTGTCTCTGTTGACATAATACAGGTCACATGACTCTGGTACAGGGCACCCTGATGTTATTCTTGATACATTTGTAGCATCCAAACATAGTAAATCATTCAGCCATTTTTCTACATGGTCTCCATTAGCGTATCTTATAGAGTCATTCAGAACTATCTCATGTAAAACTCTTCCTACAAACAAAAACATTTTAATTAGGTGGTTTATAATAGTGTATCGTACAGAGTCATTCAGAACTATCTCATGTAACACTCTTCCAATTAAAAAAATTGTAATGGGATTTATTCAATAAAAGCACTTTAATATAATGTGAAAAAAGATCTACATTTTTCAGCAATTACATTTTCTGACATCCTGATTGGGTTATTTTGTGGAGCCTGACCTTTAGAGGTCATATTAATAACTTTTTGACTAGCCTGTAGCAGTATGGCACTGAATCAGCATTTACAGTTATTTTGATAGTTTAGTCTAACCTGTAGCAGATGAAACTGAATCTGTTTTAGAGGTCATATTGATAGCTTTCTGGACTTCAGATGAACCACCAAATGTAGCCGACTGTTGTCGTAGTTGTTGTACCAGTTTAAGTGAGAGGGACCTTCCAGTTCCTTCATATCTACAATTCATTTTGATAAAAAAAAACATCTTTCTAATGTGTTCTTCATGTTTTAATCAGAATGTATATATACTACAGTCATCGACTTTAGCAGTGGTCCGGTGGCCCACGGCCAGTGAAAATTGATTCGGACCAGTGACTTTTGCCAAATTTTTTCAATAGAATCTATTTAAATATTCTAATTTTGAAGTTTTCTGGCCAGTAAATTCGAAAGTCTAATTTCGAAGACTGTACATATATATATATATATATATAAACTCATTTTGCAGGAGCTTGTGACCAACACAGTCTTCCTCAGCAGTTTATTGTTATTGGCAATGGTTAGAATTTACAACAAGACAATTATGACCTTACAATACAATAATAGTAGAATGTTATAAAAGGCTGGAAAACCAAGAAAAAATAATCATAATAAAGACACATAAAAAAAATGTGATAAATAAGAAGAAATTGTTATGTTGTTTTTTACTTGTTATTATTTTTGTCCTTCATCAATCATCTTTGTACTGTTGTACTAGTTAAAAAGCCTTCTATTAATTTTCTTTAACAAATGAAGTGTAAAGGACAAATACAGCACATGACATAGGCCTTTACAATGACCTTTTTTGTCCACTTGTCAATCGGACAAGTTGCATTAATTTTTCTTTGCCTGAAGGCTTGTTTGATCAATAAAAAATCATCACTTTATTTGCATTTTTTACTTGTCTCTTGGATAAGCAGTTTATATTTTATGTGGTGTCCAAATCTAAGTTAGACTGGTAGAGACTCATTGGACAAGCCTTAATATAGATCCCTGTGATCATGTTAAGGGCAGCACTAAAATACTTTATAAAAAGTAGCAAGATTGTTGCATTTTGTTCTTGCCGATATAATGGGTAAACGAAGACAATAGAATTCTGTAATTACCCATTTACGGTAGAAGACATAAAGACCAGATACGGCCCCAGTAGATTCTTCACCAATGGCAAGGGAATCGCTGCTGCTTCATCAATACAGACTAATTCTGCCTGACCTAGTTTGTGTGAATCTGACGGGTGGATGTACTGTATTGTTTGTCTATGTTCTCTGAACACGTTTACTCTGACGATGGCCTTGTTAAAGTCTGGATTGGTCGATTGTATAATTTCATAATCCAAATGTTCCTAAAAATTAATATAAAGAAACAAATGTTATATCTATAAAAATCAATGTATAACAATTATCTGCTATGAAGCAAACAGCAAAGAAAAATATTTAAATTCAAATTTCTAAATGACATTTAAAAAAACAACAACAATTTTTTACAAACAACCATATGTCAAGATAAGGAAGGTTGTGATCCCATCAACCAGCCATATTTTTGTGCATTTCCCAAGTCAGGACCTGGATTTCCAATGTCATAGGTCCCATTTTTTTCATTAGATATATTGTTTGAAGTGAGAGGTGATTGCTTATTGTGTTGATATTTATGAAATTGTAAACAATCACTGTTTAAAATTTCTTTTCATAATTCTTTTTATTTTATCATAATATTTAGTAATGTTCCATCTGTCCAGAAGAATCCAATTTAAATTAGAACTAAAAGTACATTATCCCTGTGTTTTTCGTGTTTTTTATTGCATAATATTTACTGGTTATTTTATTGGTTCTTTAACAAATTACTCCCTTCCTTTACCTATTAAATAACAATACATTGTATGATCAGAAACAGGAAAATTCATATAATTCACCTTTTACCAAAAGAGGTCGAACTCTATCACTCTGACAGTTGTATCATATCCTGTAGCTGTTTTTATCAATACAATGGAATCCATACAATTTCTTGTAGGAAGTGGATGTATTTTTCCATTATTAGAATTTAAAATGTGGCTTAATATTAGAAAATATATAATTACCTGATATTCTAAGGCATCAAATCCTTTGAATATAAACTCAAACACTGTTTTTAAATTTTCTGGACTAGGTGCTGTAACAAATATGTTGGAATACCTGTAAAGAAGATATATAAAATACATATTGAGTTCAAGTACAGAATGGGCCATCGTGATCATATGGTAGTTGGATTTATAACTACCTATGCAATGAGTGCCTTTCATCACTAACGTTGTCAGTTCAAATCCCGCACAAGCGAGGTGTACTTGATACAACATTATGCGATAAAATTTGTCAGTAACTTGCGGCAGATCAGTGGTTTTCTCCGGTTTCCTCCACCAATAAAACTTACCGCCACGATATAACTGAAATATTGTTGAAAGTGGCATTAAACACCATAACACTACCCTCTAACCCAGGACTAGAAATTAACTTTTTTCCCCACAAGCAAAACTTTGCTAGTTGAATAAAAGTCTACTAACAATTAGATTGACCTTACTAGCAACCAAATTTAATTAAAAAATGTATGCTTTACAATGTATTATTAAAATTATGTTACAATAAAACTGTAAAGTCTTATTAGATATGTCTCTCCACTTGGACACATTATCCTAATTCCGATCCAACCAGTCTTTGATCTTACATGTACACCTTAGTGCTAAGTGGAGAACAACAATAGCAATTTTATAGTCTTTGGCTTGATGCGACCATAGCTCGAATCCATCATCTACCACATTCGAGGTTAGCACGACAACAATACAACACTGATCATGAGGTTGCGAATTATTGAAAGATAACAGTGGTCAAATTATTTGGTATATGCATCACTTTACATGTACTGAACTTTTTTCAACCTTTTCACTCGAATATTTATATAATTATTACCAAAATAATAACAAATGACTGACTTGTTTGTTTTATCTTTCATGGTGTAATGGGAGAGAATAATTCAGGAAATATGCCTAACTATTGCCTTTTTGTGGGTTTTCGTGAGAAAAATGTATATAAAAGAGCTGACTTAAAGTTACACAAGCTTGAAACAGGGTGAAAATAACTATTTTAATAAAGTCGTGAGAATGGTCATGATTTCTGTTAACATACACCTCAATTGATTTATTGATTTCACATGTGATCTGAATATGTTTTAGGTTATTTCAGGAGTCTTTTTTTTTCATTGTAGACAGATGATTTATAGTTGTTCTGTAAGAATATGAAAGCTTTGATGGTATAAATGAAAAAGTAATTTCAAACCCTGTCTACCCTGGTTCCGGGTCCGTTCACCCTGATAATTATATATATGTAGGATATTAAAATAAAAGAAGTATAAGTGATATTTAGCTGTTTATAGATAATAAATTGAGAAATTTTAAATATGAGGCATGCTAAAAAGTGTACATTTCGATAAAGTTAAACATTGCAGTCCCTTGGAATCAGTGAAGCAGGTAAAGATGAGTGAATCGAGAGTCTGTAGAATTATTGTCCATTATACATTTGCTTTTATTTCAAATAAATTGAAACTGTATGGTGTCTATTGATTACTGTATTTTGACCATGGAAATTATGGAGATCTATCATAAATGTTCATCAGACAACATTCCTAAATATTGGAATGACAAAGGCTCTTGGATTTTTTCCAACTATATACTATTTGATTTTGATTTTTGGTGTTTTAACGCCACTTTCAACAATATTTCAGCTATATCATGGCGACCAGTTTCAGTGGTGAAGAAAGCCAGAATACCCGGAGAGAACTACCGACCATGGGCAAGGAACTGGTAAACTTTATCACTTGCGGCTGCGAGTCGAGTGCACCCTTTTATGTAATTTACCAAAGTCGGGCGCAAACCCATGCCGTATTGGTGATAGGCTTGTATGAGTTGTTAGATCCAACGACCTAACTCATTGAGCCACCAGGGCCCAACTATATAAGAAGAATATTACAAAAAACAAGTAGATAGTAAGTATATTTTTTTTATTGAGATCATAGTCAGTTCAACGATCAATTAACAATAAATGCACATACTCTCTCCCTTCTTTCATCAAACTCTCATTCAAATCGATATACTTCTTTACAATTTAAATTAAAATATGCTTTCTGTTCATTAAAATACTTTTCAATTATCAGGGCGAACGGACCAGATACCGTTTACCCTAGCTAGGCCTAGGTCGGAAAAACGAAAATCTTCATCTTGCAAGCAGACGGCTCGCATAGTGTAGCATGTCAAACAATGATTTTTACACTTATTTCCTCTTAATCGTAGACACACTATTATAAATCTACATGAAACTCGACTAAAGAATTTTAATTTTTCGCTTTGACATTGCGACTGGTAACTCTAACTATAAAAACTGCAACCAGATGTTATTTTATAAATCGGGAACCAGTATGGTTGTTCGTATTTCTCGGACCAAGACGTAAATAGACCATCCTTCTCCCTGGGTTTTACATAGTGTCCATGTGTATGCTAATGTTTTTCATAAATCATTACCAAGCGTAAATACGCAATCTGACAAGAAAACAAATTTAAATGATTTGTCATAGTTCAGATACGATTCTGAATACATATTTTTTCACAACTAGCAATATTCTGCTAGTTCCAATTTTAATCACTAGCAAAATTAAGGCAAATCGAAATTTCAACTAGCAATTTGCCTGCTTGCTAGCATTAATTTCGAGCCCTGCCCTAACCCCTCAAATATAGAATAATGATTTGATCACAACAGATGTGATTGAGCACATAGCCATACAATGAGTGTGTACACAGTAATATGAGTTTAAGCAAAAACTTTTCATGTCAATAATGACTACACAGCTGAAATTTTCAACATCATTTATGTGGCACATACATGTAAATGATCATTTTCAATGTTTTAGAAATCAGACATATATGAATGTAATGTGTCTCACATATTTATGTGACCCTAAAATATGTGGTTAATATGCATAGTTCATACATATATATTTGTCTAATTGGAACAACACAAAAATATCTACTAGGGGAGAAACAGGACATCAAACTGTTATATTTTCTAATTCTGTTTATACCACATTCAACAATATCTCAGTTGTTGCTGTCTGTTTTTTTTATTGAAGAAAACCTGAGAACCTGTAATAAAACCACTGACCTGCCACAAGTCATTGCTATACTTTATTATATAAAACCACTGACCTGCCACAAGTCATTGCTATACTTTATTATATAAAACCACTGACATGCCACAAGTCATTGCTATACTTTATTATATAAAGTTGTATCGAATACCATTCATGGGACAGTAATTGATCTCACAAGAATTAATGGTGATAGTAACTGGTTGTATAAGTAAACTGAAACACGACTAGCATACCATTGCAGCATTGACAGCCCTTTCTGTTTATTTAGGAGATAATTGTATTGTATTTAATGCTTTGCGGATGTAAATCTTGGTTTTACGGTCACAAATTGAGTTTATCTAACGATACATTTTTTTCCTCACCCAAAAGAGACTGCTGTAGCTATGACTTGTCCCAGTGCTGCAGACTTAATCATGACTAGCATACAATGACTAGACAGCCAATTCTATTAATTAATATTTTTCCTTACCCAAAAGAGACTGATGTAGCTATGGCCAATCCCAGTGCAGCAGATTTCCCACGCCCCCTGGCTGCCGTCATTACTGCTGTACTTCTTAAAGTCTTTTCAGATATTGCTTCAACAAACCTTAATACTGCTTTTCCCTACAAAGTATAAAATGAAATTAATATTTTATATGCTCCTTCCAGAGCACCTGAGATTAGCCCTGTTTTTTAGTGGGGTTTGTGTAGTTCCATCTTCAGTGTTTTTTTAATAGTATTTTGTGGACCATTGCTTGCCTTGTCGTTTGGCCATTTCATTGTCTGCCCATCTTCTATTTACACCTTCTTACGTCTTTGGCACCTTCACAATTTTTTTTAAAACAAAATTCTACAAAAAACTTTGAATGTGGTGTTAAACAATGTAAATGATTAATCCAACTCTTAAAATGGAATCTGATTTCATAAAAACAAGAGATCATTGTCTTTTATCAAATCAACTCTGGGATTTCTCAGTTACAGTATACAACAAGAAGCAATGGCCTTCCACTAGTTGGAATAAGACAAATTAAATTAAATACACAGATTTATCTTAGGACAGGACGTTAATGAGTGCCTAGTGTGTGCCATGCTTCTTTCATGATGAAGAAAACTTGCAGTTGTGGTCATTGTTGGCCAGTTGTATAGCAGAATTCAACAATTAGTCAATTAATCCATCTTCTATCATGTTCCAAAATAGTAAAATTTCCATCAACTTTAATGGGAATTTGTTTAATAATTTCAAGATTTTTATTAAATATATATTATCTAAAAAAAGGTATTAAATGTGATCAAAAATGTTATTTATTTTTACCATAGATATCAACATCACTATAGTGGTTTTCTTCGGGTACTCCAGTTTCTTCCACCAATAAAACTGACCGCCACAATATAAATGAAATTTTGTTAAAAGTGGCATTAAACACCATAAAACTAAACCTATAACATAATCATAAAGTTGATTTTTTTTACCTGATCCAAGGTTTTACAACAGTTTACAATAGAACCAACTGGCTGTGTGTCTTGTAAAGATTCCTTCAAGTCCCGTAACTCTTGTTCTTGTGGTGACAAAGAATCTTCCTGTAATTATGAAGAAAGAAGAGTTCTGGTAAAACACATGTATTTGTAAATAAATTATGTCATGTAATAGATGTAGTTTATTTACAGCTTTCTAACTTTCTCTTTCTTTATATCAGTTAATATTTCGTGAATATATATAAAAAAAAGTATTTAATTTTAATACAGTATATGATATACTGTATTAAAATTAAAATAATATGAAATATAATTTATTATGCTATTAAAACTATGGGGCAGTCGTGGTTTGGATGGTATGGTAGTTGGATATAAACTACCTGTGCAATCAGTGCCTATCACCACTAAAGTTGTGAGTTTGAATCCCACTCAGGCAAGGTGTACTCGATGAAACATTTTGTGATAAAATTTGTCAGTGACTTGCGACAGGTCGGTGGTTTTCTCCGGTTTCCTCCACCAATAAAACTGAAGCCACGATATAACTGAAATATTGTTGAAAGTGGCATTAAACACCATAAACCAAACCATCAAAATGGAACAAAGTAATTTACCATTAAATAGGTGTAATCAATATTTCCACACAAAAAAAATTACTTTTATAAAACACATTTACAGTCAGGTGGCTGGTAAAAATAGAAATAGTTTATATCTGATACTGACTAATCAAACCACATTGACGTTAAAAAATTGTGAAAAATAATATTTGTTACTGTGAAAGCTGGAGGTAAATATTTGGTCCTATGGTAGTAGTGTTGAAGTATATTGTAGAAGTGGAAATGTTAGCTAGGGAGAAATTTTTGCTTAATCTGTGTTTCACTAAAATGTGCAAATATAACCCAATGCAAAAAGTATTCAATGTGCTCAACTAGAAAAGATAATGTTTTCACAAAGACAATCCGAGATGACTGGTTGGCTAAACATAAATTACAAAATTTTCAAGTTTCCAGACATCTATCCAAGATGAGTGGTTTTGTTAGTCAGTTCATTATATCTGTTTGAGCTTTCCTTCCCCATTGTCTGGTAGTCACGATATAGCTAAACAATTGCTGTAATTGATGAAAAAACACACAAAAACCCCCCCACCTACTTATTTAACTAAATTATAGGAAAGAATATAAAGACCTGGTTTCCTTACAATTGATTTAGCTGGTACAGGTTTTATGTTCAGCACATGTGATGATATTGGTAGCATATTAAACTGGTCATCTATCACCATACAACTCTTACAAGATGACAGTGATAACAAAAACCTGTAAATAATGAATTCTGAATTATGAAAATAAAGTCTAAACAGTGATGGTCATCAATTCTACCAATATGAACAATCAACTCTCATCTGAATCACCTCTGAATGTTTTCTTAATAACATATTGGTCCGTCATAACAATTTCATGACTAAACCTGTTAAAAACATTGCATCAGACTGGTGATCTCTGTGATCCACAGACAGGAAGTACAGTGAAACCTGTCTAAAACGAATCTCCTTGGGAACAGTTTTACTAATCGGAACAGACAGATTAAATTAACAAACATTTCCTATATTAGGACTCAAGTTCATGTTCCAAACTTCCTTTACTTTACTTTTTTACTGTATTTTATATGAAAGACAAGAAATAATTACATAATATGTAAAATATGGTTTTTCAACATAAAGCATTTTCTTAATGATAATTTGTGTAAAATATAACCCTCTTGATCTAAGCAAACTACAAAAATAAAAGACTGTTTCTTTTGTTATACAATGTTGAAGATTACTTAAGAAATAAATCATGGAAGCCAGAATGTGTTAACATGGGTTGGCGGATACTAGTATTTTATCCCGAGCCAATAGAAAAGTCAGTCATATTCACCGGCGCATGTGCGAATGAGATTATACCATCAATAAATCGCTCGTTTGTCTACAAAGCGAAAGAAGGAGGTCATGTTAGAATAAATATCTGCCAACCCATGTTAAAACTCAAAACACATTCTGGCTTCCATGATTTATTTCGATTCTGATATGTCTAAGAGTACAAATACGGTAGTATACTTTGATTGGAAGACCGTAATTCATATTTACACTTGCGGAAAATGTCGCACACAATTTATGTTGCCAATGGAAAAGTCAGTCACATTCACTGGCACATGTGCGAATGAGATTATACCATCGATAAATCGCTCGCTTGTCTACAAAGCGAAAGAAGGAGGTCATGTTAGAATTTGTGGTATATGTCTGGATGTGCAGAATTAGTAATCTACGTAGTTACAAGATTTATTTTTATTTTGGATATTATACAGTTTTTTTTAATTTACAATTATTTTTTTTTACAATTTTTATTGTATTTTTAGGATCAAATCATTTTATTTTGAGCATACCTGATAAAGGTTATTCCAGAAACGTGTTGTGTGCACTAAATTAGATATCTACGTTTTCATTAGTATAAGATAAAGACCAGGCATGAGTTCATAAGAGGTTAGTGTATGTATCAAGGAGAATTTCACGTGTGAGGTTCTACTTGAAGCTGTCAATGGTACTGCTGCAAGCCATTTGTACAGGTAATTCATTTCAATCTTTCAATGTTTTGGCATTAAAATGAGAACTTATAGCAGTCTTTGTTGTATCAGATTCTTATTGATTTTATGTCCTATGTTTACACAGTCTTCGCACTAACACACTTGCCCGAAGCACGGGACAAGTAAAACTGGATTCGGACAAGTGAAAATTATAAAAGAATTTGTATGAATAGATAGAAATTTTTTCTAAATTTGGTTATCGGGCAAGTAGGTAAAAAAATTAAGGAAAAAAGTGTTAACAGATTTAATACCTTTCATTAAATCTACCAACAACATCTTGGTGAGATTCTGTTCTAAATCTGGCATGGACATCCTGAAAGTCAAATCAATATCAACTGTAAACATCCATATTTATTTATAATTAGAATTTTACAACATATCATTAAATCAATGGCAAAACTGTACATATACCAGTAAACAATGTGTACAATAATATTAGAGGTTAGGGGTTATCGTGTTTAATTCCAGTTTCAACAATATTTCAGTTATATCGTGGTGGTCAGTTTTATTGGAGGAGGAAACTAGAGTACCTGGACAAAACCATCGACCTGTTGCAAGTCACTGACAAACTTCATCACATAATATTGTATTGAGTACACCTAGCAGAGATCACTTTGGGCGTGCCACTGCGCCATAGTCGCATTAAAAACGGAAATGGTGCATGCAAATTCTCTTTCAGCGCCGAAATGGCGCAGAAAGTTAACCTACGGCCCATGGAATTTGTGTATCGTGCACCCGTGTTCGAGATCGTTGACGCAAATTTAGCTATTCTGTCCAGCAATCTCCATTTTGGAGATAAATAATGTAGTGATATCCTGTCTCTGGTTTTTCTGACAATAGATTGGATATCGCAGAGTTTATCCGAAATACATAAACATGCCACCACCACGAAAACAAACCTGAAGTTTCCAGTTGAAAACCAAAGGAAAATTACATTTTTCCTTGGACAAACGGATGAATCAAATCAGGATTCTACTAAAGATATTGCTACTACAGGCAACAGCAATAATACAAGTGATACGCCTGTCGAATTACGGAAATTTCAGGACCGTTGGTGCCCTCTCTTCCCCTGGGTTACCTACGAGTCTAAGGAAAATAAAATGTTTTGCAAATTGTGTCAGGACATAGGCGCCGAAAACGTTTTGAAATATGGGATGGTCTACCACTACCTGTAACTCTCTATGATAAAGTATTTTCATGTTAAAAGCTGATTTCAAAATGAGATGAAATGATACATTTCATATGCTTTTAAGGGGGTCATAGTGGGTCTTAAAACCTTCAAATCTATTTTCCTAGGCAGCCCACAAACCCCAGGGCCCATTCCATTTACTCATGATGGGCCATAGGCCCATCATGAGTAAATTCCAGGGGGATCTTTGCACCTAGCCATGAACGGGGTTCTAACTCACAACTTCAGTAGTGATAGGCACTGATTGCATAGGTAGTTATAAATCCAACTACCATACGATCACGACCACAACGGCCCCTCAATAATATTAGAAAATCTAAAATCGCTAACACCTAGAAAACAAGATGCAGAGTGAAACTGACCCTGTTACCATAGATTGTTTGTATAAGTGGTCCTATTAAGGAGATAGCTACACTTTCAACTTAAAAAAAAATGTTTCACTGCACGAGATATCAAATTTATGCAAATCTTCATAAATTCTCAATCTTTAACAGCAAAAATGAGTACCATTGTCATAGTGTACAACTGTTTGAGTGATGCCATTGTCTTCAGTAATATCACTACAACACCACCTCCTTCTACAGTCTCTATTGTTCTGGCTAGTAAATTAGGTGTCAATGCTTCAAAATCCTGAAGAAGAAAAAAATCACTATGTTATATCATGCTTTAAAATCACTAATATGCATTGAATATCTATTTTTGATAGTTTTAATAGATACCGATTAAAGTTCAGTCCACTTGAAATGAAATTGGTTATCTTGAACAAATCATTCCCACCCACCAACAACCCCCCACCCCTTGAGTATATTTCAGGTCTGGTTATAATGAAGCTTGGCTATAATGAAAAGATTTTAAGCCTCCCTAAAATTTCAATATAAATGGACAATACTATGCTAACACATTTAATACACTATACATTAGTGATTAAAATATGATTCAAGGTTAATCACATATAACGCTAACACCATATTTCTAACCGTATCCATTATATCTTTTTTTGGGTTCGGAATTGACAAGTGTTTCATTTATACAGGTTAAATTAATAAAGATTTCCTTCATAAGGACTTTATTTAAAGATCGGTTTATACAAGAATTAGGATTATTCAATCCATGGTTTAAAACAGGCTTAACTGTACAAGATACATTTAAAAAAATCATATTCACATTACACATTAATATGAAAGATAGATGCCCCCAGAAACATCTCCCAATATACAACAACTTCAGGAGAAGCAGTTCCGAGAATTCTTTTCAACATTACGCAACAAAATAAACAAATGTACAAACCTGTAATATACACATGCCGAATGTCTGTCCGAGGATTTTATGTGTTTCAGCATAGTAACAATATCTAATGTCTGTTGACGCTACAAATAATTCAAACGGATCGTCTTCCTTAATATCTAGCTTACCACTCTTGATTTTCTTCTGTAGCTGTTTCATTCTTTTTTTCCTGTGACTAGAAACAAAAAAAATAATAAAATAGCGATATTTTTTAGTTAAATCTACGAAAAGGCTTCAAAATGTCTAACTAAACTTAACTGTTTCATTTTTTTTCATGTGGCTACAAACAAAAAATAAAATAACAACTTTAAAAAAAATATAAAAACTACGAAAAGTTTCACAATGTCTAAACAAATTGAATATTAATTTAGATATATATTTTACACTATACATATTTTTTACGAATTTTAGTTTTCCATGCAACGGTGGAATTTTGTATAACTACATAATAAATGGGCAAATCTTTTGCCACATAGTGCTATAACCTTATGAAATAAGAGTGATACTGTATCTATATATCAAATATCATTGTCATGGAGATGCAAAACAGTTTGTTTCTTTCTGATTTAAAACTTGACAAGATGAAATAATTTTTGGCATATTTTTCTATTTTTTTAAATATTATAATATTTCACTTACTATTTTGCTCTGAAATTTGCATTTATTTCTCCTAGTACACATAATATTTTTGGTATATCACAAACAATATTTTTTAAATACAGAATTCTGTGCAAACAGTTGCGTTTCCATATTAACACATACCTACTAAATCCCAGTTCTTTTTTGTAGCACCACAACACAGAAGGTCTAGCTTTTACTGTGGCTTTAGATAACATGTGATGTAGTATTACAACCTGTAAATTATACACATATGTACATATTCGTTGAGGAAAGTGAGTGGTTATATATATATGCGTTAGAAGTATCAATTTTGCCTCGATCTACATTTTTTTTTTTTTTTTAAATTATATAAGACTTTGTAACTGTTCCAACAGTGTAGTATTTTTTGTTTTTCATTTTATTCAATAAATCATGTTTGCTTAGCCTTAGGGTTATCATTATTTTGCTAAAAATTCCAGCCAATTCTTATGTCACCAAACAGAATATTATAAACCACACATCAGACTCACTTTAACCCTACAAATCAGAAAAACAAAGACGAAAGCTAATGGAAATCATTTGCTTGCAAACTGAAGAATAGATACTATCGAAAATGTGCAAAACTAGTCTAAATTTTAGCAAAAACTTTATCATCATTTAAATGTTGCATGCATAACTTCAATATGCCCTTAACACCTGTGAATAGGTTTGAAATTGGGAGAGAAGCTGATTACACAAAGTAGCTGTTCTTTTCCTTTTCCACCCCGAATTCACTATCACCCTGATTGCACTATGTGCTAGCCAGTCAAAATTTAGCAGATAATCTGAGATATAAATTTAGCTAAACACTAACACAAAGGGATAACATTTTCTTCAAATTATCCAACAAATCAACTTATCTGGGTTGGACTTTATCTTCTTTTTTTTATATACTTTTATGGGCTTAAATACATGTAGTTGTCTGGAATTTATTTGAATTTATACACATATCATCCTAAAGAGATTATGTCTTCAGGCAGTCCTCTTTGCTTTCATCGACTCTAAATTGACTAAATTTGTGAGTTTTATCAGCAAAAGGTGCAAAAATTATCATTTTTTTTCTTAGGCTCGTGATTATGGTTATGGTGTTTAACGCCACTTTCAACAATATTTCAGTTATATTGTGGCAGTCAGTTTTATTGGTGGAAGAAACAGGAGTATCCTTGGAAAACCACCAACCTGCAGCAACTCACTGACAAACATTATCACATAATGTTGTATCGAGTACACCTCACCTGATTCAAACTTACATGGTTAGTGATGATAGGCACTGATTGCATAGGTAGTTATAAATCTAACTACCATACGATCACAATCACGATGGTCCCTAGCATTTTAATGTCAACGTTATATATGTACATTGTATATCCTTGACCTTGTTTCATCCTTTCTCTAGAATTAATATACAAATTCCAATCTGATTTATCATATCGAATTTGCCCCACTTTCAGAGTTGCAGATAAAAAAAAATTCCTGTCAGACATTGGGTCCTGCAAGTAAGAGAGTTTTGCCAGACCTATCAACTTTTTGCCAGACCTACTTTTTTTTAATATTTCACTTTCAATACAGTATGATTAAAGGGACAATCTTAAAGCCTTGACACAGCTAACGACTACTACGACCAGAATCAGATTAAGGATATTGCCAAAGGGGGGTTAGTGTCTGAGACCACATTCAATTTAGATAGCCCTGCAACATCAAATAATCAATACTTCATATTAGTAAAATTTTATTATTCCTCTAATGAGTATTTTGATATCAAGTCGTCATTTGTTTGTTCATTTTGTCCTTCCATTTTCGATTAAAGGACTGCCCCGGTCGCCTCTCCTTTTCATATGCCGACCTTTTGGCTTTTTTATTCTCTGTAGATAAATCGATAGGTAGTGGGTGCTTTTTTCCAGATTTAAACCCCTCCGTAAACTTAATTGGCCATGCAGCCATAACGGAAATGATCAAATTACAATTTACAACGATTACCGATAGGATACGAAATAAAATCCGGAATGGGAACTGGTTCCCGAAATTTAGCATAAACAGAAAGGAACAGAAATTTTTACTGATTTGTTTACGACTTTTGACTTTATTAACGATAATCAAACATCCTTAGCTTAGGGGTCTAAGAGGTAACCAGGACCGACAGAAATTTGATTTTTGACAGCCCCAAGCAGTAAAAATGTTTGCCAGTCATTAGGTCTGACACAAAGACATCATTTGCCGGACCCTCTAAAATTCTGCCCCCTAGGTTCGACAGGGCCGACGGTTAGCTGCATCTCTGCACTTTATTTAATCAGATTGATACAAATTCCCCACTTGTAAGTCTAACCTGGTCCCTGCCATGGTCACCAACCACAACAAACATGCTCCTGTGTTTTTCTGCCACACCATTCTCAATCAATATTCTAAGTCTGTTGTCAATCTTTTTCCTAACCATTTCTGTGACTGTTTAACCCTAAAAAATAAGATATAAGGAGAGTCAAATCAAACCAAGATTATAGTCTGTGTCACATAATCCAATTTTCCAAATAGGGTGCTCAATTTTTTACATATCCATTCCTTATCCTTTTGCATTGAAAATCAAATAATACATTCCATCTCAAGGTAAATTGTCCATGTTCAATATTCATCCATGACAATTTGAATGAAAGAATACATCCTTGACTTTCTCTATGGATATTTAACAAGACATGGTCATCATTTTTGTTTCTAAGCAATGGGACATAGAGTTGTTTAACTGGCTTCATTAATTTTGCCCTTACGTTTTCAATAAAAAAGCTTTCTGTTGATGTTAAGCCAAGTAAAATATGAAAATAATATTGCATCGTCTGTCAATATTTAAAATTTCTTTTACCGAACGATTGACATTAAGAAGAATTCCGAGGACATCCGACCAAATGCAAGTAAGTTTCACTTCCGGTATAAACAATCATAATAAATTCCATGTTAAATCATCTATGACATGCGCATAAAACCTGTATATTCAAAATGAATCAAATGAAGGATGTGTCATTATGGAATTTCAGCTTATCAAAAAATTCTCAGCTGCATTTTAGTTTGATGCAACAGTTAGTACTATTCATTTCCCATCGCTTCAATAGAGACTGAACTTGGTGACACAAGACAAGAGTATAGTCCTACATTAGGCAATAGCAATAGGGGATTGACTTTCAAATAATCGCACCATCACTGTTTTTAACTTGCACCTGTAAATATTTTTTGCACCTTTGTTATCACACCCAGTATGGGCAATAGAGTGATAATACTCAATTAGAGGACTGCACTGACACTGTATTGGAAAAAGAAGAAGAAATATTGGACACAAATTAACGTGGAAAGGATTCATTGTTAGAACAGTACCCCAGCCCAACAGTTTTCATGCCTGTTTCTACTTAAAAATGATTGATGTCGATTGTTATTGTCTCTTGTGCTCCAAGCTGTTAGTCCATGATAATTTGGTATAACAAAAAACTATTTGACTTGATTTATTTTTCAAATACAAGAGATAAGTATGATCAATCACGATGTGAAATTGTTTATTATGATGTAAGCAACGATAAATGTGTATTTGTGCATTGTTTGACTGTTACTAATTTCAGTATTTGTTTCATCTGTATTTCTTAATCAACAAACCTTCCAAAACTAAAAGTTGCAATGTTTTGCTTTGGCACACGTGCTTCCGGTTAAAACAAGCTGGTGAAGGAAAGGAATATACGAACAATGTACATACTTTTTTATGCTTTATACTATTATGTGTTTATTTAAGTACAAGAGTATTGTACGTTAAAAAATACCATTATAAGATTAGGGTAATAGACATTATATCATTATAATGTGCCATCAATCTTGATTATCATAAACAAAAAAGAATCCGAAATATGTGAGCCGTGACCGACTCTGTTATTAGAAAATTTTAAGATTTCTCGTCTGCATGAACTGACTGGAGATGTAACTTCTGCTGGTATAAATGTGTAAGCCAATCAATCTGATACCACTGTCAATATTTAACAGCTATAAACCATCTTAAATACATTTTTTGCACTTTTTTTTTAAACACCACGCAATAAAACTCATTCAAGTCGATGAAATAATACATTGCCATGGGGCATTGGTGGTAGACCGAATTATTCTGTCGTTTAGAAAGCCCTTTCTATCATTCTATATTTATAAGCAACATACAAAAATAAAAATAAACATAAAAAGTCAGATAAGTCAAAGATAAATATAGAATAATAGAAAGGGCTTTCTAAACGACAGAATAATTCAGTATACTTTGGTTGATACAAGGATTTACAAATTGTAATATGTAGAAATAGTTTTATTAACCAATAAAGGACTATTGCAAGAAGAGTTTGAAGATACCAAAAGGGGAATTCAGAATCCATCAATTGAAAAAGGACAGACAACACAATGGTTAAAAGAAAAAGGACAAAAGGACAAACAACTATCGACAAAACATTACACGTAAAACTAAAGATAGAGTAACACGAACTCCACTAAAAACCAGGGATGAACTCAGGTGCACAGGAAGGGTAGGCAGTTCCTGTTCCACTAGTGGCACCCATCATGTTACTCTAGTTACAAACCCGGTGATAAGACATAAGTCATGAATGAGGAAAGGACCGGCAGGTATTTATTACAATCCTGAATAGGAGACGGCTCTAACTATACAAAATAATTTTTATTGAGTTCATTCAACATAAACAACAATATTACTATATATATCGCCCTTAACATCTATCCATGCAACTTTCTTAAAAACATGCCATGATATAGCTGAAATACAGCTGAAGTTGGTGTTAAACACCAACCAATCAATCAATCTTTCTTAAATACAAGAACTAGACCCCAGGATTTTTTTACTAAATCCTCCAAAAAACTTTTTATATGGATCTTATGTGATCATTTTACCTTAAACATATTTTATTGTACAATAAATGATTGGATAAGACATAATATTATATAGCGATAAGATTTTAGGAAAATGTGACTGCTGTGAGATGAGGAACTGCAACAAAAGGCACTGAATGTTCATTAACTTTTTATACTTGTCTGAGTTTCTTCTTTACTCGCTTCCAAATTTGACATGTCTTTTTAAATATATATTTTTACCATGTAATGTATACATGTTTTACAGATGTAACCACTGGAAGTTTTGGATTTAATTTGACAATATTTACCTATTAAAGAATGGCAGGGAGTTTAAAAGATGGCACAAGGATGTTGTTGGGCAAACAACCAGGTTAGATATCGATATATTAGGTCATTATATTTGATGCATTTTTATTTGTATCTATAGATCAAGGTTAAGTGATAACAGACTAGCTGGATAGACAAAATAAAGCACAAATTAAAAACGAAACAGCAGAAGTTTATCCTGTAGCCATTAAGAAAAATTCACCAGTCCTCAAGTGCCAGTTTCCGTAGTTATGATTTCTGTTATCAATCATCTATCATAAAAACTAGATCATTTACCAATGTGGCTAGATAATCATAAGGTGTATTTGCAATGTATTTTAAGGTAGAAGAAGGGTTTAAATTATCTACTAAACACTACTTTAGAATTTCTTCATTTTTTGCCTAGAAAAAATTTATCATGTAACCATTCACAATATCCAAAAAATATATATAGGGATCACCCACCTTTAATGCGAGAATTCAGGTATGAAAATTAGTAAAATTTGCATTTTTGACTTAAAAATAACATAGACATTGCTGGAAAAAAATTGTAAATTCAGAAAAAAAAATCATTGATAAATTTGATAGAATAGACAATAAATTTCTTTAGATTTTTTTTCATTAAAGCTATCATGGAAGTTCATTAAAATTGAATTAAAAGGAATATGTGTCACCATATATTTGTCAAATTGATGGCTTTTATACTGTATTAATGGTGAATCACGATTATTTCTTTTTCAGCTAGAATGCTATTGGTTGATTCATCTTACCCACTGGTGACATTTACAGAACTGGTGAATGATTTATGCCACACCCTGGAGAATATATTTGCTGTAGCTACTAATATTGGTGGTCCATCCAGGATGCCATTCTTCAGTCTGATGTCACTGTCAGAGTACCCAGAGGTATACAGAAATGTTGTCCTAAAATGGCATTTCAATAAAAAGATGTGTGCGACAGAAGAGAGTGATCCTTTTGGAAGACTATGATCCCATATGCATTCAAAGATCTTAAATGTACACATGTTTCCCAATTGACAGAATCTTTTCCACTTCAAATCTGTATCCCCTTGCAACACACATTTGCATACCAAAATGTGGCATTTAACAGTGATTTGGCATTGGTGAACTATTACCAGTATTATGCATGACTTTATTGGAATTATATTATGATTATCATAGTTTTATTCAATCTAATTAATATAACATCTCTCACTTGCTCGCCTTTAGTTTACTGATAAAATTCTCAGGGTGTTGTAGATCTGAAGAAACCCTCAGATCTCCCAAACCGTGACGTATCAGTTATGGGGAGCAAGTGACAGATGCGATTTAAATTAGATTGAGTTTACTAAATACCATTAATATTTTTATTCTGTTATTGCAGTTACTGCTTCCATTATCTCATGTTAAAAATAACTACAGTAAAATACAGACCTCTATTAGTGACCTTTGCAATGCCATCCTGGATAAAGGACAAGATCAACAAGCAACCAGAGGATGTATAGTGCAGGGAATCCAGGAGGCATGTACCCACTTCCAGAGATATATGAAAACTATGGTTCCGGTAAGTACCATAATATTCTAATTGTATTTATCTAAATTACATATGCTAATACTTATATTCATAGTTCGTGTACTGTTGGTATTTATACCCCCACTGTCGTAGAGCAGTGGGTATACTGGTTTGCCCTTATCTGTTCGTTCCTGTCTGTCCATCCCGTTGTCTTTTGTAGGCAACTAATCTTTTGACGGATCTAGTTCATAATTGGTATGGTCTTCATATGATGTAAACATTATGTTTACCATTGCAATTGTTCTAACAGATTACCTTCATGGAAGTTTTGACCCCATCTCCAACTTCTTAAATGCTTTATTCCATATGGAATAAGTTGTCAGTTCTAATCCTGCTCTAGACGAGGTGTCCTCGATACAACATTATGTGATGAAGAATCAACAGTAAAGATAACAAAGTAAACAATAAGATCAATAAATTTGTGCAAACTTTGGAACTGAAGTTAATGCCCCTTTTCCTACAACAAAAGGTGATAAAATTTGTCAGTGACTTGTGGCAGTTCGGTGGTTTTCTCTGGGTACATTGGTTTCCTCCACCAATAAAACTGACAGCCACGATTAACTGAAATATTGTTGAAAGTGGCATTAAACACCACAATCATAACCCTTTATACCATATGTCAATTCTATATTCTTGTGTTAGCCACTAAATCTTTTATCTTTTGACGAAGCCAGTTCTTATTGTATAATGTCTTGGTATGATATGATATAATTTCCTAAACGGATTAGTTCCAACTTCTTAATTGTAAATTTGTTCCATAATCTTGTTTATTTTTCAAACAGATCATTTTTTGTATTTTGTAGAAGATACATGTACTTGTGTAGACAACTAGTCTTTTATCTTTTGACAGAACTAGTACATATTCTATTGTCATTCAATTATTTTTTTATAGAGTTAATTGATTTTAACATTTTATTAAGCAAGCAGGAGGTCTCTGTAACCAGTTGGAGATTATCCTGTTTACATGTCGTCATGGCCAGAAAGTGCAGAAACAAATTGATGAAGCTACACAACTGATGAATCTGGAAAATATAAAGGTAATATGTCAGCAGTATTTAAAATATATTTGATGGATTATGGATCCTTCAAGCAACACAGTTAGATTTGTTTTATTTAGAATTATTTAAAAGCCTGCCACTTTTCATATGATGCCTGAACAAGTAATGAAAATTCTGCAAATGTTATATCGTAAATATGGTTTTTGTTTTTGCAGATTTATTTGCTTCTAGAATATTTATTGACAGTTTTGCATTTCATGTTTTTATTGTCTCTTGTAAATTCCAAATAATTTTCAGTATTTGTTTTGTTTTTGAATGATTATGCATGCACAAGCTATCCTTAAAGACAATACAAGTACAAGCCCAAATTGTGAAAATGAGGTGAACATGCACATTTCTGTAAAAAAATATTGAATCAAAGTAATGCATATTGGTCAAAACTTCAGAATAAGAATCTGTACAATCAACAGTAAAGATATCAAAGTAAACAATAAGTCGATACATTTGTGTCAAAGTAAACAATAAAATTGATAAATTTGTGTAAAAGTAAACAATAAAATCGATAATTTTGTGTAAAAATAAACAATAAAATTGATAAATTTGTGTAAAAGTAAACAATAAAATTGATTAATTTGTGTAAAAGGAAACAATAAAATCGATAAATTTGTGCAAAAGTAAACAATAAAATCGATAAATTTGTGCAAAGTTTGGAACTGAATTTAATGTCTCTTTGCCTCCAAATATTTTGTTACAATGCAAAATGTGCTCCTAACTAGTACATTAATGCAATGTGTAATAATTGTACTGTATGAATTGTGATTGATTTTTTTGTCCAGAATGTGCTTCCTCGAGATATTTTCCTTGTAGCTTATGTTATTAAAATATATTAATGTATTTAGATTAATAAACAGCTTAAGAAAACTCATCAAATGATCCTGTATATTGTCCTCTGCCCACAAGAAAATAATTAGAAATAAATATTTACATTTTCCAAGACAAAGGGGGACAACTCAAAAGCAATATTAGTGATTTTTCACTTTGTTATTCATAAGCAACTTGTACCTGAAATGTTGTTTTTTATTTACTAAATACTTCATTAAGTTAGATATCTATATTTATATCTCAATACTATTTTATCAAGCTGTATTGCTGGAAAAAGCCATCTGTTTATAAAATGTTAATTGAGTATTACCAATACCAAAGAAGGGGCCGTCATGGTCGTGATCATAAAGTAATTGGATTGACATCTACCTGTGCAATCAGTGTCTAGCACCACTAAAGTTGTGAGTTCGAACCCCGTTCATGGTGAGGTGTACTCGATACAACATTATGTGATCTGTGACATGTCGGTGGTTTTCTCTGGGTACTCCGGTTTTCTCCACCAATAAAACTGACCATCACGACACGATATATACCTGACATATTGTTGAAAGTGGCGTTAATCACCATAAACTAAACCAATACCAAAGAATTTTGTAATCTTGGCAAATATATTTTTAATGCTACAAAACTCTGAAATGTCTGGCTATGAAACTACTAAAATATGTTAATAACTTTATTTTCAAACTTCTGTCTAAATAATTAATTTATGTTTATTTTTTATATTGTATATATATTTTTTTGTGTGTGTGTTCTAATCATTTCTTGTATTTGTATTGTATCATGATCTGATGAATTATTTATTGTATATATACCTATATGTTGTATGACATTGGTAAATACAGATAATAATAATAATAATAATAATAAAAGTGGCTTTTACAGAACATGACTGTATTATGTCAAAGTTCAATGATAGTCTACCTAGCTGTTAATGACATAATTATGTTAAATGATTTGTTAACGAGTCAACTTTACAAAGCATTAATTTACTTCAATTGAATCTCGGTTTGGTTATGGTGTTTAACAACACTTTCAGCAATATTTCAGTTTTATCGTGACGGTCAGTTTTATTGGTGTAGGAAACTGGAGTTCCCGGAGAAAACCACTGACCTGCCGCAAGTCACTGACAAATTTTATCACATAATGTTGTATCAAGTACACCTCGCCATGAGAGGGGTTCGAACACACAACTGAAGTGGTGATAGACACAGATTGCATAGGTAATTGTAGATCCAATTACCATATGATCATGACCACGATGGCCCCTCGATTGAATCTTGGAAACATAGATACATTCTTTAATCAAAACAGAAAATTTTCTTTACTTTAATGGTATAATTACTATTCTAATATGACGTCCTTCTTTCGCTTTGCAAACAAACCAGTGATTTATTAGATGGCAAAATCTCAAAATAAAATTATTTACATGGTTGTTAACATTTTAAACATCTATATTCACTGAAAATAATCAGTGTATCCCAAATTAATAAATATGCGATGTGCAATTATAACGTCCAAGCACAATATTATTGTTACGGATGCTCCATCAATAAGACTGACTTTCCCGTCTTAAAAGTACATGTTGATGAGTTATCGTCTGCTCGAATTTGGCGGCATAAATTGTGTGTGACATTGTCCGCAAACGTAAATATAAATTATCGTCTTTCCCATCAAAGTATACTACCGTATTTGTACTGTTAGACATATCAGAATTGAAATAATTCATGGAAGCCAGAATGTATTTTGAGTTTTAACATGGGTTGGCAGGATATTAGTAAATTTTATCCCTCGCTTTTGCTCGGGATAAAATACTAATATCCACCAATCCATGTTAAAACTCAAATCACATTCTGGCTTCCATGATTTATTTCTTAATCATAGCATATCTAAACAGACATAATATGTGTAGAAAAATAATCATGATTAATGTGGGAAGCAGATATTTGGGCTAATAAATATTATTACATAGCATGGCTGAAAAATATATGAATTTTATTTCTCAATAAAAACAATTTGTGTTTGTTAATTGTACCTATCAAGGTGCACACATCAGTCATAAGGTCAAGTTATGATGTGGTCATTTAATTATCAGCTTCTATTAATCCTATGAATCGGATAAAATTCCTCTTCGAGTTGATATCTTTTCATCTGTCAAAAATCTGATTATTATGCAACTATAAGCTTGGATCAATTTTTATTACACTTATTGGATTTATTTCTACAAAACCACTGGAATTTATTGTCGACAATACCCACATTGTAACGACTTTGATCATTGGATGGAAAAAAAAAGAACAGAAATTTTCTTAAATTTTTTTCAGTGTTAGCACACTGAATTTACTCAGTCAAGCATTTTCTTCAAATTCACATCAAACTTTACCATTTCATCTGTTTCAAACACCAATTTGATGGATTAAATACATCGTCAAACATGTTTGATGTGTTCATTAAATATTAGAAGGGAGTTGGATATAGGTGTTTAGACTGTCAAATTTGTGCTTGAAAACAGATGCTCTTGTAATATTTAAAGCGAATTTCAAAGAAAATATAACGGTAAATGATTAGCATGAAAATGCTCAATGGATATGCAGTACAATTAGCACAATCCCTTTTCACAGAAAAAAAATGGTTAATTTTCTATTTTATCCTCTCTCCAATGCTAAAGTAATACATTGCCTTAAGCTGAATTTATCGTCTGAATTTTTTTTTATCTTGGATTATCATGTTTACAACTGTTGATTAACCATCAACAATCTCAGGAAATATTGCTCTCTTGAACACATGTACTAAGTCAGCTGTAATTGATCAGGTTTTTTTTTAAATTAATTGCATGTAATGATGTTTATAAAAAGAATTCTCTTAAACTGTAATTATTGAATTAAAATGCTTTAAAATCTTTTTTTTTCTGTTTTTTTTGTCAACATGCTATAATATACATACTGTCACGAAACTATTGGACACCAAGGGATCTGGGCTGAAACAGAAGTGAATTTAATCATTTGATTTATAATTACTATAAAGTATAAGGCTCAAATGTACAAAATGTAAATTCTAATAGCATGTATTTTAATGTGTCATATATATTTTTTCACAGAGAATTCAGGTGGTTGTGTTAAACCTTGGTATAGACCATCCTGTATATGAGGAATCAGAAATTGTTGGCAGTCAGATCAGTCTAACATCCAATATATCAAACTACAGTAATCTCTCTGGTGGATTAGTGGATGTTATCAGTTTAGAACCAGGTGGGGCCTCTTGTGTTGGCTAAATATCATATCAAATATATATTACACTGGTCCTCCTCTTGTAAGGCAGAGGGCCTGGGTGGCTCAATGAGTTAGGTAGTTGGATTACCTAACAACTCATACAAGCTTATCACCATTATGGCATGGGTTCGCGCCTGGCTTTGTAAATTACAAAAAAGGATGCACTCGACTCACAGTCGCAAGTGATCAAGTTTACCAGTTGCTTGCCCATGGTCGGTGGTTCTCTCCGGGTACTCTGGCTTCTTCCACCACTAAAACTGGTCACCATGATATAGCTGAAATATTGCTGAAAGTGGCATTAAACACCAAAAATCAATCAAATCAAATAAATCTTATAAGGCCACTTATCAGGCTAGATTTCAGATACACTGAGATATTATTAAAATACTACTAAATTGTCCCCTTTTAGAGTGCTCCCGCTCAAGAGAAACCACCCTTCTTTTAAGGTGCCTTTTTATACGCCCGTCTCGAGACGGGGCCGTATTATGTGATTGGGTATGGCCGGCGGTGGGCGTCCACACAGCTTTCCGCACGATAACTTTAGTTCAGTATATCGGATCTTTACCAAACTTGGCCACATGATTCCCCTGTGGAAGAGGAAGAACCCTATTTATTTTGGGGTCATTAGGTCAAAGGTCAAGGTCACCATTACTATAAATAGAATTTGTGTCAACAGGATCGTTTCCGCACGATAACTTTAGTTCTGTATATTGGATCTTTACCAAACTTGGCCACATGATTCCCCTATGGAAGGGGACGAACCCTATTTATTTTGGGGTCATTACCATTATACCATTTGATAATTTATATAGATGGGCATATTTTGTGATGCACACATTTCTTGTTCAATTCTGAAGTGATGGCCTTATAAGAGAGGGACTACTGTATAGGGATTTTAGGATCAGTTAATTCCTTTGCTTCTTGCTCTTTGGATAAAAGGTTTACATTTTTTCAAAGTTTAACCAAATATTTCAAAACCCATGCTGTATAAGACAACTGATTCACATACACTTGAATGTGCCTAGTAAATATTTATTTGTGGCTCTTAATACTGGTGAATTTTTTTTATCAAAATGAGTGGGCCTGTGTAGCTACAGTACGTGTATTTGAATTGTCGCAAGTAAAATGGAAATAAAAAAATTGACTCTCAAAGGACCAACAATAATCATACCTTTGAAGCTGTTTTACCTACTTTAATATGTCATTTTGGGAATTTCTTTTTATAGAATTGTTGTTTTTATACTTTTACTTAAATTCCCATTAACTTCCTAATTATTTAAGACATAATTTTTCTTTTTATTTACAGATTCTCTGAGCTTACAGAATTTTTTCAACACTTGGCTACTAGATACCAGTACAGATAGTGAACACTTACATATAGTGCTTCCCTCGTCATTTAAAGGTCAGTTTTATTAATGTTATTTCCACATCCTTTCTATGTGTTTCTTAGATAAATACAAAGTACAATACAAGTTCAAAGTAGGATAAGCCGATAAGGACTCTATGGCCTCCCTAAAATGAAATAATTGATCCTTTTACAGTCATCACGATGAGCACCGGTCCCCTTGCCCAAGACCAGTTGAACTTTGATCGGACCAGTACATTTTTTTTATTTAGAACTAGGCCTATATGAAAATAAATTCATTAGAACCTGTAAATTCAAATATTCATTTCGAGGACTGCTTTTAAAATAGTTATTGATGTATAATATACTAGTTGTCCAAACCCGTGGTTAAAAAAAATATTTATCTATGACCGATTACGTCATAGATAGACGTGGCTAGTGTTTATAAAGCAGCTGTTCCATGCCACTCCCTTGTAAAAGATGCCCAATGATGCAATTTACACAAAATAAATAAACATGAGTGT
The DNA here is from genome assembly GCA_963680875.1 of Bathymodiolus brooksi. Classification (NCBI taxonomy): domain Eukaryota; kingdom Metazoa; phylum Mollusca; class Bivalvia; order Mytilida; family Modiolidae; genus Bathymodiolus; species Bathymodiolus brooksi. The sequence continues at coordinate 79,093,715 of OY804585.1, read as the reverse complement.
TCAACTTAAAAATGAAGTGTTTAAAATTAGGAGATCAGAGTATAGTATTTGTATTTTTATCTCCATTCTAATTTCTAATGCAATATTGAACATTAAAATGTATTCTTGCATATCCCTGTGTCTAACAATCACACAAATTAAAATTCTACGAAATGTTGGTGACGACTTTGGAACATAAACAACATGACGTCATATGAAGACTTCCAGTGTAAAACGTAAAGATCAGGCTTGCTGGGCTTCATGTATGCCTCCTCATCAAAGTGGAATTTCCCCTTTCTTTTGAATTGGTGTTCATGAATGACAACATTTAGAAACTTCAAAACTTATTTACCATCGGCATTGAAACACCTTTCCGGTTGTCATTTCAAAATTCTTTGGAAAAAACGAAATGTTATTGTAACACTTCAGTCGGTTTAATTAACAGAACAGCCAAAAACACTGGATGACCTAGGCCGCTTCGATTTGAAAATTTTCCGTAATTGTCCTATTAGAATCGAAATAATTACCGGTAGCCATATATTTATATTCTTTTTACCACAGGTTGTCACTTTATGCCTTCATTTTACCCATCGCTACCGCTCGTGTTAAAATATTCGGCATAAAATGCCAACCCGTGGTAAAAAAATATAGATATATGGCTACCGGTAATTATTTCTTAAATATTATCATGTGTTTGTAACATTATTTAAACTTGTATTTACAGGTAGTTATTTTTTCTAATGGCCCAGCATTTGTGTGATAAAAAGGCACATATGAAGTGTTTATCTGTTAGTTTTTTATGAGTACCCTTCATCTTTACCCTGGGTTGGGGTTATTATCCCCTCGCCAACGAAGTTGCGAAGGGATATAGTAACGCTACCATCCTTCCGTCCTTCCATAACATCCTTGTGAATACTCTAGGATCAACATCCTTCAATGGATTTTGACCAAACTTGGTACATATTTAGTCCTTAAGAGAATCTGGAACCCTATTGATTTTCAAGGTAAAAGGTCAAGGTCACTGGGTTACCGTGTAACATCCTTGTGAACACTCTAGAATCAACATCCTTCAATGGATTTGGACCAAACTTGATACATACTTAGTACTTAGGAGAGTCTGGAACCCTATTGATTTTCAAGGTCAAAGGTCAATGTCACAGGGTCAAATTGTTACTGCATAACATCCTTGTGAACACTCTAGAATCAACATCCTTCAATGGATTTTAACCAAACTTGGTACATACATACTCCTTAGGAGAATCTGGAACCCTATTGATTTTCAAGGTCAAAGGTCAAGGGGTCACATTTTTACCACAACATCCTTGTGAACACTCTAGAATCAACATCCTTTAATGGATTTTGACCAAACTTGGTACATACTTAGACCTTAAGAGAATCTGGAACCGTATTGATTTTCAAGGTCAAAGGTCAAGGTCACAGGGTCTAATTTTCAGACGAGGGGATATGCCACGCTTTGCATTGCCCTTGATGGATTTTGTCCTCTTTTTCAGCAATTATATTAGTTTAAAGCTTTATTGTAATGACCAAACTTTATGGGGCAGGAAGGCTTGGACAGATATAGCAAACTGAACAGCGAAGCCTTCCGTCTTGGGTATGTGTATGGAAACATTAACGTTTCAAGTGGGTTATGAGGCTCGAACCTGCATTAGTGATGTTAGCATTTGTGGTCAGAAGTTAGTGACCTTAACTACTCACCCAACCAGGCCCTCTGCAGCCTGGAAACTCCCCCACATTCACTTTGAGATATGTGTTATGCTGGTCATGGAAAACTTAAACGTTTCTGTAAGATAAAGAACAACAATAAAAGTGCTGTTCCTCAACTATTTGCTTTTACCAGTTTCAGATGCATTTTATCCACATCTTTTCATATTAAATAAACACTGTTGATAAGCCGTTTTCATTTCAATTTTCAGGATACGTTTTTGGTTATAAATTAAATTAATACCAATATTCACAATCCAAATTTTATGGACCTGTACATATAGGATGAGGAGCCATCATTGGCTGTGATCGTATGGTAGTTGGATTTACAACTACCTATGCAATCAGTGCCTATCACCACTGATGTTGTGAGTTCGAATCTCGATCAGGGCAAGGTGTACAACATTATGTGATAAAGTTTGTCAGTGACTTGCGACAGGTCGATGGTTTTCTCTCCTCTGGAGTCTGGTTTCCTTCACCAATAAAACTGACCACCACAATATAGCTGAAATATTGTTGAAAGTGGCATTAAACACCATCAAGCAAACATATAGGATGATTATTTCTGCACTCAATTTTGTTAGTCTATTTTGACACTGTAATTTAATTTTATGCAATGCAAGTTCAATTACGTTGTTAAAATATTTGCATATCAACGAAAATGTAATTGACCTGAAGAGTTGAAAACTAAAATATATAAAGCTTTCAATGCTTGCAACTACCTTTAAATCTAGTTGCCACAATTTAACTTTTTTTCAATTTCATTATGGAAATTTATAAAGCAAACATTTATGAAAGGTAAATTTATAATAAAGTAATGGTCAATTCCACCAATATCATCAAAACGAAATAATCACCTCTCACATTAACTCACTGAACACAAAGAAGACTATGACATAGGATGTTGGAAATCCAGGTCCTGGCTTAGGATAGGCAAAAAATTGTGGCAGGGTTAAACCTGTTTATGGGATCCCAACCTTCCTCTCTTGATAAAACAGATTTCCAATGGCAATACAGATTTAATCAAACTATAAACAAATATGCATAGATTCTATTCCTGACTCAAAAAGACCACACATTATCGCTAAAATTAATGACGGCATAAATGTGTGCAAAACAAGTTTGACCGTAGAAAGATTAAAAAAATAATATTTAATAACAATTTATTATTACGAAAAGAAAAGGATAAAATTTTATTTTATCACAATACCTTTACTTGGACGTGAAACACCCAACTAGTTACTATATATTGAAAAGGCGATTAATTTTTATAATCGTGTAGAGATATTCTATAAAAGATTTACTTTCTTCTTCGGTATCATAAAAATGTTATAGTTATTGATGAGGGTGACTTATGAGGAGAAAAAAGTATTGATATCATGTGATCTTATTGATATCATGTGATCTGATCTTGATTTATTGTGATATTATCTGAGAGAAAAATAGTCTGTTACCAATCTGATTACCATATAGTACTAAAGTTGAAGTTCAATGGATAAATTTCTATAAAATGTTATTTAAAGACTATGAAGTGAGCTCTTAACTGTGAAGTGAGCTCATTAATCTTCAATAAATGATTTCTGTTTTTTTTTTTATTTATTTATAATGCAGTAAAATATGAATAAAATAAAATGTTCCAATTTCGTTAAAATTTAAACTTTTTGTTTCTACTCTTGTATTTTATTATTTACTTGAAGTGTCATAAACAGTCTTCGTGCTAACCCACTTGCCCAAAGCCCGGGAAAAGTAGAACTGGATTCGGACAAGTGAAAATTATGAAAGAATTTATTCGAATAAATAGAAATTTTTCTATATTTGGCTTTCAAGTGAAAACAATTAAGGCAAAGACTGTATAAATGGATGTGTTTAATATTTATGGAAAGAAAGTTTAAACAGTTTAAATGAGAATTTCCTCAAAATGAACTATGTATCCTTGCCTATTACCATATGAAGATTCACATATGATAACCACAGTTTGCTCAGACCATTTTTGAAGGAGTTATTTCCCTTTCTGACTAATATATTTCATCTAAATGTTTGTACTCACAACTCCTACTATATTTTAATTGAGAATTAAAAATTTGCATGCTTGATTTTATCCATATCAGGATTTGCTTATTGTTACTACAGTTTTTTTTTTTTTATCTATCTTTACATATAATTTGCATTGTTTTTCATTATATATTTATTTGACAGAGCCTATATAACATGACAAAATATTATAAAAACATTGTAAGGTATTGTATATTCAGTTTATGTTGTATAATCAGTAATACATCCATGACATTGTTCATTCTTTATGAATAGAACTAAATGTGTTAATTAAACTTGGTATGATCAGAGGATTTTAGAAACGTTACATAAACTATAATCGGATGAGTTTAATCACAAATTATCTTGAGCAATAATAAGAATATTACATGAAATATATGCAGATGATGTTGTTTTTTTTTTTTTGTATCTTGCGAAATATTGAACTGACTACTTGTTCAAATTGTCAGTGTTTGGAAGTGTTGACCATCAAAATTGGTTTAAATACCAGTGCAGTCACTTGATAACCATCTAAAATTTAGAATACAGTAACTTTGCATACAAATCAAAGAGGAAAGTTGCATTTGATGACTACATTCTGTCATCTGGAAAAAAAGCTGAAGGGTTGAAACTTCAAAAGAATGCATTCAATTCTTATAATTATATTTAATTCACACCAAAATTTAATATAGTTGAATTTTTCGTTGTGAATTTTATTTGTGTTAGATTATTTGATGTTGGAAATTACTACGCCATTGATTGTTTACATCTGACGTCGTCATGGAGGCACGTGCAAGTTCGGATTTGAGTTTCATTGGGATGTGAAACATCTCTTTTATAATAATGTGACCATTTCATAACCAATCATATTGTAACATTTCAATGAAAAACGGAAGTAATGTAATTATACAAACATGACGTTAAATTCTAATTCTAATATGAAGATTCCACATAAGTACAAAAGATAAATAATCTCATCAATAAAAAGTAATATCTTTTGAAGAAAAATGTCATGTTAGACATGAATACTTTCTTATTACTTTTATCATGTCATTGATTTATATATTCTCATTTCCTTTCTCAATGTATTTAACCTAAGTCGGCTTATAGCAAGATATCACCACCTTTAATTATTTTATACATGCAACAAAATAATCCCCTAGAAAAGGCATATTAGGGTTTGGTTTGTTGATGTGTATTAGGGGTTAAAAATACTTTCTTGTTTGTGAGAAAATTGTTTTCGTTGGAATAAATTTAGAAAAAAAATGTTCTCGGTTTTATTATTTTTTGTGTGTGCATGCAATTTTGTTAAAGTATTACATTTTAAAATGCATACACCACAATTTTTTGAGAAACCTTAATAATTAAGGAGTAATATTATATGTTTTTTCATGTAAATTTTAGAAATGTGAGATGTGATGTTTCAGAGTTAAGAGTCTTTGCCTCCTACTTATTTTAAGAAATCCCAATCCTCACGTTTGCAAAGAATTAATTTCATTATCTTTACTTTACAATGACCTTAGCTTTTTGTAATGCAAAAATCAAAAAATAATTTTGCTATTTCAAATAAATGTGCCAATGTTTAGGACAATATTTACTTAGTCATCTTGTTATTTTTTTGTGTGTGTGTGCAAAATTTCATTAAAGTGCATTTTAAAATACATACACCAGTTTAAAAAAAAAAAAAACTTTAAAATTAAGGAGTAATATCATGTGTTTTTATCATGTAAATTTTAGAAACGTGAGATGTGACGTTTCAGAATTAAGAGTCTTTACCTCCTACTTATTTTAAGAAATCCAGATCCTCACGTTTGCAAAGAATTAATTTCATTATCTTTACTTTACAATGACGTTAGATTTTTGTAATGCAAAATCTAAAAATACTATTGCTGTTTCAGATAAATTGGCCATTGTTTAGGACAAAATTTATTTAGTCATCTTGTATTTGCATTTTAACTGACATAGCTGTATCTTGGATTTTAAATTAACCTTTTTGAAAATACCAATTAGACTTAAAAAGTTTCATTTTTTCAAAAAAATTCAACCAATTGCTTGCCTTGAAATGTCAAATTTTCAATATAGACTCGATGGATAAAAAAGAACAAATCTCCAAAGTATTTGCATACACATTTTACATATGAAATAGATTCAGATATTTTGTATACTAAAATGTATGTAATATTTGCTACAATTTGAAGAGAGAAAAAACATAATCATTGTATGTAATGAAAATATGAGAAGTAACTTTCCAGCATTTTCATGCTATATGCAATGTTTTAATTTTGTTTATTTGTATTGTCATCACAGCAAGTTACATTTGGAGGAGATGATGTTGATGTCGCTTTACAAGATGTTTGTTTTTTCATAGTGCTAGCTCACTCACTGAAACAACAGTCTATGGGTAGTCATGTTGCTCTACTCAGATACGTTATCATTATTATGAGCCAACCAGTCTTTGTGCCTTCTACTTAATGCTGCCTGCTTAGTTGGGAAGAAACAAATACCAATGTTATGATCTTTTGTTTGACCCGACTGGGGCAATATTAAATGTTTGACCCGACTGGGGCAATATTAAATGAATAACAATGCAAATAGTTTTTCCCAAACTTTATATTTTTACCTTCGTTGTGTTGGGTGGATTTCCTTTCAGATTCAATGACTTCCATTTTTTTCATGTTTTATTAATGATTTCAGTTTGTTATTTGGTTGGCAGGACATTTCACAATCAATCATCAAGGCGTATCCTTCCTTATTTATGCAGTTACAACTATTTTTTCATGACCAAGCTATTTTAGATTTTTTCAATCATGATTTACCTTAAGGATATGATGTTATAAAACTGTATTCAATTTAATTAATGTCAGTGTAATTTTGTTGTTAATTGTCAAGTAATCTCACATGTAGATTGATTGGTGTCTGTTTCTTGATTGTTTCTTTGTTTGTATATGTTCTTTTGTTGTAGCAATGGATCGGTGGTGTCCATTTTTTGCAAATGAAAGAAAATCTTATATTAAGAAAAATTTATGTAGAAGGCCCAACATGTTATGCTTTAAAGAGATTATGTCATCAAAAAATAAACAAAATCTTATATGTTTGTGTAAATTCATCAAAATTATCAATAAAAGAGTGAGTCACACTGACTAAATTTGATTAAATGAAACTCTGTATATATTGTACATATATTCTAATGTTTCTCTGTACATATGCATATGGTGATGAGACTAAAGATATTGAAAGCTTCAAGTTAGATAGATGATGGGTTGAAGCCATGGTCGAGTAAAGTCAAAGACTATTAAATTGGTATTTACTCCTTCTGTGCTAAGCACACAGCATTAAGGAGAAAGAGTGAAGAATAGTTGGTTCTTATTCAGGATAATGTGTCAGAGTGGAGAGACATGTCTGTTGGTTCTTAATCAGGATAATGTGTCAGAGTGGAGAGACATGTCTTACCCACAGACAATCAGGATAATGTGTCAGAGTGGAGAGACATGTCTTACCCACAGACAATCAGGATAATGTGTCAGAGTGGAGAGACATGTCTTACCCACAGACAATCAGGATAATGTGTCAGAGTGGAGAGACATGTCTTACCTACAGACAATCAAGATAATGTGTCAGAGTGGAGAGACATGTCTTACCCACAGACAATCAGGATAATGTGTCAGAGTAGAGAGACATGTCTTACCCACAGACAATCAGGATAATGTGTCAAGAGTGGAGAGACATGTCTTGCCCACAGACAATCAGGATAATGTGTCAAGAGTGGAGAGACATGTCTTACCCACAGACAATCAGGATAATGTGTCAGAGTGGAGAGACATGTCTTACCCACAGACAATCAGGATAATGTGTCAGAGTGGAGAGACATGTCTTACCCACAGACAATCAGGATAATGTGTCAGAGTGGAGAGACATGTCTTACCCACAGACAATCAGGATAATGTGTCAGAGTGGAGAGTCATGTCTTACCCACAGACAATCAGGATAATGTGTCAAGAGTGGAGAGACATGTCTTACCCACAGACAATCAGGATAATGTGTCAGAGTGGAGAGACATGTCTTACCCACAGACAATCAGGATAATGTGTCAGAGTGGAGAGACATGTCTTACCTGCAGACAATCAGGATAATGTGTCAAGAGTGGAGAGACATGTCTTACCCACAGACAATCAGGATAATGTGTCAGAGTGGAGAGACATGTCTTACCCACAGACAATCAGGATAATGTGTCAGAGTGGAGAGACATGTCTTACCCACAGACAATCAGGATAATGTGTCAAGAGTGGAGAGACATGTCTTACCCACAGACAATCAGGATAATGTGTCAGAGTGGAGAGACATGTCTTACCCACAGACAATCAGGATAATGTGTCAGAGTGGAGAGTCATGTCTTACCCACAGACAATCAGGATAATGTGTCAGAGTGGAGAGACATGTCTTACCCACAATCAGGATAATGTGTCAAGAGTGGAGAGACATGTCTTACCCACAGACAATCAGGATAATGTGTCAGAGTGGAGAGACATGTCTTACCCACAGACAATCAGGATAATGTGTCAGAGTGGAGAGACATGTCTTACCCACAGACAATCAGGATAATGTTTCAAGAGTGGAGAGACATGTCTTACCCACAGACAATCAGGATAATGTGTCAGAGTGGAGAGACATGTCTTACCCACAGACAATCAGGATAATGTGTCAGAGTGGAGAGTCATGTCTTACCCACAGACAATCAGGATAATGTGTCAGAGTGGAGAGACATGTCTTACCCACAATCAGGATAATGTGTCAAGAGTGGAGAGACATGTCTTACCCACAGACAATCAGGATAATGTGTCAAGAGTGGAGAGACATGTCTTACCCACAGACAATCAGGATAATGTGTCAGAGTGGAGAGACATGTCTTACCCACAGACAATCAGGATAATGTGTCAGAGTGGAGAGACATGTCTTACCCACAGACAATCAGGATAATGTGTCAGAGTGGAGAGACATGTCTTACCCACAGACAATCAGGATAATGTGTCAGAGTGGAGAGTCATGTCTTACCCACAGACAATCAGGATAATGTGTCAAGAGTGGAGAGACATGTCTTACCCACAGACAATCAGGATAATGTGTCAGAGTGGAGAGACATGTCTTACCCACAGACAATCAGGATAATGTGTCAGAGTGGAGAGACATGTCTTACCCACAGACAATCAGGATAATGTGTCAGAGTGGAGAGTCATGTCTTACCCACAGACAATCAGGATAATGTGTCAGAGTGGAGAGACATGTCTTACCCACAATCAGGATAATGTGTCAAGAGTGGAGAGACATGTCTTACCCACAGACAATCAGGATAATGTGTCAGAGTGGAGAGACATGTCTTACCCACAATCAGGATAATGTGTCAGAGTGGAGAGTCATGTCTTACCCACAGACTTGTTTCAATGAACCAGCACTATAAATATGCAACTAAACATGTCTTTCTTCTACTTCTTCATCTACTAAATCCTGACAACCAAGATTATGTCTTGTAGAAAGCACACATCATCTCATCTAAATGTAACTTGTTTTCACCATGATAAAGCTAATACAATGGCTCACATGGCATTAAACAACACCCACTCACTCAGGTTCAATAGCATTCAATTTTTTACATGACTTCAGTTTGTTAATCGGTTGACAGGACACATTTTACAAGTAATCATTAAAGGTATTATTTATTTATTTATTTATTATTATTATTTATACAGTTTCAAATTTTTTCATTCATCTGTGATATTATGGAACTATAATTAGCAAGTTATTCATTTTATTTAATGCCTGTTTCATTTTGTTGTTCTCTTTCAGTTGTCTAAACCAAACCCTGAATAAACCAGAATCATGTTTAATAAACCGTACTTTGAATAAAGTCTGAATTTAAGAAATCTTTGTTAATTTAACATGTATAAACCAAACACCTTTCTATGCCAAAAACAAGTGGTTTGGTCCCAAGAAGGTTTGGTATGTTGATGAGAGTCTGTTCCTTAGTTGTGCCATTTTTTCTATTTTTTCTTTTGTTGTGACAGAAGACTGCACTCTGAACAAGTTGTTGAAATACTAGTTTTGTGTCAGAAAATGAAAATTATTAAATTCTTAAATAATAATATTTTTCGTTACGATACCGGGTAAATATTTACATAACATGTATCAATAATAATCTATAACTCAGTTATTTAACTGATTTCAGCTATTTTCCTATGAAAAAAAAATCCGAAAGTTGCAGGACATGATCTGAACAGCTATTTTAATTGATTTTCAGTTATTTCATTTTCTAAGCAGAATCATCCCTGAATTAATTATCAATTAGAATTTTCATTTTACCATTAATGTGGCAATATTTTTCAATAGTCATTTTCTGGCAATCTTATAGATAGAGAATACTGGAGCTACTATTGTGTAAATTTGTCTATGGTTAAATTTTTTAACTTATTTGAAAACAAAGTTATGCACAAATGGTAAACATTATAATCAACCACAACAACATGAATCAGTATTAGCTTGAGACAGTCACAAAAATGCGACAGCATTAAACCAATTAAATTGAACCCAGCCCTTTCCTCTTAACAGTATTAGCTTGAGACAGGCACAAAAATGCGACAGCATTAAACCAATTAAATTGAACCCAGCCCTTTCCTCTTAACAGTATTAGCTTGAGACAGGCACAAAAATATGACAGTATTAAACCAATTAAAATTATCCCAGCCCTTCCCTCTTAATAAGGAAATCGCTAGTTAAGCCAAGATAATATTCTGTTATACGTCGTGACATCACATCATGTTATTGACCAATCAATGCTTAGCATTTGCGATATGAAGAAAATGTTAGCAGGTGAAGTCAATCCATAATCCTCTGGATTCTACATTGACTTCCATACAAATTAATTATTTGATATCTATAGCTAATTGACAGATGTTAAATGTAGTATTTAAATTCACCTCTGGTCTTTGTTAACACCAAATCAGATCTCTATTTTAATTTTAGCACAGATTTATTTTATTTCATAAAAAATAAAATTCAAATTTTTCATTGTGTTATAGGAAAAATCTCAAGGATACCTGCTATTTTCACATGTTTCAATTATTAAATGCCAGAATATATAATGTTACTGTGACTTTAATGGCACCTTTTCCCTTCCTTAATACCTATAGTCTGATCAGTTTACTAAACTGTTGACCAAGACTAAGTAGAAACATTCGTACAGTCCCCTTTGTCATTTCAGTTCAGCAACTGTTCAGCCAATCTTACAATTTGAAATCTTATGGGACATCCAATTGTAAGCTTGAACAACAAAGAATGAAATTTATACTCACCTCAGCTATTTTCTTCAGTTTACTAGATGATCAAGTGATAGAAACTGTGTATATACAAAATACTTACTTACTGTGTAATGAGTAATTTTATTTTTGACTTTTATTTATAGTAAATGAATTAAAAGGTAGAATGTATATGATATGTTTTTTGTGTATTTTCAGATGATAGAAATGTAGTAATAAAATGTGATTTAAGGGAAAGAATACTGAATCCTGCACAGCTTCCGTTCTATGGTCACTTTGTAGGTTATAGACCAATAATCTCTTTTATATTTAGCACAATAGACTTGGTTATAAGTTGTTTGTTATTAATGGGGAGGGTGAATATTTCCAATGATCAATGTTGTCACATTTATCAAATGTCATTTAAAAAGTAAATATACATGAGAAATTAGAGGTAACCAGATGCCTTAAATAGAAGAAAAGCAGTGCTTCCCAAGGTAAATTGAAGTTGAATGGATATTCAGTCCAGTAAAAGAGTATGAATTACTGGACCCAGCATCAAGTTTACAGGACATTCACATACTCCACAGAGGAGGTACTTAGATTCCTACTGGTCATTTGGTCCAGTAATGAATAACCTTTTACTGGACCAAACCAATTTTTACTGGACATTGCCACATGTCCGACAGACCTTGGGAATGACTGGGACAGACAATACATTTCCAAAAGAAAAAGAACAAAAATACAAACAATGATCTACAAAACACTGACTACACAGAAAAGAAAAGATTAAGACATGTGAACCCGACAAAAAACTGGAGGTGAACTCCTGTCCTCTGGAATGGTTAGTAGTTCCTGCTCTACTAATGGAACCTCTTGGTGTCACAGAAAATATGCCATTATTGTGAATTTAAGTTTTGAAAAAAGTGCTGAAAATGTAAATGGTTCACCATGATAAATTTGTTTTGGCTACAGAAGAAGAAATACCAATGACTAATAGACATGTTATGAAATGAATTAAAATTTGCAACAAATCATGAAAATTAGCAATCTTTACTTTTTTTCTGTTAATCCACTAACAATGACATTTGCTATCAGGTAAAATCAGGAAACATTTTACTTATATACAAAACTTCTTTACACTAAGCTTTTCATTACAAAAAGATTTGTAACCTCGTTGTTGATTGGTTCCTTAAACTGTGACCTGTGAGATGACCGTGTATGGAATGTCATTATATGATAGTGGAATGCCAGATGAAAAAAACTAAAAAAAACATCTAAAATAAAAAAATGTCCAATTGGAAAATAATTTAGTCAGAAATGTGTAAAAATCCAAATACATTCATTTTTTTATAGACAGTTCATCCAGACTCTGCCACCATGAAGACTTTTCCCTCTACCAGTAAGGCATTAGGGATGTCCATACCTATATATAAAATCATCATTCTAGGACTCATGTCGTCTCAGGATCTCTGTGATTCTATTGTCTTTGGAATGGTAAGATATTTGAAATTTCCATATGTGTGTGTTCGGGGTATCAATTTTGCCTCTTTTTCTAAGGTTTTTTTTTGATTGGATTTTGAAATTAAACCGGCAGTGTTGTATTTTTTGTTTTTCAATTTTTGCCATAACTACATTTATACACGATGGTAGTACTCATGTCATATCGGGGCCTCTGTGAATCTATTATCTTTGGAATGGTCCGGTTTTTTTACCTATGCACAGGATTGTTGGATTGATGCCATCTTAGGATCTGTGTAAATCTTTCTTTGAAATGGTAACATCAATGTACATGTATTATGGTTTACCATACAAGATTCTTGTACTTGTCATCTCAGGATATCTGTAATTATGTTATCTGTGGAATGTTAAGGCATAAGCCGATAAAGGATGTCCATAACTAACAAATAATTAGAGTCCCGTCATTTCTGTGGCTGTGAGGGAGCAGAACAAATGAGGGGAGCAAATGAGGAGATCTAATTTTTATTAGACTATACCTCAGTAATAGAAGCAGCTCACATTTCTTCAATGAGGTGAGCTAAACATTATATCAATTCAAAAATGACTTAGATTTTTTTTTTTTTTATATATATATACATGTATATAGAAATAAAACTTTGTTAAAAAAGAAAGAAAGAAAAAAATATATACCACATGTCAGCTATTCTCTGTCAATTTTGAGTTATTTTATTTATGCTGAAAGAAATAGGTTACAAATGATCTGGGTTTTTTTTAACAACAGATTTATTGTTTTTTGTTATATATTTTCAGCCAATGATTGCACTAGCTACTAATTGTTGGAAGATAGACTGGGATGACTTAGAGAAAAATCAACAATTATTTAAAGCCTTGTGTTACAAGTTAATGGAAAAGGTAGCATACTAGTAGTTCTCCTCTTGTAAGGCCACCCTTCTTATGAGACCAGATTTCAGATGATCTGAAATAGTTAAATACTACTAAATTGTCTCCCTCAAGAGAGGCCATTCCCTTTTTCATTGCAGAAGGGTTGACCATATAAGAGAGTGGCTACTGTATAGATATTAACCTTTCAAATCTTAAGAGTGAGATATCTCCTGGGATGAGGACAAAACCAGAGGCCTATTTTAACCTGAACTGCAAGAAGTGCACTTTTTTGTAAAATTTAGATGTTTAACATGATATTTTTCTTACATATATGTCCATTTGTTCATGTTAGCTTCAAATTATTTGGATGATGTCATTTTTTGCTGTTTTAATTGTCAACTTGATTCTCTCACATTGTTACTACATTTTGAAGACAGACTTTATTGTTGTAGGAAATCTGTTATAGTCTGAAATATGTCTTGTATGGATACTACTTGTTGCAGATTTCTAGAAAGAACTATCTTTAATTAACGAACAGAAATGTTGTCCATTACAATGCAACATATCAGATAAACGTTTGTATTTCACCGGGTGAAATACCCATTTTTCTTTCACTTCGAAATCTCAGTATTGCATGATAATATATGTAGAAATATAATCTATTAGTCAATTCTTGGCTTTATTCTGCAGGATCAGGTCATGATTGGGGAGCTGAAAAACCCTCCAGTTATAAATATATCTCGACAGGAATCAGAAGAAAAACCACATGGTAATTTTGTATTGCTACCAGCTCCTAATGGTACTTTACTAGTGAAGTCTATAGCTGTACAAGAACTGTTATTACCCTGCCAAACAGGCACTACACTGGAGGGTGCTACTGAAGAGTCAATAGATATCATATCATCATCCTTAAATCAGGTATAGATGTTAACAGATACATTGAATTACAAGTTAAATTTATAGCATACAAGACATTTTAGTGCCTCTTCCCTACAGATTTTTAATCCTTAAAGGTTCAAAGATTTGTTACCTACATTTCCTACGACTTGTGTTGAAATCACTCACACCTTTTACTGTTATTCTTACTTATTTCCATTGGATATCCAATTATCAAGAGGGCCCGGATGGCTCAATGAGTTAGGTAGTTGGATCACCTAACAACTCATACAAGCCTATCACCAATGCGGCGTGGGTTCGCGCCCAGTTTTGTAAATTACAAGAAAGGGTACACTCGACTCGCAGCTGCAAGTGATAAAGTTTACCAGTTGCTTGCCCATGGTCGGTGGTTCTCTCCGGGTACTCCGGCTTCTTCCACCACTAAAACTGGTCGCCATGAAATAGCTGAAATACTGCTGAAAGTGGCATTAAACACCAAAAATCAAAATCAAATCAAACCAATTATCAAGATGAGGAGGGTTGGGATCCAATTTGTAGTTCAACTACACCCCACTGTTGTGCCTGTACTGAAATAGGATCTTAATTTCCATCAGAATTTATAGGTTTTTTTTTGTGTTCAATGATTTAATGGGAGAGGTACCAGTAGTTGTCAATTTGATTGATATTGGTGTATTGTTTACCATCACTTTTTAGATTGTATTTTCATAATTATCTTCGGAGGAAAACCCAGACAGACAATGAACTGACTGGTGAAAACTCTGGCTTGGGTTAGGTATCTGGTTACTTTAACATTTAAGGCGGGTTTTCTGGGGCTTGAACCCACATCAGTGGTATTATGCTAATTCTTCTAAATCGTTGGTATTCATTTCACCCTTGTCCTGTAAAGACATTATAAATTCAAAAGTTATAAATTAATATCAGTTATTGTTGTTTTGATTTGCATCAATATTATTTTTGTATTTGTTGTATATTTTGTTAATGTTGTTGCCTTTTGTGATTTCAATAATAGAATTCAGAATCTAAACATCATCTTAAGTGCCTATTTTGTCTGGCATCAGGGCCGTCTTAATAGCATTATAGTGGTATTAGGCTTTTTGTCAGCAGTCAACGACCTTATCCACTATGCCATGCAGATGTCCTCGGACAAATGCAATATGCCCATACTAAGGCTACTTAAATATTTTAAGATGAGAACAACTATCCTCTTATCAGCGTTTAGGGGTGCAAACTCACATAAGTGGTGTTAGGCTTTTTGTCAGCAGTCAATAACCTTACCCACTCTGACACCAATATAAAATAAAATAAAATACACCCATATTAAGGTTGCTTAAGTACTTTAAGGTGTGAGCAACCATCCTCTTATCAGCGTTTAATACATTTTTGTTTAACCTAATTAAGATGACATCGTAAATATTTCTATGCCAAATGCCCTTCAGATAAATAATGCATTAATTTACACAATGTTAATGACACTGACACGTGACAAATATATTCATTCACAACGGCTGATAATTTCATTATAAAATTTAAAATTTTTTAAATTAATACGTTGACGAAAGTCACATGTAAAATTGGCCATGCCTTAACAGCGGTTTTTTCAATGAATTTAATTGTACCAGCTACGTGCCAATCAATTGTTAATTATGATCTTTATTTTTCTTCACTCTTTTTTACAATATACAACAGCTTGTATAGTAAGGGTATAAATAACAATGTTAAATTAGTATGTTTTCTTCCCCCAAGGCTTTTTTCATTAATATTTATGATATAATTAAGTACTCTGAACCCAAAGTGGTAAACCATGGTATACGTTTTAATCATTCTACATATTGTTATTGTCGTTTTAATTAGTGCATTTTTTTCTCGGGAATAAAAATGATATTTAAACATTATTATTTAATAATTGTAGCAATATTATACTAAAAAGAATACTGACCTTATGAACTTTGAAAGACAATTATTTTCAAAATAGAAGCACTAAATGTAGCAAATATAGTAGTATTGTGATGATATTAACACAAGTTGTTTGTCATTTGTCTATATTCAGCATGACATGAAAATTGAATTGTTCATAATTTAAACATATTTTATTGTCTAAATAATGGCAAAAGGATCAGACACAAGTTTTTCAACTTAGAAATGTCTTCTCCATGGTTCATGAATGGATCATGACATCAATAGTGAAAGGAGGTGGTGATGATCTAGTGGTTAAGGTCTATAGTAACCTCTATCCTTTGATTAAGGAAGTATAGGTTCATGCATTGCTTATCACGATGTTTGTCAAACTTGTTCATCAAGTGAGGTGGTATATGCAAATTGGGCAAAATAGGCATATTTTGACCAAAAAATCACATTTCAATCTTCTCCTCAGAAACCAATGAATCACACTTTTCTGTGATGCTGGATCTTGGGTGGTTCATCCAAGATGGCCACCACGTCTAAAAATGAAAATTTATTTTTTGGCCATAACTGCTTTATTTAAGTCAAAATGAGCTCAAATTTAAACTACAGCTGCATGAGAAATAGAAGTTTCAAAATTGTTTCCAACATCATGGCCCTCCATCCAAGATGGCCACCACTACTAAAAATAAAATTTAATAAATTGACAATAATATCTTTATTATTTCATCAAAATAAGCTCAAATTTAAACTCACATTGCATGCAAATGAGTAGCTCACCATATTTTCCTGTCAAACTTTGTTTTTTTTAACCCAAAAATCCAATCACATTAAAATCTTCTTCTCAGACACCATTAAACCAAATAAAACCAAACTGGGATGAGATGATCTTTGGTGTCGGTCCACTTTCAAAATTCTGTATGACAACCCTTCTCTCTTTCCAAGATTGCTGTAATCACTAAAAATAGAAATTCTTTGAATTGCAAAAATAGCTTAATTGTACACTGGAAATTTAATTTTAACTTGCAATTGCTTTACATATGTTCCGATTTTACATAAAATTAAGACGTCATATTGAAAAAGCATGTGAGCAATTACAGACTCCTGGGAGCCTCTTTTTTTTATATGTTAATAATTGCCTGTGTATATATATATTTTTTTCAAATTATTGTATTACCATAATCATTTCTAGCTATGAAAATAAGAAAAATATTTTATTATAAGCATTGATGTGCTTTTTGTTTAAAATAAGTTTTTGTTGCCCTCGTCCATTCACCATTGCAATCAATTAATAGTACAATATTAGTTGTATTTTATTTTATTTTAAGTTGCAACAAAGATTAGGTTTTGATGACTTTTTTCCTTCTTCCCATACAGTCAGGGTTACTTTAGGCCATTAAGTATTTCATCAACTCAATAATTGTAAATGAATATTTTACAGGTAGACGAAATAGAATGTTACAACCCATTAACAGCTTCTTCAGGATTATTTCAATGTTTGAAAAACAAGAACAAGAAACCAGAACCAAAACAACAGAAAAGGAAACCTGAAACTGTAAGTATAATATGTTATGCTAAAATATTTTTTTTTTCTTCAAAATCTGATACACCTTTTCACAAATAATTTAAGGTAAATTTTGATTTATTTTGTACAGAAAATATGTTTTGTGTTACATATTTTGTATTAAAGAAGTAACAAAATCTTGTTTATTTATATAGTTAACTAAGACTAGAATTAATTTGATTTAATCTTTATTTATATTTTAGAATACAAACAGAGATGGTTTTGCCTACTCATCAAGATGCAACAGTTTACCAGTGACAGGAAAGATCCAGAAAGCATCCCCTCTATCTACTAATGTGAAAAAACTCAAACGTTTGTTGCCTATCTTTCCTACAGACTTGTGATGTTAAAAGATTCAGTTATTTGTTACCAGTCTCCCATAATGACTTGTGATGTTAAAAGAATCAAACAATTGTTACCTGTCTCCCATAATGACTTGTGATATTAAAAGAATCAAACAATTGTTACCTGTCTCCCATAATGACTTGTGATATTAAAAGAATCTAACAATAGTTACCTGTCTCCCATAATGACTTGTGATATTAAAAGAATCTAACAATAGTTACCTGTCTCCCATAATGACTTGTGATGTTAGAAGAATCAAACAATTGTTACCTGTCTCCCATAATGACTTGTGATATTAAAAGAATCTAACAATAGTTACCTGTCTCCCATAATGACTTGTGATGTTAAAAGAATCAAACAATTGTTACCTGTCTCCCATAATGTCTTGTGATATTAAAAGAATCTAACAATAGTTACCCGTCTCCCATAATGACTTGTGATGTTAAAAGAATCAAACAATTGTTACCTGTCTCCCATAATGACTTGTGATATTAAAAGAATCTAACAATAGTTACCTGTCTCCCATAATGACTTGTGATGTTAAAAGAATCAAACAATTGTTACCTGTCTCCCATAATGTCTTGTGATATTAAAAGAATCAAACAATTGTTACCTGTCTCCCATAATGTCTTGTGATATTAAAAGAATCTAACAATTGTTACCTGTCTCCCATAATGACTTGTGATGTTAAAAGAATCAAACAATTGTTACCTGTCTCCCATAATGTCTTGTGATATTAAAAGATTCAGTTATTTGTTACCTGTCTCCCATAATGACTTGTGATATTAAAAGAATCTAACAATAGTTACCTGTCTCCCATAATGACTTGTGATATTAAAAGAATCTAACAATAGTTACCTGTCTCCCATAATGACTTGTGACATTATAAGAATCAACATGTGTTCCCTGTTTTAGCTGCTGGCTTGTGATATGTTTAAATACTCAAATACTTGTTATTTGTTTTTCGTTATTACTAAATTATGATTTAAAAAAATATATGTATGTGTTCATGGTTAATAATATTTAATCTATTAAAAGCATCATTTGTTGTTGTTTTTAGCTCACCTGAGCTTTTGTCATGGGTAAGCATCCGTCATCCATTCGTCCGTCCGTTAGCTTTTCACATTTAACTCTTCTTCTCTGAAATCGCTGAACAGATATCAACCAAACTTGCCATAAATGTTCATTGGATGGTCATCTACCAGATTTGTGTTTTTGGTGCTGATTTGAAATCCAACATGGCTGCCAGGGTCCATAATGTGCTCTCATTGGCTGAAATTTTAAATATCTTCTTGTCAGAAACCACCAAGCCAATTGAATTGTGACTTTGCAGGAATGATCATTGGGTGGTCCTGTACTAAACTTGTGAATCGTTTGCCGATTGGAAATTCAAGATGGCTGCCATGACTCGACTTAGTTTTAACATAGGACCCTATGGAAAAAATGTTTAAAAGTCTTCTCCTTTGAAACCAGGAAGTCAATTTAAAGCAAGCATGGCATGAATGGTCCTTAGGTGGTCAACTTTCAAAATTATGTCCTGTGACCCCGACCTCCATCCAAGATGGCCGCCATCAGCGGACATAGTTTTAACATAGGACCCTTTGGGGAAAATGTTTAAATTTGTTTTCCTCTGAAACCAGTAAGCCAATTTAAAGCAAACATGGCATGGATGGTCCTTAAGTGGTCAATTTTCAAAATTGTGTCCGGTGACCCTGACCTCCATTCAAGATGGCCACCTTCAGCAGACATAGTTTTAACATAGGACCCTATGGGGAAAAAAATGTTTTAAAATCTTCTCCTCTGAAACCAGTCAGCCAATATAGCAAACATGTCATCGATGGTCCTTAGGTGGTCAACTGCCAAAATTGTGTTCAGTGACCCCGATCTCAGTCCAAAATGGCCACCGTCAGCGGACATAGTTTTAACATAGGACCTATGGGAAAATTGTTTAAAAGTCTTCTCCTCTGAAACCAGTCAGCCGATTTAAAGCAAACATGGCATGGATGGTCCTTGGGTAGTATACTTTCAAAATTGTGTCCGGTGACCACGACCTCCATCCAAGATGGCTGCCATGAGCAGACATAGTTTTAACATACATTGTAGAACCCTATGGGATTTGAATAGTAAAACTTAGATGTATTCAGCATGCAGACATTCTTAAGAGGGCTTATTTATGTCAGGTGAGCGATATAGGCTTATTTATGTCAGGTGAGCGATATAGGCTTATTTATGTCAGGTGAGCGATATAGGCTTATTTATGTCAGGTGAGCGATATAGGCTTATTTATGTCAGGTGAGCGATATAGGCTTATTTATGTCAGGTGAGCGATATAGGCTTATTTATGTCAGGTGAGCGATATAGGCTTATTTATGTCAGGTGAGCGATATAGGCTTATTTATGTCAGGTGAGCGATATAGGCTTATTTATGTCAGGTGAGCGATATAGGCTTATTTATGTCAGGTGAGCGATATAGGCTTATTTATGTCAGGTGAGCGATATAGGCTTATTTATGTCAGGTGAGCGATATAGGCTTATTTATGTCAGGTGAGCGATATAGGCTTATTTATGTCAGGTGAGCGATATAGGCTTATTTATGTCAGGTGAGCGATATAGGCTTATTTATGTCAGGTGAGCGATATAGGCTTATTTATGTCAGGTGAGCGATATAGGCTTATTTATGTCAGGTGAGCGATATAGGCTTATTTATGTCAGGTGAGCGATATAGGCTTATTTATGTCAGGTGAGCGATATAGGCTTATTTATGTCAGGTGAGCGATATAGGCTTATTTATGTCAGGTGAGCGATATAGGCTTATTTATGTCAGGTGAGCGATATAGGCTTATTTATGTCAGGTGAGCGATATAGGCTTATTTATGTCAGGTGAGCGATATAGGCTTATTTATGTCAGGTGAGCGATATAGGCTTATTTATGTCAGGTGAGCGATATAGGCTTATTTATGTCAGGTGAGCGATATAGGCTTATTTATGTCAGGTGAGCGATATAGGCTTATTTATGTCAGGTGAGCGATATAGACTTATTTATGTCAGGTGAGCGATATAGGCTTATTTATGTCAGGTGAGCGATATAGGCTTATTTATGTCAGGTGAGCGATATAGGCTTATTTATGTCGGGTGAGCGATATAGGCTTATTTATGTCGGGTGAGCGATATAGGCTTATTTATGTCGGGTGAGCGATATAGGCTTATTTATGTCAGGTGAGCGATATAGGCTTATTTATGTCAGGTGAGCGATATAGGCTTATTTATGTCAGGTGAGCGATATAGGCTTATTTATGTCAGGTGAGCGATATAGGCTTATTTATGTCAGGTGAGCGATATAGGCTTATTTATGTCAGGTGAGCGATATAGGCTTATTTATGTCAGGTGAGTGATATAGGCTTATTTATGTCAGGTGAGCGATATAGGCTTATTTATGTCAGGTGAGCGATATAGGCTCACCTGAGCCTCTAGTTTTTTATCCTCATCTACAATAAACAAAGTTTACCTTCAAATTTACTATGAACATTCACTAACCCTGTTTACATTATTTGTGCTTGTTTGCATATAATGTTGTGTGTGTCTTGTGTACCAAATGTTGCCAGTTTCTCTGGGTTGTCCATTTTTTTTATTGCCCCTTGGGTGTTTTCTAATGTTTATTTGTACTTCAAGTTTATGCTGTTATTTTCTGTGAATGTGTTTGACTAGAAGAGAATCAGTGCAGGTATTGTATTGTTTGCTTGGACAATGTAGATTTAAAACATGAAAGGAGGGTTGGAATCTCTATTTAAACTCTGATGACATATTTGTGCTGGACCTAGATTTCCAACAGTATCTATCAAGTTGTTTCTATTGTGTAGTTGGTTGTCAACTACTACTGTTTTTAACGTTTTCTTATTATTCGTTAATCATCTTTCATTCTGACTTGGGGGCCATCGTGCAATCAGTCCCTACCACCACCAAAGTTGTGAGTGTTCAAATCCCACTCATGGCAAGGTGTACTTGATACAATATTATGTGATGAAGTTTGTCAGTGACTTGCGGCAGGTCTGTGATTTTCTATATGTACTCCGTTTTCCTCCACCAATAAAACTGACCGCCACGATATAACTGAAATATTGTTGAAAGTGCCCTTAAACAGCGGTACCATAACTCTAACTTCTTCATTCTGACTTGTGATGTCAATGGACTTCATCATTTGTAATTTGCCTTACCTACTGAGCTTAAGGTTCGAGCATTTGTTACATGTATTCCGTACTTGAAATGTTCAAACATTCAAACCTTTGTTAGCTGTTGTTCTTACTGACTTGATGATGATAGAAAAAAATGAAATATGTTTTTCCTAGCGACTTGTGATATTAAAAAGGATTGTTCAATATAAGTAATTATTTTTCTGGTCAACTCTGACGTGAAAAGACTATAAAATTTTGAGTAAATTTTTACCTGATGACTTATGATGTGAAAAGACTCGAACTTTTGTAACCTTTCATCGGGATGCCCATCCAACTCATTGCATATATACTGTACAATGACTGTCATGGATGCCACTCAAATGTTTGGATGATAGCAATATTTAGCCAAATTCATGTAAACAACAAACTGGTACAGTGAGAACAATAATCATGTTTTATCTACTTTTTTTTTAACTACCTCTGCAGGTGGACTATTAGTCCCCGAGGGTATCATCCGCCCAGTAGTCAGTGTTTTAGCACTGACATGGTTTATTAGATATATTTGCTATTGAAATTTACAGTTCCCAAATAATATAATTATTATTAAAAAGGTTCTCCTCCCTCAGGCATTTGTGACCTTAACCGATTTTGGCGACTCTGTCAATGCTCTTTATTTTACTTTCTCCCATAACTTATTTAACTTTCCAGTCTTGACTCAATGCTCTTTATTTCACTTTCTCCCATAACTTATTTAACTTTCCAGTCTTGACTCAATGCTCTTTATTTCACTTTCTCCCATAACTTATTTAACTTTCCAGTCTTGACTCAATGCTCTTTATTTCACTTTCTCCCATAACTTATTTAACTTTCCAGTCTTGACTCAATGCTCTTTATTTCACTTTCTCCCATAACTTATTTAACTTTCCAGTCTTGACTCAATGCTCTTTATTTCACTTTCTCCCATAACTTATTTAACTTTCCAGTCTTGACTTTGAGCGTACCTGATGAAGGTTATTCCAGAAACGTGTTGTGCGCACTAAATTTGATATCTACGTTTTTATTAAACAGAAATCAACGCTTTGGATCATTGTACATTTACCAATCAAAAATGAACAATCCAGAGAAACTTACAACTTAAGGTACACAAGACAAAGAAAAACACTAAGCAATATGTGTTGGAAACCGTTATAAGCAAACAAATATAAATAACGTAAATAAGAAACGAGCCCTCCTACAAACAACTGGAGGTAAAGACGAACCGAACATCGTTTTTATGCGGAAATCACAACACGGAACTCAGAACCGTAAAGACACATAATAGAACAACAACACACAAAAAAACTAAAAAGATGGATATCATTAATATTATCTACAAAAAAAACAGCATATAAAATATTTCTCTAATTCCCCCCATTAATTACCTTTTCATAGTTACTACCTTCATTAGGCAGTTAATGAGAGGCTTCATAGATATACAGTGAACAAGAAGTTTGGATGAGGATTCTAAACAAATCTCCATTCTATTGTCATCATTTGTTATTGTCTGCAATGTGTACAAAACTTGATTTTGAAACTTTCTCCACCATTATAACATTAAAAAAAAACCCAGATAAAACAAAAAAATTATAGGTGAAAGATCGATGATACACATATAGGTATTTGGTAAGATCGATGATACACATATAGGTATTTGGTAAGATCGATGATACACATATAGGTATTTGGTAAGATCGATGATACACATATAGGTATTTGGTAAGATCGATGATACACATATAGGTATTTGGTAAGATCGATGATACACATATAGGTATTTGGTAAGATCGATGATACACATATAGGTATTTGGTAAGATCGATGATACACATATAGGTATTTGGTAAGATCGATGATACACATATAGGTATTTGGTAAGATCGATGATACACATATAGGTATTTGGTAAGATCGATGATACACATATAGGTATTTGGTAAGATCGATGATACACATATAGGTATTTGGTAAGATCGATGATACACATATAGGTATTTGGTAAGATCGATGATACACATATAGGTATTTGGTAAGATCGATGATACACATATAGGTATTTGGTAAGATCGATGATACACATATAGGTATTTGGTAGTTAGTCATCAACACTTATATTTTCACAATAAGAACACACAATGTAATATTGAAAAAAGAAGTGGAATTTGTTTATACTAAGTAGATAATATATTTGTTAAGTTTGGTGTAGATAGTTTTCAAGATTTTATGTGAAAAAGAAAAGATTGCAGATACCATAGGGCTAATCAGAATCCGTAAATTAAAGGACATACCATACAATATCCAAAAGGAATATATATGTCAAAAGAAAAACAATGCTCTACAAAACACTACACAGACAAATAAATATTGCTCAACACGAACCCCGCAAAAACCTGTGCTTAACTCAGTAGCTCCGGAATGATAAGTAATTCCTGCTCCACTAGTGGCACCCTTCGTGTTACTCTTGTTACAAATCTGGTGATATGTCATGAATGCGTAAAGAACGAGATTAATATTGTGATTACGACAAATTGGACGGACATATTCGTGATCATCTGTGACACAGCTATTTCGTAGCGACCATTAACCTTTCAAAGTGATGACTTCAACTTAGCCAGTAGAAACCCTTGGTTCAGTAGCTACTTGTTAGCAGCAACCCTCTATCAAGGAAATCATAATAGGGACAACAGGCTTTTGATTATTGTGTTGTCTACCTTTCTTCTGATTTCCCAACATTGGTATCTACAAACTTTTCTATATATGTGATGAAATGATATTGTAAACTAAAATGACCACACTGTGAGAACAGTAGCAAACCAATTCGAAAAAGGTAAAAGCGATACTAGGAGTACTCCTAACACACATATACAAGACCGTACAATTTATGGCCTGGTAGGTATATGCAGATCCTTGAATAAAGCAAAATTGGTGGGGCTAATATAAGCTAGTTTTATTGTCCCGTCTTAGTGAATTGTTTGTAAACACAACTTGCTTTGAAAAATTGTCCATACGATGAAAGGTCATTGTTTCTAATAGCTATATTATAAATCGATCTCATACAATTAACTATATTTATCTTAATCAATTGATCAAGAAAAGATAACACAGGATCCACCTATAAAGAGATTAACGACATTTTTGGTATGTTTGTACTTTTGTATCACGTTAACTGGTGTCAGTTTGTTTAGTAGACTGTCCAGTAGTATATTTTATACCATATAAATTAAGGACAATTACCTTCTAGTGATCTTGATGTATGAGTTGTTGATGGTTGTGAAATTATAAGAAACGTAACTATACAAATAAGCAGGCTAGGCAAGATAGAATATAAGAATGGTAAACTGTCTAGTTTTCCTACTCTTCATAAATCAAGTAATAATCGATTATAGAATCAACTTGAAAAAAATAATAGTAAGCAAAATACCAGTGTAAGGGTGGAGGTTTCTGTATAAAAACGGTAAGCATTTACGTCTCCAAAATCAGTGCCGTGTTAATTGGAAGTAAACTGCTGAGACACTATTTTAATTAACAGACCTTAAAAAGTTTGGAAAATAAAAATAAAATGAAAAAACTGGACACATTTCCAAATTCCAATTGAAAAATGTAGAAACGGGACAAAGCAGATACACATACATTTTTGTATATAATATTTCATGACCGCTCACTTTCCTGGTTTGGTACAGACACTTCAATACAGAGTGGTGGGGTTTAACTTGTTTTGTGGACCCCAACATCCCTGCAAAGTGACAATACAATGAATAAAACAACAGAAACATGTATTTCTGGACCAGTACATGTGGATGTTCATGTTCTGTTCCCTTTGTGTTTCTGCTGGCATCCAGATCTTCGCTTTCCTGAAATAACTCTTCTTGTTTAGGTACTTCGCGTTAGTCTTGTGCCGATGTCAAATGGATGGTCAATCCCATTTTCTATGGAAATCAGACAGAAAAATATACCATGGAACAGCTAGACTGATTGTTAATTGCTTGACAATCCTAAGGCATATTAGTTAACACAATAATTTGGTGTCCTATTTATCTACTTAGTTCTTTTTCATATTTTCATGTTGTTTTCTTTAAATGAACTTGGAATTATACATAAACGTGAAATTCGTGCCAATTCATTACACGAAATAGAAATTTCGTTAACTACGCAATTCAGTTTTTTAATGAAATGTATAATTACCCATCTCGCTAAAATTGAAGACTGCAATCTTTACAAGTGTGGCTATCCTGTATAGGACCTTTGGTGTTTTTGCTCCCAAAAATGTTTAAATTATTTGGCTTTCAAATATTGTGACTTCGGGCGTACCTGATGAAGGTTATTTCAGAAACGCGCCGTGCGCACTAATTTTGATATCTACGTTATATAATCTTCTATTTCAAGTAATCTGTTTTGCCATTGTAGTGTTGCAATATTTTACACAACAAGATTTCATCTTTGCTTGTTTTCATCTATCAGTATACAGCATCACGTGCTTCATATATATTCGATGATTTTTTCTCGAATCTAATTATTCCATTGATATGCTTCCTTCTTCACTATGCAACGTTACAGCTTCAAAAGGACAAAAGTACAAACAATGATCTACAAAACACCACACAGAAAACTTAAGCTCGAGCATTACGAACCACTTTAAAAATATCTATGAATTTGCGAAACTAGTGGACTAACATGATTTATTATACATTCATATGTACATATAAACTATAAAAAAAAATATATCACACTGCCGGAACATTTGTAAAATCTAATATCAAAATCGTAGTAAGAAGCGAAATCGATACCCCTAACACTCAAATACATGACCTCTAACACACAAATACATGACCTCTAACACACAAATACATGACATTTACCCATCTATATTGGTACAGACACTTCAATAAAAGGTAGCGAGGTAAAACTAGTTTTATGGACCCAAACCTTGATTGAAAATTGAAAATGAATATATCCTCGTTTTGGATATCGATGAATTGCATAACTTGCATTCAGGGAATGTGACCTTGCTTTATTAAATTTTAGAAATGTCAATAAACGTATAAAGAATCGAGAAAACTTGTGAAGATGAAACTATAGATGTAAATGAAGATAACATAAAATTACGATGAAAATCAAAGTTAGGGAACTCTGTTTTTATTTCTGTTCTTCATCTGATAACCAAGGTCAAAGTAAATCAACTAATAACTGATGCATTATTATAAGAAACTAATTCCCGTGGGCTGACTAGCTAGTCATTAACGTATGGTAAAATAATCATAAATAAAAGTGCAATATATAAGCTGCATATAAGCTTGTCCTTTACCAGACAGTGCTGTATTGCATCATAGTCGGACGTAAAGACAAATTAGAAAGTGCTTACTTATCAAATGGTTTGTTTTTATATTGTCTGTTTTAGTTTTTAACAGTGATGGTCTTGAACTCAATACCACTAATTTCATTCAGCAGTCATGTCCTTGAGAACATGAAACAAAGCATTTCAGTACTCTTTAAAATCAGTTGAACGTTTTGATGATATGATGTTTGTATGCAGATTTCAAGCATCTCGGTGATCAAAACCACAGAGAGAAAAGCTGCTATGTGGCTAGTAAATTTATAGCTCTGAGTCTGTTGGTTGGAATTTGCTAAAATTTTTATATTTATTACAGTGGATATATTCAAACATACTGCCAAAAAAAAATAAGAAAATTAAACGAGCAGATCAAATTTTACCTGAAGTGTATGGTACCACCTTAAACGGCTGTATCACTGAATGCCAACATTTTGCAAGATCAAAGTCTAAATAAGAGGGATTAAGGGGTCCCATTACGGGTGAATGATCAGGGTAATCACATGTAAATCAAAGGTCAATTGGATTATCTGTTGCTCTCTCTATGTGGAATAATAACTACAAGGTTAAATAATTTGTTATATATTTTATTTTCAGAGAGAACATATAGATAAATTGAGTGCAAATGAAGTGTATATTATAATGGACATTTATCATTAAACTTTAAAACTAGATGTATGTGATTTGTGCATGAAATATGAAAATAGTAGTACATGCATTTTAAACATTTTAATAAATAGTAGTCTGGCAAAATCTAAGCTTGACTCTTCACTATTTTTTTGTAATTGGAAGCCAAGTTACACAAAAATAAAAGATAATTTTCTTATCAAAAATAACATCTAATAAATAGAACTAAATGGCGTTTCCATTTTAAGAATAAATACATGTCCTAATTTCATTTCTGTCAATGGTCAATTACATATTTTACTCTCTTAAAATGTATTATTTCTGTTAAAGATTTACATAATTTTCGATTTTGCCTCTTTCTAAGAAACTGTTCCGACAGTGTGATATTTGTTTGTTTTTCATGTTATCAAAGCATGTTATTAACCAACCCGAGAACATCGAAAAGTACCAGAATTTAAATAGGATGAGATGTTTTCCCACGGACGGACTATATAACTTGTCATCCATTAGATGTATTCTAATTAGGTATATACATTTTATTTATTTTTCAACTTTATTATTTTACTGTGATTTGTAGCAAGTTTTAAGTACGTACAATGCGAGAATCCTCCATGTTTTTTTTTTATATCTTTCTCTTAATTTTCCGGCCATCAACTGCTTAATAGAACAAAACCAATACATTAAGACCTCTGATCAATTCTAGGAACATATAACAGAAAATTAACATTAATGTACGGTTTTATTGTATTAATGAAATACTACACTCTTTTGTTTTTATTTATCGTCAGCGTTACTGGCTATGATTTTCTGTAATAAAAATTTGAATATTGGAATGGTAGCATCGTAAATGTATCTATGATCTAAATATAACATGGCAGTTTCATTTCAACTCGACGAGAAAGTTTCACATGTAGAACAATTTTCACTAATGAACAAGACAGTGACATATCTTTTCCATCAACTAAATCAGATTCGGCATGTGCTCTAATTAGTCCATAAAACATCAGTATGTAATATCATTGTCATATGTCTCAACAGAAAAAGTTCGCGGAGATACGTACACTTTATCTATCATTGTAGACTTCAGTATGAAGACGGGGTCGTCGTGGCCGTGATCGTATGGTAGTTGGATTTATAACTACCTGTGCAATCAGTGCCTATCACCTCTAAAGTTGTGAATTCGAACCCCGTTCATGGCGAGGTGTACTCGATACAACATTATGTGATAAAGTTTGTCAGTGACTTGCGACAGGTCGGTGGTTTTCTCCAGTTCCCACCACTAATTAAACTGACCGCCATGATATAACTGAAATATTGTTGAAAGTGGCGTTAGACACCATTCCCCCTTTAGTATGTAGACAGATATACAAGACTTTACAGTTCCTTTGAATTTTTACCTGACTCTTAGTAATAAAACCTATATATCTAATCTAGTATACACGACACGTTTCTGAAATAACTTTCAGCAGGTGTTCTCATAGTCAAAAGATTGGATAGCCAAATAATTGAAAAGTAAACCAAAGGACATAAATATGATACCGCCATAATCGGCTAAGGACACCTATGTCTGAGGGATATTGCTCATAGTAATGATAAATTACATTATAAAGAAACGTTAATTTCAACCATAAATGCATCTTATTAAGCATATCAATGCCGAAGAACTGACTATATACTGGGCGGATGATACCACCGGGGAGTAATAGTCCACCAGCATAAGTATACGTATCCACCCAATAAATATAGTTTCGGACATTTTCAACGTTAAAAGCTAGAGAATACCGAAGGGACAATCACAAATGGACAAATGCATATTTGTTTTTGTCTAGAGAGAGGAGGGGAATTGGATCTTACTTCAAGCTACCACGTTCTAGGTGCGTTCATTTGACTTTACATTAAGATTTCACATGTAATCTTACAATATAGCAATGCACATTTAACATGAATGATTCGATAGGAAATAAAATTATGTCGGATCTGTTTCAATTCAGAAATACAAGTTTAATTCAGTTTGTCAAGGTCTTCCAGTTGGATGATTTCAAAAGTAACCCTATTAAAAGTTAAATTTAAGATCTAAATTTTATGGATATTACGAGTGACAACAGGATAAGGTAGCGGTCATGTCATTCATTTCGTTAGTAGGTGTTCATTTGCATCATGTGAAATGTTTATCCTATAATTTCATCTTGATTGACAGATTTGTGCATAGTGTTGGAAATTGAATTAATAAGGAAATAATTAGCGATACATTGGAGGAGATATATCATGCACTTAGTACCATAAAAATTCAATTAAACACAACATTATGCTCGTTTGTGTTGTTAAAACACTTTCAATGTAATCTTTTATTGGATTAGTAAAAAGGCTTTAGAATACGATCTTTTAATTGTAACAGAATGTGTAAATTATATTAGACATATTACTTACAAAGACCACAATAATCAAAATAAGATTGAGACTGAGTGTCTATTCTGTTAATGTATGAAGTAGACGGTCGGTTCAAAAATATTGGCCGCATATTCTTTGTTAAATAACCACTTTTGGCCATTGTGTTGTCTATCCTTCTTCAATTTACGGATTCTGATTACCCCTTTGGTATCTTCAAACTCTTCTTTCAGAACTACTCTGGTTGTTTTGCACACCTTACGAATACTAATAAGGTTAGATCCATTTGCTAAGTAATAATATTTAGCCAAATTACATTGAATTAATAACAATAAGCCATAATGCATTAATTAAGCATTTAGTTATCATGATAAAAGAAACACCCTAGAACGTTGACGTTGTATATATAACATTGTGTCCATTTAATATGCTAAGCAGATTTGACCAGATTTAGAACAGCGTGCTTACAATAAATACACGGCAAACACGTGTTGCCACTGGTAACATTACAATGTAGATGGCTACCACACCCTATGGGATCCACGAAATTACGTAATCCAAACATCAGTATAACGAGGAATATTTTAATACCACAAACTCTCAAATTAGTTAGAATTCCATTTTTAACGCATCAGATTTCCAACTCAACACCATCTTCAGTTTTATGTCAGGAATTTTTTTTAGACCTGTTTACATACTACAGAAAATATTTTGCTCGTTATGTTGAAGTAAAAAGTGTTCTTAGTATGTCAAAGACGAATTCTGTTGTATCTAATCATTCATATTCTAAGCACAGACTAATTCATAAAGCATTTACACTAGGATTCTGTTAACCAGATTCACATTCTTGCGGACCTTTGCTAATACTCTACCGTTCAAATGATGCATGGTATCAATACAGTCCATGCACAATTCGCTACAAAAATATTTATCACATGGGAGGATACAGAAATAGCATTGATTAGACCCCAGCTTTTGCATATGTTATTTGGTAATCCATTTTAAATGCATCATATTTCTGATTTAACACCATCTTCAGTTTTATATCAAGAAAACTTTAGGCCCATCTACATACTACATATAATATTTTGTTCGTTGTGTTTAAGTTGACCAACAGCATCAAGACCATTTACGAGGTAAGAAAATGACTAACCATTAATTGTGGCTACAAGCACATTTGTTGATTAACATCATTACTTCTAGTTGTTTGTAGGAGGGATCATGTCTTATTTACGTTATTTGTATTTGTTTGTGTATTGTGGTGTCCAACATATATTGTGTTGTGTTTTTGCTTTGTCTTGTGTACCTTATGTTGCCAGTTTCTCTGGATTGTCCATTTTTGATTGTCCCTTCGGTGTTCTCTAACGTTTATTTACTTGGGGCTCCCTAGAAAAGTGGAATGTTGATTGGCTAACAGCCGCTTTCAATGTAAGGAGTGAGAGAAGTATAATTTTTATTGACTAACAGTCAAAGGATTACGTTATGATTTCTTTCTATCAGACCCTTCCATTATGGTCGATCCCGCGTTTGCAAAATTCATAACGATCTTCTGTTGAAACAAAAACGGCAGACGACTTTTGTAACATCTATATTACACATAAATTAACTTGTTACATTAGATTCGTATTTCTATATTTAGCTTTTTTAAGTAGTGAATGACGCAAAAGTATTTGAAGAAGCCAAATTTAAATACCAAACATTGGAAGCAGAAAAATGTTCCTTTACATTAATGTGTGTCTAAGTGTAAAATTGGATAGTTTCACATGTTCACTTACATCCATATTACTACGTAATAAATCTAAACAGATAAAGCCAGCTAAGTCTAAGCAATCCAATTGAGCAGTTTGATAACATTAATCATTGAGCATTGTTGTAATTCTATTGTAGAGTAATAACAACGCCTTGAAATCCGCTCTTAATGGATTGCGACACCACCCATAATTTATTAAGATGGGGTGTGGTTATATCACTAATCGTGTTGACCAGTCGTACAGTAATAATCCTCTATTTCGTTTTGTTGATATTGGCGTAATTTGTGACAACTTCTTTTTTAGGAGTTACATTTTTGTGTATTTGAAAAACGTATAAAGATATCAAAGGGGGTAATCTGAAGCTCCAATATGAAGGACAGACAATGCAATGGCCAAACGATAAGGTCAAAGAGACAAACAATTGATTACCGACAACATACCACAGAGATCACTAAAGATTGAGCAACATTAAAACACGAGGATGAACATAAGGGCTCCGTAACGGTAATCAGTTACGGAATCATTAGTAGCACCCTTCGGGTAACAGGTATTAAAATTCCGGTGTCAAGCATCAACATCGCATTGAAATGATGTCATGTCCACTAGAAGATTTGATGCCTGTGCAAATGCAATATGAACGACACTGTCTAGTGAAACACCAATTGTGTGAAGCGATTTTCTCGAATAAAAGAGTGTTAACCTTTTTAATCTTTGCACAAGGAGGGATTGACTCTGTTAATATTTTGAACTTGGTTCAACATCAAACAAACAGGTACTGTCACTTCGTAAATTTTTTGGTAGATTACCGTTGGAGTGTGACCAACCAAAATGTCTGATTTTCGATGAATTTCGGCTTTTCTTCTTTATGACTAAGACCTGTGATGTGTCGGTTGTTTAATCGTCGTAATAATGTGTTGAATGGAAATCGATTTTATTTTGCGCAAGAATGCTTTCTCCGTTTTGAGTTATTTCAGTGCAAATTATCACATGACATCAACATCACTATGCACCCAGAACGTAAAACTTGGCTAGACAGTAGATTGTGGACAGCAACACGAATAACGTACCCCAACCTATAGAAGAACGATAAAAGTTCACTTTCATTAATTTAAAAGCGGTTTATCCTAAATTGATTATAAAATAACAATGTGATATTTGTATAGATATGTAAAGCATTCTATTTTCACGTGTAATAGTTGTACAATAAATTAAAAAAAATGGAAAGAAAATACCACACTGTGGCGTCGGAACAGTTTCAAAATCTTAGCGAGAAATGGTAGATACAGAGGAACATTCGATACCCCTAACACATAAATATATGACCGCTCACTTTCCTGGCTTGGCACAATCACTTCAATGAAAAGTGTCCGGGTTAAACTAGTTTTAAAACATTCTTTGCATTAATATACTTTCATATACCGGTATCTACTATTATCATAAATAGTTAAAACAAATTATTAATTTTTTTTATTAAAAATTTGTATTTCCAAATTAATTTTAAAACGAAGCCACGTAAAAATATAGGATGAAGTATATATGTGATGTCGACACTTCACATTCCAACAATAAGTGAAATTTAATAAACGAAATTTCACTTTGTATTTCCAAATTATTTTTAAAACGAAGCCACGTAAAAATATAGGATGAAGCATATATGTGATGTCGACACTTCATAATCCAACAATAAGTGAAATTTAATAAACGAAATTTCACGTGTAGGAAATTTTAATGAGATTAAAAGACGACATATTATATAATCTACTCAAAAAAATATAACATATTAATCTAGGCTTTGTAAACATGATCAATTAAAGATGCAAGTTTTTATTTAAGAACTTTGGTATATAGTAAGAACAATAAATAATGAGTCGTACAGTGTAATATACAATACCAGTAAGAACGGGAAAGGTACTTACTCCGAACCTATTAGCTACTGATCATACTAGATAAGATGGCTTTACAGGAAATGCATGAAAAGTTATGATATTTTTCACAATTGTTTTTGATGTTTATTTTTTAAGAAATAGTAGAAGTTAATTAGTTTTTCATGTAAGCTCTTTAATCTTAGATTTAACATTGGAAGTGACAAAGAAATTGTAAAGTCGAGATCATGAAGATTTTGATTTTCAAAAAGGAAAAATAAGCTGATATAGATACAACGAGTACTAAGACGTATGACACATCACACAGATTTCAACGACCGACTCAGTACATGTTTGTCAACAGCACAGAAATGTATCGTCAACCATTTTTTTCTGATATATATGTGCTTTTGTGTCTTGTAATCCAACGTGTCTTTGAAGTAATGAAGAAATATATATATATATATATATATATATATAAACGTCTAAAATGTTAGCACAACGATATCAAAAAAGGATGTTAAAATGTAACAAAAATAACTATAAGTCTATACAGACGCTGATGAAGCTTGTCGGTCAAGCGAAATATCCGTCGATTTCAGATTACAGACGCTGATGAAGCTTGTCGGTCAAGCGAAATATCCGTCGATTTCATTATAATTATAGTCTTTTTGTAGACTTATAGTTATTTTTGTTACATTTTAACATCCTTTTTTGATATCGTTGTGCTAACATTTTAGACGTTTATATATATATATATTTCTTCATTACTTCTAAGACACGTTGGATTACAAGACACAAAAGCACATATATATCAGAAAAAAATGGTTGACGATACATTTCTGTGCTGTTGACAAACATGTACTGAGTCGGTCGTTGAAATCTGTGTGATGTGTCATACGTCTTAGTACTCGTTGTATCTATATCAGCTTATTTTTCCTTTTTGAAAATCAAAATCTTCATGATCTCGACTTTACAATTTCTTTGTCACTTCCAATGTTAAATCTAAGATTAAAGAGCTTACATGAAAAACTAATTAACTTCTACAAAAATAACTATAATTATAATGAAATCGACGGATATTTCGGTTGACCGACAAGCTTCATCAGCGTCTGTAATATCGGATTACAGACGCTGATGAAGCTTGTCGGTCAAGCGAAATATCCGTCGATTTCAGATTACAGACGCTGATGAAGCTTGTCGGTCAAGCGAAATATCCGTCGATTTCATTATAATTATAGTCTTTTTGTAGACTTATAGTTATTTTTGTTACATTTTAACATCCTTTTTTGATATCGTTGTGCTAACATTTTAGACGTTTATTTATCATTTTTGTTTGTTTGCACAGTATCGTTAACACTTGTTTCCGATCCGACATCTCGTAGATTCATACGTTGGCTACTTTTTCAGATGTTTATATATATATATATATATATATATATACATGTAGATAGATAGAATAGCCAATCAAATAAAAGTTAAATCTTAATTTAAATGTTAACGAAAGCGACGATTATCAGATAAAATATAAGTTGTTAGAGGAACAGTAAGCTTTGGGTTGTGTTCATCTCTTCCCAGTTATACTAAACAATTTAGATTCTAAGAATTTCCAAGAATTTAATCTTCATGAATACATTTTCGTAAAAATCAATTAAACAGAGCATATTATAATTTAGCAAACTCCATATCTGAATCTCATATCTTAGATTGGTGAGGTGTACTCGATACAACATTATGACATCTTAGATTGGTGAGGTGTACTCGATACAACATTATGACATCTTATATTGGTGAGGTGTACTCGATACAACATTATGACATCTTAGATTGGTGAGGTGTACTCGATACAACATTATGACATCTTATATTGGTGAGGTGTACTCGATACAACAGTATGACATCTTAGATTGGTGAGGTGTACTCGATACAACATTATGATATCTTAGATTGGTGAGGTGTACTCGATACAACATTATGACATCTTATGTTGGTGAGGTGTACTCGATACAACATTATGGCATCTTATATTGGTGAGGTGTACTCGATACAACATTATGACATCTTAGATTGGTGAGGTGCACTCGATACAACATTGTGACATCTTATATTGGTGAGGTGTACTCGATACAACATTATGACATCTTAGATTGGTGAGGTGTACTCGATACAACATTATGACATCTTAGATTGGTGAGGTGTACTCGATACAACATTATGACATCTTAGATTGGTGAGGTGTACTCGATACAACATTATGACATCTTAGATTGGTGAGGTGTACTCGATACAACATTATGACATCTTAGATTGGTGAGGTGTACTCGATACAACATTATGACATCTTATATTGGTGAGGTGTACTCGAAACAACATTATGACATCTTAGATTGGTGAGGTGTACTCGATACAACATTGTGACATCTTATATTGGTGAGGTGTACTCGATACAACATTATGACATCTTATATTGGTGAGGTGTACTCGATACAACATTATGACATCTTAGATTGGTGAGGTGTACTCGATACAACATTATGACATCTTAGATTGGTGAGGTGCACTCGATACAACATTATGACATACAAATTGTCAGTGACTTGTGGCAGGTCGATGGTTTACTCAAGGCACTCTGGTTTCCCCCACCAATAAAACTGACCGCCACGATATAGCTTAAATAATTGTTTAAAGTAGCGTTAAACACCATAACCCTAACCCATATCTTATATCGCATCTTCTCACAGCATATGTAAGACAAACACCAAGCGTGTCCATGGCCGAAGAGACTATTGAGTAAAGTAACGATACGTATGCACAAACAAAGAACAGTACAAACACATATTAAAACAAAACAAAAGAGCAAAAAAAAAGAGCAAATAGTCTGAAAAAATACAACTGACATATATTCAGCATAAAATTGAGTAAGGTGATAATATGTATGCACAAACCAAGGACAGTACAAATACATGTTAAAGCAAAACAATAGAGGACATAATCGGTATATATAAACTGACAGGAAGTCAGGACATTTTTTGAATAAAGTGACAACATGTAAGCACAAACCAAGGACACTGTAGTGTTTTGTTGATCATTGACCATTTGTCTTTTTCTTTTGGTCATTGCATTGTCTGTCTTTCAGTTTACGGCTTATGATCACGTCTTTGGTACCTTCAACCTTTTCTGTAATGAGCGGCCTCTAATGTAAAACAACGAAGTAGACAGACAAAGTTAAATCTTTCGAACTAGCGGTAAATGAGTGATCTCAAATTTAAAATATGCAAGTAGATCAGACAAAACTAGATATAATGAACTACCTGCAGTGATGGACGACCTCTAATATAAAACATTGACAAAAAAACAGACAAAAACTAGATCTAACGAATTACCTGTAATGAGCGGACTTTAACATAGAACTGAAGACCAAACAAAATTCAATCTAACCAACCACTAGTAATAATGGACCAACACAAACTCCCACTCATATATCGATAGTGTTCTCGAATGCTTATTTACAACCACTGTATTAGATGAAGATAAAAAAAAACATTATTTAAGACTCATTTAATTGATTATGAAATGTTATCCACCAATTCAACCATCTAGAATTCTAAATTCTAAAAATGTATGCATGATTATACCTCAACACTCATGTCTAATTTTCGTTCAAGTATATTCTAACAGCGTATTGTATTACTGCCAGCTTTAATAAAGGTAACCAAATAAAATCACGTTTTCTGGGTCGGGTGCGGAGCGTCAATAATTAATATGAAACACAATGCCACAATGTTAATGTCATATTTATTGGCAATGTATAAACTTTCTATACTGGGAGTTAGGTTTGATCCATTAAACAAATACACGCTAGAGAATAC
Source organism: Bathymodiolus brooksi (assembly GCA_963680875.1). NCBI lineage: Eukaryota > Metazoa > Mollusca > Bivalvia > Mytilida > Modiolidae > Bathymodiolus > Bathymodiolus brooksi. The sequence continues at coordinate 79,055,627 of OY804585.1, read as the reverse complement.
CGAAGGGGCAATCAACAATTGACAATCCAGTGAAACTCATAACATAGGGTAAACTAGACACAAGACGAAGACAAACATAATAAAAACACGACACAATATATGTTGGACACCACTATACACAAACCATCACAAATAACGTAAATAAAACATGAGCCATCCTACAAACAACTGGAGGTAAAGACGAATCAAACACTTTTTAATGCGGAAATCGAAACGGACATCAGAACATGGAACTCAGAACGTAAAAACATATAATAGGACATCACAACACGGAACTCAGAACGTAAAAACATATAATAGGACATCACAACACGGAACTCAGAACGTAAAAACACATAATAGGACATCACAACACGGAACTCAGAACGTAAAAACACATAATAGGACATCACAACACGGAACTTAGAACGTAAAAACACATAATAGGACAATACAACACGGAACTGAGAACGTAAAAACACATAATAGGACAATACAACACGGAACTCAGAACGTAAAAACACATAATAGGACAATACAACACGGAACTTAGAACGTAAAAACACATAATAGGACAATACAACACGGAACTTAGAATGTAAAAACACATAATAGGACAATACAACACGGAACTCAGAACGTAAAAACACATAATAGGACAATACAACACGGAACTCAGAACGTAAAAACACATAATAGGACAATACAACATGGAACTCAGAACGTAAACACACATAATAGGACAATACAACACGGAACTCAGAACGTAAAAACACATAATAGGACAATACAACACGGAACTCAGAACGTAAAAACACATAATAGGACAATACAACACGGAACTTAGAACGTAAAAACACATAATAGGACAATACAACACGGAACTTAGAATGTAAAAACACATAATAGGACAATACAACACGGAACTCAGAACGTAAAAACACATAATAGGACAATACAACACGGAACTCAGAACGTAAAAACACATAATAGGACAATACAACATGGAACTCAGAACGTAAACACACATAATAGGACAATACAACACGGAACTCAGAACGTAAAAACACATAATAGGACAATACAACACGGAACTCAGAACGTAAAAACACATAATAGGACAATACAATACGAACTCGGAACGTAAAAACACATAATAGGACAATACAACACGGAACTTAGAACGTAAAAACACATAATAGGACAATACAACACGGAACTCAGAACGTAAAAACACATAATAGGACAATACAACACGGAACTCAGAACGTAAAAACACATAATAGGACAATACAACACGGAACTCAGAACGTAAAAACACATAATAGGCCAATACAACACGGAACTTAGAACGTAAAAACACATAATAGGACAATACAACACGGAACTCAGAACGTAAAAACACATAATAGGACAATACAACACGGAACTCAGAACGTAAAAACACATAATAGGACAATACAACATGGAACTTAGAACGTAAAAACACTTAATAGGACAATACAACACGGAACTCAGAACGTAAAAACACATAATAGGACAATACAATATGGAACTCAGAACGTAAAACACATAATAGGACAATACAATATGGAACTCAGAACGTAAAAACACATAATAGGACAATACAATATGGAACTCAGAACGTAAAAACACATAATAGGACAATACAATATGGAACTCAGAACGTAAAACACATAATAGGACAATACAATATGGAACTCAGAACGTAAAAACACATAATAGGACAATACAATATGGAACTCAGAACGTAAAAACACATAATAGGACAATACAACACGGAACTCAGAACGTAAAACACATAATAGGACAATACAATATGGAACTCAGAACGTAAAAACACATAATAGGACAATACAACATGGAACTCAGAACGTAAAACACATAATAGGACAATACAGCATGGAACTCAGAACGTAAAAACACATAATAGGACAATACAACACGGAACTCAGAACGTAAACACACATAATAGGACAATACAACATGGAACTCAGAACGTAAAAACACATAATAGGACAATACAACACGGAACTCAGAACGTAAAAACACATAATAGGACAATACAATATGGAACTCAGAACGTAAAACACATAATAGGACAATACAACATGGAACTCAGAACGTAAAACACATAATAGGACAATACAACATGGAACTCAGAACGTAAAAACACATAATAGGACAATACAACATGGAACTCAGAACGTAAAACACATAATAGGACAATACAACATGGAACTCAGAACGTAAAAACACATAATAGGACAATACAACACGGAACTCAGAACGTAAACACACATAATAGGACAATACAACATGGAACTCAGAACGTAAAAACACATAATAGGACAATACAACACGGAACTCAGAACGTAAAAACACATAATAGGACAATACAACACGGAACTCAGAACGTAAAAACACATAATAGGACAATACAATATGGAACTCAGAACGTAAAAACACATAATAGGACAATACAATATGGAACTCAGAACGTAAAAACACATAATAGGACAATACAATATGGAACTCAGAACGTAAAACACATAATAGGACAATACAATATGGAACTCAGAACGTAAAAACACATAATAGGACAATACAATATGGAACTCAGAACGTAAAAACACATAATAGGACAATACAACACGGAACTCAGAACGTAAACACACATAATAGGACAATACAACATGGAACTCAGAACGTAAAAACACATAATAGGACAATACAACATGGAACTCAGAACGTAAAAACACATAATAGGACATCACAACACGGAACTCAGAACGTAAAAACACATAATAGGACATCACAACACGGAACTCAGAACGTAAAAACACATAATAGGACATCACAACACGGAACTTAGAACGTAAAAACACATAATAGGACATCACAACACGGAACTCAGAACGTAAAAACACATAATAGGACATCACAACACGGAACTTAGAACGTAAAAACACATAATAGGACAATACAACACGGAACTTAGAACGTAAAAACACATAATAGGACAATACAACACGGAACTCAGAACGTAAAATCACATAATAGGACAATACAACATGGAACTCAGAACGTAAAACACATAATAGGACAATACAACACGGAACTCAGAACGTAAAAACACATAATAGGACAATACAACACGGAACTTAGAACATAAAAACACATAATAGGACAATACAACACGGAACTCAGAACGTAAAAACACATAATAGGACAATACAACACGGAACTCAGAACGTAAAAACACATAATAGGACAATACAACACGGAACTCAGAACGTAAAAACACATAATAGGACAATACAACACGGAACTCAGAACGTAAAAACACATAATAGAACAATACAACACGGAACTTAGAACATAAAAACACATAATAGGACAATACAACACGGAACTCAGAACGTAAAAACACATAATAGGACAATACAACATGGAACTCAGAACGTAAAAACACATAATAGGACAATACAACACGGAACTCAGAACGTAAAAACACATAATAGGACAATACAACACGGAACTTAGAACATAAAAACACATAATAGGACAATACAACACGGAACTCAGAACGTAAAAACACATAATAGGACAATACAACACGGAACTCAGAACCTAAAAACACATAATAGGACAATACAACATGGAACTCAGAACGTAAAAACACATAATAGGACAATACAACATGGAACTCAGAACGTAAAAACACATAATAGGACAATACAACACGGAACTCAGAACGTAAAAACACATAATAGGACAATACAACACGGAACTTAGAACGTAAAAACACATAATAGGACAATACAACATGGAACTCAGAACGTAAAACACATAATAGGACAATACAACATGGAATTCAGAACGTAAAAACACATAATAGGACAATACAACACGGAACTTAGAACATAAAAACACATGATAGGACAATACAACATGGAACTCAGAACGTAAAAACACATAATAGGACAATACAACACGGAACTTAGAACATAAAACACATAATAGGACAATACAACATGGAACTCAGAACGTAAAAAACACATAATAGGACAATACAACACGGAACTCAGAACGTAAAAACACATAATAGGACAATACAACACGGAACTCAGAACGTAAAACACATAATAGGACAATACAACATGGAACTCAGAACGTAAACACACATAATAGGACAATACAACACGGAACTTAGAACGTAAAACACATAATAGGACAATACAACAAGGAACTTAGAACATAAAAACACATAATAGGACAATACAACACGGAACTCAGAACGTAAAAACACATAATAGGACAATACAACATGGAACTCAGAACGTAAACACACATAATAGGACAATACAACACGGAACTTAGAACGTAAAACACATAATAGGACAATACAACAAGGAACTTAGAACATAAAAACACATAATAGGACAATACAACACGGAACTCAGAACGTAAAAACACATAATAGGACAATACAACACGGAACTCAGAACGTAAAAACACATAATAGGACAATACAACACGGAACGTAGAACGAAAAACACATAATAGGACAATACAGCACGGAACGTAGAACGTAAAAACACATAATAGGACAATACAATATGGAACTCAGAACGTAAAAACACATAATAGGACAATACAACATGGAACTCAGAACGTAAACACACATAATAGGACAATACATCATGGAACTCAGAACGTAAAACACATAATAGGACAATACAACATGGAACTCGAAACGTAAAAACACATAATAGGACAATACAACACGGAACTTAGAACATAAAAACACATAATAGGACAATACAACACGGAACTCAGAACGTAAAAACACATAATAGGACAATACAACACGGAACTTAGAACATAAAAACACATAATAGGACAATACAACACGGAACTCAGAACGTAAAAACACATAATAGGACAATACAACATGGAACTCAGAACGTAAAAACACATAATAGGACAATACAACATGGAACTCAGAACGTAAAAACACATAATAGGACAATACAACACGGAACTCAGAACGTAAAAACACATAATAGGACAATACAACATGGAACTTAGAACGTAAAAACACATAATAGGACAATACAACATGGAACTCAGAACGTAAAAACACATAATAGGACAATACAACACGGAACTCAGAACGTAAAAACACATAATAGGACAATACAACACGGAACTCAGAACGTAAAAACACATAATAGGACAATACAACACGGAACTCAGAACGTAAAAACACATAATAGGATAATACAACACGGAACTCAGAACGTAAAAACACATAATAGGACAATACAACACGGAACTCAGAACGTAAAAACACATAATAGGACAATACAACATGGAACTCAGAACGTAAAAACACATAATAGGACAATACAACATGGAACTCAGAACGTAAAAACACATAATAGGACAATACAACACGGAACTTAGAACATAAAACACATAATAGGACAATACAACATGGAACTCAGAACGTAAAAACACATAATAGGACAATACAACATGGAACTCAGAACGTAAAACACATAATAGGACAATACAACATGGAACTCAGAACGTAAAACACATAATAGGACAATACAACATGGAACTCAGAACGTAAAAACACATAATAGGACAATACAACACGGAACTCAGAACGTAAAAACACATAATAGGACAATACAACATGGAACTCAGAACCTAAAAACACATAATAGGACAATACAACATGGAACTCAGAACCTAAAAACACATAATAGGACAATACAACATGGAACTCAGAACGTAAAACACATAATAGGACAATACAACATGGAACTCAGAACGTAAAAACACATAATAGGACAATACAACACGGAACTCAGAACGTAAAAACACATAATAGGACAATACAACATGGAACTTAGAACGTAAAAACACATAATAGGACAATACAACATGGAACTCAGAACGTAAAAACACATAATAGGACAATACAACACGGAACTTAGAACATGAAACACATAATAGGACAATACAACATGGAACTCAGAACGTAAAACACATAATAGGACAATACAACATGGAACTCAGAACGTAAAACACATAATAGGACAATACAACACGGAACTCAGAACCTAAAAACACATAATAGGACAATACAACACGGAACTTAGAACGTAAAAACACATAATAGGACAATACAACACGGAACTTAGAACGTAAAAACACATAATAGGACAATACAACACGGAACTTAGAACGTAAAAACACATAATAGGACAATACAACACGGAACTCAGAACGTAAAAACACATAATAGGACAATACAACATGGAACTTAGAACGTAAAAACACATAATAGGACAATACAACATGGAACTCAGAACCTAAAAACACATAATAGGACAATACAACACGGAACTTAGAACGTAAAAACACATAATAGGACAATACAACACGGAACTTAGAACGTAAAAACACATAATAGGACAATACAACACGGAACTTAGAACGTAAAAACACATAATAGGACAATACAACACGGAACTCAGAACGTAAAAACACATAATAGGACAATACAACACGGAACTCAGAACGTAAAAACACATAATAGGACAATACAACACGGAACTTAGAACGTAAAAACACATAATAGGACAATACAACATGGAACTCAGAACGTAAAAACACATAATAGGACAATACAACACGGAACTTAGAACATAAAACACATAATAGGACAATACAACATGGAACTCAGAACGTAAAACACATAATAGGACAATACAACATGGAACTCAGAACGTAAAACACATAATAGGACAATACAACACGGAACTCAGAACCTAAAAACACATAATAGGACAATACAACACGGAACTTAGAACGTAAAAACACATAATAGGACAATACAACACGGAACTTAGAACGTAAAAACACATAATAGGACAATACAACACGGAACTTAGAACGTAAAAACACATAATAGGACAATACAACATGGAACTCAGAACGTAAAACACATAATAGGACAATACAACATGGAACTCAGAACGTAAAAACACATAATAGGACAATACAACACGGAACTCAGAACGTAAAAACACATAATAGGACAATACAACATGGAACTCAGAACCTAAAAACACATAATAGGACAATACAACACGGAACTCAGAACGTAAAAACACATAATAGGACAATACAACATGGAACTCAGAACGTAAAACACATAATAGGACAATACAACATGGAACTCAGAACGTAAAAACACATAATAGGACAATACAACACGGAACTCAGAACGTAAAAACACATAATAGGACAATACAACATGGAACTTAGAACGTAAAAACACATAATAGGACAATACAACATGGAACTCAGAACGTAAAAACACATAATAGGACAATACAACACGAACTCAGAACGTAAAAACACATAATAGGACAATACAACATGGAACTCAGAACGTAAAAACACATAATAGGACAATACAACATGGAACTCAGAACCTAAAAGCACATAATAGGACAATACAACATGGAACTCAGAACGTAAAACACATAATAGGACAATACAACATGGAACTCAGAACGTAAAAACACATAATAGGACAATACAACACGGAACTCAGAACGTAAAAACACATAATAGGACAATACAACATGGAACTTAGAACATAAAAACACATAATAGGACAATACAACATGGAACTCAGAACGTAAAAACACATAATAGGACAATACAACACGGAACTCAGAACGTAAAAACACATAATAGGACAATACAACATGGAACTCAGAACGTAAAAAACACATAATAGGACAATACAACACGGAACTCAGAACGTAAAAACACATAATAGGACAATACAACACGGAACTCAGAACGTAAAAACACATAATAGGACAATACAACACGGAACTTAGAACGTAAAAACACATAATAGGACAATACAACATGGAACTCAGAACGTAAAAAACACATAATAGGACAATACAACACGGAACTCAGAACGTAAAACACATAATAGGACAATACAACATGGAACTCAGAACGTAAACACACATAATAGGACAATACAACACGGAACTTAGAACGTAAAACACATAATAGGACAATACAACACGGAACTTAGAACGTAAAAACACATAATAGGACAATACAACACGGAACATAGAACGTAAAAACACATAATAGGACTATACAACATGGAACTTAGAACGTAAAAACACATAATAGGACAATAAAACACGGAACGTAGAACGAAAAACACATAATAGGACAATACAGCATGGAACTCAGAACGTAAAAACACATAATAGGACAATACAACATGGAACTCAGAACGTAAACACACATAATAGGACAATACATCATGGAACTCAGAACGTAAAACACATAATAGGACAATACAACATGGAACTCGAAACGTAAAAACACATAATAGGACAATACAACACGGAACTTAGAACATAAAAACACATAATAGGACAATACAACACGGAACTCAGAACGTAAAAACACATAATAGGACAATACAACACGGAACTCAGAACGTAAAAACACATAATAGGACAATACAACACGGAACTCAGAACGTAAAAACACATAATAGGACAATACAACATGGAACTCAGAACGTAAAAACACATAATAGGACAATACAACATGGAACTCAGAACGTAAAAACACATAATAGGACAATACAACACGGAACTCAGAACGTAAAAACACATAATAGGACAATACAACATGGAACTCAGAACGTAAAAACACATAATAGGACAATACAACATGGAACTCAGAACGTAAAAACACATAATAGGACAATACAACATGGAACTCAGAACGTAAAAACACATAATAGGACAATACAACACGGAACTTAGAACGTAAAAACACATAATAGGACAATACAACACGGAACTCAGAACGTAAAAACACATAATAGGACAATACAACACGGAACTTAGAACGTAAAAACGCATAATAGGACAATACAACACGGAACTCAGAACGTAAAAACACATAATAGGACAATACAACATGGAACTCAGAACGTAAAAACACATAATAGGACAATACAACATGGAACTCAGAACGTAAAAACACATAATAGGACAATACAACATGGAACTCAGAACGTAAAAACACATAATAGGACAATACAACATGGAACTCAGAACGTAAAACACATAATAGGACAATACAACATGGAACTCAGAACGTAAAAACACATAATAGGACAATACAACACGGAACTCAGAACGTAAAAACACATAATAGGACAATACAACATGGAACTTAGAACGTAAAAACACATAATAGGACAATACAACATGGAACTCAGAACGTAAAAACACATAATAGGACAATACAACATGGAACTCAGAACGTAAAAACACATAATAGGACAATACAACACGGAACTCAGAACGTAAAAACACATAATAAGACAATACAACATGGAACTCAGAACGTAAAAACACATAATAGGACAATACAACACGGAACTCAGAACGTAAACACACATAATAGGACAATACAACACGGAACTTAGAACGTAAAAACACATAATAGGAAAATACAACATGGAACTCAGAACGTAAAAACACATAATAGGACAATACAACACGGAACTCAGAACGTAAAAACACATAATAGGACAATACAACATGGAACTTAGAACGTAAAAACACATAATAGGACAATACAACACGGAACTCAGAACGTAAAAACACATAATAGGACAATACAACACGGAACTTAGAACGTAAAAACGCATAATAGGACAATACAACATGGAACTCAGAACGTAAAAACACATAATAGGACAATACAACATGGAACTCAGGACGTAAAAACACATAATAGGACAATACAACATGGAACTCAGAACGTAAAACACATAATAGGACAATACAACATGGAACTCAGAACGTAAAAACACATAATAGGACAATACAACACGGAACTCAGAACGTAAAAACACATAATAGGACAATACAACATGGAACTTAGAACGTAAAAACACATAATAGGACAATACAACATGGAACTCAGAACGTAAAAACACATAATAGTACAATACAACACGGAACTCAGAACGTAAAAACACATAATAGGACAATACAACATGGAACTCAGAACGTAAAAACACATAATAGGACAATACAACACGGAACTCAGAACGTAAAAACACATAATAAGACAATACAACATGGAACTCAGAACGTAAAAACACATAATAGGACAATACAACACGGAACTCAGAACGTAAACACACATAATAGGACAATACAACACGGAACTTAGAACGTAAAATCACATAATAGGACAATACAACACGGAACTTAGAACGTAAAAACACATAATAGGACAATACAACATGGAACTCAGAACGTAAAAACACATAATAGGACAATACAACATGGAACTCAGAACGTAAAAACACATAATAGGACAATACAACACGGAACTCAGAACCTAAAAACACATAATAGGACAATACAACACGGAACTCAGAACGTAAAAACACATAATAGGACAATACAACATGGAACTCAGAACGTAAAAACACATAATAGGACAATACAACACGGAACTCAGAACGTAAAAACACATAATAGGATAATACAACATGGAACTCAGAACGTAAAAACACATAATAGGACAATACAACACGGAACTCAGAACGTAAAAACACATAATAGGACAATACAACACGGAACTCAGAACGTAAAAACACATAATAGGACAATACAACACGGAACTTAGAACGTAAAATCACATAATAGGACAATACAACACGGAACTTAGAACGTAAAAACACATAATAGGACAATACAACATGGAACTCAGAACGTAAAAACACATAATAGGACAATACAACACGGAACTCAGAACGTAAAAACACATAATAGGACAATACAACACGGAACTTAGAACGTAAAAACACATAATAGGACAATACAACACGGAACTCAGAACGTAAAAACACATAATAGGACAATACAACACGGAACTTAGAACGTAAAAACGCATAATAGGACAATACAACATGGAACTCAGAACGTAAAAACACATAATAGGACAATACAACATGGAACTCAGAACGTAAAAACACATAATAGGACAATACAACATGGAACTCAGAACGTAAAACACATAATAGGACAATACAACATGGAACTCAGAACGTAAAAACACATAATAGGACAATACAACACGGAACTCAGAACGTAAAAACACATAATAGGACAATACAACATGGAACTTAGAACGTAAAAACACATAATAGGACAATACAACATGGAACTCAGAACGTAAAAACACATAATAGGACAATACAACACGGAACTCAGAACGTAAAAACACATAATAGGACAATACAACATGGAACTCAGAACGTAAAAACACATAATAGGACAATACAACACGGAACTCAGAACGTAAAAACACATAATAAGACAATACAACATGGAACTCAGAACGTAAAAACACATAATAGGACAATACAACACGGAACTCAGAACGTAAACACACATAATAGGACAATACAACACGGAACTTAGAACGTAAAATCACATAATAGGACAATACAACACGGAACTTAGAACGTAAAAACACATAATAGGACAATACAACATGGAACTCAGAACGTAAAAACACATAATAGGACAATACAACATGGAACTCAGAACGTAAAAACACATAATAGGACAATACAACACGGAACTCAGAACCTAAAAACACATAATAGGACAATACAACACGGAACTCAGAACGTAAAAACACATAATAGGACAATACAACATGGAACTCAGAACGTAAAAACACATAATAGGACAATACAACACGGAACTCAGAACGTAAAAACACATAATAGGACAATACAACATGGAACTCAGAACGTAAAAACACATAATAGGACAATACAACACGGAACTCAGAACGTAAAAACACATAATAGGACAATACAACACGGAACTCAGAACGTAAAAACACATAATAGGACAATACAACACGGAACTTAGAACGTAAAATCACATAATAGGACAATACAACACGGAACTTAGAACGTAAAAACACATAATAGGACAATACAACATGGAACTCAGAACGTAAAAACACATAATAGGACAATACAACATGGAACTCAGAACGTAAAAACACATAATAGGACAATACAACATGGAACTCAGAACCTAAAAACACATAATAGGACAATACAACACGGAACTCAGAACGTAAAAACACATAATAGGACAATACAACATGGAACTCAGAACGTAAAAACACATAATAGGACAATACAACACGGAACTCAGAACGTAAAAACACATAATAGGACAATACAACATGGAACTCAGAACGTAAAAACACATAATAGGACAATACAACACGGAACTCAGAACGTAAAAACACATAATAGGACAATACAACACGGAACTCAGAACGTAAAAACACATAATAGGACAATACAACACTGAACTTAGAACGTAAAAACACATAATAGGACAATACAACACGGAACTCAGAACGTAAAAACACATAATAGGACAATACAACACGGAACTCAGAACGTAAAAACACATAATAGGACAATACAACATGGAACTTAGAACGTAAAAACACATAATAGGACAATACAACACGGAACTCAGAACGTAAAAACACATAATAGAACAATACAACATGGAACTTAGAACGTAAAAACACATAATAGGACAATACAACATGGAACTCAGAACGTAAAAACACATAATAGGACAATACAACACGGAACTCAGAACGTAAAAACACATAATAGAACAATACAACACGGAACTCAGAACGTAAAAACACATAATAGGACAATACAACATGGAACTCAGAACGTAAAAACACATAATAGGACAATACAACACGGAACTTAGAATGTAAAAACACATAATAGGACAATACAACACGGAACTCAGAACGTAAAAACACATAATAGGACAATACAACATGGAACTTAGAACGTAAAAACACATAATAGGACAATACAACACGGAACTCAGAACGTAAAAACACATAATAGGACAATACAACACGGAACTCATAACGTAAAAACACATAATAGGACAATACAACACGGAACTCAGAACGTAAAAACACATAATAGGACAATACAACACGGAACTCAGAACGTAAAAACACATAATAGGACAATACAACACGGAACTCAGAACATAAAAACACATAATAGGACAATACAACATGGAACTCAGAACGTAAAAACACATAATAGGACAATACAACATGGAACTCAGAACGTAAAAACACATAATAGGACAATACAACATGGAACTCAGAACGTAAAAACACATAATAGGACAATACAACACGGAACTTAGAACGTAAAAACACATAATAGGACAATACAACACGGAACTCAGAACGTAAAAACACATAATAGGACAATACAACATGGAACTTAGAACGTAAAAACACATAATAGGACAATACAACACGGAACTCAGAACGTAAAAACACATAATAGGACAATACAACACGGAACTCATAACGTAAAAACACATAATAGGACAATACAACACGGAACTCAGAACGTAAAAACACATAATAGGACAATACAACACGGAACTCAGAACGTAAAAACACATAATAGGACAATACAACACGGAACTCAGAACATAAAAACACATAATAGGACAATACAACATGGAACTCAGAACGTAAAAACACATAATAGGACAATACAACATGGAACTCAGAACGTAAAAACACATAATAGGACAATACAACACGGAACTCAGAACGTAAAAACACATAATAGAACAATACAACATGGAACTCAGAACGTAAAAACACATAATAGGATAATACAACACGGAACTCAGAACGTAAAAACACATAATAGGACAATACAACATGGAACTCAGAACGTAAAAACACATAATAGGACAATACAACATGGAACTCAGAACGTAAAAACACATAATAGGACAATACAACACGGAACTCAGAACATAAAAACACATAATAGGACAATACAACATGGAACTCAGAACGTAAAAACACATAATAGGACAATACAACACGGAACTCAGAACGTAAAAACACATAATAGAACAATACAACATGGAACTCAGAACGTAAAAACACATAATAGGACAATACAACACGGAACTCAGAACGTAAAAACACATAATAGGACAATACAACATGGAACTCAGAACGTAAAAACACATAATAGGACAACACAAAAAACAAAAAAGATGAGCAACAAACCTTATTCTGAACATTGGAAGAGTCTATCGAATATCAAGCTGCTCTTTACTAAGAATATGTTTATATTGTATAGCACATTAGTAGTTATCATGGTGCAATAAAATCGTGATTATCTAATATTAGTGCACACGGCGAGTTTCTGGAATAACATTCATCAGGAACACTCATAGTCAAAGATTGGAAAGCCAAAACAAAAATTTAATATTTGAGAGCAAGCAACCATCAACTAGATAGTCAAAATCGGCTAAGGTTAGACATGCCCACGGGAGATTGACCTTAGTTTCAATAAATATATTGCATTATGTAGGAACTGTAAATTCCAAAAATTAATTAAAAACCCAACATTTTGACAATATGGTGAGACAACATAAATATGTTCCTATAAAATTATGTACATTTTGTCCTATATAGTATTAGTATTATAATTAATTGTCCTAAATACCTAATTCATTATTATGGAAAATAAATTTGAACAATGATGGCCATCAATTCCACAAATATCAACAAAACGAACAATTACCTCTCAACACTGAACTCAATGAACACAAAAACGACCACGACATATGACGTATAATATGACGTATAACATCATGACATCATGTATGTATTCACAGCATTAAAATAATATATTTTGTTTTATGTAATGTTTTGATATTTCATACACAAGCTCGTTGATATACTACACAGACATTAAAGTTGAATCCCGTGTTGAGAAGGGTTCTTGTTGCTCAATCTTTAGTGATCTGTTGTTTTTTGTTTGTCTTTTTTTTTCATTTTCTTTTGGTCATTGTATTGTCTGTCCTTCTAATTACGACTTCTGGTTATCTATTTGATAGCTTCAAGCTTTTCTTAAGTACATGTATGGCATTACTTAAATGATAATTTCTTGAACAGAATATGTTTGTCAAATTCAGCTTTGTCAAGACAGCTTACATTCTGGTGTATAGGATATGCTCATTCCCGAATACCGACTTGCTTTACCCATATTAGGTAGAGATTCCGCAAGGATTTTGAAGACAGACACACTCCACATAAACTATTTAATTTCACCTTTCTCTAAATATTTGGCCCCTTTTTTGCTTAGGTCTTTGGGTGAAAATTGAATACAGAGAAACTTGCTCTAATGCCAGATATAAATAACAGATATGATAACCCTATATAGACTTCCAATTTTAAATAATGTATTTTTTTTTATTGCATTCACGATTAGCCATTGTGACCATAAACAACATGTACTTTTACACTTATTTATATTTGAAATTTACAGTTGCTAAATAATGTAATTTATAAGTTACCTTAGCCGATTGTTTTCTATTTTGTTTAGGCTCTTCTAGTTTACTAACTCCAAAAACAATTAAGTTATTTGTCATTCCAATCCTATGACTGTGAGCCTACCTGATGAGGGCTTTACCAGAAGGTGTCCCTACCTGATGAGGGCTTTTCCAGAAATGTGTTCCTACCTGATGAAGACTTTTCCAGAAATGTGTCCCTACCTGATGAAGGCTTTTCCAGAAAGGTGTCCCTATCTGATGAGGGCTTTTCCAGAAAGGTGTCCCTAACTGATGAGGACTTTTCCAGAAATGTGTCCCTACCTGATGAGGGCTTTTCCAGAAAGGTGTCCCTACCTGATGAGGGCTTTTCCAGAAATGTGTCCCTACCTGATGAAGGCTTTTCCAGAAAGGTGTCCCTACCTGATGAGGGCTTTTCCAGAAAGGTGTCCCTACCTGATGAGGGCTTTTCCAGAAAGGTGTCCCTACCTGATGAGGGCTTTTCCAGAAATGTGTCCCTAACTGATGAGGGCTTTTCCAGAAAAGTGTCCCTACCTGATGAGGGCTTTTCCAGAAATGTGTCCCTACCTGATAAGGGCTTTTCCAGAAATGTGTCCCTACCTGATAAGGGCTTTTCCAGAAATGTGTCCCTAACTGATGAGGGCTTTTCCAGAAATGTGTCCCTAACTGATGAAGGCTTTTCCAGAAATGTGTCCCTAACTGATGAGGGCTTTTCCAGAAAGGTGTCATGCACACTAATTAAGATATCTACTTTTTATTCACAATATGGCAATATTATAGTATTGATAAATGGGTGTTTTCATAATGGACCGGTTATATGCCCGAGGTTAGTCATAATGGCCAAAGGAAGGTTGTATTGGCCCGAGGTAACGCCGAGTGCCGATACAACCTTCCGAGGGTCATTATGACTTAATCGAGAACATATAACCGGTCCATTATGAAAACACCCATTTCTTAATACTTTTATTAACCAGTCAATTTAAATTTTAGGTAATCTTCATTCTTTTTGAAGAAGACCAAAATGGACCGTTCTATTATGGCTTTAACCGGTCCATTATGGCCTTATGTCGGTCCATAATGGACCGGTAAAAGCCATAATAGACCGGCAAAGCATTTTGGAGCAAAATAATGTTCTTGCTGTATAAATACAAACCAGTCTGTAGTATTCATAATATAACTTTCTGGTTAATAATATATTATAAGCACAGTCCTGAGTTAAAGAAATATTGCAACAAGAAGAGCATACAATCACTCAAGCAAACAACGATAGTTCAGTTATATCGTGGCGGTCAGAATTATTGGTGAAGGAAACCGGAGTACCCGGAGAAAACCACCGACCTGTCGCAAGTCACTGACAAACTTTCTCACATAATGTTATATCGAGTGCACCTCGCCATGCACGGGGTTCGAACTCACAACTTTAGTGAGTGATAGGCACTGATTGCATAGGTAGTTGTAAATCAAACTGCCATATTACGATCACGACCACGAAGGTTCGACATATGTTATTTTTAGTTTCTAAAATATATGTATAGTCTGTTTCATAATCCATTGTATGATATTTGATTTCGTTTTATTATTTATTCTGATTTAATTTTGTTTTTATACATTTATATCTTTAGTACACTCATATAAGAATTTGTTAATACCAATACTATTAAGAATGATATACAATTAAAAAAAACATATTACAATGTTATCCTTGATAGTGTCTCGTAGAACTGCCTGTGGATTTGTTTCTTGGATCAAAAGGTACATAACAAATACATTTTATTTAATTAAAGATGTTTTAAGACATCCGTTTAAATTTGATTTTCAAGTGGAAAAAATATTTTATTTTAAATAGCCCCAACAAATCTGTCTGTTACATCAGAATAGAACTAGTATAATTATAATGATTTTTGTTTATTGGATTTACAAATGCATAATATGCTAAATGCTACATTTGGATTGCACGACAGCTTATATTAAATAATGTATGTATCAAGCGAAAGATTTTTCTAATATTGGACAATTTATTTAGTTAGATTTAGACGACTTTTGTTTTATCCCTTTTAGAAGGCTTCAGACTGGTGACTTTAAGCGTTTTGATGAGCGACTTCCGACTTCATGGGTATTTAAATTGGTCACATACAAAACAAGCTTACTTGCGACCTTCAGTACGATACATACGGGTTTTTTTCAATGTGACGTTTGACTCTTCTGGACCCTTCTCCAGGAAGATCCACGATATAGCTAAAATACAGCTATTAAAAGTCCGAAGATTCCAAAGGAGTAACCAGAAACAAAAGAAGCAAAGAAGAACAGACAACACAATGACCAAAAGGACAAACAACCATCTACAAAAGACTACACAGAAAACTAAAGATTGAGCAACACGAACCCTACTAATAACCGGGATGAACTCGTGTGTTCTGGATGCGTTAGCAGTTCCTGCTCCACATGTGACACACGTCGTGCTATTGTTAAACGACACGACCATCATTAGATATGGAAATCGTGTTGAAAGTTGGCGTTAAATATCAATCAACCAATTTTCTGAAAGATTTTAATCTCCATGCACCAGGATATGTATAATAATTTGTTTATTTTTATCTGACATTATTTTTAGTTAGGTACAGATATAATCTTTTATACATTAAGATTAGCATTTCAACCTCTTGACTTCAAATATACAGACCCTGATACCCGGTAAGTAAATTACACCAACATTGCTCTATACAACTTTTGTATCATGATATTTGTCTGCTTACACAGTATATCGAGTTGCATATTATTTCATGTAGTTTGTTTACTATCCAAAATGGAGAATCATGTAGATAAAGAAATAATTATTCCTGTATGTAATTTCGTGCTTGATATATCCTACAAATTGCTCTACTGTTCATAGAGACGGAGCAGCCTTTCCATATGTTCCTTAGTCCAAACAACAACGCTACTCTTTTCCTCCTTTGTTTTCAGTCATGTTTAATATATACCATGCGCTCACCACGTGCTTGTATTTGTTGATGTTGTTGTGAACTTCATGACCTCAAACCAGGATCTCTTATTGGTCATGAAAGTGTCTGTACATAATAGAGCAAGCTCTATCCCAACGTGTGTATCATGCAACCTCCTGAAATGTGCATGATATAGAGTAATAACACTGGTTAGATGGTTTTAGTTATTTTAAGAAACAAGGTTTACCGTGTAACTGGGCATGTCCTGATAAAGGTCAAAGGTCAGTCCAGATACGTTTCATTCACACTAAATTAAATATCTACGCTTTTATTCTAAATAACCAAATCATGAAAGGCATATGAATAAAGTACAAATCTATGAAATAAAAAGATATTTGTAAAGTACCAATCCACGAAACAAAGTGAAATAGAGAATACCGAATGGGGCCATCAAAAATGGACAATCCAGAGAAACTGGCTACATAGGGTGCACAGGATGAAGACAAACAAAACACAATATGTGTTGGACACCACTATGCGAAAATAAGGAAACAGCGAATCCATATCAGTGAATATAAAAAACAATCAATAAAATGAAGATAATTGTAAAGTACCAATCCACGAAAGGGAACATAAGGAATCAATGAATCCATGCAAGTTACTACAAAGTACCAATCTACGAAAGGGGACATAAGGAATCAATGAATCCATGCAAGATACTACAAAGTACCAATCCATCAAATTAAGTTATTGCCATTCCACGAAAATAACTACAAAGTACCAATCCATGATTGTACGAAACCAGGTAAAAGAGTATAAAGTACCAATCCATGATTGTACGAAACCAGGTAAAAGAGTATAAAGTAACCATCCATGATTGTACGAAACCAGGTAAAGGATTATAAAGTAACCATCCATGATTGTACGAAACCAGGTAAAAGAGTATAAAGTACCAATCCATGATTGTACGAAACCAGGTAAAAGAGTATAAAATACCAATCCATGATTGTACGAAACCAGGTAAAAGAGTATAAAGTAACCATCCATGATTGTACGAAATCAGGTAAAAGAGTATAAAGTACCAATCCATGATTGTACGAAACCAGGTAAAGGATTATAAAGTAACCATCCATGATTGTACGAAACCAGGTAAAAGAGTATAAAGTAACCATCCATGATTGTACGAAATCAGGTAAAAGAGTATAAAGTACCAATCCATGATTGTACGAAACCAGGTAAAAGAGTATAAAGTAACCATCCATGACGTGAAAATAATATTCATGTACCAATCTATGATTGGAAGATAATTGTACAATACCAATTTAAGAACAAATCTATGAAAGCAACAGTAATGTTATATTCCATGAATATTACTAAGTTACCTATTCATGATAATTTCCGTGAAGGGTCAAATCCACGTGTATCTGTTTTTAGTGGGGTTCGTGTTACTCGATCTTTAGTTTTATGTGTAATGTTTTGTTGATCGTTGTTTGTCCCTTTGTACTTTTACATTTGGCCATTGTCTTGTCTGTTCTTCTTCGATTTACGGATTCAGATTACCTCTTTGGTATTTTCAAACTGTTCTATGAAACAGATCAATGTATCGATCCAAGAACATGTATATTTATTTTTTTTTTCTTGAATAGATTCATATTTCTAGAGAGTTTTTCACTGGTATTACTTTTCGCGGTTTCATACTGACCTCGCAAATAGCGAAAATAAAAACTCTGCAAATATAAATACCTTTACAGTAACCAAATCATGAAATAGAAATGACTGCAATGCAACAATATGTTGAGTATTTATCAATGAACATGATTGTAGAATGCAAAGACATAAAAAATATACAGAAAAGTACCAAGCCATTGAAATAGACCAGCTTCGATTATTTGTTGTGCGATATATATGTTTGACTTAATTCGCCTGCTTATGTAATGAGGAAATATTTGTGCTGTTTTGTTTACACATAGTGGTGTCAAGCACGTCTTGCCTATATGAGTAACATGGTGGGTGTCTTATAAAAGGATGAAACTGATTACCTTTGGCGAACAGCTGGGATAAACCCGCGGTTTTTGTGGTGTCCATCTTTTTAGTTTTCTGTGTTGTGCTTTTTTTGTTTGTCTTGTGTACCAAATGTTGCAAGTGTCTCTGGATTGTCCATTCTTAATTGCCTCTTCGGTTTTATCTGACGTTTATTCAACAAGATATCAGTGAATTCTGGGGTAAATGATTAGATACAGCAATTTATCTCCTATATTTTTTTTCTTTTTTTTTCTATTTTTTTTTTTTTTTTTTGCTAAGAAAATTCTATAGTTGAACTTCATACTTTTTCCAAGAGATTTGTCGATTTTTATCCATCAATATTCTAAAAACGACTGAAACATGGATTTACAGCTTTGTTTCTTTTCAACTTTTCAAAAGTAAAATACACAATACCAAAGTTCAGCCCCGTTTTTAGTGACATTCGTGTGACTCGATCTTTAGCTTGATGTGTAATGCTTTGTAGATCGTTGTTTGTTCTTTTGCCCTTTTTCTTTGACCATTGTGTTGTCTGTTCTTCTTCGATTTACGGACTCTGAATACCCTTTTGGTGTCTTCAAACTCTTCTTATTGAAACTATTTTATTGTTGTTCACGTCGTGGCCGTGAGTGTATGGTAGTTGGAATGTACATCTGCTTATGGAATCAGTGCCTATCACCACTAACGTTGTGAGATCAAACCCTCGCATGGCAACGTGTACTCGGTTAACATTATGTGATTGAAATTTTCAGTGACATGCGGCAGGTTGGTGGTTTTCTCCGCTTTCCTCCACCATTGTAAGTTGATCGCCACAATATAACTGAAGTATTGGTGAAAGTGGCGTTAAACACCAATAATCATCACCCATATGTTAAAGAAAATCTGTTGAAAATAACTTGTAAATAGCTATCTCTATAGGTAATGAAATGGTAACCTAGCTCAAGCATCTGGTCTTAAAAGAGTTTTTAGTTGAAATTCGTGTTTTCAGAGCTTCCGCTCTTAATAACTACGTAGATACATGTATATAACCTTATGCTCAATATCGAAAGATTGGAAAGACAATTAGAAATAAGGTGGGAGCAAGACAATCAAAGGTTCTAAACAGGATAATCAAAATCAAAAGGACTAAACAGGATAGTCAAACTCACAGGGCCTAAACAGGATACTCAAACTCACAAGGCCTAAACAGGATAGTCAAAATCGAAAAATGCCACCTATGCCCGAGGGAGGAGAACCTTAGTCTTAGTATTGTGTTGTGGTTTAGGTTTGCATTGCAGTTGGTTTTTGTTTTGCTTCCAGATTGTCTATATATCTTTCGAGTAGGATTTCCTGGCTTCACCTTTGACGTCAAAGATACAATACAAACAAGTTTAAGATGTTATTTATTGCTTAATAATAGATACATGTAGTTAGTCAAATACCTTTAATAGACTTATAAATGTGTCTATGCAAAAGATACGAATCGTCGAACTTTATTACCGTGTAATGTGATAAAATATCACAAATGGTCACATCTTCAAAATTTTCATAAACCAAAAGCCAATAGAGATGTCATCCAATTTAAACTACAGAATTTAGTAGCGCGTGCCACTCAAGACGACGACACTAGAGATGTCATCCAATTTAAACCACAGAATTTAGTAGCGCGTGCCACTCAAGACGACGACACTAGAGATGTCATCCAATTTAAACTACAGAATTTAGTAGCGCGTGCCACTCAAGACGACGACACTAGAGATGTCATCCAATTTAAACTACAGAATTTAGTAGCGCGTGCCACTCAAGACGACGACACTAGAGATGTCATCCAATTTAAACTACAGAATTTAGTAGCGCGTGCCACTCAAGACGACGACACTAGACTGTGATATAAGAGGACAACGTGATAATTATATACATATGTCGGCCATATTTCACAGTAAATAAAAAAGGGGCCTTGTTTTGTTTCATTACCAAATGATTACTTGGGATTGAATTAAACTATGCACCTTGCATGTATAATGTTTAGCGCTTCTTACTGTCAAATTTAATTGATGTTCATCGGTTACATTATTACTAGTTACCATGGATTCTAAAAACCAAATCTTTAGATTAAACAAAACAAAAATATGGTGGCGCATGCGTTAATGATAAGACACGTGCTATTTTAGTTCATCAATTTCTTTTTTGCATCATATTGTTTCTGAATCATTACACAAAGATGCTTGCAAAATAAAACAAATATTTACATAGAAAACAATATCCTTAGAAATCGATGTATTAACAATAAATAGACAATGGTATCTATGACCTCGTGTGGTAATCAGCTAATTGTTGCATGTTTACATTTTAAGCTAAGATATCCATCATCGTTTCTGTTTGTATAAATTGAAGCACTCGTACGTTCAATAAGTTGGAGCTAGAGTACTTGAGACATACCACGGTAATCCAAAGAAACAATATCATTAACAGGACGTGTTTACTAGAGACAAACAGTAAACTGACTACAAATGTATTCTGGTAAAATTCTGTGTAGCAAATATAAATCATAAAAGAAAATTATTAAATCACCCCTTATCCCTTTTAATGGTGTTTATGAAATTTCATGTTACAAAAAATGTTTACTAGAGGCAAGCAGTAAACTGAATAAAAATGTATTCTTGTAAAGTGTACAATTCTGTGTAGTAGAAAATCATCAAATAAAAATATTAAATCACCCCTTATCCTTTTTAATGGTTGTTTATGAAATTTCATTTTACAGAAGATGTGTGTTATACTTCTATCAATAAATCCCTTAACACAATACAATTTCTTAATCGATTTAATAGAAAAAAAATGTTGTATTGCCAAAATTGTCACGTGACATTCCTACATATGTTTGCACTTACATGTGCTACATATGTTGATTGTCACATATCACTTGTATTGTCATCTTTGACAGTTATTCAACGAATTCCCGTAAAATGAGTGCATTACGGTCAATTAAGGTTCGAAGGTCATCTTCTGTTAATCTATTTTCATCAATTGGTACAATTTCATCTTCGTCGGCACGTTTTCCTATTCTTATAAATGAAGAATGAGCTCGTCTATCTTTTCGAACATAATTACCGAGCATTAGAGAATCTAACAACGCATTTCGACCGATACGCATGAATGCAGATGACGGAATCTTGCCAATTCGAATGAATCCTCGTTTTTCTGGTTGAACTAAGTCAGTGATGCTACGTTTGCGTCTTGACAATGGCCTCATACTGTCTAATTCTTGATCTTCTGGTATGCCTTGTAGATCGCTAACATCTTCTGGACTTTTAATAAGAGTATACGGGGTGTTGGCATCGCTTGCACTCTTCCCTATTCTAACAAATGAGCTATATTTTTTCTGAAGGTCACCGCTGTTCTTTCCTATCCTGACAAATGAAGAGAGTCGTTTTTGAGGAGATTCATAGTTTTGTGGTAAGTTTTCAATTTCTTCATAATTTTTCCCGATTCTTACAAATGCACTTGTGTGTCCTCGTTTTGACTGAGCATCGGCGAGATCCTTTCCAATACGTACGAAAGAACTGTATCTTTTAGATTGTTCTGGAATTATTTCTTCCAAGCGTTTCATCAGACCATTTGCCTTGCCTATTCTCATAAACGAACTTAGCCTTTTATCTGGTTGTGGTGATTTGCCTATTCTCATAAACGAACTTAGCCTTTTATCTGGTTGTGTTGATTTGCCTATTCTCATAAACGAACTTAGCCTTTTATCTGGTTGTGCTGATTTGCCTATTCTCATAAACGAACTTAGCCTTTTATCTGGTTGTGGTGATTTGCCTATCCTAACAAATGAACTGTACCTTTTACTTGCTGCTGGAGATTTCCCTATCCGAACAAATGAACTGTACCGTTTATTTGTTGGTTGAGATTTTCCAATACGTACAAATGAACTGTACCGTTTTTCGCTTGGTTGAGATTTACCTATTCTTACGAATGAACTGTACCGTTTATTTAAATTTTCACCTTCCGGTTTTCCCACATCCTTACCGATATTGACGAATGAATCTTCCCCTATTCGGACGTATTTGCTGGGCTGTTTTTCTGAGTTTAATTGTTCTTCTCCTTGTTCTCCGATGACCCATGTAACATGACAGAACATCACGGTGAAGAAGATTTTACTTTGCATGTTGGCGTCTTATTTTCCTGAAAAAGAAAACACAAAAGTCTCATTAACCTACTTGAAGAAACATACCTCGATTCCAATTTCTTCAAACATACTCGTATGGCATAACCATTCAGCGCGAAGCTCTTGACGATTACACTTAAGAACCTTAATGTCAGTCCATTTAGGGCACGCTTGTATTGTCAGTATCAATATCGCTTTATAGAAGAAAATCTTCATTTTATTCACCGACGTTAGACATGCATTTTGAACTGATATCTTAAAGAGCCATATATTTAAGATCTTTACTTTTATGTATATGTTTTGTAGATCGCTTTGACGGATTCTGATTACCCTGTTGGTATTTTCAAACTCTTATTTCCATACATATTGCAACATCCTGAAAATGTTATGTATTTAAACAGACATATGAATAAACACGCTTTTAGGACACATACTCAAATGAGTTCTGTAAGCTCACATGATGGTAGAATATTTTTTTTTATTATTAATGTTCAATGATATAACCGGAAATTATGAAAAAACTGAAAAGTCGGAAAACGGAAGTCACAAAAATAATGCGCAATGTAAATGTCACGTCACGATGAGAAGAATATTAAAAAAAATAAAGTTGATTAAAAGATCAAATGAAAAAGAAATATCACACTATTGGAACACTCCCAAAATCGAACAGAAAAACACACAGAAAAATCGATACTCCTAGCACACAAATACAACGTACACTAAATATACATAACTGAGACATGGGAGTTACAAAATACTATAAATATTTATTTCACTTATGTAAATGCTCGCCTTATATGCTACAACTATCTCATAACATTTGACATTTTAGTTCCTCGTTTTCATCTTTCTTGTTTCCGGATACATTGATGCACCACAGTTGTCACGCATCTAAAACCATTATTTATAGATAAAGGTATATTTTCTATTAAAAGACTAGGAATATGACTTCTACCGAGAAAAAATATGAATTTTTATTTTTATTTTGATACGATCAGAACAAGACGAAACTGATGCGCCTTAAACAAAGTTACTAAGTTGAACAACGGCATGCAATAACCAAAGAAAAGGAACTATAATCAATGTGAACATCTACTTTGAGAACAGTCTCGCTATGCTGAAATGTTGTTCGATCATATCTAAGACCTTAATGTAGCTTTATTTTTGTTTTATAATAATACCAGGCTATGGTAAATCTGTCTTTTTTCTCCGGTTTGTCATCACAAATTAGTTTACCATTATAGATTAGATTTCATGACGTGTGTCATGCACGATCGAGGAAAAGTTTATATATTCGAAAACTTAAATCCCTCTGTCCACTGACCATGTCTATAATCACAATTTTATTTTTCATAATTTTTTTTTAGAGTAAATCTAGTTGATATTGTAAAAAACCCCAGATAACACTGTTTTATTACAGCACATAGTTCCATGGCAAGCCAATATTGTTAGAAAAAACCGTAGATATTTAATTTAGTGGGCACGACAAGTTTGTGAAATAACTTTCATCAGGAACGCCTAACGTCAATAGGTTGGAATGCCAAATAATTTAAAAGATCTTCAGGAGCAAGTAAGCCAAAAGGACTAAACAGATGATAACAACAATCCGACAAGTTTACCTAAGGGACCGACCATTTAACTTGCAGGGAGGTTATGGTTTTTTGTTTCGTTCAGAATTTTTTTTTCGGACAACACGAGTTAGAATATTAATTTTTTTGGCGCGAAATTTTTTTTCCAGAATTTAACATTAGGTTATATGACAAAAACTCTGAATCAGATTATTTTTTTTTCCTCCACCAATATCAGAATATTTTTTTCAGCAACATTGGGAATCAGAATATTTTTTAAGAAAAGAACCATAACCCCCCCACCCCCCCCCCCTGCAAGTTAAATGGTCGGTCCCTAAGACTGAGAGAGATACATTAGTTTTAATGATAATAACATTATTTTTAAACTGTTAATTTCAATAATAAACATGTGCTATAAACCAGGTCTGTACAAAAACTCTGACTACTGGGTGGATGATACACTTGAGGACCTATAGTCCACTAAGGTTTTTGTAATGGTGGTTCCATCACAAAACGAACAAAAGACGGGAAAACTATTGTGAAAAGATTACAGTTACAAATGTATCTCAGGAGGTACGGTGTTATAGTTGATAAGGCGATCGATAGTCCATCTTAACCACTACTCTTTGGCCAAAAATGATTAAGTTAAGCTAGCATCAAGGTTGCAGCAGGTCTTCCCGACTCGTACATTAAATAACAAATTAATGTAAGATTTTCTTTCAATGATTAATATAAGCCACGATAGATTATTAAAGTCTCGACGAGAAATATTCTGCCTGTTTAATTGCATTTGTTTTTAAAAACGAAAGTAAGACAAAACACTGTTGGTTCCTAAGTTGTATATTCAGTAAAATATTGTTAAACGGAAATTACTTTTGAATTAGCAAAATCTAATTTGAGAAAATAATTTCCTAAGATAATATTTATGGTGGCATTGTGCCTTGATATATAGACATTAAGCATGTGTGACAAGATTTGCTAAACATCGTTTATGGTATTATGTTAACAAGGTCTAACCATTGCTCGTGTCTGTACTAAACCAAACCCTAGATTTCCGTCATTTTCAACAATTATTGACATATTTTGTCAAAAATGTGTGTTAAAATAGACTATCGATTAGATAATGGAAATAGAAGAGACATTCTTTGTTCCTGATAACTATCATTTATAGCTTGTATTATTATTACGATGTTCATTCATTATTCAATGCGAATACCGGTATTCTGATATATCTGACCACAAAACAGAGATATGATATCTAGATTAGTCTAACGCAGACCTTGATTGGCTAATGAAAGATATTTTTACATTGTGACGTCACATATTAGTAGAAACATCAACCACTATTAGGTTCTCCTTACCCATTCATTGTTTCACAATATTTACGTTCATAACTCGTCATTCAATAATGTAATATACCGCATGGACATATTTTCGAATTCTTTGTATTATTTCTTAATTCAGCATTCCTGTGATGTCAGTCGTATCAAGTTAAACACGTGTCCTTTACAATGAATTTTACCCATTGCATGTGTCAAAAAATGCATAGGCTATTCTTTTTAGGCCCTTTGGCTTACATACTCCAAATGATTTTTAGATTATTTTAGGCCCTTTGGCTTACTTACTCCAAATGATTTTTAGATTATTTTAGGCCCTTTGGCTTACTTACTCCAAATGATTTTTAGATTATTTTAGGCCCTTTGATTTACTTACTCCAAATGATTTTTAGACTATTTTAGGCCCTTTGATTTACTTACTCCAAATGACTTTTACATTATTTGGTTTTCCAATCTTTGTTGGATTCGCGTTTCTCAATTTTGTGTTGCTGTATAGTGTAGTGTTTTGTTTTATTATTATTTTTGTATCATTGCATCGTCTACCCTGTTTGGATTTACACGTTTTGGTTACCCTTATGCATCTTCACAATCTCCTCTCTTAGAGGTATCAATCTTGCTGTTTCTACAATATTCGTCCTCATTTTTGAACTGTTCCTGCAGCGTGGTGTTTTTGTTTTTGTTTTTTTATTTTATTGGTAGTACATCAATAATTTAAGGGCAATTGAAACTGAAAAGTAGCATCGTGCAGATAACAACAGAACATGTCCTTTATACAAAAATGCTTGCTTACTGGATCAACTTTGGTTATTTAGTAATATATATAATTATGCATAATTCATATTTTACCATGTCCAACACAGTGTGAGTTAACATAAAAGCGATAACGCTGTGGAATAAATCTTCAACACTCTTCAATATTGCTTACATTTCGCTGTGTATAAACTAATATTTGAGTGGTAGTTTCTATCACATGTTATAAATCAAGTTTTCCTTATAGAAACGTAATAACCTGGAGAGTCAATGTATTTCATAATATTGTTGAAAGTAGCGTCAACCACAAGGAACTCTATCCCCCCCCCCCCCCAACCCCCGTATGTATTTCATATTACAAACATAAAATACAAGTATTATGTACAAGTATAGAATATCGACGATATCCAGACCTATGTAATACAATAATAGTTGTACATATCATAGAATATCATTTTTAAAGGAAATTAAACGAGATTTTGTTTATTTAGAACCGGGATCGCTCTCATTATTTACCCGTAACCGGCAAATTTTAACCCGCGATTCAATACTGGTATTACCCGCCTCCTGAATATTCCTTCGAATCAAAATATTGATTATGCATGGAACTCTCTGTGCATTAATAATGATATTGAGATTGGAAACCAATTTATATGCCTATTCATATCATAGAATATCATTCTTGAAGAGTCACGATAAGAGGGTCAACTGTATCCTCCATAAACCATTCGAACTTAATTGGAGTGAAATGTTGTTTTACTACCACTCATACATATGTGTGCCTGTCCCAAGCCAGAACCTGGATTTCTTACGTCATATTTCGTGGTCCCTTTTAACGTTCAATGAGTTGAATTGAGAAGAGATTGTTCGCTTTGTTGATATTGATGGAATTGCTGACCCTCACTGTTTAACTTTCTTTTCTTTTCATAAGTATGTCATTATATATAAAAACTGTAAAGTGGATGAATTAAAATTTGAATTTTATCGTACTACCTTAAATTCATAATTTACGAACGTGTACCTAACTTCATATTCTCTAATAGCAGATTTGCATTGTATGTTTGCTTGGTATTGTAGTTCAATATAAAAAGGGTTTATGCCTTCAAGGAGTAAACAGACACGCTACTTTCAATTAATTAAATTAAATGGGCTCTTACATCGTTCTTTTATTTAAATACAATATAATTATTTTGATGCAAATGTTTTAAAAGAAAGTTTCCACATAATAAGTCCATTAGAAAACTACAAACTTTGCTCATGGTGCTTTAATAACAATATAGTTTTTTCAATTTTTCTTAAAGTTTAGCAAATTTTACAATGTTCACGCCTTCAAGTATTTATTTATACCCGTCATATTTCAATGTTCACTTATATTGTTACGCGTTGGGGAAAACCTCTGAAAATCGACGGATTGATAAGCTGGGGAAGAAATTAAAGATACTAATTTTCTTAGTACAAACATCACTGATAAGATTATGTAGACACCTATATTGATTTATATGACAGAAAACATTTTATCAAATAGAATTATTTTGCTTTTTCATTTCTTATATTCTATAAATATACATAAAAATAGACATATTTGTAGATATACATATATGCATCTAAAACCATGTTATACCTCTAGCCAAATGATTTCATGATCAAATAATAGTCCAAATGAAATTTGTCTTGTACATGACAAGAAGCATTGTTTTTATTATTATTATCAAGACATCGAAACAATTTAGAATTAGGGAAAATATTGGTTTTATTTTAATTGTAATATTTAATTGGAGGCAAAGATATTGTCTTTTGGCCATTGTAACTGATATCAGAAATGCTTACAAATTAAAACTCAATGTTTATATTTGAAAGTCAAAACAACCTCAACGAACAAAATATGAATACTGGACAACATAGACAATTCAACACCGTCAGTAATTATTCAGATCGAAATACTTGGCCCCAAAGTCTGTATCAAGACTCCACAAGATTCCGTTACTTTGGTCGATCATGTATTACTGAAGAACAAATGGTGCATATATATCAATGTAAACGTCTTGTTTGTGGAGTAGAAATAATATGTAAGATAACCAGGAGAAACAGTAAAAAACAAAAACGATTCGGGCAGACAAAATACATATGTGAAATAGGTAAACCAAAATAAAGTAACAAAATATGGGACAATATGACCTCCCATATGCTCCAAAGAGGAAAGATTGACCCCCTCCATGCAATAATCCCTGTTGTCATCATTTATACTTAGCGTTGATAGACAAACGTAAATTGTACAGAAGAATACTTTGAAAATACCAAAGGGGTAATCACAATCCCTAAATCGAAGAATGACAGACAAGATAATGGCGAAAAGAAAAAGGACAAACAACATCCAACAAACAAACAAATAAAGCTAAAGATCGAGTAACACGAACATCACTAAAAACCGGGGATGAATTCAGGTGATCTGGAAGGGTAAGCAGTTCCTGCTCCACTATTCGCCCCCGTCGTGTTAATCTAGTTACAAACTCGGTGATAACTGCAGGTTACATTTGCCCTTATATCCTTTATTACTAATAAACTAGTGTAAGAATTATTACCACTAAGACTAAACTTCTGGCAATATGTGTCCATTTACCTTTGCTTAACCTTATCCATAATGGGGTTTTTACTATCCTTAATATGGAAACAAAGCATCAATATATCCTTTTTCATTTACATATTTGCAAAGACTTCTCAACATAGCACCTGAAAACAAATTCGGGATACTTTCATATTATTTTTGTGATACGTTTTCATTGTCACTTCTGTGTAAAAGTGTCACGACATGCATGGCTGTAGGATCCTGAACACTTTGGTAATGCAATGTACCAAGCATTTACAACTCTATATGCAATAACCGAGTGGTTGTAAAGTGAACCTAACATAATATTATCAAAGCATAAAAGTTTCATCGCTGTGACATCTCACATGATATATACTACAATGTAACTATACACTAAGCATCTTTGTAGCTATTGTACGTGCACAATCTCTGAAACAGCAGAGAGCCAGAATTACCCTAATTATCAATGTCTGAAACAGCAGAGAACCAGAATTACCCTAATTATCAATGTCTGAAACAGCAGAGAACCAGAATTACCCTAATTATCCACCACCATCATATAAAATGTATTCACAAGACAAAAAAATTATGGATTTGAGATTTATTGCATATATATATCAGCCT
Organism: Bathymodiolus brooksi; assembly: GCA_963680875.1. Taxonomy (NCBI): domain Eukaryota; kingdom Metazoa; phylum Mollusca; class Bivalvia; order Mytilida; family Modiolidae; genus Bathymodiolus; species Bathymodiolus brooksi. Next base: position 79,024,087 of record OY804585.1, on the reverse strand, counting down.
TATGAGGAAGCTTTATTAAATATTTATTCTGATTCACTTGATTTCCATGTTACAGATTTCTCCCTTAAATCTTCCCAATATATATGATTGGAGGAACATTTCAAAGACAGTCTGGACAATGATTAAGAAAAGAAATTTGTATAAAGATGGGTGATATATGTATGACAATCTTTAGAAATATGTTGTCTCAATCCATTAATCATAATAAAAACGTAGATATCTAATTTAGTGCGTGTGCCGCGTTTCTAGAATAATCTTCATACGTTACACTCAAAGTTCAAACGATTTGAAAGCCAAATAATTTAAACAGTCTTTGGTAACATTACGATCAAGGGCCTAAACAGAATAGTAAAACTCGTCTATGGTTACCAATGCCTTAGAAATATTGACCTTAGTTTGCTCATCATTTTAGGGTTTTTTGTGTTGTTCTATTATGTGTCTATATGTTTTTACGTTCCGTGTTGTTGTATTCGTTACGATTTCCGCATGAAAATGATGTTCATTTCGTCTTTACCTCCAGTTGTTTGTAGGAGGGCTCATGTCTTATTTACGTTATTTGTGTTTGATTGTACATAGTGGTGTTCAACACATATTATGCTGTGTCTTTGCCCTATTTGTCTTCGTCTTGTATGACCTCTGTTGCTAGTTTCTCTGGATTGTCCATTTTTGATTATTCGATTTTCTCTAACGTTTGTTTAATAAATTACATTATTTCAGAAACTGTATAGACCACAATAAAAATGTAGATATCAAATTCAATGCTCACGATGCGCTTCTGGAATAGCAATTGCTGAAATCTAATCCACGTAACATTAATAATCATTCACTCTTCAGGCATTTATTTGTTTACGCTTGATGGATTGCTTGAGAAATTATAAATCAAGGTCTGTTTTACCCATATTTTCATCAATTTGTCAGTTATATCGAGATGATCAGGCAAAATACTGGTGAAAACATGAGTTCCAGCTGAAAACCACAGAGAACGACACACAATGAGTTCCTCCACTCGGTGATATTTTACCTCGCCCGTCTTCTAAAGCTGTTGGTTATGTCTGTTTATTTTACTATTGCTACATGTAACTTTCCTAACTGTGATTATGTGTGCATTATTGATACATGCATTTATGACTATGCTGCAATTGAGGAAAGGATAAATAGTTTGAAGATACCAGGTGGGTAACCAGAATCCGTAAGTAGAGAAAGGACAGACAATACAATAGTCAAAAGAAAAAGGACGTAAGGACAATGATCTACAAAACACTACACAGAGAACTTAAGATTGAGCAGGACGAACCCTTCTAAAACAAGGGTGAAATCAGGTGCTCCGAAAGGGTTAGTAGTTCCTGCTCCAATAGTGACACCTGTTGTGTTACTATTTTTTCGTTTGTAATTTATTTACAAATTGAATGTTATACGAGTTTAATGGAAAGGATTTATCGTCCCATCCCATTTTTATACTCGCATAAAAGCATAAAATAATTCCAAACTATTAGACCGCAATCTATCTTAATCATGCACTGTTCAAGCATTTTGGTTTTTTTATGCTTGGCTGATTAATTGAGGAATTAATCATATGAAGGCGTGCTTTACGCTACTTATATACATACCTGGGTAGAGACCGTCGTAGTCGTGATCATATGGTAGTTTTACAACTACTTATGCAATCGGTGCCTATCACTACTGATGTTGTCGGTTCCACTCCCGCTCACGGCGAGGTGTACATCATTATGTGATAAAGTGTGTCAGTGACTAACGACAGATCGATGGTTTTCTCCGGATCCTCCGGTTTCCTCGACCAATAAAACTGACCACCACGATATAACTGAAATATTGTTGAAAGTGTGGTGTTAAACACCATACAACCAACAAACCAACCTTCTTGCGTAATACTTTATCAATTTAGAATGATTATTTCTTTTCTTTTCTTATTTATACTTCATTCTGTATATTGAAATATACATAATATATAAAGACGTGTATACATTACAGGACAAAGAGGAAAAGAAATATAATATATAAAGACGTGTATACATTACAGGACAAAGAGGAAAAGAAATATAATATATAAAGACGTGTATACATTACAGGACAAAGAGGAAAAGAAATATATTAAGAAAAGGAAGAACAAAAAAATACCACAGTCGGAACAGTTTCCAAAATCAAATATTAAAATCATAGAAAGAGGAAAATTCGATACTCCTAACATACAAATTAAATACCGTTCACTTTTACAACAACGTCAATAAAAAAAAGTGACGGGGCTAAACTAGTTTTATGGGCCTAAATTAGTATATTTGTGTACATCAAGTGTTACTAAGGGAGAAAATAATTTTACTTTTACTTGTGTTAAAATAAAGCCCCCCCCCCCTTTTTTTTTATCTTATCAACGGTGTTATAAAATGGTTTCGTTTCCGTTTTTCCTGACCAAATAATTAATTTAATTCACGAAATAAATGAGATTCATGTTCAGAAAAATCGTATTTGTAACATATTTCCGATGTCATACGGTTCATTGTGTTTTCATCTTTCACGTTCATCATGCAGCTTTATGATAACTATGCATTCAAACTTGCAAATAAGGTATGAGAATTCTACTTTTGAAAAAAAGAGTTCAAACTCTAATAAATATTTTATCGTAATTTCAAATAATTATAGATTCCATTTTCAAATTAACTTGCCGTATTCATATAGATTTATACGACTGACGCAATTCGACCAAACATATTCGGGAGACTGCTATCGGTTTATAAACACAATATGAAGATCTTAAATTGGAAAAAAAACCTATTTTTATCGTCAAATCATATATCACCAAAGCAGAATGTAACGTATTGTGATAAATATGTAATACAGAATGCACTCCAACTGTAGATCCTGAAAAATAATCAACGAGACCGGTAATGTTCGTTACTTTTTGTTTGTATTCCGAGAATCTATTTGAAAAGTCCACGTACTCGTCAGTTCTGAACATCTATTATTCCAGATTTAGAATATGTGTATTGTATCTTGTATATATTGCTGAATTACTCATCTAAGCAAGTTGTTGATATTTAAAAAGTAAAGTTTACTATCAAAAGTCATATTTATATATATTAATTATATAGTATAGTACTATGATCACTGTAGCCGGATGGTTAGACGGAAGTTTTCAAACTTAAAGCGGACTTTGAAAAAGCCAGCAGGGATTCGATATCCGCAAGTCCCAAAATATTTAAAAGGCGTTTTTACTAAATCTAAAGTTCTCCACCCTAGACATAGGTGACCTTAGCCGATTTTGGTTATCATGTTTAGACCCTTTGGGCTTCTTGCTCCCGAAGACAATTGAATTATTTGGATTTCAAATATTTTGGCTTTGAGCGTACCTGGTGAGGGTTAATCCAGAAACGCGTCGTGCGCACTAAATCTGATATCTACGTTATTATTAAGGCTAAAATGATAAAAGGTTAAACTTCATATACGCAAGAACAAATGAAGAAACTTGAAAATAATCCATTGTATTGATATACAAGAGTTTCTATTATGCAGTATTGGTTTATAGTCGAAATAATGTTTATCATTGCGGAGTTTACGAATTTTAGTTTGGCATGTCATAGAATCTTATAACAAGATGCCAAGTCAAAATTAATATAGATTACTGGGAAATGGAAAAATAAATATAGATTACTGGGAAATGGAAAAATAAATATAGATTACTGGGAAATGGAAAAATAAACTAAAATAATAAATACATCGTAAAAAGTTTAACTCTTTTTCTGTTTTATTTTAGTTGTGTGTAGTTTGTGTTTTTGATGCTTGTATATTTTGAGGGTTTTGTTTTTTGTTATTGTTATCATTAGTTGATGGTGAGTTTGTAGGGATGTTTGGTAGTTATTATTGGTAGGGAGTTTGTGACGGTTTTTGCTTTAGTTAATGGTAGCTTGTCAGGGTTGTCCGTTTAGTTGTTTGTTGAGGCTCTTTTCCTTTAGTTGTTGGGAGTTTGTCATGTTTTTTATCTGAGTTACTATGAGTTAGCGAGGCTTTTTTACACTATTTTTCTCGAGTTTTGATGTTTTTTTAGTTGTGAGTAGTTTGAGAGTTTGAGAAGGTTTTCTATTCTACTCTAAAGTTGATGGATGGTTTTGTTTTTTATTTGAGCTGTTAAGAGTTTGTTAGTGAATCAGTTTTAGTTGTTGATCGGCAATTTGTGAGTTTATTTATGAATTTGTGAGTTTTTATATAAATATGTGAGTTTATTTGTAAGCATAATTTAGGTAGTTTTGACACCAATTATTCTTTTAAAGCACGATTTCATCTTACATTTGTATTACTTCTGATAAAGTTGAACATGATTATTTGAGTTTTTTCAGGAGGTTTCTATTCTATTCTACAGTTGCCTTTACTAATTAGTATGATTTTAAGAGTTGCACAATTCAGTGGTGTTTACAACAATTATTCTTTTAAAGCACTATTTCACCTTACCTTTGTATTACTTCTGATGCAATTGACTATGATGACTTTCAAAACATACCCAAGAAAACACAATTTTGTCTGACATTTATGGTGGGCAGACAGGTGCTTGCGGTGGAGATATTGACAAAACCACTGTATGTACATTTAACATTAATGAGAGTATAGAACATTCATTTCCAGATGACTTTCAAATACTTTTTTCATCGGAGATTGTTTAAATAAGGTTTCTCATCATCAACTTGATTTCTAAAATTTAATAAAGAGCTTTTCCTGGTAATAGGCCAATATAGGAAACAAGTTATATCGACGAAAATTGCTATTGTTTAAAATTACCACAACTTCAAAATAGTCTATGAAATAGCTTATAATGAAAGACTTTTATAAGATTTTAATATTTGATGAATGCTATATGCGCGTGTTTTACAAGAAATTATTGAGATATTAAAAATAGAAAATTATTATCAATTTGATTTTGTTCCGTTACCAATAAAAACGTAGATATCTAATTTAGTGCGCACGACGCGTTTCTGGGATAGCGCTCAAAATCGAAAGATTGCAAAATCAAATAATTTAAAAGTGTTTGGGAGCTATAAACCCAAAGTGCATAAACAGGATAGCCAAAATCGGCTATGGTCATCTATGCCTGAGAGAGAGCAGAACCTTAATTTTGATAAAAATTACATATTTAAGAATTGTAAATCATTTATTAGAATCGAGGAATTCATAAACTCTGTAGACGTTAACGTTGCGCTTTATATACAAATAAACCTAACAAGGGAAACATACTTATCATTTTAATTATTTCAAAGATTATATTAAAATATCATATCACCGAAAAAGTGAGAAAAACCAAAACATTTAAACGCTACAGATATAAAAAAAAAACTGAAAAAAAACCGTATCTGACTTCCGCAAAAGTTCGACGTAATTTGTTTATTGGAAACGCAAACGTCAAACTCATTAAATGGTGTGTAAATCATGAAAATCTAATTTCATATAGAAATAAAATATAAGACAATGTTATAGGTTACATTTTGTTCCAGTACTGCAGTAAATAAATGATAGAAAAAAAGAACAAGAAAGAAAAAAAGGAAAAAAGAAAGAAAGAGAAGAAGAAGATATTAAATGAGGAGATCCAAAATTCAAAATCATTCTATAAATTATTAAAGAAAATTGTAATTTAGTTCACTCACCCAATCAACAAGCGGTGACACTTAACTCCTAAAATGATATCTTTCCAAATAACTTGCAACCAACACCTCATTTAAATAACACCAATGTGACGCAACGTTCTTGTGAGTTCATGAATTGGCTCAGTAAAACAGATAGGAATTTATTAGACTTTTACAGAATGCCATCAATTAAATAGCATATGATTCGTTACTAAGAAGGACAATAAAAATCAATAAAAGGCAATGTGATTGGCTAATAAACCTTTGCCCACATCTAATGGGGGCGTTCGTTACAGCGTATTATTATTCAATTAAGATGACGTAGACTCTGAAAATCGAACGTAAAATCTGACAGTTTTTACTTTTTTTTTCTTTATCTTTGTTTTTACTCTTTGTTTGATTCTTGAGACTCCATCTTTAAATCAGTTGTGATACCTCAGATTGTTTTAGTCCTGAAATAGTGATGGGGTATATTGTCGTAAAGAAGCAGTACTATAACAAGATGGAACTATTTATATTTACATGCATGTATTGTCAATAGAGGTATACATTAAAAGAATGTATTTTGGAGGAATAAATACGACTAATACAAAATATATACATTTTATAAAGGAAACATATTTAATTTCGAAAATGCAATCATAATTCCTCAATACTATTTTATTATCTTTAATCTATTTAAAACGAGAGAATACTATGTATATTTTATGAATAATAATACGTAAACATTCCAAATATAAGAAAATAAGAAATATTACTTTCATTTTGTATATTTTAGTACATGTAGATCTATATTAAAACATTTGACTTATTAAAAAAATAAATATACATATTTTTATTTAAAATACCTTAAGCGACAGTGGGTCATTACATACGCATAGACGATTAGTTTGGCTTAGTTTATAGTGTTTAATGCCACCTTCAACAATATTTCAGCTATATTGTGGCGGTCAGATTTATAAGTGGAGGAAACCAGAGTACCCGGAGAAACTTTATCGCATAATGATGTATCGAGTACATCTCGTCATGAAAGGGGTTCGAACTCGCAACTGATTACACAGGTAGTTCCTATTCCACCTACCATACGGTCACGACCACGACGTCCCCATAAAACGATTGGACTACAGCTGACTGGCAATAATTAATGAAAAACAAAAAAACACCACACTGTCGGAATATGAGAATAAAGAAACGATGTGAGAATGAATTGACATGAGAATAAAGAAACAGTATTGCTTTAGACTTTACATGGACTTCCAAATATACACTTTCTGTGTAATAAACTTTAAAATACTGTTTTGGGAATACATATATTGGTCAAAATATAAATTTTACAATAGGATGACGTCTGCCGAAAAGAGAAATGTTTGTAAAACTCCCGGGACCAATCGATATTCATACTCTACATCCCTTTTAATCGTGATAAAAAATGTACATTACAACAGAAGGGTCAATGTATTGTGTCCTTATACTAATTGTCCTTAAACCAACAGATTCTGCCTTCTTAGCCAGTAGTGTTTGTCTTAAGAATATTTTTTTTAACGAATCTTCGCAGCTAATTAAATACGAGTATATTTATTACTGATGTGTACAATTCTTAAATAATGTAATGATTGATAAAAACTAAGGTTCTCCTCCCTCAAGCATAGGTGAGGCCTTAGCTGAGTTTGGATATCCGGTTTAGGCTCTTTGATTTTATTGCTTTCAAAACTGTAAATTATTTGGCTTTCCAATCTCTCGACCTTGAGCGTCACGTGATGAAGGTTATTCCAGAAAGGTGCCGTGCGCACTAACTTTGATATCTACGTTTTCATTCAATGATCATGTTATTGTATTGTCTATGTGGTAGTTTTGGGAGAAAGCGAATATGTGCAGGTTTTTTTTTATCGTTGGTTTATATCCGTATTGATTGTCGTTGAAGATACAATTAAAAATAGGGGGTGATCCCAATCACCGATTTGACCCCGCTACATTTTTGTTCCTGTCCCAAGTCAGAACCTAGATTTCTAACGTCATATGCCGTGGTCGTTTTTGTCTATGGTTTGAGGTGAGAGATGGTTGTTTGTTTTGTTGATACCAGTGACATGGTTGCCCATCACTGTTTAATATTTCCTTTTCATAATGCAAATTGTACCAAATGCATTTTAATTGTCTGCGATCTGTATAATCTGTATAATCTGATCGAAGTTGACAGCCGTGTAATAGTTTGTTCCTTAATTTAAGAGAATGGCTATGATATCAAGTAATTTAACAGCCATCATCTTCTGTCAGTGTATATTTCTCCAATGAAGTAGGAGTGCGAACGGAATAATAGTTCAAGGTCTAAGATGATAATTCTAACGAGCAGGTTTACTATCAATTAACTCTAATTAATGGCATTCTCACAACTGAAGTGCATATTGGCTTTCCATAAATATCTTTAGAATTTCAGCATTGTGAACTTGTAAAGATTCGTTTGAACATAAATCAGAATTATTGTGATAAAGATATAAATAGTTTTCTCCTAACCCCAAGTACGTGAAAAATGATTTTATATCCAATACTATGTAAACATGTCCGGTTATATTGATTTTATAAAAGGAACCCTTTGTCCATGTTCATATGTTGGCAGTGTTGTTGACGAAAAAAATAATTATGTGTGTTATTACCATTGTTTGTGTTTGGAGGTCCATTCTCAAAGTTGTTTGAATTTTACAGTTCCTAAATAATTTATTTTATCACATATTTTATAGAAATAACGCCGAATTTGCATGTGTAATAAAAACATAATTTGCGGCGTGTTATTTGCCTCCGGGGCAATAACATTTTACGAGGGCAATAACATGTTATCTGCCCTCTTGTGAAGGGCAATAACATGCTATCTGCCCTGGCAAAATATGTGATAAATAGATTAATACATGGCCTTTCTCATATTGCCCTTGTCATCAGCCCTCGACTGATCTCGTCCCTCGGGGCCGATATCAAGGTCTCGTGCTGATAACAAGGGCAATATGAAAAAGGCCATGTATTAATCTATAAATATTACTATAAGACCTATCTCCCTCAGGCATAGGTAATCGTATACGGTTTTAGTTATCCAGTTTCGGTCATTTAGTTAACTTGCTCTCAAAGACTTTTAAATTCTTTGGGTTTCCAATCTTTTCTCTATTAATACTAAGGACTATCTCCCTCAAACATATGTAATCTGAGCCAGTAGTGCCTATCGTATTTAGGCCCATTGTGTAACTTGCTCCCAAAGACTTTTAAATTCTTTGGGTTTCCAATCTTTTCTCTATTAATACTAAGGACTATCTCCCTCAAACATATGTAATCTGAGCCAGTAGTGCCTATCGTATTTAGGCCCATTGTGTAACTTGCTCCCAAAGACTTTTAAATTCTTTGGGTTTCCAATCTTTTCTCTATTAATACTAAGGACTATCTCCCTCAAACATATGTAATCTGAGCCAGTAGTGCCTATCGTATTTAGGCCCATTGTGTAACTTGCTCCCAAAGACTTTTAAATTATTTGGGTTTCCAATCTTTTCACTACGAGTGTATTAAATGAAGGTTATTCCAGACACGCATAGTTCGCACTAAATTATATATCTACCATTTCTATTGGTAAAGATATATAGATCCTTTAGGCAATGGTCGGTAAATAGAGTCTGTTTTCTTATCTAGTAACTCCAATAATTCACTCATCCTGTGTTTGGACTGTTTATTTTACATTTATGTGCAAGTATGTGCTATTATTTGAGTTTCAGTGAATCAGTGGAGTATTGTTTAGTTTTGTTTACATGTTGTTGAATGCTAAATGTCTAATTAGTTAGTGAAGAAGATTAGTGCTAAAATATATAACCTTTGCTCGACCTGTAACTGCTCCTGTTGTAACTATAGGTTAGCACGCAATCCACCGTGATGTATCCTCGACATGAAGCTTATGTTGAAAATAAAGGATTAAGTTAATAAAAATCATATTTGGAAAAAAAAATTATAAAGGTGCATACTTAATTCAAAGAAAAAAACAAATATATCACTCTGTCGGAACAGTTCAAAAATCAAATCGCAAAATAGTACCTAAATCCAAAACCTCTAACAGACATATACATAATCGTTCACTTCCCTGACTTGGAACAGGCACTTCAAATGAAAATTGGCGAGGTTAAGCTAGTTTTATGGGCCCAAGCTCTCCTTTTTGGCAAACAAAATGTGGAGATAAATTCAAAATGTCTGTAAATTTGCGAAATTTGTCTGTGAGTATGATTTCTTACATTACATATACATATTTAATAGTGATAACGGATATATCATTATTTTATACATCGATGGATATATCGATGCATTATATAATTTGTATTAACGGAAATTCTATTTGCTTATCCATTTCTGGGTTTTGTTAGGGTTATTCTCCTGCAGACATATAACCTTAGACGATTTTGTCTCTCCTGTGTAGGATCTATTTCTTGTTTCCAAAATGTTTGTTTATATATATTATTTGGCTTTCTATCGGCTTTCAGCATACTTCATGAAATTATTCCATAAACGATTGGTATGCATTACATTAGATATCTTCAAGTTTATTACTATCACTGGGTCGATACCTCGGCTTAGGGACTATTTGTCCCTGGGGGTATCATCGGCCCAGTAGTAAATGTTATGGCACCGACATAATTTATGAGCTATATCTATTATTTAAATTTTTAGTTCTTATATAATTTAAATACTACTAAGACTAAGCTCAATCTGCCTCAGGCATAGATAACCTTAGACGATTTTGATTATCCTTTTAAGTCCTTTGGTTTACATGCTCCCAAAGAATTTTGAATTATTTGTCTTTCTTTCGACTTTGAACGTACCTGATGAATGTTATTGAGCGTACTTGATGAATGTTATTGAGCGTACTTGATGAATGTTATTGAGCGTACTTGATGAATGTTATTGAGCGTACCTGATGAATGTTATTGAGCGTACATGATGAATGTTATTGAACGTACCTGATGAATGTTATTGAGCGTACCTGATGAATGTTATTGAGCGTACCTGATGAATGTCATTGAGCGTACCTGATGAATGTTATTGAACGTACCTGATGAATGTTATTGAGCGTACCTGATGAATGTTATTGAGCGTACCTGATGAATGTTATTGAACGTACCTGATGAATGTTATTCCAGACATGCGTCGTGTGTACTAAATTAGACATTAATTTGACAAATTTATTATTAATTATTAGGTTTTTTTTTATCGTCATTTCAGCAATTTTTCAAAAATATCGTATATAGACCGTACGTGAAAATAAAAACAAAGAGTTATAATGCACTGACTTATGAAATCCCTCGGCAATGAGCAAGTGTATGTATATCTTATATGTAACGGGGAACGAACCCACATTATTGGTGTTGAGCTTGTGGTCAGAAACCCCACGACCTTAACCACTCAGCTACCGATGCCCCTTCCCTTTAGCCAATATTTCTGACCGTGTGATCTAGATTGATTTTCATAAACCTATATGTATACAGATACACAGTTAACACCATTTGGATTTGTCTGTTTGTTAGTGTTTAAGGCCATACTAAAATAGGGACAAAGTGGTTAAGGCTGTCCTATTAAGATGATTCGAGTACATCTCACCTCGGACAAGTATCTAACTCATAATTCTAATGGTGATATGCACTCTTCGCACTGGTAGTAATATGTAAATCTAAATAATAAAAATGTAGGTATAAAATTTATTCTCAAGACGAGTGTTTGGAATAACCTTCATCGGGTATGCTCAAACCTAAACAGTATAGCCAGAACCAGCTAAGGTGGTAAATTATACCGGAGGTAGGAGAACCTACATATGATCGCGGGCGTAACGGCCCTTTTTCCTGTTTTGTTTAATGCATAGAGCAATCGTTATTATGGGTATAGCTTCTTTGTACAATTGCTCTGTTTTTTATTCGGCTTAGTACAACTGCCCCTCATATTAAATGTTGCTGACCAAACAAATAGTTATTAATCAGCAAGACCTGTGGAAATTAGATTCTTGAAAAATAATATACTGTCAACGCAATAACAAATGACATAATAGTAGTGTAATATTAGCTAACCAAGAAAGTAAACCATATTATATGGCATATTCGGAAATGAGCTAGCATGGCTTATGTTCTGGTTAGCTAATAGAATAGGAAATTGCTGCATGATAAAAAAGATATTGTCGTTACTTATCGTTGTAGATAAGATATTGTATTTTATCATTGAAGCCAAGACATCAACACAAGTATCAGGAACATATCAATAAAAAAGTAGATATCAAATTTAGTGGTACGACGCGTCTCTGGAATAACTTTCATCAGGTGACGCTTAAAATAGAAAGATTGGAAAGCCAAATAATTTAAAGTTTTGGTATCAATAAAACCAAAGGGCCTAAACAGGAGAGTCAAATTCGGCTAAAGGTGATCTATGCGTGGGGGGGGGGGGGGGGGGACCTTAGTTTTATCTATAATTACATTTTCGCTATGGGTAATTTGGATAAGGTTTCTTTCACACTCCCACATGGAATAACATGTACCTCAATCTAAAGAGTATCAAGGTGGTTAATTATTCCTTGTAACATATAATTATGTTTTTTTCCATTGATGTTTTATGAATTATTCAGGTTAAATATGTGTTTATAGAAAACCATGGTCTATTATCTGGAAGTGATATTGTACCATACTCAATAAACCAGACATTTGACAACTTTGACATGCAAATGAACGGAGTTTAAGCCATGGAACAACATGCATGTCTGGATATTGTACTATAGCTATTTGTTCAAGATGATATATTCAACCCAATGTCAACTATGTTGCTTACTATCTGTTCCTTGTGCCGTTATCAGCCTACAACTATTATCACCATGGTAACACGATAATTATCATGATGTATTTTTACTTTGTTATTGTTTTTTTTTCTCCAATTGGCGCTCATTAAAAATATCAAAATCTTTGTTTTTCTTTTTATATAAATATATGTCCATATTTACAAATTGCCTCAGAAATCCAGGATATTCCCGATTCTTACATACATTTAATACACATAAAACAACACCGGAGGCGAGCAGGGGGGGAGACGTATCTTTGCACACGGCACGTTTTTATGAACTATATAGCCGATCGCCGGAAGTCGATCTGTCATTCAAATTATGGCCGTCCCAGTGACAACATCGAGTAGTAGCTGGTTAGATTCCTCAGATATATGGTTATTTTGTTTGGAGAAAGATGTTTTTAGAGTAAGAATGAGAGACTGTTCAAGTATAAGCGTATTGGTACGAGTTGCACACATAACACCAGTCAACAAAGTTGTGAGACGTCTTGTTCTGATGGCCTGTGAGCAGTTGGATTCGTCCTTGGCGTCCACGTTTCCAGCATTATTACTAGTTAATAATGCATGTAATTTTAAGGTAAATTGAAACATTTAAAGTATTAGAGTGAAATAGTTAATGCATATCTGGTTTGCTATGAAGATTTAAGGGATCTCCTGTACTTGGCGGTCGCAATACTGGTATACCAGTATTGTTCACAATACTGGTATACAAATTTGTTCCAGTATTGTGATTTTTTTTCTCTCAAAATTTTGTACAATACTGGTATACGAGTAATGTAATTAAGATATTGGTATCGTAATTCAATTATTGAAATATGAAATTGCATGGATTTTTTGTAGTGTATTGGATTGCTTCATATTAGGAGGTTCAGGTCATCAACTGTTGAAAAACATACTAAAAGTACAAGTTCATTGTGTATCATTTTATTGGCATTCAAAACATTGTATCAGTAATACATCACAATACACAACAATCATCATGATAATTCAACAAGATAACAAAAAGTGATGATAACATTAATTGTCCTATTATGAAATGTCTTAAACTAGGTTCTGTTCTGCTATGTGCTCCAGGATGTTGCCGAAAGCTTGGTTACCACAGTTCCACAAAAGAACTTTGATCATTAAACAAATCAAATTACTCAGTTTGCAAAATTATACTCACAGCATCAAAAGAACTTTGAAATTAAACAAAGTAACCTGTTAATTATATTGATTAATTTGAATTAAATTAAATCACCATTCTAATATGACGTCCCGTATTCGGTATACAAATAACGGCATATTTGAATAACAATCAAATATAGGCCACACATGCGCGCCGAGCTAAAAAAAAAAAGCAAGCACCTACATAAACACTAGACTGACGAGATATGTCCCCTGGCTCGTACCTCGGCTAAAGGGACAGATAAACACTAATCTGTCGCAGTGGAATTTCTACTTAGGTGACGTCATCACCATAAAATCCTTGATCTTTTTTTATCTTTAATTTATTTTAACTTATACAAATGAGTATTTTAAAGGTAAAGAGTTTATTTTTCTATAAAAATCATGAAATAAAATTAAAACGTTTTTGCATAAATATTGAACTTCCGGTGTAAACAAACGGGAGAAATATTCGAACAGCTGAGAAGATGTTGTAAACATGAGTTCGATCAGCTTGACGCCGACCAAATCAACAAAAGTGTGCTGTGTTTGCGGCGAAACTAAAAAAGAGGTACGCTCTATAGGGTCAGAAAAGGGAAAAGAAAGAAAATTGAGTCAATTGCTCTTAAAATATGGTGACCATAATCTGGTACAAGGGATTTTCACTGCATACCGGTAACGACTTTTCCCAGTATTTGTAACTAAAAATAGCTCTACCAATCAAAAAAGAGCTAAGTAAGAACCAATGAACGCCAACGACAAATTAGTCTTTCTCTGTCTCTATATCCAATAGATTGAGACAGGCAATTGTCAGTCTACATAAACACTGACTATTTTCAGAAAATTCTTCATGGTTAGCGATTTTCTATTATTCTTTATCTAAAAATTGTTGAAATAAATGAAGCTAAAATTAAATAAATCCTAATCAAGTCTTATCATAATTAAACTCTTATAAACACGGCTTTGTTTACCTTTCGTCACTGTCTCCATGTTTATCTCCCTTTATCTCCGATCCGACTGGCTGCGTTCAACTGGTAATATCATTGTTAATCATTTAAAGTTGTTTATTTGTAATACAATTTATACTGAACCTTGTCAATAAAATTCTTTTCGGTATTTTAAGCCACAGTTTCAACCACAATTTCGCTATCCATCTCTTAATTCCCAATTTTACCATTTTTAAAATTTCGTAGGAGATTGATCACCTTGACCGCCTCGAATTTTAAAATTACCGTATTTGTCCTATTAGAATCGAAATAATTCATGCCGCTGTTACATACTCATTTTTCCCCCTACTCATTCTTCCCCCCGGAAAAATGAGTATATACTAGTTTTTCCCCCGGAAAGATCAGTATATACTCATTTTCCCCCCCGGAAAGATCAGTATATACTCATCTTTCCCCCTGATTTTTAGGGGGGAAATCTGAGTATATACTGAAGTTTCCCCCTCATACTCAATTCTCCCCCTTTGCACTGATAGACTATACAAGGGCAATAACTCCTATAAGGGGTCGACCCTATGGAGACTTTTGTAGAGCTTTTGATGCTGAAGAAGGAAGATCACCTCTATTTTTCTCTATATGTAATACTTTTTGAAATATTAGCCAATGACTGCAGTTTGACCCCTATGTTCTATTTTTAGCCATGGTGGCCATGTTTTTTCATCGACGGATATATAATTCACAAACTATAGTCTACACACCCTAAGGATCATTCATACCAAGTTTGGTTAAATTATGTTCAGTGGTTCTCAAGAAGAATATCAAAATGTAAAAAGTTAACGGACGGACGACGGACGGACGGAAGGACGACGAACGCAATGTGAAGGACGGGGGGTTCCGACCACCGGAACCCCCCTGGATTCGCCAATGGTTATCTGTTAATTTATTCTTAAGAATTTCAACTGTTTACAGTACACCGAGACACAACATAATTAGCTTTAAACTAAACAAACTATTTTGTGGTAGCTTGTTTGTTTGTAATCGATCATTTTAAATAAAGATCAGTAACTATAGAATGGCAGTGTCCATCAATGACGCATAACTATGAACGATACAATTATTAGTTCTACTGTCAAGAGTGTGGATTTGTTTTACCGAACATAATTATACCAATTTATCATATTATGTTCATTTCAAATAATGAACTAAACGGTAACAGTATTCTCTAAATTAAACTACTACTACGAGGGGGGAAGGACCCTTTTCAGGACTCCGGGATGGTGTTTTTTTAAGCTCGAGAATTCGGGATTGACCATTTCGGGATTCGGGATTGAAATTTTATTATATTCGGGACTTCTGGATTTCAAGTTTTTTAGTTCGGGACTAAGGGGATTTCAAGTTTTTTAGTTCGGGGTTTCGGGGTCAGACCCCCTCCTAACCCCCTCTACTATATCAGCACAACTATTTTTTGCTTCGTTTCATGATCAAATTATTATAAAATTGAGCCATCTTGATAAATGCGTTTGTCTCCATCTTTTTTGATTGATCTACCGAAAGTGGTAGCACTATAATACCATATTCACACGTATTCCGGATTGAAACTGAATCATTAAATCGAATTTAAATCCGTTATAATTGTCGTATCGGATTTGAAATCAGTTAGCGTTCGCATATGGTCAACCAATGCGTAATTGTTCGTCTGCATTGAATTTATCTGTGGTTTGCATATTGACTAAAAATTGTACTGAGGGATCTGGTGTTTGTTTAGATCGGATGAGGGATTTTTTCCGATTCGTCAACAAATGGTCATCAGGAGACATTGGAAACATTGTTAGTTTTTCAATAATCTTTTTTCAAGAAACACTGAAGCGATGGTATGGAAACGTGATTTGTATGTTCATTTTAAGGTCCTTGACAGGTCTTGTTACTTTTTGAGCCCATCGGAAATTCAAAATCGTTGCCAGCGGAGGTCAAAGTTTGCTTTGAAACCATATGTAAAGCAACATTTTCATGGTCTACTTGGAAAACACTGAACAGAATTTAACCACACTTGGCAGAGGTGTTCACTATTATGTCCTACGCAAGTGTTGTTACTTTTCATGCCGATTCGTTAAAAAATGAATAAAAGAAGAATGTGTCTGAGGACACGGAGTTCTCCGCTTTCAGCTAAGTGGGCCTAACTTCCAAGCCGTATATGGGATCTGGCTGCAATTGAACCTGACCTGCATATTATGGTTGTAAACATTGTCTTGAAATTTCAGAGTCCTTTACAGGTGATAATGGTTTTTATGCCGATCGGAAATTCAAAATGGTCGACAGCGAAGGTCAAAATTGCTTTGAAAACCTATGAATTACATTTTCGTAATCTCATTGAGAACCACTGAACATAATTTAACCAATTTAACTTTGAGGGTGTTCACTATGAGGTACTACACAAGTGTTGTTTCTTTGGTGCAGATCGATAGGAGACTTTGAACATTCTGATTGATCGATTTTCAAGAACCACTGAAGGCATTGTCGGGGGAAATTTATTAAAGTAGTCGTCCTCCTCACTACCTTTCTCACCCTTCCTCTCCATCCTCTTCCTCACTGCCTCTCTCTCTCCTTCTTCTCCATCCTTCTCACTACCTCTCTCCCTCCTTCCTCTGGCATCCTCCTCACTACCGCTCTCCTTCCTTCCTCTCAATCCTCCTCACTACTTCTCTCCCTCATTCTTATCCATCCTCCTCACTACCTCTCTCCCTCCTTCCTCTCAGTCATCCTCACTACCTCTCTCCCTCCTTCCTCTCAGTCATCCTCACTACCTCTCTCCCTCCTTCCTCCCAGTCATCATCACCACCTCCCCATCCTTCATTCCTTTCAATCCGCCACCTCATTACCTCTCTTCTCTTTCCTGTAATATTATCATCCACCTCATTACCTCTGTCTTTCTTCCGTCTCCATCCTCCTTATTTAACTCTTCCTAATTACCTTCTCCGTATTCTTTTCTCCTCCGTCGTCATCATCATCCTCCTTATTACCTCCTCTTCACTATTTCTCTCCTCCTCGTTTACTTCGTCCTTTCTATCCTCTTCCTTCAAATCTCCTCTTCAATACCTGTTTCACTACTTCCTCATCATTATCCTCCTCACTATCTCCATCTTTTTCCATATTGACTCCCTCCCTAATTCCTCCCCGTCATCCTCCTTATTTATACCTCTAGTATCTCTCCTTCCTCTCCATCGTCTTTTTGCCATTCTCCCTCCGTCCTCTCTATCCTTCTCTTTATATTCCTTCCTTCCTGCCCTCTTCCTCATACCTGTCAGCTGTGCCTTCCAGCACTTAGCAAACTTGAGTTTTTCTCACTTGCACTAAGGAAGATCGCTTTATCACTCAAGTGTTTTTCCCATCCTTTCCTCCTACCTCCTTATCCGTTCTCACTCCATGTTCATGCTTGCCTTAGTTATTACTATTATCATTGTTGATACCCTCTTTCGTCCACATTTAACTATTATGTCTTCCACCATATACATGAATATAAGTGTACACTAGAAAAACCCTATTAAAATAGGAGAGGGGAAAAACTAGTATGAGGGGAAAAATGAGTATGTGTTAACACATACTTGGATTTCCGGGGAAAAAATTCAGTATATACTCATTTTTCCGGGGGGGAAATCTCAGTATATACTCATTTTTCCGGGGGGAAAACTGAGTATATACTCATTTTTCCGGGGAGAAAAATGAGTATGGGGGAAAAATGAGTATGTAACACCGGCCTAACTCGAATAATACTGCGCCCTCTATCGGCACTATCGCTTAATGTAGCGACCAGCAGGAGCGTAATATAACGACTGTATTATTCGGGTTAATGCCGGCCATACTTTATTGTTATTCAAATATGGGTAGGCATTATATTCGCTCGGGTTAAATATTCATGAATATAATGCCTACCCATATCGCTATCGCTCGGGGTTAAATATTCATGAATATAATGCCTACCCATATTTGAATAACAATAAAGTATAATGCCTACCCATATTTGAATAACAATAAAGCATGGCCGGCATGAATTATTTCTTAAATAAGATCAAACATTAAATATAATCACATACTAGTAACTACATTTTAATTAATTGAGAAAATGAATAATTGTTTATTGTAATCATTTAATTAGTTAATTAGAAAATGTATGATTCAAATAGCAAGGTATTATGTTTATTTCTTGTAAAACATTATTTTCTATACAAGAATCAATGTAATCATACAAGTAAAAATATATATGAATTGTACTTATGAACTTGCATTTTCCTCTAACTAGAACAACTGAAAACAGACCACAGTGAAACATAATTACTAAGACTAATACACAAATTAGAAAAATACCAAATAACTGGACAATTTAGAGGATGAATAAGATCATTCTTACTAGGAAGAAAACAAAGGGTTATAGTAAATGGTGAAAAATCAGAATGGAGAGATGTGACCAGTGGAATACCACAAGGGTACTTAGACCAATATTATTTGTCTTGTACATCAACGACATGCCAGAAGTCACCAGCGTAGGAACACATACATATTTATTTGCGGACGACACTAAAGCATTCATGGGTATATTTCAACAATCCGATTGTGTAGGCCTACAAATGGACATACATGCATTACAAGAATGGTCTGATAAATGGCTCCTGTGCTTCCATCCAGAAAAATGTAAAGCAATGAGAATAGGAAAATCACGGATAGAGCAGATGGATTACACCCTGAAAGATGGATTACCACCAATGGAGTATGTAGAATCAGAGAAAGATATAGGGGTTGTAATAGACAACAAATTAACATTCAACCAACATATTTCCGAAAAAATCAACAAAGCTAATTCGATAATGGGAGTCTTTCGCAGAACTATGGAATACATGGATTGTACAACATTCAAACTATTATATACAGCTTTAGTAAGGCACATTTAGAATATGCCAACCAAGTATGGTGTCCACATCTTAAGAAACATATTGAGGCTAAAGAGAATGTACAAAGAAGAACTAGCAAACAAATACCGGGGCTATCATCACTATCCTATGAAGATCGACTTAGGAAATTAAAGCTACCAACGTTAGCATACAGAAGATCACGTGGTGACATGATAGAACTCTATAAGATTCTAACCGGTAAATACGATGAAGATGTATCTAACTTCCTATGAACAAGAGATGAATCAACAACAAGAGGCCATCAATACAATTTGTATAAATCACACTCAAGACTGGACATTAGAAAATACTCATTCACACAAGGAACTGTTGAAATATGGAACAATTTAACATTTAAAGTTGTCACAGCACCAACCACCATGTCATCTGAATCAAGAGACAAGACTAGACAAATTCTGGGAAAATCAACCAAGAAAATACAACTACAGCCATGAAATTGTGATAAACACGACCGGACACGACCTAAACATAACTAGATTAGACGAGGAGCTGACAGAAGACGATCTGTGAGTATCTGTGAGTATAATTAATATCCATGCAATAAGGTTGCAAAAGCTGAACTTATAGACATCTGACTTTTGAAATATTTTCTTTTCAATAAAGTATAACATTTCTGCATTTGCCATTTAAATGAAATTTAGGCATGTTGCACACTGAATGGTGTTTTAAGGATTGTTTGTTGTTGTAATAGTACACTAAAAAAATTGGCGACTGTACAATTTTATATCTTTTTGCACAGGCTAGGCTACCGCATGGAAATGTTTTAAGGTTTGAATGGAGAGTGTTAGCACATGTTTCTTTTTATATAAATATATGTCCATATTTACAGATTGCCTCAGAAATCCAGGATATTCCCGATTCTTACATACATTTAATACACATAAAACATCACCTTGGAGGCGAGGGAAATATCAATTTCACGGTCTGTACCTTGACACAAGGGTAGTCTGTCTATCCTGATATTGCCCTTAATATCAGTAACTATTGTGTTTATTGCATTGAAGACCAGAATTTGACACACACAATATAAATGCACAGAATTGTTTCAAAGGAATTAATAAACATAATAGGAAATGAAATTTTAGGAATAAATAAAACCTTACTAACAGACAAATGAACATTTTGTGTTTTAACTGTTCTATTTGTACATGTAGTTTCAATCCCGTCTTGGGTTTACCTAGGTGTTATCAACTTTGTTATTAATAAATTTGAATTGACTACAGCAAACGTTTGAATGGTGTTCAACTTATAATGAGAAATAAATGCTGACATAGACCGGTCTGTTTCAGCATCCCAGTCTGTATCGCGGAATAGTGAAGGGCACGTGAAGAGTGTTCAACCAATTAAATGTAAGCTTTTTTTTTATTTGATATGCGTAATATAAATATATAGTAAAAATAAATCATATACATGTTTATAAATATGTTAAGTATAAAATAAATGAGAGAAGATATTCACTCACTTTCCAAGCTTGGTACAGATACTTCAATAAAAAGTGTGGGGATCAAACTAGTTTTATGGACCACATTATTGTCACTGACTTGTGTCAGATCGGTGGTTTTCTCCTGGTACTCCGGTGTCTTCCACCAATAAAAGTAACTGCCACGATATAACTGAAATATTGTTGAAAGTGGCGTTAAACACCATAGACCAACCAATCCTGTGTGTTGCTATAAGTCGTCATCAATGGTCATATTTCTATACATCCAAAGCTTCTTTATTGCTAAGACAAATTCTTCTATAATCACTAGGGCGAGTTTCTGTTATAATCCAATACAATATTATGCAAGCTATATCTGTGTTTATTTTCTATTTTCATCTCAAATATGAATGCGTCGCCCGATAAGAACAGATGAATATGAATGGGTAGTGTATTCATATTGAAGGAGATATATGAATGGGGATATTTATCAAAACCCAGTTACAATCCGTACCCAAATATGCCAAAGGTGACCCCGTAATAAATTAGTAAACACATGGAGTCGCGCATGATGAGTTTTGTCTTCATAGTCAGCAATCTTAGTGGGGTTTTTTGCGAATAGGTGTGTGTTTTTGGTTTTGTTCGTCTTCGTCCGGTGTCTTGTGTACCCAATGTTGCCAGTTTCACTGGACTGTCCATTTTAAGATTGCCCCTTCTGTGTTCTCTAACATTTATTTAAAGTTCTATTTTGAGACAAAAGAGTGCTTTATCAGACAAATACATCGATGAATTCACTTCTGAGCCACCGCCATCTCCTCATTAGCTATATATGTATGTTCCGTTAAGTAAGTTAAGTATGTTAAATACGTTCACCTTTTGACTGTCAAGAAAAAGTTTTGATTTATAAATTTCCATAGAGCTTTCTGATTATAACATAATCTGTAATCATCTGTTATATAAATATGACATATAAGTTTCCCATTTTAGCGACAGCTTACTGAATTACTCTAAGTACATTTTAGTCCTAGATTTGACATTCCTTCACAGAATTAAAGGTACATATACTTATTACACCACAAGACGTGCACATACCTATATTGTCCGGAATGTTGCGCAATACCCACTACACGCTTTAAAGTCCTCTATCTTCGTGAATTATTAACACAAAGCTTCATTCAGATAATTAGAGTGATAGGAATCAACATTGGTCATTGCTTATTCAACACCGACTTGCACATAAAGGGGGAGGGGGTGCCCATGCCAACCTTAACCTCTATCTGATGTAGGTAATGCTCACAATGTCTCACTGAAGTAATTAGATATAGAAGAAGAGGAGTTCAATATTATAATCAACTTAGTTTAAACATATTTTATTTGCTCAGATATACAAAAAGGATAAAACACAAGTTAAACAAACTTATGAAGTGTCCTATATACAACAAGTTACAACATTATTTGATAGAAATTGCATAATGTTGTAATTTATTGTATATAGGAGAAGATTTCATAAGTTTGTTTAACTTGTGTTATCTATATACGATATACTCCAAATGCAACATTGATTTATTTATCATATTTTATATTGGGGAAAGCATATTTTAACTTATTCGACTTTGAATCATATATGTTGGGTTGATTTTTTTTCATTCAAATACGGAATATGCAACCAGTTACATATATACGTATTACAACGCAAGACATTGAATCACCTCCAAGAAACAAGTAACCGACTTTATGATCGGTTCAACCTATTGGTCATAAGCAAATATATCAGTCGACAGTCTATCACGTAATTATGTGTAGAGATCTACTAGTTTGTCACTACATAAAATCTATACACCTTGTGGTGTTAACTAAGTGTAAATGGCGTCTGTTAGAACAGTTTGAAGATAGTAAAGCGGTAATCAGAAGCCGAATATCGAAGAAGAACAGACAATACAATGGCTAAAAGAAGAAGAACAGACAATACAATGGCTAAAAGAAGAAGAACAGACAATACAATGGCTAAAAGAAGAAGAACAGACAATACAATGGCTAAAAGAAGAACAGACAATACAATGTCTAAAAGAAGAACAGACAATACAATGGCTAAAAGAAGAAAAACAGACAATACAATGGCTAAAAGAAGAAGAACAGACAATACAATGGCTAAAAGAAGAAGAACAGACCATACAATGGCTACAAGAAGAAGAACAGAAAATGCAATGTCTAAAAGAAAGGGTACAAAAGGACAAGAAACAATTGAAGATACCAAAGGGGTAATCAGAAGCCGTAAATCGAAGGATGGACAATACAATGGTCAAAAGAAAATGACGACCAACAATGATCTGCAAAGCACTACACAGAAAACTAAATATCGAGCAACACGAGACCCACTTACAAGAAGAACAGACAATACAATGGCTAAAAGAAGACGAACAGACAATACAATGTCTAAAAGAAGAAGAACAGACAATACAATGGCTAAAAGAAGAAAAACAGACAATACAATGGCTAAAAGAAGAAGAACAGACAATACAATGGCTAAAAGAAGAAGAACAGACCATACAATGGCTAAAAGAAGAAGAACAGAAAATACAATGTCTAAAAGAAAGGGTACAAAAGGACAAGAAACAATTGAAGATACCAAAGGGGTAATCAGAAGCCGTAAATCGAGGGATGGACAATACAATGGTCAAAAGTAAATGACGACCAACAATGATCTGCAAAGCACTATACAGAAAACTAAAGATCGAGCAACACCAGACCCACTTACAACCGGCCGTATTACTCTTGCTGCAAATGCTATTCTACAAGAGACTGGAGATTTCTCTATAATGACGATATCACGAATATAGATAAACACTGCTCTTCTTTATCGGGTTTGAGGTTTATCTAGAAATAGATTGATGATTAATACACTAAGTTAATAATGGTATCATCTATGCCTATTTTCATTTATCCCTCATAATTCTCACGTCATAAAGTCAGTATTGAATATTTAAGAGACTGTTATTATATATCATACATTAGATCCTCTAACACATGACTGACGTATTTAGTAAATTACAGTAGCCTAGATTTATTTTTCCAATAACAGTGAGCGAGTGATTGTTGTTTAACGCCAACTCAGCAATTTTTCAGCTATATCATGGCGAGTACAAGTTAATTTTCAATGAAATGATGACGATGTCCGCTTTGTACTAGATCAACACACTTAGTTGGATTTTCATAGTGCTACTTCACTGAAACAACAGTCCACGGATAAACATATCGCCCCAATCGGACACATTATCCTTATTCCGAGCAAACCAGTCTTTGTTCTTTCTTCTTAATGGCGTTTAAATTTGTTTGTTCCATTCCAGACATTTATTCAAGCTTATGGTGAATCATTTATACACTTTGTATCTATTTAATTGATTGATCATGGTTTGGTTTGATGGTGTTTAACACCACTTTCAACAATATTTCAGCTATATCGTTGTGGTCAGTTTTATTGGTGGAGGAAACATGAGTACACGGAGAAAACCACCAACCTGTCGCAAGTCACTGACAAACTTTACCACATAATGTTGCATCGAGTACACCTCATCATGAGCGGGATTTCAACTCACAACTTTTGTGGTGATAGGCACTGTTACTTACATATGTAGTTGTAAATTCATCTATCATACGATCAAGACCATGACAGCCCCTTTTATTTCTTCAATATGTGGCATTTGTTTTAGCTCATTTTGTTTCAACAACTGTGTCATTTATCAATAGATACTTGTATGTAATACAAATGTATTCATACTATGGTTTTTCGAACGAATGCGAAGTGTGAGATTGTTTACCCGTTTAACTCGGAAAACCGTGGTATATATGATTTGTAACATGAAGCCATGCAATATCACACCTAAGTCGATTATTGGGTGTCTTCCCATTTATCCAACTTTTGAAAATCAGGTATTCCCATTTATCCAACTTTTTATTTTAGTTGAACAAGTGTGGACACAGAAATGTGCTGTCCAAAAGGCAAGTGTGGATGTCAATATTTCATATTATTAACTTAAAAAAAATAATAATCGTGGACACAGGGGTCCTGGATTTTTTTAATAAAAAACTAATGCTGGATTATTATTTTTGCTTAAAGTCCGGTCCTGCGTTTTTATTTCAAATTTTCATCATAGACCCCCTCCCCCTCCCAAGGGATATAAAATGGTATCATTAATAATAAATTAATAAATAATAAATTCAGATGTTCTATTTAAAATAAATCTCATTTACAAAACCACTGATATTTGTTCAATTTTTAACGCTGATTTAAGCTTTAGTCGCAACAAATCTTTAATTTTCTCTTTAAACTGTCGAAACATAACATTTATTTAACTGTAAAATTCACAAATAAAATTCACCCCCCCCCCTTTTTCCCTTTTTTTCTTGTTTAACTCAATGATCAACAATATTCCAGAATCAAACAAATGAATAAATATAACATAGATTTCTTTTACATGCATCTTTTTACCATGCGTTGTCAGTGTGTTTTAAATCGGTCATCCAATCAGGACGCTCATTATTCTTGTCCAAGATAAAAGTACATCGCTAAAATTACCTGTGGGTGTTTCCCCACTTAAACTCATAAATTTACATAGAAATCGAAGATATTTCGTCATAAAACTTCACACATGGTTTTGTCTATCATATTTCTTGAAGACAAACATAACATTTTATTGCATTTATCAATATTTTATGAGTATCAACAGTTTTTTCAACACCGTATCTGTTTCTCGATACAGCCGCAACTTCAACTCGTAAATTTACATAGAAATCGGAGATATTTCGTCATAAAACTTCACACATGGTGTTGTCTATCATATTTCTTGAAGACAAACATAAAATATTATTGCATTTATCAATATTTTATGAGTATCAACAGTTTTTTCAACACCGTATCTGTTTCTCGATACAGCCGCCCGATTACAGTGACCCGTGACCCAGATTAGCTCGTTCCAGCAGTTTTTTCTTAATAATGTTGTTTAATAAATGGGAATGAACCGATTATTGCACGGTCCTGTGAGGATAATAAAACTACAACCCAGATTTAAAAATCTCGTATCTGCGTGTATTATTTCATAATTCTTAGCTGTTGCTTACATTCTGGTATATAAACAATCAAAACATCAAAGGAAAAGAATGCATTCATGTTACAAGTTAATTTCTTGATTTATAATTTTAATTAAAAGGAACAGTTGGACGATGATTGTTTAGTAACAAGTGTCTTTTTGTATTTAAAAAAAAATCAATCAGTTTATGCCCAATATTTGGTGGTTTAATATTGATAACATACTTGTAATATATTATTTGTGCTTTCAATATATTTATTTTTCTATTTACTTGTCGGCACAAATGTGGGGCATATTCTGATGTATTCATGCTATAATGTTTAAGGTCAATTGTCCTTCGCCTACACTCCATTATAAGAGAGTATCTTTCAACTTTAAGAATAATTTGAAGATATCAAAGAGGTAATCAGAATCCGTAAATCGAAGGACAGACAACACAATGACCAAAGGAAAAAGTACAAAAGGACAAACAACGATCTACAAAACATACACATAAAAGTAAGGATCGAGTAACATTAAAAACCACTAAAAACCGGGGGTGAACTCAGGTGCTTCATTTGTTATCTTAATATATATACATGTATTATTTACATACATTATACTTCAATCAAAAGTGGCGTGGTTAAAATACTTGTTTGGGCACACACCTCTCCTCTTAGTGAAATAATGGCCATGAATTGGAATACATTGTATCTATTTATATAAGTAGGGATACGAACAGTATTGTAAGGACATAACCCCTGCATAAGTAATACAAAAAAAAACCAGATATCGAATTCAGTGCACATGACGCGTTTCCGGAATAACCTTCATCATATACGTTCATATAACACATACAATGGGACAACATCCTGCGTAGCATATACCATCAAAGTAATATCATATCGTCATTTGTATAGTTTAACAAATAAATATGCATTGATACCTAAATTGCAAAAACGTTTTATGAAATAAAAAGATTTTCACGTACACTCAAACTGAAAAGAAAAGAAAGCCAAACAAAGTACTGTTATCTAATTTGGTGCACAAAACGCTTTGCTGGAATACATTTTTTTCCAGGTACGCTCAAACTTAAAATAAAAGCAAGTCAAACAAATCTAAAGTAATTGGGAACATAATAGTTCATTACATTGTCAATAAAGCCCTACACCGCTCGCCCAAATAGATATACAAGTACCCAATAAGCTACAAAACGTAGATATATTACTTAGAGCACACGACACGTTCACGTTTACCAATTTTCGCAATTAAATTTCTTTTTAACCAGTTTGCAATTTTCTTTACTTAAAGAAAATGTAGTATATTTCTCTGACCTTCCTAATACTAATAGTAGCTAACTAGAGCAATTGGTGTTCTGACGTCATTTCTAATTGTATTGTAAGCTTAGACATACATGTAGGTTTGCATATCTTGATAAAAAAGATGATACTTGAAATACCCTGTGAGAAATAATACACACTTTTTACCACTCCATTCCGCCAGCGTCAACAACGTTAACATTTTACTGTCTAGCGATAGAATAAGCAAACAATGTCTAATTACAAATTAGTTCTCAGATTAATCAGGGTTGTTACAATGTTTATTCTATGAACTGGAAAACACAATCGTTTTCCTATTAACCTGTATATTCTCCGACACAAGAACGGTCCCAGGACCGTTTAATTTCCGTGCGATTAATTTAGTAACAAATCATTTCTCTCCTGATTGTCAGTTATTGATTGTAATTTCGCTATCTTTTTGATTCATACTTTGTTCACATGACACAGACTGTCATTCTGAACTGAGACATTAATTAAAGTATAATGACGTTATCTAATCATTGTGAAAGTTAATTTACTCATTCACAATTCATAGATATATTTGTTAGGGTGTAACCATTTCATAGTATTACACACAATTAATTTTTGTGTCGTGCAATCTAAAGTTTTATAAGGAATTATACTTCAAAGCAGAAAGTTTGTGATGATGCACATGTATATATATATATATGGTTAGGGCTATGGTGTTCAACAATATTCCAGCTATATCATGGCGGTCAGTTTTCTTGGTGGAGGAAAACGGAGTACCCGGTAAAACCACCGACCTGTCACATGTATATAAGGACCAATATATTTGCAATCCTCGTGACGACGACAGCAGCATTGATGAAGGTAGGTAACTCCGGATGCATAAACAGTAACAAAAGTAGAAACACAAGGTAAATAAAAACAAAAACAAAACAAACAACGTAAGGTCCGACCGGCAACAAAAACTCCTTTAGTATACCAAAATTGAAGTTTACCTATTAAAGTACAAAAAATTAGATTTATTATGAAATTACTGAAGGAAAAATACCGGTATATTTATATTTTTACAATAGCCTCATCTTGAATATGCGCGCGCTGACCTATCAATAATTTTAAGAGGAAACTTCATGTGGAAAATTTTATGTAAATATTTTTGAACAAACGAAGCTATTTAAGTTTTTGCACCCAACCATTTGTTATGGGGTCGTATTAAATGTAACTATACATTGTGTGTTTATAATACTGATTATTTATGACACTTGATATGTCCATACGTACGGATTTTTTTTTCACTGGGTGGATTCCCCAGGTTCGGAAAATCGCTTCTGATATACTGATTATGATTTGATGAAACTGTCTAAGGAACACCAGGTCAGCTTTTGATTATTTGAACCCCGCCGCCAATGAATCATACTTATCAAGTCATAATCACAATTACTACTTTCTCAAAGCCCGTTTACATGATCAAAGTCTTCCATCAAAAACTTTGACCAAGTTTTTGACAGAATATTTGCTCAAAGAAAACTGTCAAAGTTATACCGTTTACACAATCAAAGTTTGGTCAAAGTTTTCATCCCAAATTACCTTTCTGTGGTAAATTCAAAGACAAACGATATGGCTTAATGGTCTTGATTTCGAAAAGATGCTTTGAATCACAGGTACTTGTGGACAGGACCCTATGTTGCTCCCTTTTTTTCTTTTTTTTAAGATGTTGCCCCCCCCCTTTTTTTCCTTTTTTTTCTTTTTTGAACATATAAGCAACATTTTGCAACTTTCTATGTATCACTGTGTGACATATATACAATAAATACAATCAAACAGTAGTTTCTATCCATGCCGGGTTTCTGACATGATATAAGTTAGAAGGTAAGTCGCTCTTCTTTGTTTACATTGGGGTACTTGTTGTGCATTCATCTTAAATTTAGTGAATAAAAAAGGCCTACCTGTCTGGAAATTGGCTTATTCCTTCTCTGTATATATTATTCTCCCTGAAAACACACATCAATATTTATTTGCAGCAGCTGACAACTCTCCATGGAACATTTTCCACTCGCGATTTGCGATTTTCAGACGACGTTTTTGAAAACTCGAATTAAAGCTACGGAAGTGTGATATTAGCGATATCTGCTGGTCATTTCAAATATTGACGATACGGTAAAACGCAAGAGTTCCGGGTAAAAAGTTCAGGAATTTTTTGGCGCAAAATTTAATTTTATCCGGAACTCTCGTGATTTACCGTATCGTCAAAATTTGAAATGACCAGCAGATGTCGCTAATATCACACTTCCGTAGCTTTAATTCGAGTTTTCAAAAATGTCGTCTGAAAATCGCAAATCGCGAGTGGAAAATGTTCCATGGAGAGTTGTCAGCTGCTGCAAATAAATATTGATGTGTGTTTTCAGGGAGAATAATATATACAGAGAAGGAATAAGCCAATTTCCAGACAGGTAGGCCTTTTTTATTCATTAAATTTAAGATGAATGCACAACAAGTACCCCAATGTAAACAAAGAAGAGTGACTTACCTTCTAACTTATAATGTACAGTATCCGAAATTCGATAAGAACCTAACTTCGGTAGGTCAGTATTTTTAGTGTCGCATTCAGATACTGGTGATGTCATCACCCGGAACTTTTCGGTATAGAACGACCTAGTGTTGACGTCTACCACAAGTACACAAAAATCGAGAAAATGTCTTTTGGCACAGGAGTCGGAAGTTCTATCAATAATAAGGTATAGGGGCATCTCGAAGATCGCTGGGCAGCTATAAAAAAAACACCAGGAGTGCAACGCATTTTTGGGGGGTTGGCCTAAATCTATACCTACAGGTAGATCAGCATGGAATAAAAGGTTGAATCCTACTCTTGGATGTTTAAACTAAATAAATATCATGTTTTCTTGTACTTACCACACGGTTTTGTAACAGTTTCGTACATTTTACCCTTCTACACCACCATCCCCAGTTCCATGATGCGTAAACCGGAAGTGCAGTGAATTTTAAGGTCAGTATAATTAAATTATCTCTTTTGATAAATTATGAAACATCTTGTGATAAATTGTATGATTTAAATATAATAAAATATTACTTAAAAAATAAGGTCCAATTGTTTGTTGTATTTATTTTGCCATAATTTAATTTTACTGACCTTAAAATTCACTGCACTTCCGGTTTACGTATCATGGATCTGGTGATGGTGGTGTAGAAGGGTAAAATGTACGAAACTGCTACAAAACCGTGTGGTAAGTACAAGAAAACATGATATTTATTTAGTTTAAACATCCAAGAGTAGGATTCAACCTTTTATTCCTTGCTGATCTACCTGTAGGTATAGATTTAGGCCAACCCCCCAAAAATGCGTTGCACTCCTGGTGGTTTTTTTTATTGTTGCCCAGCGATCTTCGAGGTGCCCCTATACCTTATTATTGATAGAACTTCCGACTCCTGTGCTTTTAGAGAGGTGAGTAACTTATTTTATTCATCCTAGACTAGAAAAACTATGTTTTCACTAATACATTTTTATTTGAGCGAAAAACGTTGATTTTCCTCATGAAAACTTAATTAGAATCCACTGAACTGTCACTGTCTTGATCGTCTGCATCTACGCTAATATATTCTAAAAATAGAACATAGTGGAATCCCTGTCCAAAAATGAAAAGTATGGAAAGCCAAAGGTGTCATATTATGAAATTGTTCAAATGACGTTCATGTGCGTCTTTAAAGAATGGCAACTTACAGAAGTGAGAATAAAGTGCTAGCAATAAAAAACTAATTAAATTTATGATTTTTTTGTAAGTTTATGTCTGTATATTCATTTTTTTTTAATTAAACATTTTTTTGCATTACAAAAATCTCGAATGTTATCAACTACAATCAAAGGTCATCTTGAGGCTTCTTAAAATATTTCATTTTTCTACATTTCTTTTAAAATATTTGAAAAAATATATACTTCACAGACACAGTATCTTCGAACTTGGGGTTTAGTGTCGACATTTTTTGGGCCGAGATATATCGGGGAAGACATTTTTGGGGGCCGAATGAGTTGAAATTATCGCCCCTATCGAAATTAGGATACGCCATTTTCTTTCGGGTAAAAACCACAACACACTTCATAAGATCGACACCAGTCAAACTGTTTATCGGATGTTTCTTCTTTTTTGTACAGTTAAACAACTATATTAGTAATTTAAGTTTATTAAAGTATTTCATACACAAAATCTACGGGAAGCGTGACATAAGCCAATAAGTTGTTACGTTATCGAAATTTGGTAACGCCAGGATATCATGTCAGAAACCCGGCATGGATAGAAACTACTGTTTGATTGTATTTATTGTATATATGTCATACAGTGATACATAGAAAGTTGCATAATGTTGTTTATATGAAAAAAAGTCGATGTTAAAAAAAAAAAAAAAAAAAAATTCTTTGACGGAGTTTTTGAATAACTTTGATCATGTGAACGCGCCTTTGTGGCTTTACACTTCTTGGTAGTTTCTTATTTTTCCCTGAAGTGTGCATACTGTCGCATTACAAATGGGAAATAATAAATAAAAAGAGCTGTTCTTCACAAGATTCAAAAGAACACGGAAAACAAAATAAACTTGAACAATTTTGTCTAAACCTGTACTATCAAAAACATTTTGAGATAACTGTTATATAATCTTTATCTTTATATATTTACTCTGTGTTAGACCCGTACTGTCAAAAACATTTTGAGGTAATTGTTTTATTGATCTTTACCTTTATATGTTTTTCAAAAATATGTACGTTTATCAAGGATTTGTTGAGATAACGTCTGTCTAGCGTCAAATTATTCTATATTATCATACCTCACATATTTTAAATTAATACGATTGGTCTAGACAGCACCACGTGACATTTTTTTATTCGGGTATTTTTTTCAAAATCTGATCAGCTGCCGTGGGATAACCCGTTATCACCCGGGAGATAACACTATCCGTTCCGTCAAGGGGAGAAAATTATTACGTCATCAGTTGTCTGCAGAAAATATGGCTGCCAAAGGTTTCTTGTTACTCGTCGAAGGAGGATGGCTTTCCCTGGGTAATCAAGTTAGCAAACTTCAAAAGAAAATGTACTGAAAGTACACTGGACCGGCTTGAATCAGATGGAATTGGCATAATATCAGATTTGGTTTATGTGGAGTTTCAAAAGTTTGTTTCGGTATTACAAAACATTTACCTCCTGCCGTTAGGAGGTCGATATCCCGAATTATCAACCCACTAAGATTATTTTTCCTCGGTAAAAGCCCTCAGGGAAATAACCTTAGTTGTGTATATTTGTATATTTAGTAATTTCTATTATAAGAGATTTCAACTAGAAATTATTTTCTTAATAAAAAAAAATGTATTCAATGTGAATATTAAATCTGAGGCATTGAAAACGTTTCTTTATTCAAAATGCAGAATGAAACAATTGCTGTCTTTTAATTCTGTAAATGTGTGGATTAATTGACTTCTGAAAAATAAATGATATTCACTTTGGCTCAGTGAATATTTTTTTTTTCTAAAGTCAATAAATCTACACATCTACCTCATCAAAAGACAGTAATTGTATATCATAACGCAGTAAAACACTGTCGTCAAAGAGCTCCGGTCGAAAATGTTCTGTCAGCTTCCGGTACAAGTCATTTAGGCATGATTTACATACAGGCGACGACAAAAAGTAAGTAATGTGATCATATAACTATTATATCTTGAATCGAGAAGATGTCGTTATCAGTCAATTATTTTTGTTTGTTTTTACCTATATGTTTCTGTGGTTAACTTCATCGATTACTCAGATATGGATAAAATGATGGACATAAACAATGACAAATGCTAATAATGAGATTGAAATCATCAAATAAAGCTATAAGAAGTAGTCTATATGTGTAATTAAAAGGAAACTTCGCAAAAAAAAAATTTTTATATGTTTTTCCTGATGTACATAAATATGGATTTTTATATGTATATTAGCGTTTTATTATGTTGGATAAGGGAATGAAATCGATTTTAAAATTCGGTCAACGATAGATGGATGTCGCCATTTTGATAGCATCTCGATACCAATTATCACGTGATGTCTAAATACCACCACGCCCCAAAACAAGCGTGACAAACCGAGGTCCTCATTCAGTGTCGATATGGCTTGTCGGGCGTAATTCTTTTTATTTTTCTTATTATTCTAAATATATGAATTTATTACACAATCATTTTTTGCAGATTTATGTTTTGTTTCTATATACTTATGGCAAAACAAACGAATCGGAGAAAACGGTCCGTCTTTAATGAAACACATTTACAAAAGATTTTTTTCGAAAATTGAAGAACTACGAAATTATGTGAAAAAAAAGAACGGACATCGGAACAATGCCATGAATTCGCAAAGAAATAAAAATAGGCCTATACTACGGGGCAAAATTGTTTTAATGGTATTATTTATTAGATCGCACTTTGTAATCGATCGTTCATGCACTACAATAAAGCTACACATAAGCTCTGCTTCTGTTAGCTAAAAGCACAGAAAGTTACAGGGTAGGGAGCCATACAATTGAGAGGATTATGTAAATATATAATTTGTAATAGTTTTCATTTGACAATTACAGACGATGAGTATTATAAATATTTTTAAAGTTTATTATACAAAACTTCAGGGTACATCAGAGGAGGCACGAGACGTTGGTGTCGTGTGCAAAATTTAACTTGTTGCTCAACCGGAAGTCGGCATCAATATATCGTTATCTGATGAGGGTGACATTATCGAATTTTCAGTGTTTTACTAAGCCGATTACTGCGTTCATGGATGATTAATGGCGAGTCCCTCTCGCTAAATTATTAATAGATATATATATATGAATGGAATTAACATAAGAATGTTTGGGTTGAATGTTAAATGTGATCATCTGCAATTTTCGAGAGGGACATTTTGTCGCCATCTTTTTTTTCAATCATAGCGTCCTCAACCGATCACCATTAAAAATGAAAATTTGTAAAATCTGTTGGAAACTTTTCCTATCCCTTTTAGTATGACATAGATCAATCATTTTGCTTCCAATATTTTCTTATGTCTCCTTAAGTCTCCATCCATTGCGCCACAATTGACCTTGAAAAATCCCCCAATTTTTCGTGATTTGTGTTGTATCAAACATCTCCTGTGACAATTTGAATCCACAGAATATCATATTTCAGCCTTTTTAATGGTGATTATACGATTTCACACTAAAACATATTGAGGATCACGTGAACTTTATGCGGTATGCAAATATATAATAAAAAAAATATATGATAAAAAAAAGTACAAGTAGTATTGTTACCTGTAATTTACCCGAGAACTAAATCTTTAATAATTATGATAAATGTTGTAGATGTATATTGCAGAGACATGTTTGTGCATTGTGCAATAACTAAACTATAACCGTTTTTCTATAAAACAAAATGTCAAATAAGGGAAAAAAAATATGGACAATTTATTAATTATGATTCTTTAAATAAAAACACAATTTCATTAAAACTCCATAACAGAACAGAAAAATAATCATAATCAATAGAGTTCAACTATTGAGGGGGAGGGAATAACAATACTTGTATACAAGTATTGCGATCATACATTTCAAGAGATCCCATATTGAAAATAAATTTAGACAGCTGGATCAATTCACGTTTAATTTAAGTGGGTTTTTTTAACGAGATGTTTTCACTTCAAAATCCATTTTCAAACTGAATCGTAGTAGTAGTATATGAGGGTTTAACGTCCGGCTCACCTATTGAGGTATTGCAGACTGAATCGTAAACATCTGGTTGTCGATAATATACTTGCTATATGCGTATCGTGTGCAAAGCGTCGTTCCTCCTCTGAGGGTACATCTCTTACGTAATATAATAATTTGTTTATGGAAATACAATATTCTTATTCGCCAACAGTAAAAAGATTAATCTGTTTTCATAACGGTTATTTCTGATTTGAACAAAGCGTAGCATATAATATGTCTCTGCGTAAAGAAAACATTTTTTGTTTATTTTAATCACGTCTTTCGAACTGGCGGACCCTTCTGATTAATCTCAGAATAGTCATAAACAATATGGTTGTTGTTTTTATAAGGAAAAATTGCATTCGAATGGATTTTGTCTATTTTGCTTTTTGGGGTTTGCAAGAAGAATTTTCTACTCTGCCCTGTTCACCCTGCTTTACTTCATAATTTTGGTTGTTGCTATATCATTCTGATGAGGCACAAAAAAAATCAAGATAAAAATGAACAATTCAATATAACTTGCAATCAATGTTAATCTTAAGATTTTTTTGTGAAAATAGCCTCAGAATCATTGCTGCATCAGGCGCGGATCCAGCAGTTTTGAAAACGGGGTCCCAGGCTCTTGCTTGCCAATTTTTACCCAATTTATACACGAATTTTACTAAATTGTCGAACACCCCCTTGATCCGCCAGTGTGCATTAATATGCACGCATTCCTAATGTATACTTGATCAGGGTCCTGTATTTTGATCACCTATTAGAACCTTTAAAATGTGTATTGCATCTCCTATTCCAGTCACGGGTAGCGTTAACGGGTTACAAAATGGGTATTGCGTTTCTGAATATTGCCAAAGATTGTGACACATGTATTCAAGTATTCGGTCAGAGTTCCGTCGACTGGATGTAAAATGACACTTTTATATTCTGCCTGGCGACTTCCTGTGTGGACCTAAACTCATTACGCAATATTAGGTACCCTGCTGAGTGAACCGGTGTGAATGTACCTGTCGTTTTCAGAATGAAAATAAAAATAAGTAAATCCCGCCTTTCACTTCTTATTTCAGGAATTATTTGCCTTAATTTATTGAAGAATAAAATATTTAAAATTAAAATATGGTCTCTCGCTTCTGAAAATACATGAAAAATATAAGAAATATATTTTCCGCATAATATTTTACGTTTCGCTCATCAAAAATGACAAACAAACAAAAAAAGGAAAACAAAAACATTTTTAAATCACTTGCTCACTTAGCACCGAAGAACAAGAAGTAAATTTGGTGTGGCCTAATCTCTGTATATTTTGACTGCTCTTCATCTATTTATACCGCTCATGATCATGATCTCTTCCGAACTATGTCTGAATGAATATCAGTGGATATCAAAATTATAGGTCAAGTTTGCTTACGGGGTTCCGAGCTGAAAAAAATCATATATTTAGGTTTTGTGTCTTCTGAGGGTCACTGAGCAAAGAGGTTTTTTTTCTTTAAACACTAACTTTGTAAACTCAGTTGCCACCCGATATCCTAACCTTTAATTTTTAGTTCTTTAATTAAAATTAAAACATCTTTTATGAACATCGATCGTTAAAATTGTGAATACATATTAATTATGATGAGACAGTTATATATAGTTAGGTCAATTTGGCGCCTCTAATAATGAAAACTTATAATTTCAAGGATGGTGTATACTTTTTTATCATCTAAAACATAATTACAATTATAATTGTTCCTGTTATTTCAACATTATATTTATTCTAATGTTTTAAAAATATTTCATCTTTAATAAATAATAAACGATCTACCAACTCGTCTTGGAAAGCAAATAGTGTGTATTCAAATTCCCATTTTATTAATCCGATCAATACACAAGTTACGCGTTGTCAAAATTATCCATTATATTTTTCAGCACATTAGCAGTAAAACAAAATGAACATAATTGTAAAAGGGATCCTACATATAGTGAATATAGGTGACTGTTGTAAAACACTCTTTCCGTTGTAAATATAAAGGAAATGAAACATTTTGTTCATTTAAAATAGTTGTTTGTCAAAAAGGTACGTAGCTGTTCACTTCAGTATTTAATTTTCCAACGGTTATTAGATTTGAATTACAGTCCTCTGAGCGCTTTAAATGAAGCGAATTTAACATCAGCGACCCAGACTTTAAAGTGTCAATCCCACAATGCAATTATCGGGCTAAAACGTCACAACTCATGAAAAAATTAGAAATTAAAATTACAAATTTGCGATTTGCTTCGTTATTTGTGGAAATATGTCGATAAAACTTTGTGAATATGTATTTTATATCACCAGGAACATATTTAGCTAACATGTAAAAAATCGCGAAGTTTCTCTTTAAAATACACAAACCCTTTGTAATGCTTATATACATGATAGTTTGCACTGGTGCGCCACCATGAATAGTTTTAGACTTACTACAGTGAAAAACACATTGCTTATTTACGTACATTCGTTCCGGCTCTGTCAGCCACTACTTTCCGGTTGAGTCCCAAAAATTGTGTTTC
The DNA here is from genome assembly GCA_963680875.1 of Bathymodiolus brooksi. Classification (NCBI taxonomy): domain Eukaryota; kingdom Metazoa; phylum Mollusca; class Bivalvia; order Mytilida; family Modiolidae; genus Bathymodiolus; species Bathymodiolus brooksi. The sequence continues at coordinate 78,986,529 of OY804585.1, read as the reverse complement.
AGTAGAACCGGTTTTGTCTATGTAAAAAAAATGAAAGAATAGCGAAAACAGCTCAATATCACAATTATGTTTCCTTTTTGTAATTTATTTAAGGTTCATTATAAAACTTGTCAAGGGTATGTTCGACTTGCAAATTGATAAAAACAAGAAAAAAAAAATGTCTTAAATGAATAAAAGTTGTGAAAAAAAACCAACAGCACATAGTCAAAATATTTTACATGTGGATGTTTTGTATAACATTAAAAGAAAGAAATACAAAACGGTTTGTGCAGAATTGGCATTCGCCAAGTCACCTTCGACAGAATGGTCATGATTTTGTATAGAACTTGTAATTATTTTTCTTTATTTGCTATGCAGGTGGATTATTGCAATATTCAAAGAGTGTTTGATCAAAAGTAGGAACTCTCACTGTTTATATAGATATCAAGTAACTCTTATTGTTTTGGATTACTTTTTCCTTTCAAATAATATATTGAAGGACAATAAGAAATTTTGATTAAAAAAATTAATAAAAATAAAATAAAAATAGGGAACCGCATCGGTAGCGTAATGGTTAGCGTGCTCGCCTCGAGGGCGATAGATTGTAGGTACGAGTCCCGGTCGGGTCAAACAAAAGAATATAAAATTGGTATTTGTTGCTTCTCCGCTAAGAACGCATCATTAAGGAGAAAGAGCAAAGACTGGTTGGCTCGGAATCGGAATAATATGTCCGAGTGGAGCGACATATCTACCCGTTGACTGTTGTTAGCTCACCTTGCCAAAGGCAATATGAGCTTTTACCATCACGTGGCACCCGTCGTCCGCCGTCTGTCGTCTGTCATCTGTTTACTTTTCACATTTTAATCTTCTCCTCTGAAACGCCTCAGCCAAATTAAGTGAACCTTAGTAGGAAGCATCTATGGAAGGTCCTCTGTAACACTAACGATTAGTCATTTCGTCCTGATCCGTTAACAAACATGGTCGCCAAATGAACCGAAACTTGGTAGGAAGCAACTATGGAAGGTCTTCTATAAAAATTGCTCATTTCATCCCGATCCCACAAACTAAACACAAATATGACTTGTCCCGCATTTCATGAAACGACTCCTCAGTGGCTGTTACACTGATAGGATTCATCTGTAAAGTAAATTTAATATATAGCAGATACTAGTAAGTGAATGTTGAATGTAAAGATACACAAACATCTGTATGGTTGGAGCTCACAATATAATATAAATGTAGCAATCAAATTGTCTGAAGCTTATACAAAAAAAATGAGGGTAATCGCAAGATTGAAACATAAGATGTTTTAATAGTATTTCTTCGCTGACCAGTTAATGTTTTTTTTTATCCTGCACTTGTTCTATTCGAGTAGTCACATTGTATTGACCGGGTATTTTTTGTCATACATTTGTATTTAGTTTCTGACCAAGATGTCTTTTTCTGGTACCTGATTCATGTTGAGCGACGGTAAGAAACAGTAACATCATAATGACATTTATGCTTATAAGCTTACAAACTTATAAGCGCGGACTTCACAGAGGACACAATCAAAAACGATAAGAACAACGCTTGTTTCTGCTCTTTTTAGACAATTTAACAGTCTCTTTGGGGCTTTTGAAATAACCCGATAGATACAATATGCGTACATTGTCGAAAAATATATAATTCATTTCCACTCGCTGCGAAACAGGTAAGAAAAACTCGTCAAAACTCGTATATAAATTTTATATTTTCGACAATGTATATATATTGTCTATTTTTTTTCTCCCTCGTTTCACTCCTCCGAAAATATATTTTTTATTAACTAAAATAATGTAATATAAATAAGACTCGACACAGTGTAGGGTTGTGCGTTCGTTACAAGATCGCATAGCATTATTATAAATATATATCAACATAACAAATTCATTCAGTCTGTCATTTCTACTCCCCAAACAAAAAGGCAAAATATATACGAGTGATTGAAATTCTTTTGGCATTAATCTGAGTGGATGGGAGGGGGACTATAACATCCAAAGCACGAACTTTTGTCGTATTACAACTTGTAACGAACGTCGCATTAATCGAGTACACCTAAAATTTTCTTTATATACAAACTGCCAAAATCGTCCGTGCGGAAAGGAATTCAATACTACAGCCATTGTTAATTTGCTTATCTGTAATGTTAATGTAAACATTATACTGTGAAGAAATTTAAATATCGTATCCACGAAATTATTTCCACAGAGTGACTTACTTCGTTATAAAATTAAAATATTGTGTTATAAAAAGAATCCCCAACAACTCAATTGATGGACAGCGACTTAAAGTGAGTGTAGCGTATTGAGCACCAACCGTGATGCTAGTGCCACAAAAAACATAAAAAAAATCAAGCGTTCGCGACAGTAGCAATTTAACATAGAAATAACAATTGTTTTATTGTACAAAGTAGCTGAAATTAGCAGCCATGGCGAATAGTCATACTATGGATCAGTATTTATCGCTTTTGAGATATTATCTAATCATAACTATTGTTAAATTGCAATATAATGATCAATAATAATACGATCAGTCGTATTTACATACTGACAAATCCGTTTCTTAATAAATGACACAGCCCGTTTCTATACATGTTTACATTTTGACCAAGCCGGATTTCAAAAACATCTGTTGACATCAAGTTTTAGGGTATATCTAGTTACTAATTGACTTCCTCAACAAAATAATATTTCTAAGTAAAATCAATTATTCATCAATACTTTTTTCTTTTTTGGCAACATTTAATTCATTCGGAAATGCAAGATACAGCGATATTTTAGTTGATTGTAATGATTTTGATGCCGGATTCCTTACAACTTAAAGAAAAATCTAATTTTACACTGCAAAAATAAATGATATTTGGACAAAAAATGAAATTAATAATAATAACAATCATAAGGCATCATAATTCAAATCATTATATACACAGTATATTCATAAATACTTACGATAATTATCTGTGTCTTCTTTAAAAATACCGCTTCAAAATAGCCCGGATGTTGACCAAACATTTTCGATCGAAGCTCTTTGACGACAGTGTAAAAGTCAACGATAATAATATGTTAGAATTGGGATTATGCTTGATAATAGATACCATCGCGTGTAAAGATCGGAAGGAAAATTTCAAAATATGAAAAATTCGAATTTAATATGATATACATTGTACCAATAAAATTGTTACAGAAACGTGGAAAAAGTATTAGGTCAATGTAATGTCTTACTATGTAGATGTCTATCTCATATAAAACAAGAGGGTCGTCGTGGCCGTGATTGTATGGTAGTTGGATTTACAACTATCTATGCAATCAGTGTCTATCACGTGTATGTGAACGTAATATAGAGAAAATAGATCATCTACAATATTGCTGCCATAATCCAGTTAGTAAGATGCCTGACAACCTATATAATACCTAATTCCGACTTTACGAAATATGAAACCTTTTAATCAAAGATTTTATATTTGATAAAGAGATATTTGTGCTTAATCCTGTCAAAACAATTTTACAAGAATATAAAAGGAAATTTGTTGTCCTATTTTCGAGACTAAAATGAAAACCAAATAAATTACAAGAGTTAATTATAGTCATAAAAATGTAGACATCTAATTAATGCGGTTAATGTGTTTATATTCTAAATGAGGGGGCCGTCGTGATCGTATCGTAGTTGGATTTATAACTACCTATGCAATCAGTGCATATCACTACTAACGTTGTGAGTTCGAACCCCGTTCATGGCGAGGTGTACTCGATACAACATTATGTGATAAAGTTTATCAGTGACTTGCGACAGGTCGGTGATTTTCTCCGGGTCCTCCGGTTTCCTCCACCAATAAAACTGACCGCCACCATATAGCTGAAATATTGTTGAAATGGTGTTAAACACCATCAAACCAACCATATAAAACAACATTTTTTTCAAAACATTATTCCTTCGATTTTGATGAAATAGATCCATGTATTTACAAAGAAAAGCGAGAACGTATGTAGTTTTCTGTAATTATTATAAAATATTTTTTGAAGCACAGATTTTGAATATTTATGATTTAAACACAAAGTTAAATTATTTTTCTGCAAAAGTACTCTCGTGAACTCTTAAAATTCATAGATTGTCAAATAATGCTGAAATTGCAGTGTAAAACTACATTTAATCAAATAATCTATAAGGCTTAAATAAGACAAACAATTGTATTAAGTGGAAAATAACGGCCACAGTTCACTGAAAAGTAGAGATCTGGCAAGATATGGAAACAGAATGCCGAAAACTGAATATGGACAAGTCTGTGCACCATTGGTAGGCAATGGATGCTCACATTCCTCAAGGTTAAATCTACACTAGATCTCGAGAGAGAACGGGGGACACGAATTCCAAATACGCCGACCCATATTCACATCACCCCGTGGTTGCAACATTTCATGGGAGTGAAAAAATTAAATTATTTAATTGATTTTAAAAACATCTAAGCCCACAGGTCAAATTCAAACTGGTGATCAAAATAGAACCGGCCACTCATGGTTGACATCAGATGGTCTAAATCAACTTCCTGCGGTAAAGCGCAGGAAAGTCACAACATAATATGTCCCGACGTACCAGTCTCAACATTGAGTTTTAACACACCATACCTTAAATACGACAACAGTTTAACATTAATATTCTTCGATAAATATTCTTCCATTACATATTCTGTTTTAATTAATTTATAAATACTTAACTTTTCACAATTTTCAATAGTATTATGCCAGCTCTGATAAAACTGGTATAGAAGGCGTGTATTCAAAACATCAAAATTGATATTCAAATTATCTTGTTCATACCATAAGTAGTTAAATCCAAGTTGAAAAAGTAAATTGCGAATTACCCCCATAGGCGTAGCACCTAAAAAAAAAAGTGGTACGGCCATTTTTTTTTTGTCGGAGGGGGTTATCTCCCATATTTTTTTTAGGTATATGCATAAAGATAAATTCTTGTGCATTTTCAGCCAAATAAAGAATAACGCTTACCTACCGATGCACCTGGTCCATGCTCCCAGATTTTGGTGGAGTCCTAGTACTCTTACCTTTTATTTTGTTTTTCTCTGTGTTTTATCAGTTTCTGATTTCTAACCCCCCTTATTTTCTATGTTATTTCGATCCCCTTTCTTCATATTATTTGATCTTCTCAAACAAATATTTTAAAGCCATTACTCCACCAATTTCCATTAATTTTCCTTTATAAAGAAAAATATTTGGAGTTTTTATTTGTAATTCCCTTTCCTATTTTTGGTTTCTGAAACGCATTGGTACCGTTTAATTGCATAAAAATATGACATAAAAGATTTGGTTGAATATAAAATATAGGGAAAATGTGACGTAATTATTTTTATCTGTGTTTAAAAAAATTCTGAATACTCAGAAACTATTCGACAACAAACAAATACCAAATTATAAAAAAAAAATCAAATACTTTTGACAGTGAAAATTTCATCAAAATTAAATGAAAAATGGCCTTAAAATATATTTTTTTTAAAGATGAAATAACATAGAAAGTAATGGGGAAATTGTTATTTGCTCATCACATTATTTATTCAGACTACATTTTAGTACTTAAATTTAGCTTCATTTTCTCAGGAACCCGTTGCTGCATGTACCCGTAATGTTAGTCCCGCTCCTGGCATTATAGTTTCATATTGTGCATATCATTTTATTACCTATTATCCCCCGAGACACGGCTGCATTATACAAACAATTGCCGTCTCCCTTTGTTTTGATTGCCAGCATGATCATCTGGTATTAAAATCTGTGATAGTTTGTCGAACCCACTGCAACATGACGTTGTTGGAATACTTTGTAGGACAACATGCTCATTTTCGAAAAGTTGCTGTATTTTTTTAGGATTACAGCTTTTAATAGCGGCCATCATACTATCCATCTTCAGCCTCCAATGAGTCAGCATTTTTCTCTCCATCAAATTATGAGTTTTAATTAGTTATGTAATATATACGTATCATCCAAAACAATATCAGATCAAGATTAATTATTCTTCTCTAACTTCAAAATGAGACAATTGTTTACAAAATTTAGAGTGAGTGATCACAGTTTAGAGATTGAATCAGGGAGGTATAAAAATATAACGAGGGAAGAAAGAATATGTAAAAATTGTAATTTAAATGAAATAGGGGATGCATACCACTTTTTCTTAAAATGCACAGCCAACCGCTCTCTTAGAAACAATTTATTTAACAAAATAATATTAAACAAACCAGACTTTATTGAAGAAATACCATTAAATAAAATAATTTTTTTGTTAAATGCAAATTCTGAACTTTTGGCAGAAGTAGGAGACTTTATAAAGCAATCTACAGAATTGCAAAAATAAGGTCCTTGTCGGTCAAAGGCATGACATGTGAAAAATATAATATTAATTAATAGGATTTATTTTGTGTATCCTATATTATGATCAAATTGTAATTTTCTATGTTTTCTATGTTTTGTTTGTTTGCATTTGTATTTGCTTGACCTACATGGGTGTATTATTATGCAAATAAAGAATTATTATTATTAATTAATAGAAATAAATAAGTAAACCGATTCCAGTGCCGATAAGATCGGATCCCGATTTCTTGATAATACAAGAGAGGCAACTCGTCTAGCTGTAACAATTTTGTAACATTTTATTGAACAGGCATTTAAAAAAAAATATTACAACGACATTAACAAAGAATATCCTCTTTTCATCTCAAAATTATTTTTTTCTGTCGAAATTGTGGTACGGTTTGCCGTACCAGCCAAAAAAAGTGGTACGGTCGGAATCGTGCCAACCGTACCGGGTGCTACGGCAGTGGAATATTTGTTGCCCAATTAACTTTACCATTATTACAATCTGTAACAAGAATCTTATATAAGTCAAATACCATATTTGGTTTATTAGTAACAATATTAATCCAATGCCTCAATAACCTTTGCTTTCTTACAATGTACAATGGCAAATGGCCAAGATCCCCAATAATACAACAAATAGGGGTATGTTTTGGAACTTTTAAAAGAAATCTACAAAATTTATTATGAACCAGTTCTATTTCGCTGGCATGATGGAAACCCCACACCTCCGAGGCATAGTTCAAGATTGACGAAACAAGACTGTCGAACATATCACATTGTTGTTCAGGTACGATATAGGCAGATTTCATTGTATTCAACAGAGAAGCTAGAGCTCTTCCACCCTGCTCAGCTAGACGTTTTTGAGTCTGAAGAAATTTACCATTGTCTTGAATAGTTGTTGAAGTCAACAACATTTTCAGGAAGAAGGGTTTGAAGACACCCAAGGGATAATCAGAATCCGTAATTTGACGGACAGACAACCTAATGGTTAAACGAAAAAAGACAAAAGGACAAACAACAATCGTTCGCTTTAATCCCGGAATTGGAAAACAATATGTTTGTAGAAAATATTAATATTCATTTATTGATTATTCCATATAACTGTGTTTGTTGATATATTAATTAAACAACCTTATTAATAAAAAACTGCTGAGATCATGTGCTAATCTGGGTCACGGGTCACTGTAATCGGGCGGCTGTATCGAGAAACAGATACGGTGTTGAAAAAACTGTTGTAAAATATTGATAAATGCTATAAAATTTTATTTTTGTCTTCAAGAAATATGATAGACAAAACCATGTGTGAAGTTTTATGACGAAATATCTCCGATGATGAAAATTTGAAATAAAAACACAGGACCGGACTTTAAGCAAAAATAATAATCCAGGATTCGTTTTTTATTAAAAAAATCCAGGACCCCTGTGTCCATGAATTATTTTTTTTAAAGTTAATAATATGAAATATTGACATCCACACTTGCCTTTAGGACAATACAATTCTGTGTCCACACTTGTTCTATTGTTAAATGAATTTTCACCTGGTAAGATTAGAACCCATTCTCTTGATAATCCCTTTTCAAAGTATAAAATTCAATCTCTTTATTTTAAAACAAGTTAAGTTCGTCGGATAATATTCCCTTTTCAAACATTTATGTAAATTAGATTACAATCTATCCAATTATTAAATAATAAACGTTTACCTTCCACTTTTATGTATATATTATCCCCATATTAGTAGTTTTCTAATATTTGCTAAATGTTTACAGTTTGGAATTTGGTCACCTACTGTTTTTACCCAGCACATGATTATATCTTTAAAGAAGACTGGCAAGTTTTTGATTTTAGCGTGCTTACCTCGAGTCCCGATCTGGTCAAACCAAAGACTATAAAATTGATATTTGTTGCTTCTCCGCTAAGAACACAACAATAAGAAGTAAGAGCAAAGACTGGTTGGCTCAGAATCAGGAAAATGAAAGAAGGGTTCCGAGTGGTTAAGTTCAAGTCTTCAGTGAGAAAGTTTTACAGTCTCCACCATGACTTGATTAACCGTTACGGAATATCTGTGTAACAGACGACAATGAATTTGTTCCATTTGTCGTAGACACCACCCCGTCCTGTCCTCTTTTATAACTTATTACCGAATTTTTTACAAGAGTAAAACGTCGGGTGCCACTAATAGAGTAGGAACTGCTTAGACTTTCAGAGCACTTGAGTTCATATTCGGATTTTGCTCTTAATTGGGTTCATGTAGCTCAACCGTTGGGTTTATGTGTTTTTCTTTGTCTACCCTTGTTTGTCTGTTTGTCCGTTTTCGCTTTGCCATTGTAAATTTTGAGACTCCCATAATTGCCGTGTTATGCCAAAAACGGTATGAGTTGCATAATAACGCTGCGAGTTTTTATGAAAGGGATTGTCCTAAGGAATTTATTTATATAAAAATGTCATCAGAAGCAGATGAAAAATTAACTCCACGTACAAAAAAAACCGGGTACAACCATCTTTGCACATTGAGGACTCTTGTTTTGTATATAAAAAACAAAAATGAATATGGTATATTCTTAATTATTTCAATGAATACATAATTCGAATTTAGTAAATAATTGATTAATTTACTATATTACAACTATAGGTATTTTTGACACTGATTCCCCGCTGCCGTCTGCTTTCTGTTTTCAAATTGCATTATGAAATGAATAAACATTTCATCTTTAGCATGACGTCTGTGTTCTCATATCGGTATGACAGAACATTTTATTTACAGTATGTCGTCTGCTTTCATACACCATTTTGCATTAACAACACTAATAATGAAAATATGATTGACATATGGAATAACGTCAATTTTGAAAGTCAAAACAGACATTATTATACTTTACTATAGAAACCAAGCAAGCAATAATTAAGATATTTTAAAGTTTTATTCCATGGAACAAGAAATAACTCGTTATTCCCGCGGCAAACTGCACGTAGGTCAAATAACTGTGAGGGAATTTGCACGTAGCACAAAATAACTGTTTGAAATTGGCGCGCTTTGCACGTCGAAACAATAACTAGTTATTTCCCTCAGCACGTCGAACCAATAACTAGTTATTTCCCTCATATTAGTTCAGTATAATAATACAGTTATGTCCTTCATGAGAAGTTAATATCCATAATTATTAAATCTCGAAAGGGTTATTTTCCCTCAGACCTTCGGACCTCGGGAAAATAGCCCTTTCTCAATTTAATAATTATGGATATTAACTTCTCATGAAGGCCATAATTGTATAATATCAATAACATCGCAGTTAGTCCGACATTAAACGTCACAATGTGACGTCACACTGATCGATATTTTCCAGTATTAGATTCCGTCCGTTGATACCGACAATGTCACTGAGTGATATCAAAGAAAATAAAAACGTAGATATCAAACTTAGTGCGCATGACGCGTTTCTAGAATAACTTTCATCAGGTGACGCTTGAAATAGAAAGATTGGAAAACCAGAATATCCAATTTACTGATAATGACTGATTATTGCTTGACCTTCAGTGAACATTATGTCCGCTATATTCAGGGACGAGAACAAGTTCAAATATATGAAAACTAAATACAAACGAGGGTGGGATGGGTCAACGAGGACAACGACCTTTGACTGACACTAGAAAGACATGCAGAGTTGGGCAGGAACGAATAATTCAGTCTTCTGTACCAGCTACAATGCGCCTACTCTTTTTTGAAATCTACAAAAGAGGTTTTTTTAGCGTGCAGGGAGCGTGGCCGTCTCCAAACACGTTCCGTATTTTATAACCCGACTTTCCAACCCCTTTCCCCACATCGAAAAGGCACCCTCAACCTCCACATGGGGACGCGTAGAGCAAATATATCGGTTTGAGCCCTGTGTATAACAAATAAAAATATGAAAAAATGTCAACTCGACTTTCGACACTATCGGAAATACAATGGAGAATTCGATACTATGATCTGAATTTAATTCATATATTCCGATTTCTATGTCATGATGTATGAACCACCCATAATTCAGTGATCACGACGCGTTTCTAGAATAACATTCATCACGTACGCCCAAAGTCATCAGATTGTAAAGCCAAAATAATTGAAAAGCTTTTGGACGCAAGAAACCAAACGGCCTAAACAATATACGAAGACAAAAATACAACACTGTTGAAACATTTCCAAAAATCCTGTAGAACAATCGTAGAAAGAACTAAAATCGATACCCTAATATACAAATACATGATCTCTCATTTTCGGCTTGATACAAGCACTTCAATGTAAATGGCAGGGTTAAACTAGCTTTATGACCCACCCTTCCTCTCTTAGTTAAAGATAGTCAACATCATAATCCATTTAGAAATGCTACTGGTGATAGAAAATGATAGCAAGAAATGAAACAAAGAAGAAAAAAAAGGCAGAAACACGAATTCTGAGTCAAAATTACAATAATGATGGAAGGTCAAAACTCACATGAGTAAGAAAAAAGTTGACAACCAGTCTTCAATGAGTGAGTGTGTGATTGTTATTTAACGCCAAATGAGCTATATTTTACCAGCTGTATCATAGAGAGAGTAGGTGGTATTCCAAAGAGATGATGATTATGGTGACGTCCGCTTTGTACTAAACCAACACGCTTAGTTGGACTTTTATAGTGCTGGGCGCACTGAATCAACAGTCCGCGGGTAGACATGTCGCCCCACTCGGACAAATTATCCTGTCTCCGAATCAACTTTCAACTCCTTAATGCAGTGTACTTGGCGGAGAAAAAACAATTTTATCAGTCTCATGTTTAACCCGACCAGGTCTAGAATCTACGATCAACCACACTCGGAGCGATGTGCTGAAAATATATCACCGATGCGGTTGAGAACCAAACGAGAATGAGATCAAGGAATGGGTACCAAATGTATCTACAGTTAAACCTGTCTTATGTGACCTTCTAATGGAACAGCGAAATATGGTCACATAAGGCAGGTGGTCGCTCAATTCAGGTTTAATTGATATGAAATACACTGTTAAAAGAGAAATCAAAATTAAGGTCACATAATACAAGTTATTGCTTAATAGAGGTGGTCACTAAAGCAGGTTTGACTACATAAGATTTACGCAATCAAAATCCGTTCACCTAATAATTTCTTGATTTTGTGAGCTATTTTGAAAATGATGCCATCATGTGACTCAACTATTATGAATAAATGATTATAAGACTACTTACACACATGGACATTAATTAATTATCAATGGTCATTAAATTTTCTATAAGAACCTTATACAGAATAATCAATCAGGATATCATAATTTAATACCGAAAATACATCCAGACATGATATTACCTTACAATGAAGTAAAGAAAACACGTCATTTTCCTCAATACTGGATAAGAGAGAAGACGAATCAATATGTAAATACAAGACATTTTACTAGTTCTTGTCCAACAACGTGTTTTTTCTCTCTTCTAATGTCATTTACTCAAATAGTATTAACATCTTTTTGTACGTAAAAATGATAAAAACAACACAGTACACTATTATGATGGCTTGGTTTGGTTTATGGTGTTTAACGCCACTTTCAACAATATTCCAGTTATATCGTGGCGGTCAGTTTTATTGGTGGAGAAAACCACAGATCTGCCGCAAGTCACTGACAAACTTTATCACATAATGTTGTATTGAGTACGCCTCGCCATCAACTAGATTCGAACTCACAACGTTAGTGGTGATAGGCAGGGGCGGATCCATGATTTCAAGTTAGGGGGGGCGCAATTAAAAAAATTGCGCCGAGCGGAGGGAGGCGCGAATATTTTTGGGGTATTTCGTATGAAAAATCACGATTTTACGCAAAAAAATCATATTGTTTCCAATTTTAGGGGGGGCGCGCGCCGGGTGTGCCCAGTGGCGGATTTAAAGGGGGGCGTGCGGGGCGTGCGCCCCCCCTAAAATTCGCAAAGCAAATGTTATGTAACGTTAATTAAGCAGTTCAATAAATAACCTTTTCATGAATGGTTAACTCGTGACCTGTAGTAAAATATTACTACACATTGTAAATACACGTTGGATGTGTTCGCTGATTCATATATGTATTCGCCGTCAGTAGTTCAAAGATTATTCCATTCTGATTAGTTCCGAGGTACCAGACATCAACTATTTTCTCACGCTAATTAAACATTATTTCTGCAGTCAATTTTAAAACTACTTGTACACGTGCTATTTAGAAATTATAAAATGGAGGCCAAGAAAACAAGCAAGATTGGATACATTTCTGATTCCTCGACGAGACGAGAAAAGTCAAAGGTAAACTAAAAAGTAAATTCAATCAATACTTCGAATAATTAATTTAACAATTGATCTCATTTATAAAACATACAACGAAAACCTATACCGAGAGAATCAGATGATGAAACTGAGACAGTGTGTAGAAACTTGAGTGTCCCAAGAAAATGGTCACTTCTCTTTAAATAATAGTTCAAATAGTTCTTGAATTCGAAATTCTGCAATTTCATATGAAAAAAAAATATAAGTTTGATTTGTATACAAATACCCGAAAATGTTGCCTTTTACTTTTCAAGTAAAGATCAGTAAAAATACGCGTTGGTATATTGTACATTAAAATACAAAAGTAACATATTAATAAAAAAAAAAATTAGCGGCAATTTATTTGTATCAATCTCTGCATCTGTCCGAGGTATCTGCACAAGAAAGTGTGAACAAATCCTTTGTCCGGGTACGTTTATATTATTTATATCTACCAATTGATGTATGTACAATTTTTCTACACATTTTTAACAAAAAATTCTGACTACAATTTATTTGTAATAAATTAATATCTACAACTGCACATGAAAGTGTGAAAATAATCTCGACAAAATGGTTTATGCATATCTCACACATGATTCCCGTAAATATATTTCTCGAGAACTTTGATACATTTTTTTTGTTTGATCTTTTAGTGTAATGAGGTTTTTACGCCCGTTGCTCAAACACTTGATGTCCGTCCGTCCGTCCGTCTGTAAGATTTCTGCAATCCGCAACTTCACTGACTGTAACCACGCAATTGATTGACGTTAAACTATATAATGTACTTGAAATACATTGTAGTTGTGCACAATGGTTTTTAGATTTTTCATCGAAGGCCGGGTGGAGGGGGTAGGAGGATGATTCTGCAACCCGCAACTCCGACATAACACTCAATGGATTGAAGTGAAACTTAAACTACAAATTTGACATACAATGTAGTTTGCTCACCACGGTTTTAATTTTAGAATTAGAGGTTAAGGGTAGGAAGGAGATTCTGTAATCTGCTTTTTTTGCGTAAAATCGTGAATTTTCACACGAAATACCCCAAAAATTTTCGTGCCTCCCTCCGCTCGGCGCAATTTTTTTAAGTGCGCCCCCCCCTAACTTGAAATCCTGGATCCGCCCCTGGTGCCCCCCCCCCCCCCCCCCCCTGGATCCGCCCCTGATAGGTACTAATTACATAGGCAGTAAAAAATCTACCATACGACCACGACGACCTCCAACATTTTTATATGTAAATATAATAAAAACAATACAGTACACTATTAGGTTAATATATTAAACATGTAATATATATACTTATATATATAACGGTTCTTACCAATTAAGAAATTTGAAGATGTCAAAGGGTACATGTAATCAGAATCCGTAAATCAAAGAAGGACAGAAGATACAATGCCGGTCAATAGAAAAAGAACAATGGTCTACAAAACACTACATAGAAAACAAAACATCGAGAGCAACACGAAGGGTGAGCTGTTAGTTAAACACGTAACTTTTTAAGTATGAAAATTTAGAAATCTAATTTTATGTGTTTGATGTTGTGTTTATATATTCACGTAAGAGTCCTCATCCATGTCACTGTGCTTATGTATACCATTATCAACTATTGTTTATCAGTAACTCCCAGCCCACTTTACTATAAATAATGACATTTCAATGCGCAAGTCTCCCGATCACGCTGATCGGATGTTGTGTCTTTAAATAAGTTCATGAGAAAGACATGTGCTATACCTGGTATATGTTTTTAGCAGAAATAAAATGATTGACATTTGGAACTGGGTTAAAGCTATGGTACAGCATTCAGACCTTTATGTTGTACCATGGTATAAGCCTCGCTCATATATATTTGGATTAAACAAAGATTTAACGGCTGTTTTCGCGTGATTGAGTATGGCACAATATCAATTCCAGATAATAGACCATGGTTTTCTACAAACAAATTTCTAAACTGAATAATTCATAAAAAACATTAAAGGAGAGAAGATCATTTATGTTATAATTTGTAATCTATAAAACCATAAAACAAATTGTACTGTGTGTAAAGTTATGAACTTATTTATTTGCATGAATACAAAAATAAAGGTCAAACCAATACAAATATGTATATAGTAACAGTAAACCTGTATTTACATGCCCTATTCTACAAACCATTGCACATAAAAGCTGCTGAATTGCTCTGACATTGTCTTCGGAATATAGCATATATTTACTGCAATAAATTGTCACATTTAATATTTGTAAATTTTAAAAATAGTATCACTTAATTTGATGTCAGCGTCGATGCAATGTCCTCTGATATCTGGTAATGTTATCGTCCCAGTCATGGTAATGATTATGAAATATTCATATTTTTATTAAGTGTATCAAGTGAGTATTTATGTTTTAACGTATTCATTCAGAATATTCATTTATGTTAAACAGACATTATTAGCTTTGAAATATTCTACATATCTTTCTAAATTAAGCACATTCTCGTGAATTTTGCTTTCCACCTTGGAAGGTTCTATGACCTGTGCCAAAACGACAGTTTTATGTAAAAAATAAATTTGAAGACTAGAACCAATATAAACGACAAACTAGTGTGACCTGGCATTCCTTACGAAAATTGCATTTTTTTTTCTATCCTACTTTTCGCTATATTAGGTTTCTTGTGTAAGGAACTGAATTTCATTCTCTGGAAACCACAATATCCGATCGGAATGTGTGGTGAGTATGAGATGCGATAGTAAAAACAATGTGAAATACCGGGTTTTTCTCACGGAAACCAGGGTTTTAATGCGAAAGACATAGCAGTTCGAACAAATATCCCGTTTCCGAGCAGAAACAGACTAAAACGTGAAGCAAAACGTCGATATGAAAAAAACGTGGTTCGAAATGAGAATCTGAACCCTAGAAAATGTTGGTCTTTAAGTAAGTCAGTTTTAGGTGTCAATTGTGACAGAGTTATCCCCCCACTGAAGTATAATAATGACACAGGCTACAAGTACGACGGGCGGAAGTTGTGACTAAATGATCAACCCGTTTCCGGACATGGACACATATTGTATGGAAATTAATCACGTATTGCTAGCATCTAGAGGCTACGAATACGACGGATTTTTGTTTTCTTAAATATATTGTTTTTAGACATCTATTACTGTGATACTATAAAGCTACGATAGTATTGTAATGACTTAAAAATTCTAGAAACATGTATTTGCTGCTATGCAGAACATGATTGAAGACATCGCTGCGAATTTAATATGAAGAACTGCAATCAAAGTGATGATAATTTGCTTATTTAAGGTATAATATATGTTATTTGACCTTGTGTTTGGGCGTTGACCTTCGGAAATGGAACTAAATTTTTCCCTCCATGAATACAGGAATAATCCAACTCCTTATAAATTAAAAGACCAGCTGCACTTTCTGCAACTTCCATGTTTTTATATTTGGACCCCGTACCAAGCTTTCTTGAGCTACGCTTATAAAGTTGGACGTAGTTATCCTGCTGGAATTTTTTAGGGCACACTCTAAATCTGTAAAAGATTTATACTTTGCTCCAACACGGAGCGCACTACCATCATCGTCCATTTTGAAAATAATTAGTGTTGGGAAGTGTGAGTTGTACTCTGAGAAGTACTCATACCAGTGAAAGCCATGGGCTTAATCGTGTGTTGTAAGACTAGTTTTTCAATGGATCAGATTGTATTGGAATAAAAATAAACTAGAAACAGAAAATTATATAAAAAATTCATAAATTGTCATTTAATATGAAATAAAAACAATAGAATTAAGAAAATCGAGAAATCCGTCGTATTCGTAACCTCTAGATGCTAGCAATACGTGATTAATTTCCGTAAGATAGGTGTCCATGTCCGGAAACCGGTTGATCATTTAGTCACAACTTCCGCCCGCCCGTCGTACTTGTAGAACCCAGGCTACGAATACGTGTGCCTATAATAATTATTTTATTTCTGAAGACAGTGAAAAGGCCGAAACATTTAATCAGTACTTCGCAAAGCAGATGTCCATTAGTAATAACATTGCTGATCTACCTACACTACCTCCTTTTTCGTATATCACTGATGAACGACTAGGTACTATAGATGTAAATGAAGCTGATGTTTTGAGATATCTTAGACAAGTAAATATACATAAATCTTATGGTCCGGACTGAATATCGAATCACATCCTCAAGTTCTGTGCCGACTCTTTATATAAAACGCTTACAAAGTTATTTAATTTTTCATTACTCAATGGTAAATACCCATCTCAGTGGAAAATTTCAAACGTCTGTCCAGTTTACAAGCAAAAGGGAGAGAGACATCTCTAATTACCGACCGATAGTACTTTTGTCAACAATATCCAAGATCTTCGAAAAGGTTATTTACAAATCTTTATATGAATTTTTTGTTCTTCATCATCTTCTGATATCTGAAAACTCGGGTTTAAGAAAAACGATTCTACCGTAAATCAGTTAATAGCGATTACACACGAAATGTATAAGGCCATTGATTCTGGCCATGATGTGTGTGCTCTTTCTAGACGTGTCCATGGCGTTCGATAAAGTTTGGCACGAAAGCCTAATTTTTAAGCTTAAACAAATTGGTATCTATGATAATCTTTTGTTACTTGTGATAAATTATCGTGATAGTCGATCTCAGAAGGTAGTGTTAAATGGAACTTCGTCTTCTCTATGTTCTACTTCTGCCGGTGTACCCCCAAGGGTCTATACTAGGTCCTCTTCTCTTCTTGGTGTATATTAATGATATAAAGTGCAACATACACTGTAATATTAAACTGTTTGCTAACGATACTTCACTAATGGAAGAAATTATTAATCCTGCAACATCTTTTTACAAATTAAACCAAGATTTAGACACTTTGAATGAGTGGTCAAAGCAATGGATTGTTACATTTAATGCATCAAAAACAGAACTTCTCATTATTTCGAAAAAATGTGGACGTCAAATGTATCTGCCATTATATCTAAATAATACTGCTATTAACGAAGTGACAGTTCACAAACACCTAAGAGTTATATTTAATAACAAAATGTCATGGAGAGATCATATTAATGATATCTGCAAAAAATGTAACAAACGCTTAGATATCATTCAGAAGATGAGATGTATCTTACCACGCTCATGTATCGAAAAACTGTATAAATCATTTATTCGCTCTTTGCTCGATTATACTGACGTCATATATGACAATTGCTGCAAGTTTGACACTGACAAATTAGAACATGTTCAGTGCAGAGCTTGCATTATAGCCACAGGGGCTATCAGACTGACCAAACATAAAACTCTTCTACAAGAAGTAGGTATAGAAACATTAAAATCTCGCCGACGACACCATAGGCTTGTATATTTGTATAAAATTAAAAACAAACTCACACCTAGTTACCTTTCAAACCTGCATAGCATGACAAATCACAACACATTAAACTACAACTTTCAAAGACAAAATCAAATCATACCTATACGTACTAGAACAACCTGTTTCTACAACTCATTCTTTCCTGCAACAAAACGGAATTGGAATAATCTTCCGTTGGTAGTATCGTCAGCTATTTCAGTTACTTGTTTCAAGAATGCTTTGAATAAAACTGATGAGGCTAACACATCTAAAAAAAACTTTACTCATTAGGCCACAGTTATGAGAAAATATTGCATACTCGACCTCATCTTGGGCTCAGTGGGTTAAACAAACACTTATTCAGTTACAATCTATGTCTAAGTAAATTTTGCCATCATTGTGATGGTAACAAAATAGAAGATACCGAACATTACTTATTGAAATGTAGCCGTTACACTACCCCTAGAATGACATTGCTACTAAATGTGAAACACATTATCTGTCCCGATATTAACATAACGTTGTTACAAGATCTTAGCCCAACATATCTAACTAAAATTCTTATTGAGGGAAGTAATGACTTAACTACTGTAATGAATCAAGAACTATTTACACATGTATTTAAATTTATTAAGTCTACTCACAGGTTTATTCGATAATATTTTGTTAATGTTTCTTTTCCCAGTCTGAATACCAGTAATTATTTTATTTTACCCACACTTGCCATTATGATTTGTTTTTCGTATAAATTCATTCATTCATTCATTCATTCATTCATTCATTCATTCATTTTCTCTCTCTCTCTCTCTCTCTCGCCAAAGAAATGTAACCTATTGTCAGTCACTGACGAGCTCTACCAGACAATGTTGTATCGAATAGGCCTCGCGAAAAGACACTCAATCAATAACATGCAACAACTATTTGTGATTCCGACAGGTAGATAATATATGTTGAAAACCTTACATAGACCTTCTTACATTGTATTACCATCATGGCCGCCATCAATCTGAATATTGTTGTAATTCCGCTCATGGCAAGGTGTACTCGATACAACATTATGTGATTAAATTTGTCCGTCACTTGTAACAGTTCGATGATTTCCTCCACCAATAAAACTGACTGCTACAATATAACTGAAATATTGTTGAAAGTGGCGTTAAACACCATAACCCCTCATGGTGGCAGTTTTAATCCCACATTAAGCTATGAATATAACAATGACTTCAGTCTAAACTATATTTATTTATATAATTGAGCTGCATAAATACAGAATGAAACGAGATAATAATACATGAATAAAGTATGGTCAACTTCTTGGTATCTGGTATAAACTGGTTTTATATGCATATATTTTAAAGTATTCGCTAAGTTCGTGAATTATACTCTGAAAATGCTGCCATATGGCGTTCTGTTGATGAATCTAGCTCGGGGTGCTATGTACCAGTCTTGACGACGATTATGGCGATATGGGTATTCATAGCCCATTTCTGGATATGTATGAAAATCTCGATAGTCATGATCCTGCACTGAGCGTTTCATAATACGTAGATCACGTGATTCTGGTCGATATATGTATGTATCATGTTGTGATGGCTTGTCACTTATAACAGATACTGAAAATATATATATTTTTTAATTTGTTTATCGTGAAATTTGCAATTATATTACAAGGAAGGAGTGAGTGATTGTTGCCAATGTTTCAGAAATATCATTGCAGGAATAAATTACCCTTCAATGAGATGATAGAGTCAAAGGGTGGACATGTTGCTCCACTCCGACACTTTATCCTGATTCCGAGCCAACAGTTTTTGCTCTTACTAATTAAAAGCTTTGTGCTTACCAGATAAACAACAAATACCAAATTTATAGTATTTGGTCTGACAGGGTTCGAATTCATGATTTATCACAATTTAGAAGAGCACGATAACCTGTTAAATCATAATGTAACGAAAACATGTGAATGATAGTAAAAATACTAAACCCAAATATTTTCGTATTTTCGTATTTGTTATACTGTATCTAAACAGATAAATATACTAAATCAAAAACATTTTCATATCTGTTATACTGTATCCAACTTAAAAAATGTCAAACTTAAAAACATTTTCATATCTGTTATACTGTATCCAACTTGAAAAATGCCAAACTTAAAAACATTTTCGTATCTGTTATACTGTATCCAACTTGAAAAATGCCAAACTTAAAAACATTTTCGTATCTGTTATACTGTATCCAAATTAAAAAATGCCCAACTTAAAAACATTTTTGTATCTATTATACTGTATCCAAATTAAAAAAATACAAAACTAAAAACATTTTCGTATCTGTTATACTGTATCCAAACTCGATATGTTATCCTAGAAATTTACAGATTCTAAATAATGAAATTCATTAAAACTAAGGTGAATATCCCTCCAGCACAGGAAATCATGGCCGATTTTGGCTATCCTACGTAGGCACTGTAGTTTATATTTAAATAATATTCAAATTAGATATCTGCGCTTTTATTTCTTAGATATACACTTATAGATATACATTGTACATGTATATACACCCGATATTGTAAAATTCGCAGATTTGAAGACGGATCCTAATGTATTCCCTTTTTTAAAATATATTTCAGCAGTATGCAGAAGGTAATTATCACCTTTCTCAAGATTGACAGGTGACTAAAATGTGGACAATTTTTTTTTTTTTTTCGGAAAACCAAATCACAGATTTTGAGAATCAAATCTTAGCGATACAATAACTCAAAAGATAACTCAGATTTTCATGACATTCTGCAGGAAGAATGGCCAGGGTATTATCTTGTTTGAGTTAAAACATGAAGAAATTGGATTGTGTTTGTTTGTTTGATGGTGTTACACCATTTTCAACATTATTTCAGTTATATCGTGGCGCTCAGTTTTATTGGTGGAGGAAATCGGAGGACCTGGAGAAAACCACCGACCTGTCGCAAGTCACTGATAAACTTTATCACATAATGTTGTACACCTCGCACTGATCGCTATTCGAACTGACATCAGTGGTGATAGGCACTGATTTCATAGGTAGATGTGAATCCAACTACCATACGATGACGGCCAGGACATCCCCTAAATTGGATTGTAAAATAGTGACCTATCGTTGTGCAATATAAATACAAATTTTACCATGGCTAACAACGTCCTCTGCTGGCATAACCTCATCATTTGGCGATCGTTTCCATGCTTCAACAGGGTAAGCAAATTCATTAAAAGTATCAGAATCCACTCCTATGTGAAAATATACAAAACAAAATTTATTATTATCATTAACATTTCATGTTTATTATTTTCATTGTTAAATTATCTTAGAATCATTCTTGAAAGTCGTGTCAAAATCCAAAACCGACCAGTTAACTTTTATATGATATTCCTCCTGAAATAGACAATATTTCCATGCAAAATAAAAATCAGGTTATTTTTTAACATGAAAAATTTGCATTTTTTCAAATTTTCAAAATGTCCTAATACATATGCATTACATGCAATAATAAACAAAAATCAATCATCCGACCTTGTTGTCAAAGGTCAATTAAAACAGTGACTTCAAACTTCTAGTGGCACTCTGTTATGTCCTTATGCAAAATACGAAGGCACAGGAAAAGAATATGTCTACAGATAGACGAGAGACGACATTTTAAAACCAACATATCCCCCTTCCCTCTACACTCAACAAAAACTCCTACCATGGTCTGACATGGTAATCTGTGTTAGTCTTAGGTGAAGTTTGTCATGACTTCTGTGATATAAATTCTTTGGAAGTTTAATCCATATTAATCAATATTGATCACAGATTTATAGTCGTTTGACCACAAGGGAGCAATAATTTAGGTAGTCGTTTGACCACAAGGGAGCCATAATTTAGGTAGTCGTTTGACCACAAGGGAGCAATAATTTAGGTAGTCGTTTGACCACAAGGGAGCAATAATTTAGGTAGTCGTTTGAACAAAAGGGAGCCATAATTTAGGTAGTCGTTTGACCACAAGGGAGCAATAATTTAGGTAGTCGTTTGATCACAAGGGAGCAATAATTTAGGTAGTCGTTTGACCACAAGGGAGCCATAATTGTTAGGTATATCTATGACAAAAACAAAGTGACATACAATAAATTTGCATGTAGGTAAAGCGATGGCCAGGAGACAACAATGATTAGGTTGCAAGCCAAATATGGGCATTTAATTGTTATCTGCAGATTATTTCTGGGTTTTAATGGTATTCATTAGCCATTGATGGTAATTTCTACAGTATAATATATCACCTACACACCGATACAAAAATACTACACGACTTATAATTATAATACAATATCATGTACTCTTGATAGACAATGTTTGCTCTGATGCTTATATTCACAGCAAATTCCTGTCTATTTTGTCTTTTCTCTTCTATTTGTTATTATAATGAATAACATGACAGGAAAATTTGGGCCCATGTGTCTATTGTACATGTACAGTCAAACCTGCCATTGCGGTCACCTGTATTAAAAGGTCACCTTTTTCTTGTCCTGTCGTAGAACATTTTATATGAATTGAACCTCTTTAAAGAGGTCAACCTGTTTTATAAGGCCACTTTTTCTTGGTCCCAAGGGTGACCTCTTAATACAGGTTTGTATATAGCCATTATATTTACATGTATCTATTTCGACTGTAAACCTTGCTACAAACAATTACAAAATGGAAAGAAACCCTTTCCCGATTCGTACCACCATTTATTATGCAACAAACAAATCGATGTAACATGTAAATTTAAGAAAAACGTCATAGTTTACCTGTTCCCTCATAAAGGAATAAAAATATAGAGCCTACTTTCTCACCTTCTCCTTCCTGTTTCCTCATAACGTAATGAAATATAGAGCGTATTTTCTCACCTTCTCCTTCAAAGTCTTTGGAGATTCTAAGTATCCCTATGCCCCAGAGAATTGCCAGGACAATAGCGATCAATACTAAACACCATGCTGTAATAGTGATTCCTCCAATAAGATTCCAGGCAAAAAACTTTAAAACAAAACAGAAAAGAAAATAGATGACCATTAAGCAGATTAAAATAAGTTATACATTTTGCTCCATCTTTCTGACATTGCTATATGTGTCTATAGTTATCACCACTAAAGTTGTGAGGGGCCCGGGTGGATCAATGAGTTAGGTAGTTGAATTACCTAACAACTCATACAAGTCTATCACCAATACGGCGCGAGTTCGCGCCCGGCTTTGTAAATTACAAAAAGGGTGCACTCGACTCGCAGCCGCAAGTGATAAAGTTTACCAGTTTCTTGCCCATGGTCGGTGGTTCTCTCCGGCTTCCTCCACCACTAAAACTGGTCGCCATGATATAGATGAAATATTGCTGAAAGTGGCGTTAAACATAATAAATCAAATCAAATCACTAAAGTTGTGAGTTTTATTCAACTTATGTGAGAAAGTGACATGTCGAAGGCCGGTGAGGTTTTCTAGTACTGCGTTTTCCTAAACCGAAAAAAAAACTGGCCGCCACGATATAACTGAAATATTGTTGAAAGTGGCACCAAGACCAATTATCAACACCCTAATGCTTGATTCACTTATATCTTGCCACTGTTATGTTATTGTTAATATGTGTAAGGATATGATTATTATTAGTAAACAACACAATCGGAAAAAAATTCTGATAGACATATTACTCCACTCAGACACATTATCCACCAGCCGAGTCGAACAATTTCAATCTGTGAATCAAGATAAATGTTCAAACATTTTATTTAGTAAGCGAGTGATTGTTTGTTTAAACCCAAAATAAGCAATTTTCAGCTTTATTATAGCGAGGACAAGATAATTCAAAAGGATAATTATGTCCGCTTTGTACTAGACCAATACGCTTTGCTTGATTTTTATAGCGCTAGCTCACTGAGCAGTCCACATGTAGATATGTAGACATGTCGCCCCACTCAAATACATTATCCTGAATTCGAGCCAACCAGTCTTTGCAATTACTCCTTAATGCTGTGTGCTTAGCGAAGAAGCAACAAATAGCAATTTTATAGCCTTTGGTTTAACCCGATTAGGTATAGAACCCCCGATCTATAGCACTTGAGGCGAACACGCTAACCATTACGCCACCGATGTAGTTACAATATATAGCCTTTACAATATAAAGTAGCCTAAGTAGGCTTATAAAATGGTATAATTTACTTCAATTCATTTTTAATGAACACGAAACCAAAAAATATATAATTTAAAAGTATTATATAGGTGGTTTTTTTTATATACATACAATGCTTCAATAACCAATGGCTTTCACATATAGCGAGGTGTATCTATCCGTTTTATACAAATTTGTGATTTGAGGCAGGCTAGGGGTATTCTTTTTTCAACAATAAAACTGATCGCCACTATATAATTGAAATATTTGTGGTGATAAACATGCATAATTTAACATAAATTGCAAAATATAGTGGAACTCAATCATATGAAATTGTAGGATTTCTTTAATGAGGAAATACTCAAATTTTCCTAAATATGCAATTTCGGGTAAATGTATTGTGTTAAATTTATGTTCTACTCCTTAATTCCTGAAGGTGTGAGTCCTACTACCGCCTGTGGTAAGGGGTACTCGATGCAACATTATGTGATAATGTTTGTCAATGATATTCAGTTGTTCTCTGTGGCTTCACAGGTTTCCCCAGCGATAAAGCTAACCACAAAAATATAACTGAAATATCATTGAAAGGGGCATTAACCAACAATATCACAGCCCCCCTTAATAATGAATGAGGGAGTTTGACAACAAATTGACGTTTATTATTCAACCTCATTTCTGAAAGATGCATTTAATAAATTTAAAAAAAAGACAGACTTGTATAACGGTCGCTTATATTAGTGTATTGACGGTAAATATAGAATTTATGTGGCGAGGCTTAGAAACAGGGGAAAGACGAGCTTTTAGCGAGTCTTTCCAACCGTTTCGTGCCGAGCCACATAAATTCTATATTTACCGTCAATACACTAATAATGTATTTATCCTGCAATATATACAATTTGCCAAAAAAAATGTTATTTGATTTAATAATAAAAAAATCGAGAAAGCATCAGAGATGCAACAGCCGAGTTGCAAGTAAAAATCATTTGGTCTTGTTTTATAAATAAGTAAGAAACTAAAGAATAAATGTATGTGTGATGGATTGGAAATATTTTCCTATGTAATATAAAGACTATTCAAGATATCATCAAGTTTCAGAGGACAAAAAATAAATTATTGGGGCATTTAATTTGTCTATTCACCCTGATTATAAATATATATGGTCTAGGGGTGGGGATCTCAACCATTATAAAGTTCACTTCAGGTAGGGGGTGGGGTATGACCCCCCCCCCCCCCCCCCCAGGGCCTGAGCTATAAGGCATTTAATTTGCCTAGTCACCCTGATCATAAATATATATGGTTTAAGGGTGGGGATCTCAACCATTAAAAAGTTCACTTCAGGTAGGGGGTGGGGTATGACCCCCCGGGGCCTGAGCTATAAGGCATTTAATTTGCCTAGTCACCCTGATCATAAATATATATGGTTTAGGGGTGGGGATCTCAACCATTAAAAAGTTCACTTCAGGTAGGGGTGGGGTATGACCCTGGGGCCTGAGCTATAATGCATTTAATTTGCCTAGTCACCCTGATCATAAATATATATGGTTTAGGGGTGGGGATCTCAACCATTAAAAAGTTCACTTCAGGTAGGCGGTGGGGTATGACCCCCGGGGCCTGAGCTATAATGCATTTAATTTGCCTAGTCACCCTGATCATAAATATATATGGTTTAGGGGTGGGGATCTCAACCATTAAAAAGTTCACTTCAGGTAGGGGATGGGGTATGACCCCCGGGGCCTGAGCTATAAGGCATTTAATTTGCCTAGTCACCCTGATCATAAATATATATGGTTTAAGGGTGGGGATCTCAACCATTAAAAAGTTCACTTCAGGTAGGGGGTGGGGTATGACCCCCCGGGGCCTGAGCTATAAGGCATTTAATTTGCCTAGTCACCCTGATCATAAATATATATGGTTTAGGGGTGGGGATCTCAACCATTAAAAAGTTCACTTCAGGTAGGGGTGGGGTATGACCCTGGGGCCTGAGCTATAATGCATTTAATTTGCCTAGTCACCCTGA
Source organism: Bathymodiolus brooksi (assembly GCA_963680875.1). Taxonomy (NCBI): domain Eukaryota; kingdom Metazoa; phylum Mollusca; class Bivalvia; order Mytilida; family Modiolidae; genus Bathymodiolus; species Bathymodiolus brooksi. Next base: position 78,960,386 of record OY804585.1, on the reverse strand, counting down.
TCATAAATATATATGGTTTAGGGGTGGGGATCTCAACCATTAAAAAGTTCACTTCAGGTAGGCGGTGGAGTATGACCCCCGGGGCCTGAGCTATAATGCATTTAATTTGCCTAGTCACCCTGATCATAAATATATATGGTTTAGGGGTGGGGATCTCAACCATTAAAAAGTTCACTTCAGGTAGGGGATGGGGTATGACCCCCGGGGCCTGAGCTATAAGGCATTTAATTTGCCTAGTCACCCTGATCATAAATATATGTGGTTTAAGGGGTGGGGATCTCAACCATTAAAAAGTTCACTTCAGGTAGGGGGTGGGGTATGACCCTGGGGCCTGAGCTATAATGCATTTAATTTGCCTAGTCACCCTGATCATAAATATATATGTGGTTTAGGGTGGGGATCTCGGTGACATTTTTTTAAACAGATTCCCCAGTGGGGTGGGGCTGAGCCCCGGGGATAAAAAATGTTGAATGCACAACTTCACATTGGCATCTCCACCCTTACCAAATATTATGCTTCTATCTTTTGTAGTTTCAGAGAAATATGTAATTCTCAAAATATGTACTTTTTGTATAAAAAACCAAGATTTTACAAGAAAAAAACAATAGATTAACCTGAATTTCGAACTCGCTCTAAATAATAGTGTAATAATGCTTCCTACCAACAATTATGTTAATCGGCCAAAAACTAAGAGCGCTATCGCGTTAACGAAGATAATTCTCAAAATATGTACTTTTTCTATAAAAAACCATGATTTTACAAGAAAAAAACATTAGATTAATCTGAATTTCGAAATTGCTCTAAATAATAGTGTAATAATGCTTCCTACCAAAAATTATGTTGATCGGCCAAAAACTAAGAGCGCTATCGTGTTAACGAAGATAGGCTAACATACGCCCGCCCACCTTTTGCCAAAACATAAGCCGACTGCAACTTTGTTGCAACTTGGCTAAAAATCATTATTTATATCAAATGACATGACTGTAGGAAAATAAAGTGGTGATTCACAACACTGAATTAATTAATAAAAATATATGGTTTAAGGGTGGGGATCACAACCATTAAAAAGTTCACTTCAGGTAGGGGGTGGGGTATGACCCCTGGGGCCTGAGCTATAAGGCATTTAATTTGCCTAGTCACCCTGATCATAAATATATATGGTTTAGAGGTGGGGATCTCAACCATTAAAAAGTTCACTTCAGGTAGGTGGTGGGGTATGACCCCCCCGGGGCGTGAGCTATAATGCATTTAATTTGCCTAGTCACCCTGATCATAAATATATATGGTTTAGGGTGGGGATCTCCGTCACATTTTTTAAAACAGATTTCCCAGCGGGGTGGGGCTGAGCCCCGGGGATAAAAATGTTGAATGCACAACTTCACATTGGCATCTCCAACCATACCAAATATTAAGTTTCTATCTTTTGTGGTTTCAGAGAAATGTGTAATTCTCAAAATATGTACTTTTTCTATAAAAAAAACCATGATTTTACAAGAAAAAAACAATAGATTAATCTGAATTTCGAACTCGCTCTAAATAATAGTGTAATAATGCTTTCTACCAAAAATTATGTTGATCGACCAAAAACTAAGAGCGCTATCGCGTTAACGAAGATAATTCTCAAAATATGTACTTTTTCTATAAAAAACTATAATTTTACAAGAAAAAAACAATAGATTAGATTAATCTGAATTTCGAACTCACTCTAAATAATAGTGTAATAATGCTTCCTACCAAAAATTATGTTGATCGGCCAAAAACTAAGAGCGCTATCATGTTAACGAAGATAGGCTAACATACGATGCCTGCCCACCCGCCCGCGCGCCTTTCGCCAAAACATAGGCCGACTGCAACTTGGCTAAAAAAGATAATGGTAGTTCTGGTAAGGGGCGTGGCTTAATAGTTTATTAGGCTAATGTGAAAAGTGTTATTATGACAGGGGTGTGACTTAATAGCATTATTAGGCTAATGTGAAAAGTGTTATTATGACAGGGGTGTGGCTTAATAGCATTATTAGGCTAGTGTGAAAAGTGTTATTATGACACTGTCATAATAAAGCAACAGTTTATTTCAACCCATTTATTATGACAAAAAATAACCCAATTGCAGGATAAATTTCGTTACACAATGATTATTAAATAGCCCACATTATGAAAATAACTCTCAAATCGGATATAGATCAGACAAATTATTTTACCCAAGGCTTAGAATACGTTCAGCAATCATAACACTGATATACTGGTAATTTATAAATGATTAATTACGAGGTAATAAACTGAAAAACGAAAAATACCACTTTGGCGGAACAAAATCCAATTGAAAAATCGTAGAAAGAGGCAAAATCGAAAATAGAATGACGTAAAACAAGGCACATTTCTGATGAATCGCATGCAAAAATTGAGTGATTGTTGTTTAACGCCAACTCAGCCATTTTTCAGCTATATGATGGTGAGAACAAGTTAATTTTCAATGAGATGATGGTGAAGTCCACTTTGTACTAGACCAACACACTTAATTGGATTTTTACAGTGCTAGCTCACTGAAACACAGTCCATGGATAGACATGTCGCAGCACTCGGACACATTATCCTAATTCTAAGCCAACCAGTCTTTGCTCTTTCTCCTTAATGCTGCGCGCTTAGCGGAGAAGCAACAAATACCAATTGTATAGTCTTTTGCTTGACATGATCGGAGCTCGAACCCACAATCTACTGCACTCGAGGCGAGCACACTAACCATTACATCACTGATGCGGTTCACAAAGATTGACACTCCTCTTATTTCTAATGATCTGAAAGCAAATTACTTACTAAAAAGGGTGTTTCAGAATCATGTCCAAAGAAGGCTACACCATGTGTCCTTGAGAAGATACTCACAGCTAGTAGTCCCCAAAATCCTGGTCCGAAATGCACTACAATCAATATAAGGCGGTTTGTTATCTTTCTAACAAATATTTGAACAGTGATGTTTTATATCAGTATATTTTCTATGGTGGTGTACTGTGGTATATGGTAATTGTGATATTTTACCTTTTGAATTTTGAGCGAACCTGATGAGGATATTCAAGAAACGTGTCATGCGCACTACATATTTTATCTACGTTTTTATTATGGACAAATTTTGTCACAATGGTGTGATGTTGTGGTTGTTTACTATGGTATATAAGTAATGGTAATATTTATCGGGCTTTTTGTAGATGGTGGGTTAGGGTTAGGATTATGGTGTTTAATGACACCTTCAAAAATATTTCAGTTTTATTTTGGCGGTCAGTTTTATTGGTGGAAGAAACTGGAGTACCCGAAGAAAACACTGACCTATGGCAAATCACTGGCACACTCTACCACATAATGTTGTTTCGAGTACTCCCTGCCATGAACGGGATTAGAACTCACAACGTTAGTGGTGATAGGCACTGATTGCATAGGTAGTTATAAATTCAACTACCATACGGTCACAACCACAATGGCTCCATGTTAATGGTGTACTGTGATTATAGATATATATAATGTATATATGTCAATTCAGAATACATAACAACCGGAAAGTGTTGGTTTGGTACGTATTGCTACCATTATGTCAAGCACATGTAATAGTCGATATTTGAAATGTGCAGATTCCATATAAATCAGTGGTATCAAGCGTTAATGCTAGAAACTAAGTCATGGCAATAGAGCACATGAATCTTGTTTCCATAGTAGTTAGTAGTAGGTGCATTCTAATTAAAATTAAATCTCCGCACTTGCTCCCTATTGTCTATCGGTTGTTTTGTAATCACAGCTTGGACGCGGCGAATACAAAACAACCGATGGAAAATAAGGAGCAAGTGCGAAGATTTAATTTTAATTAGATTGTAGTAGGTGAAACCTTCGTGCAATGTGATGACAAAACCAAAGTATATACATTGCTTTTTATTAAAGATAACCCATATTAATAAGGGTTTATACAAAAATCTAAAGACATTATTGGCAATGATATGCTATGATCAATAGAAGTAGCACTAGTAATTATACATTTAAGTATAGTGGCTTATAGTTATAAATCATAAACATAAATTAAATATAACTTGCTTCTTGCCTCAACATATAATACATTTTGTATTCATTTCTTGACCAACATTGGATGGTAAAGGGTGTCAGAAATATAAACCAATTTGACACAATGTCCTTCGACTGCTTTATTGCATACTCGGCCAATGTATATGTCAAAATGATTGTGCTCTGTAGTATCATTCTGTTGTCAGGAAGACATTTTAACTAAAGTTCATCAAGATCATTTTCATAGGACAAGATGTCAGAATGTAGGAATAGTGAAACAATCAGACATCCACAAAAAAGAAAATAAATGTAAATTTATTTCACCAATAAGATCACAAAATGTACTGAAACTTACTTGATGAAGGTAATTCCAGAAGTGCGGTGTTTGATATCCAAGTTTTTATTACTACTGGTCGAGGACCAATTATCGCCAACTTGCACGTTACTCGCGAATGCACACAAATTTTCGGTTCATTTTTTGCAGACAACAATAATAAATGGTGACAAAGCAGACAGCAAAATCCTACATTTGTATCTTGGCTAATTCAAATGAAATCAGGTAAAACCCCATTAGAAACCATACCTCTTTATATAAGCCTCACGGGGGAGTCACGTAAACGGAGCGGAGATGCCAGTCGCTATTATTAACAGAAAAAAATTAGCAGATTGGTGTTCTAATGATCGCAAAATACTGGTGACACCTTCATTTTTTGTGGTAAGGCCATTTCTTTTAACTTCACTGTTGATTTATACATGTATTTATATTTTCCCACATTTAACAAGGTGGCAATAATTGGGGTTATGGTTTTTTTCTAAAAAAATATTCTGATTCCCAATGTTGCTGAAAAAAATATTCTGATTTTGGTGGAGGGAAAAAAAAATAATCTGATTCAGAGTTTTTGTCATATAGCCTAATGTTAAATTCTGGAGAAAAATTTCGTGCCTTGCGCGACAAAAAAATAAATATTCGAACTCTTGTGTTGTCCGAAATAAATTTTCTGAATGAAACAAAAGACCATATCCCCCCCCCTCCCCCCCACCCCGTCCCTGCAAGTTAAATGGTCGGTCCCTTACAAAGGGTCCCTGACACGAGCATGCGCATACAAATTATTTATATTTCCGTCCAAGATAAGTCGATTGGTAACATTCAAAATTATGAGGCACTTGAAGGGGTGTATTGGACTACATAGAAATAATCTGACAAAACCAAGAAAAAAATGGCGATAATTGGTCCTCGACCAGTATGATTTTAAATACACATATAACTGATTGAAGAGCACACCATTTAATCTATATTTTCATAATTTCATTAATAGGATATTTAGATAAGTAATACGGTAAATTGACTTCAATAACTAAATAATGCTTTAATTAAATTTGAAAATACAATTTTTTCATGAAAACATTATCACTAGTAAATAATCGTAATTTTTTTTGTAGATCTTCTTTCAGTGTATCACCTATATACATACAGGCTTTATATATTGTACGGTGGTATCATCGCCACAGTCTTATCTTTCTTTTGATTTACATCTACTGATTTAATCTATTCCTATCACTATTTCACGCTCAAGTTTAATCCACCAATAAAACTGATGCAACTGATTTATTGTTTAAATAAAGTCTGAAAGTACCAAGACGTGATCAAACCCCATATATCAATAGAAAACGACAAACATCTCACAAATACTGAGTACAGAAAAGTAGAAAAACAGCAACACTAACCTTCATAATTCAACGATAATAATCCTATATTTTTCATCGATAAAGAATAATAGTTACATGAATATGTGTTACCTATTTTCAGTTTCAGGTTCAAGGAACGATTTTTGTAAAATTATACTCTATATACTGGATTGAAGTAAATTGGATAATGACATAACTTGCCATACTTTAATAATTTAATTATATAAGGACAAAAGAAGAAAACACAGTTGAGACAATATTACAATATGTCTCTTTTGAAACATAAATCATACATTAATCAGTTTCAAATTTAACAGAGAAAGTCATCAAGAACTCGACCTTGTATATTAAGCAGTAAGCAAAGTTTGAAACACGAAAGGGGTAATCATATTTGTTTTCCATAAAAAAAAAGAAAAAGAAAAAAAAAGATTAGTAATTTGTTTAAATACTTTCATTTTATCAAAATGGCTCTTTGTATTCGCTTACATAAGCATGACATTAATGAATTACATATTGCATGCAATACAAAATGTGATAACTGTGTCATGTCCAAACGTGATAACTGTGTCATGTCTAAACGTGATAACTGTGTAATGTCCAAATGTGATAACTGTGTCATGTCCAAATGTGATAACTGTGTCATGTCCAAATGGGATAACTGTGTCATGTCCAAACGTGATAACTGTGTCATGTCCAAATGTGATAACTGTGTCATGTCCAAATGGGATAACTGTGTCATGTCCAAATGTGATAACTGTGTCATGTCCAAATGTGATAACTGTGTCATGTCCAAACCTGATAACTGTGTCATGTTCAAACGTGATAACTGTGTCATGTCCAAATCTGATTACTGTGTCATGTCCAAACGTGATAACTGTGTCATGTCCAAACGTGATAACTGTGTCATGTCCAAACATGATAACTGTGTCATGTCCAAACATGATAACTGTGTCATGTCCAAACTTTGTAATCAGTGTTTTATAATACTATTTTATATAACTTATTTACCTTAATTATCAATAATTAATGTATGTCTTACCTGCAAACGTGTCTGCTGGATCATCTATCAGACAAACATACATCATGAAACTGTAGAACATATACACTAGAGCTCCTACGATACCAACAACGAAGGCAAAGTAGGAATAATATGTGTCACACCCAGCAGCGACGGAAACCTTAATGAGAACAGAAAAATAATGTTAGTGGGTGGTTGGTGGTTAATGCCAACTCTTAATATGTGTTCAAACCGATGATGGTATATGATGAAGGATGTCAAATAATGACCAAACAACAACGTTTATTCAGCTGGAAGATGACTTAGTATTAAAATGAAACTAAAGGCTCAACGGGCTGAGAATGTGTTGCTCACCTGTCATTTTGTTTTCAGGAAACTTTGTATGCGACGCATGATCTTTCTAAATTGCTTCTATTCATATACAGAACCTTTCATGAGTGCTTCCTACCAACTTTCACTTAATTTTGTCAAATGGTTTTTAGAGAAAAAAAAATTTAATTTGGCTAATCACAAACAAGAACTGTCTATGGCGGCCATTGTATGATTGACACGAAATATAAAATTTAGTACAGAATCTACCATACATCGTTCTCACAAAGTAAAAATTATTTGTGCCTCCTAGTTTCAGAGGAGAATATGTTTTAAATTTCAGCCAATCAGAAACAAAAATAGCCCATGGTGACCATGTTTTTTTTGTCTAATCGGAACGAAATGAGGAAATCTTTATAGAGGACCTTCCATAGATGCTTCCTACCAAGTTTCGGTTCATTTGACTAAGCGGTTTCAGAGGAGAAGATTTTTATTTAGAAATTGACTAACCAGAAACAAGAAATGCCTATGGCGGTCATGTTTATTAATGGATCGGGACGAAATGACCTTCCATAGATGGTTCCTACCAAGTTGTGCTTCATTTGACCAACTCAGAGGAGAAGATTCAAATGTAAAAAATTAACAGACGACGAATGAAGGACGCCAAGCGATGACAAAAGCTAAAAATGTACAATGTCAATATAAATACATACAAGTCCAACTAAAGCACCATTGACTGTAGCATTGATGATAGGCCACTGAAAATGATTTTGTTGTCCAGTCTGAAAAAGAGATATTGACAATATTTATACATCTCCTGGTCACCTATTTGGAAAAATCGGTTCAATAAAAATTCAGAACAAACATTTTTACAACATGTCTCCGTTTGCTGTCTACAACATTGTAGATGGGCTTGAACAGACAGAAAAACATACGTTATTTGGTCAAATGATAAATCTTCCCAAGAAAAGAATTGTATCCATCCTAGATCAATTACTTGTTTACTCTATATTTGTTTCGGATGATCTAAACTTATGTTTGCCACCTTATCAAAATTTAGTATGGTGAATGTTTTTCATAATTAATAACCTCCTTTGAAACAACTCTTAAATTAAATACACCTACCTCTGGTGTGCTAAATCAGATTAAATCATTAGTTTGATTAGATCATAGATGGGATTTCTCAAACTATATTTCACCTAAACACATTGCATCCATTAAAATAATAATACAACTGTAATCTATCAGACCTTTTTAATACATTTAACATACTTCAGAATTGTAAAAAAGAGGACTTTTATATAGGTTGCACTTTCCTACTGGCTACCCTTCTGGAGCATCCGAGTTTACTTGCCTTTTTTGTTTTGTTCGTATTGCTTTATCTTTGGTTTTCTGTGTAGTGTTCTGAGTGAGTGAGTGATTCAGTCATTTTGTGTAGTGTTCTGACATTTTGTTTTGTTTCTTTTTGTCATTGTTTAATTGTCTGTCATTTGATATATGGCTTCTGATTACCTGGTTGGTATCTTCAAACTTTTT